>CM069857.1:142548151-143748151 GCA_036172795.1 Pelodytes ibericus | reverse complement strand
GTTGGTTTCATGTTCACTATCTTGTTGTTCATGCAGATTTGTTTGTTGTAGACTACATTTGCCACAAGACTGAGCATTGTGGCAAATGTAAACGGTCAGTAACCAAAATCCTAGATTTTGTCATCTGAAGCTCAACACTTCAGCTATTGTGGACTTAATTTCCAATGATACTTATGCAAAATATAGTTCTGTCCTTACATAGCACAAAACCTAATTACATGCCTTCATTTGCATGAGAAAGTAAGGTTGTCGTGTAACTAAGCCTTGCAAAAGAGTAGTCTTAACTTTTTCAGTGTAGTACACATTGTTGTGCGAGTCTGTTTTATTAAAAGGACAACTCAACTTTTATTTCATCTTAGTAAGGTACCCTCAGTAGATATCCTTTTAAAAATCTCTTCTTGAAGTTACTGATATGGTGGAAGAAACATTTTGTTTTTAAAGAGATGGACATATACCGTTTCTATATATTCAAAAGTATAGTATATTTAAGACTAATTTTAATTAGTAAAACGAACACAACATTGACATATAGTAGCATCCCCTGGTTGTTGGGCAAAACTAACATCCCCAGGAAGTACTTAGAATCCAGAGAATATCTGAATGTACCTTTCCTGGTTAAACACTTTGTTGTTATTATTATATGTCATGAATTCATAACTAAGATATGAATAGGTCGAAGACAATGTGCTGAACCGCCTTACTGGAGTTTAATTAATTTTGACATCTTTATAATATGCTGCTTGGTTTGGTAATAAAGAACATTATAGCATTACAAATATTACAAGCAGAATACTTCACCCTGGTGATTAAAAATATATAGCAGACACAACTATCAGGTCAAATTTGAGAATTCCGAGAGTTTTCAAAAATAGCTTTGATCATTTTGCCTCCCATTACTTTCAATGCAGAAGATTCTGACCTGTTTGTTTTTTTTGTATGTCAAATTCCGTTTTTTTTACATTTTTAATAGAAAAGTACAAAATACATTGATACATTGATACAAATATAATTAACATTCATACTCAGAAAAATACATTTTACATCTATTATTGGTTACTCAGAGGACTTCTAATTCGGGGATTTTTCTTATAACTGTGCAAAAATGGGGATGTAGGATAAATTCTAAGTTGACAATAGATATAAAGAAGGGGTCCTCCGGATGTCAGTACTTAACTGTTTCTCCCGGTAACTCCTATATTAAAACCAGCTACCCGTTGGACTCTCCGGGAGTAGCCTAAATCTCCATAGAAATTCACAGGTTACCCCTACCCATCCCTACTGCGCCTTGTGTTTTCAAGGCTATTGATCACCCCTATTTAATAGATGTCTGATTTCCATGATAAATCTTCATTCACACTCATTCACCCAATCACTCTTATAATATATACGACTATTCAGCTCAACAATCTAAATTTTCTATAGTTAATCTTAATCCGTCTTCTCTTCCTTCCCACTTGTCTCCTTGGTAGTCTTTTACTACCTAGGGCTATTTCTTTATACAATATCAGTTTATCTAATTTTAATGAGTTTCCTTTCATTCTACCTTCTCCCTCTAAGTCCTGTCCAACCGCACCAGATGTTTACTTTTTCCCCCCTCTCTTAATTTCATTTGCCCCATATCTTCCCTGTCCCCATCCCTCCTCTCCCTCCTTATCTCCAGGAGAGGTCTTCCTATTTCTATTTATCCAGAGACCTATTAGCTAGCTCGTTATATTGAGACCAGGGGAGCCAGATCAATCTATTTCCGTATATCACTTCTTCTAGTCTTTTGATTTTTTTAACCTCTCTGAACCAAACTCCCAACGGGGGAGTCTTGTTCTGCTTCCAAAACATTGGAATCACAGAATTTGGCAGCATTTATAAGCCTTATGGTTAGAGTATTCCTGTATTTTTTGACTGATAGTTCCGTATAGTTAAGTAAGATTAACTCAGGAGTCAGTTTAATTTTCATAATGTCTAGCTGATAAATCACCTGTTTTACTTGGGTCCAGTATTCTTGTATTTTTCCACATTGCCACCATATGTGGAACAGATCTCCTATCTCCTCGTGACACCTCCAACATATTTTACTAACAGTCGGGAATATCTTATTTATCTTTACTGGGACCCTGTACCACCTGATTAACAGTTTATACGATAATTCTTGATGTCTACTAGAAACTGAACATTTTTGTGTCATATGAAAACATTTTAACCATTCTCTTCCTGATAGTTGTCTTTTAAAATCTTTTTCCCATGCTGTTGTAAAGTAAGAGGAAATGGCTTCTGGGGTGTTTATCAGCTTATAGGCATATAATCCCTTATAGGGAAAGAGACCTCCCATTCTCCTCGTCACTTCTACACCAAGCTTCAAAATCTGTATCGGTCTGCGGTATACCGTATCTTCTCCCTAACTTTTCTATATAATGTCTTATTTGAAAGTAGGTTAGCATTTCTAAGCTGTTAAACGTTTCTTTATCTAGTAGGCATTGTAGTTTTCTACATGACCCTTTTTCCACCAGGTCGCCCAATGTTAGAGCCGTTGTTCTACCCTCTGGTACTTTAAATGAAGTTGGACTTAGACCTGGGGGGAATTCCGGATTATTACATATTGGTAACAATAAACTAGGGTAGCGGGTAATGAGTCCTTTCTTACGGCACTCAAGCCATGATTTAATAGTAGGCATTATTGTGGGGTGGGAGCGTTCTCCTGTCATTTTAAGTGGGTTCACAAGCCAAGGTATCTCTCGTATAGATGTATCAAAGTATTCTCCCTCCATGGTCACCCATTCCTTAGGGGTTTTCCTTGTCCAGTCTTTTATTCTACTTAAATGTGTGGCTAAATAGTAATTATACGGGTCAGGTACCCCAAGTCCCCCCTGCCTCCTCTCCATTGTCATGAATCTAAATGTCAGTCTACTAGGTTTATTGGCCCAGATATATCTGGTGAATACTTGACGAATTGTTTTAAAGAACAGTGGTGGAATAGATATTGGGAGCATGTGCATCAGGTAAAGGATTCTAGGCATGATGTTCATCTTAATGACGCCTATTCTACCCAACCAGGTTGTGTGGGGTAATGCCCATCTCCTTGTGTCTCCCATGAGAGTCTTAAGAAGAGGCCCCAGATTTAGTTCGTAGAGATCCGAATTATCTGAGGTCAAATGTATTCCAAGATATTTCAGTGATTTCAGCGAATCACAAAATTAAAGTCTACCCCCAAAGTCAACCTCCTCGAGCTATTCTCGAATTTTAGTGAATAGAACCATATGTGTCAGTGCAGTTTGCAAAAAATGTAATTTATATTTTGACAATTCCCTTGTCAGAGCATCAGATCCACCCAAGTTATTTGTCACATCCCCAGATTCCCCAAATCCCATCACAGCATGAGATCCCCCAAAGTCCAATGTCGCACCACCATAACCCCACAAACTCCTTGTCACAGCATGGCATACCTCTAAAACACTGGTCACATCACCAAATACCCCCAAACCCCTTGCCATATAACCAGATCACACCAAATCCCTTGTGAAATCATCTTGTCATGTCTTACCTTGGGGAAAAAGGGAAGGTGCCCATCTCCATGGTGGTATAGTGTGGGGTCTTGGCAAAAGCCAGCCTTGTCTCAATGCAGACAATGTTGAGATTGATGGAGTATCTTTAATAATTACAATTTTGCTAAATTTTCATTTAGGCTCATGTCGTAGATATTTTATTAGTCTAGATACACCCCTGAGTACATTTCCCTTCTCCCACTCTCTTCGTTTGTAAGAAAGCAAGAAACAATCTGGATGTATGCTCCAAAGAGCAAAAGTCTAATTTATGTTTTATAAATTTCAAATGGTATTATTAATAAAAATCCGAAAAGCTCTAATAATTATTCAGAGAACATGACATATAAAAAAAAGCATACAGACAAATATGTAGGTGTTTAGACACGTCTTAAGTTTCTGTTGCAAGATACTAAAAAAACCTCATGTACTTCCCTTTATGAAATGTGTTTTTACTGTAACTCTTTCTACAGCCAAACAATTTATATCTGTTTATTTACCGTTCCTGCCTACAACCCATGATTGACTATGTTTTGTCTCAGGAGTAAGTTCTTATCGGTGCTGTATTCTGAAGCTCTTGCATGTAGTTAAACACCCTAGATATTCTCTAAACAGCGAATGACAAGGGAATTGTACAAATCAAGATTCATATGCTGAGTTACAAAAACCTCCACCAGTTAGAACACTGTTTATTGAACAAAGCCTATGATTACATACACGGCAGTGCACGAAACGCGTAAGGCAGCTCACCTTGCTTTTGTTATTCGTGTTTTACTTTACAATGTGTTTCAATAAATGCTGGGAGCAATGTTATTATTTTTTTAACCCAAGACAGAAGAGCAGAACTTATGGAGTCATTATTATTATTATACCAAGTTATGGGAGTATCTGATTCAAAAGTGGGCAAACACTTATATAGCTGTACATGTGCCATAGGGGCTTCCAATGTGATCTCTTCCATTTTGCAAAATATAATCATTGTAATACATATGCATGTAACTAAGAGATAAGATGGATCACTAGTACGCACAATGATCTTAGGCTGCCATGGACACAGTGAAATCAAACCGGGGATTTAAAAAAAAAAATTACAAAAAAATCTATCTAAAAAAAATCAAATCGAATCATTCTATATCTGAACATGTTGAAGAACAACATCTCCCTCTATCTGCACCGTGTCTATTTGCTGCAGGTTCTGCATGCGGTGATTGAAGACGCACACCTCGTTTCCATTCACTTTCACTTTAAAAGCATGGTGCTCGCAGTTGATTTCAATCTGTGGCAAAGAAAAGCAACTTTAGTTATATTCTGTAGCTTTAAAACTAGAAAAATACTGGCACAATGCTATCTGACTTAGCCAACGTTCACTGGCATTAGGCTGTAACCCAGTATCTCAACTCACCACAAAGCTCTGGCCTGGTGCAAAACACATTCCCTGGCGAGGCATTTGACGTTCCTCTTTACCCCAGCTGTTGTTCAGATAACTGTTTCGTACAATTGCATTCTCATCAAACCTGGGGTTAAAGTGTAGAGCAGTCCCACCGCTAAATTTCAGGTTAATATGAAACCTGAAGAGAAGGGAAACTGCTTTTAGCACATAAATATAAACAGTTGAGTCAATAAATGCTGCTTCTACATCAGTAACCTCCAGATTAACATTGTAATTCCACCTTTCACAATCTAGGCAATAATTGTTTTATTTTTCACTGTTGCAGCAACATTCTGTCCGTGTCTGGACACTCCTCCTCCAGACTCTAGATACTCCTCCACTAGATTCTTCAGGAACAATCACATGGGGACATCAAATGCACATGTATTTGACATCATAGGTGCTTGCACACATATCGGAGGTCCCAAGCACATTTGTCACAAATTTTTCCTTATCTTCGAACTCACATGATCAAGTCTATGTCTATGGAATTCCATGCTTCCCCACCTTAAAATATATCCATCTTAATTGAAAATGTGGATGCATGGGTGGTAACCCAAAAAAAACCTTAAAAGGATTCAAAACAGACAGCTCATATATAGGTGAGCCACTCTCCTAAACAAAAGATTTCTTTATACTAGAGGCATCAAGCAAGGTCTTAGATGTAATGTTCTAACAAAAGCCTGTTTTGTATTAAAAAAACAAAACAAGTTGCCAGGTGCAAAATATGTTCCTGCCGGGGTGCAGTTTGGGGGTGGCGGTTCAACAAACCAACTCACGCTGTACGCAAGTATTGTAATTGATAAAAGTTTGATAGTTTTGTCTGTTACTATTGTCTTCTGTGTAGCCGTCTTGAAACAACATTACATTGCAGTGATGATATTACACAGAGTGTCGAACAGAAACCAATGATATATGTTATGATAAATTGTACATGTGCACTATTTAAAAAACAAACAAATTGAAGGCTGGTTTTAATACTTTTTTTTGTTAGCTCTTTTGGATCAAACCTTTAAATTTTTTAATTCTGTGATCTTAATTGAAAATGTTTAAATGTGTCTGTGGAGTTTCCTGTTTGTGACATCACCTGTGGCTTGATATGCAAATACACTGCTTTTAAAAGGGAAATGTGTAATTTGCAGGTGATGTCAATAAACTGGAGACTCCACAGACATTTCTAAAACACATTTTTCTCATTTCACATTTGCTTTCAATTTTGCTAGTACAATGTATAAATATTTTTCAATAATATTTTATTCTCTGCATCCAAGGTAAAAACAATGTTTAGGTGGATCCCTTTAACTAATTTTCTTTGATGTAATAATCTAGTGCTTATCAACACTACAGAGTACTTTTACATTTTATCAACAATCACCCAAAAACTGTATAAGAAGCACGTTATCTATTAAGTTCTAGGACAAGAAGATGGCCTTTTTTTAATGAGCATACTGTGCACTTTACCTTTTAGGATGTCCAGTAACAGTTCCTCTGATAACAATTGTCTTGCCGGGGAAAAAACCTCCATAGATATTAGATTGGTATGGAATTGTCTGCAAAGTGGACAAAACAAATACATTTTTCAAGAAATACGTGATTTCTCTCTTTTAGTACTATACTCACTCCAAAACATACAATAAAGATAAAGAAGTCGTGCAGACTGACACTTACAAAATGGTAATAGTTATAATAATAGCAAAGTATTTTACCACAAAGGTAAATGAATATATAGCAGTGATTTGGTGGGATTATGTATAAACGTGGCACAGTTATAAAAAAAAAAAAACTGAAAAAAGGAACAATTGTGGCATGCCAAAAACGGAAAAGGTGTATAAAAAAGTGCATATTTTTAATTACTTTTTGATGCTTTACTGTGCCACAACTTTCCACAATCCCATTCTAGTGGTAAATGTACTGAGCAGTCAAAAAATTGCACTTTTTTCTACTTGTTTGTCCAACATGTATTGTAAAATATATTAGCATAGTTGCCAACATTTGAAAAAAATTTCCAGGGACACTTTGCAGCTTATCTTCCAATTGACCACACCTCCTTCCAGAAGCCCTGCCCATGCGGTATATAATTAGCATAATGTAACTCCACCTACTTGTCACAGTGTAGATAATATCACCAAGTTCCCACCAACATTGCCATGCATCCTTGGTATACAACAGATACATTCACTATACAACATTTACATCAGGCATTTTATCACTTTTACATGAAATATAGTAAGACCTTGTGCAGATGTGCTTCAGTCAGAGAGCTGTGTCTACACCATACATTAGTATGAATCTACCACTTCTGCTGGAAGGCCATTCCATGTATCCACTCCCCTATCAGTAAAGTAATACTGCCTGGACTTATCTTATATCTAGGATAGCCTTATACCTATCCCATGCATGCTTCAACTCCTTCACTGTATTAACCTCTACCACTTCTACTGGAAGACTATTCCATGCATCCACTACCCTCTCAGTAAAGTAATACTTTCATTAGTTACTGGCCTTATCTTATATCTAGGATAGCCTTATACCTATCCCATGCATGGTTAAACTCCTTCATGTATTAACCTTTACCACTTCTACTGGAAGACTGTTCCATACATCTACTACCCTCTCAGTAAAGTAATACTTTCATTAGTCCCTGGCATTATCTTATATCTAGGATAACCTTATACCTATCCCCAGTGGCGTCCCGAGGGGGGGGCGGACCGCACCGGGTGACACCTCCAGCGGGGGTGACACCCGTGCTGCCGGCACCCCCCGCCCGCATCGCACGCTTAACTTTTTTTTCTTTTTTTCAAGCAGCCGCGGTCGCCGGAAAAAAGAAAAAAAAAATCACAGGGAAGAGAAGACTGCACGGAGGAGGCGTCCGTCTGGGAGCAAAGAGCAAGCTTCGGTAAGTGATGGGGAAGGGGGGGAGGAGGGTGGCTTGAAACGAGCAGTTTATTACTGGGCATCTGGCTGGCACTATATTACTGGGCTCTGAGTGGCACTATATTACTGGGCATCTGACTGGCACTATATTACTGGGCATCTGGCTGGCACAATATTACTGGGCTCTGGCTGGCACTATATTACTGGGCTCTGGCTGGCACTATATTACTGGGCTCTGAGTGGCACTATATAACTGGGCATCTGGCTGGCACTATATTACTGGGCATCTGGCTGGCATAATATTACTGGGCATCTGGCTGGCACAATATTACTGGGCTCTGGCTGGCACTATATTACTGGGCATCTGGCTGGCACTATATTACTGGGCATCTGGCTGGCACAATATTACTGAGCTCTGGCTGGCACTATATTACTGGGCTCTGGCTGGCACTATATTACTGGGCATCTGGCTGGCACAATATTACTGGGCTCTGGCTGGCACTATATTACTGGGCATCTGGCTGGCACAATATTACTGGGCTCTGGCTGGCACTATATTACTGGGCATCTGGCTGGCACAATATTACTGGGCTCTGACTGGCATAATATTCCTGGTATCTGACTGGCACACTATTACTGGGCATCTGGCTGGCACAATATTCCTGGGCTCTGACTGGCATAATATTCCTGGGCTCTGACTGGCATAATATTCCTGGTATCTGACTGGCATAATATTCCTGGGCTCTGACTGGCATAATATTCCTGGTATCTGACTGGCACACTATTACTGGTAACTGACTGGCACAATATTCCTGGGCTCTGACTGGCATAATATTCCTGGGCTCTGACTGGCATAATATTCCTGGTATCTGACTGGCATAATATTCCTGGGCTCTGACTGGCACACTATTACTGGGCTCTGACTGGCATAATATTACTGGGCTCTGATTGGCACACTTACTGGGCTCTGACTGGCACTATATTACTGGTATCTGACTGGCATAATATTACTGGGCTCTGATTGGCACTATATTACTGGTATCTGACTGGCACAATATTCCTGGGCTCTGACTGGCACTATATTACTGGTATCTGACTGGCACAATATTCCTGGGCTCTGACTGGCACAATATTTCTCGTATCTGACTGGCACAATATTCCTGGGTTCTGACTGGCACAATATTCCTGGGTTCTGACTGGCACCATATTACTGGGCTCTGACTGGCACAATATTCCTGGGTTCTGACTGGCACACTATTACTGGGCTCTGATTGGCACTATATTCCTGGTATCTGACAGGCATAATATTCCTGGGCTCTGACTGGCACAATATTCCTGGGCTCTGACTGGCACAATATTCCTGGGCTCTGACTGGCACTATATTACTGGCATAGGCGTGCGCACGGGGTGTGCCGGGTGTGCCTGGGCACACCCTAATCCGTGCAGGGCCGTCTTTAACGCGGGGCAAACGGGGCAGCTGCCCTGGGCCCATTTACTCCTGGGGGGCCCCAAGGCAGCTGTCCCGTGGGCCCCCAGCCCCTGCTGCCGCGTTCACAGCGCATTGCGCTTGTGAACGCTTTTTTCCGGCAAGCCGCATCCGATGGATGCGACGGCCGGAAAAAAAAAAAAAAAAAACTGGCGCCGGATGTGACGTTGCGTCACATCCGGTTTCTGTTTCCCTCCTCCGTGCAAGAGGGAAGACTGCACGGAGGAGACATCCGGCGGGGGACACGGAGCAGCTTCATGTAAGTACGGGGGGGGGGGGCTGGCTGGCACAATATTCCTGGTATCTGACTGGCACTATATTACTGGGTATCTGATTGGCACTATATTACTTGGCATCTGATTGGCACTATATTACTGGGCATCTGATTGGCACTATATTACTTGGCATCTGATTGGCACTATATTACTGGGTATCTGATTGGCACTATATTACTGGGTATCTGACTGGCACTATATTACTGGGTATCTGATTGGCACTATATTACTGGGTATCTGACTGGCACTATATTACTTGGCATCTGATTAGCACTATATTACTGGGCATCTGATTGGCACTATATTCCTGGGCTCTGACTGGCACACTATTACAAGCATCTGACTGGCATAATATTACAGGCATCTGACTGGCACAATATTACAGGCATCTGACTGGCACAATATTCCTGGCCTCTGACTGCACACTATTACAGGCATCTGACTGGCATAATATTACAGGCATCTGACAGGCACCATATTCCTGGGCTCTGACAGGCACAATATTCCTGGTATCTGACTGGCACAATATTATTGGTATCTGACTGGCACAATATTATTGGTATCTGACTGGCACAATATTACTGGTATCTGACTGGCACATTATTACTGGGCTCTGACTGGCACAATATTGCAGGCATCTGACTGGCACAATATTGCAGGCATCTGACTGGCACAATATTACTAGGCTCTGACTGGCACAATATTACTGGCTCTGACTGGCACAATATTACTGGCATCCGAAAGTTACAATATTACTGGCATCTGAATGGCACAACAATTATGGCATATGTGTGTGTGTGTGTGTGTGTGTGTGTGGGAGGGGGGGGGGGTAACATCGCGATGGATGGCGGGATTGCATGCAGGGGAGGGGGCAGGATCCAGGGGGCCCAAGCAAATGCTTGCCCAGGGTCCAATCACTATTAAAGACGGCCCTGCCTCCGTGCTGCACTGCCGTCTGCCGCCCGAGTTTGTCTCCTAATCCGATCCTTCACTATGCGAGCGGAAGCGCCGCATAGTGAAGGACGGACTTTCTCCTCCCTCAGACCTCCCCTGTAATGTACGTGTTCGCGTACACGCGTTCCGTGACGTCACGCAGAGGCGGAGTCACGGCAACGCAAGGGTGAGGCACAGCCGCAGTGCCAGAGGAGAGGGTGCAGAGCGGAGCACAGGCACATCGTTTTTTCCCAGGAGGGGTTCTGGGGCGGCCGGCTGGCTGGTAAACTTTAAGTAAGTGTTTTTTTAAGTTAAAAAATGTGAAATGTTTGTTTACATTGCTAAATGCTTAATTAATAAAAAAAAAGTTTTAATACAGTTTTTAAATGTTTGTTTATATTGATAACTATATGAATGCGGGTCTGTATGTAAGTATGCAGAGTGCATTTGTGTATGTGTGTGTGTGTGTATAGATATATAGATAGATACGGCGTGTGTGTTTGTGCTTTAGGGTGCACACCCTAATGCAATAGGCTGCGCACGCCTATGATTACTGGGCTCTGACTGGCATAATATTACTGGTATCTGACTGGCACAATATTACTGGTATCTGACTGGCACAATATTCCTGGTATCTGACTGGCACTATATTACTGGTATCTGACTGGCACAATATTACTGGGCTCTGACTGTCACAATATTACTGGGTTCTGACTGGCACACTATTCCTGGGCTCTGACTGGCACTATATTCCTGGTATCTGACTGGCACAAAATTACTGGCATCTGACTGGCACAATATTACTGGGCTCTGAATGGGACAATACTACTGGGCTCTGAATGGCACAATATTCCTGGTATCTGACTGGCTCACTATTACTGGGCTCTGAGTGGCACAATATTACTGGCATCTGACTGGCACAATATTACTGGGCTCTGAATGGGACAATACTACTGGGCTCTGAATGGCACAATATTCCTGGTATCTGAATGGCTCACTATTACTGGGCTCTGAGTGGCACAATATTACTGGGCTCTGAGTGGGACAATACTACTGGGATCTGAATGGCACAATATTACTGGTATCTATAATTGTAAGATTGTCACCTCGTGGGGCTCCTGTGTGTTGCATAATTAATGGCGGTCCCATGTGTGCATAATTATGGGGCACTTGTGTGTGGCCTATTTATTGGGCCCCATGTGTGGCATAATTAAGGGACTCTTTTGTGTGGCGTAATTAAGGGACTCTTTTGTGTGGCATAATTATGGGGCACCTGTGTGTGTGGCATAAATAGTGGGGCTCTGGTGTGGCATAATTTATGGGGCTCTGGTGCTGCATAAGTTATGGGGCTCTGGTGTTGCATAAGTTATGGGGCTCTGGTGTTGCATAAGTTATGGGGCTCTGGTGTTGCATAAGATATGGGGCTCCTGTGTGTGGCATAGTTATGGGGCTCCTGTGTGTGGCATAGTTAATAGGCCATCTAACTGGCATTACTAAGGAATCTGTTTGGCATTGTATGGAGGAAATCCAGGGGGGGTGACACCAAGAGTTTCCGCACTGGGTGACACCAACCCTAGTGACGTCCCTGTCTATCCCATTAATGCTTAAACTCCTCCTCTACCACTTATGCTGGAAGACTATTCCATGCACCCACCACCCTCTCAGCAAAGTAATATTATGTTTCTGACCACAAAAAAACATTAAAACATTAAATATTTCCAGCCTTTTGAAATGCTTGAGGTGGACCCCAAATATATGTATATTACTAGTTGCATTTATACTTATATGAAGTTTTTAATATTGTATTCAACTATTTTTATATGTAATAAAAATGTTATTGACAAATTGTTAATTTCTTATTTTTATCCCTTCCTCTGCACCTACATTGCACCTGAAGAACTTACCACAGCACCATACAGCACCCACAGCACTTTTCACCAACAAGTTTTGGCCTGCCACAGTGTCAATTTACCCCCCAGAACACGGTGTAACTTTGCCTCTGCAGAACACGCCACTGTGTCACTTTGCCTCATAGTACATGTTATTTTGCCCCACTGAACATGCCAAAGCATCACCATGGCCACAGTCGATTTTCACATTAATATGCCACTATTACCCTGACCATTAATATGCCATGATTAGCCTGGACATTAATATGCCACAGCCAGATTACCCAGTAATATGCCACAGTCTGATTGCCCTGTAATATGCCCATCCTGATTGCCTAGTAACATGCCCAGCTTGATTGCCCAGTAATATACCACAGTCTGATTACCCAGTAATATGCTACAGTCTAATTGCCCAGTAATATGCCCATCCTGATTGCCCAGTAATATGCCACAGTCTAATTGCCCACTAATATGCCCAGCCTGATTGCCCAGTAATATGCCACAAACTGATTGCTCAGTAATATGCCACAGACTGATTGCCCAGTAATATGCCACAGTCTAATTGCCCAGTAATATGCCCAGCCTAATTGCCCAGTAATATGCCACAGTCTAATTGCCCATTAATATGCAACAGTCTTATTGCCCAGTAATATCCCACAGCCTAATTGCCCAGTAATATGCACAGCATAATTGCCCAGTAATATGCCCAGTCTAATTGCCCAGTAATATTCCACAGTCTAATTGCCCAGTAATATGCCAAGCCTGATTGCCCAGTAATATGCCACAAACTGATTGCCCAGTAATATGCCACAGACTGATTGCCCAGTAATATGCCACAGTCTAATTGCCCAGTAATATGCCCAGCCTAATTGCCCAGTAATATGCCACAGTCTAATTGCCCAGTAATATGCCACAGTCTAATTGCCCATTAATATGCCACAGTCTAATTGCCCAGTAATATGCAACAGTCTAATTGCCCAGTAATATGCCCAGCACAATTGCCCGGTAATATGCCCAGTCTAATTCCCCAGTAATATGCCACAGTTTAATTGCCCAGTAATATGCCACAGTTTAATTACCCAGTAATATGCAACAGTATAATTGCCCAGTAATATGCCACAGTCTAATTTCCCAGTAATATGCCACAGTCTAATTGCCCAGTAATATGCCCAGCACAATTGCCCAGTAATATGCCCAGTCTAATTCCCCAGTAATATGCCACAGTTTAATTGCCCAGTAATATGCAACAGTCTAATTGCCCAGTTATATGCCACAGTCTAATTGCCCAGTAATATGCCACAGTCTAATTGCCCAGTAATATGCCCAGCACAATTGCCCAGTAATATGCCCAGTCTAATTCCCCAGTAATATGCCACAGTTTAATTACCCAGTAATATGCAACAGTCTAATTGCCCAGTAATATGCCACAGTCTAATTGCCCAGTAATATGCCACAGTCTAACTTCCCAGTAATATCCCACAGTCTAATTGCCCAGTAATATGCCCAGCACAATTGCCCAGTAATATGCCCAGTCTAATTCCCCAGTAATATGCCACAGTCTAATTGCCCAGTAATATGCCCAGCACAATTGCCCAGTAATATGCCCAGCCTAATGCCCCAGTCTAATTGCACAGTAATATGCCCAGCCTGATTGCCCAGTAATATGCCACAAACTGATTGCCCAGTAATATGCCAAAGACTGATTGCCCAGTAATATGCCCAGTCTAATTGCCCAGTAATATGCCACAGTCTAATTGCCCAGTAATATGCCAAAGCCTGATTGCCCAGTAATATGCCACAAACTGATTGCCCAGTAATATGCCCAGCCTGATTGCCCAATAATATGCCACAAACTGATTGCCCAGTAATATGCCAAAGACTGATTTGCCAGTAATATGCCCAGTCTAATTTCCCAGTAATATGCCACAGTCTAATTGCCCAGTAATATGCCAAGCCTGATTGCCCAGTAATATGCCACAAACTGATTGCCCAGTAATATGCCACAGTCTAATTGCCCAGAAATATACCCAGCCTAATTGCCCAGTAATATGCCACAGTCTAATTGCCCAGTAATATGCCACAGTCTAATTGCCCATTAATATGCAACAGTCTAATTTCCCAGTAATATCCCACAGTCTAATTGCCCAGTAATATGCCCAGCACAATTGCCCAGTAATATGCCCAGTCTAATTCCCCAGTAATATGCCACAGTTTAATTGCCCAGTAATATGCCAGTTTAATTACCCAGTAATACGCAACAGTCTAATTGCCCAGTAATATGCCACAGTCTAATTGCCCAGTAATATGCAACAGTCTAATTTCCCAGTAGTATCCCACAGTCTAATTGCCCAGTAATATGCCCAGCACAATTGCCCAGTAATATGCCCAGTCTAATTCCCCAGTAATATGCCACAGTTTAATTGCCCAGTAATATGCCACAGTTTAATTACCCAGTAATATGCAACAGTCTAATTTCCCAGTAATATGCCACAGTCTAATTGTCCAGTAATATGCCCAGCCTAATGCCCCAGTCTAATTGCACAGTAATATGCCCAGCCTGATTGCCCAGTAATATGCCACAAACCGATTGCCCAGTAATATGCCAAAGACTGATTGCCCAGTAATATGCCAGTCTGATTGCCCAGTAATATGCCCAGCCTAATTGCCCAGTAATATGCCACAGTCTAATTGCCCAGTAATATGCCACAGTCTAATTACCCATTAATATGCAACAGTCTAATTGCCCAGTAATATCCCACAGTCTAGCTGCCCAGTAATATGCCCAGCATAATTGCCCAGTAATATGCCCAGTCTAATTGCCCAGTAATATGCCACAGTCTAATTGCCCAGTAATATGCCCAGCCTAATTGCCCAGTAATATGCCACAGTTTAATTGCCCAGTAATATGCCACAGTTTAATTGCCCAGTAATATGCCACTGTCTAATTGCCCAGTAATATGCCACAGTCTAATTGCCCAGTAATATGCCCAGCCTAATGCCCCAGTCTAATTGCACAGTAATATGCCCAGTCTAATTGCACAGTAATATGCCCAGCCTGTTGCCCCAATAAAATGCCACCACCCTCCTCCCTCCTTCCCCAGTACTAACCTGCTCCATGTCTCCTCAGTGCACCGGCAAAAGGTTTGTTTGGTTTAATTAAAGTTTTTTTTTTTTTTTAAAGTCACCCACGCAGTTCAGTCTGTGTTACCAGCCCTGTTACACGCGTCCTGCCTGCTTCCAGCAGACGCGTGTGGCAGGGCTTGCTAAAGCAGGGTGATATAGACTAGACATGTGCAAAACTAAAATTTTCGTTTCGTTTTCGTCCATTCGGACGAAAATGTTATTTATTTCGTCTAAAACGAATTTCGTTCATTACTGCATTCGTTTCAGACGAAATTCGTTCATTATTTTCGTTTCGTTAATTTTAATTCGTTCGTTTTATAGAAATACAATGTAATACTATTGGCTTTCTATAAACCGAACGAGAGCCCCATTCATAAGAAATTCTTATGAATGGGGCTCTCGTTCGGTTCATAGAAAGGCAATAGTACTACATGTTTTCTATAAGCCGAAAGTCTATAAACCGAACGACTTTCGGTTTATAGACTTTCGGCTTATGGAATACATGTAGTACTATGGCTATTCTATAAACCGAACGTTCGGTTTATAGAATAGCCATAGGATTACATGTATTCCATAAGCCGAAAGTCTATAAACCGAAAGTCGTTCGGTTTATAGGCTGTCGGCTTTTAACTATACGGAGACAGAGTCTCCATTCATAAAATTATGAATGGAGACTGTGTTTCCGTATAGTTAAAAGCCGACAGCCTATAAACCGAACGTTTGGTTTATAGGCTGTCGGCTTTTAACTATAAGGAGACAAAGTCTCCATTCATAATTTTATGAATGGAGACTTTGTCTCCGTATAGTTAAAAGCCGACAGCTTATAAACCGAACGTTCGGTTTATAGGCTGTCGGCTTTTAACTATAAGGAGACAAAGTCTCCATTCATAATTTTATGAATGGAGACTTTGTCTCCGTATAGTTAAAAGCCGACAGCCTATAAACCGAACGTTCGGTTTATAGGCTGTCGGCTTTTAACTATACGGAGACAGAGTCTCCATTCATATGAATGGAGACTCTGTCTCCGTATAGTTAAAAGCCGACAGCCTATAAACCGAACGTTCGGTTTATAAGCTGTCGGCTTTTAACTATACGGAGACAAAGTCTCCATTCATATGAATGGAGACTCTGTCTCCGTATAGTTAAATGCCCACAGCCTATAAACCGAACGTTCGGTTTATAGGCTGTCGGCTTTTAACTATACGGAGACAAAGTCTCCATTCATAATTTTATGAATGGAGACTCTGTCTCCGTATAGTTAAAAGCCGACAGCCTATAAACCGAACGACTTTCGGTTTATAGACTTTCGGCTTATGGAATACATGTATTCCTATTGCTATTCTATAAACCGAATAGCCATAGGATTACATGTATTACATAAGCCGAAAGTCTATAAACCGAAAGTCGTTCGGTTTATAGGCTGTCGGCATTTAACTATACAGAGACAGAGTCTCCATTCATAAAATTATGAATGGAGACTTTGTCTCCGTGTAGTAAAATGCCGACAGCCTATAAACCGAACGTTTGGTTTATAGACTTTCGGCTTATGTAATACATGTAATCCTATGGCTATTCTATAAACCGAAAGTTCGATTTATAGAATAGCCATAGGATTACATGTATTCCATAAGCCGAAAGTCTATAAACCGAACGTTCGGTTTATAGGCTGTCGGCTTTTAACTATACGGAGACAGAGTCTCCATTCATAAAATTATGAATGGAGATCTTTGTCTCCGTATAGTTAAAAGCCGACAGCCTATATACCGAACGTTCGGTTTATAGGCTGTGGGCATTTAACTATACGGAGACAAAGTCTCCATTCATATGAATGGAGACTTTGTCTCCGTATAGTTAAAAGCCGACAGCTTATAAACCGAACGTTCGGTTTATAGGCTGTCGGCTTTTAACTATACGGAGACAAAGTCTCCATTCATATGAATGGAGACTCTGTCTCCGTATAGTTAAATGCCCACAGCCTATAAACTGAACGTTCGGTTTATAGGCTGTGGGCATTTAACTATACGGAGACAGAGTCTCCATTCATAAAATTATGAATGGAGAGTTTGTCTCCGTGTAGTAAAATGCCGACAGCCTATAAACCGAACGTTCGGTTTATAGGCTGTCGGCTTATGGAATACATGTATTCCTATTGCTATTCTATAAACCGAACGTTCTAACTATACGGAGACAAAGTCTCCATTCATAATTTTATGAATGGAGACTCTGTCTCCGTATAGTTAAATGCTATTGTATTCTATAAACCGATTCTATTTCGGCTTATAGAATGCAATAGTACTACGAATGGACGAATGAACGAATGATTTTCGTTTATTAACCATTCGTTCATTCGGCTTTCGTTAGCTTAGCATTTTCGTTCTTCGTTTTTCGGACGAATGGACGAAAATGCTATTTTCGGACGAAAATGCATTCGTCCGAAAACGAATGCACATGTCTAATATAGACTTCACCTAGACTGTACTGCGCAATGACGTCAAGTGACCCGCTATCACGCTAAAACTGCGCAAATTGCCGCGATTGTCCCGGGTATGAGAATTCCACTGGGACAATCTTGGTTTTCACGGGACTGTCCCGGCAAATACAGGACAGTTGGCAACTATGTATTAGTATTCCTTTCTTTGGGCTTTACTCATGAAAGAGTGAATTGCAGGGAATTGAGGAGGGAATTGCAAACGTAGGGCTAAAGTAGCCAGCTTGAGAAAAATTCTCCCATTCAACTATACTTCAAACTTTGAAGTATTTTTGTTTTTACTGTGTATATAGAGAATAAAAAATGATTAAAAATGAACTATACATTGTGTTAGCAAAACTTCAAGCAAATGCTTAAATTAATGTGCGACATTCTTAAATAGTTAACCCAACTTACATAATTTGCAGCCTGCATCGGGGCTCCAGGAAACTGGCCAGGCTATGAAGAAAAGACATTTACTAAGTTTTGGTAAAAAGTTAAAATTCAAAGCATCCAGAATAACAGTACAATGACAATCATCAATTCCGCCAGTAATAACCACCATTTGCAGAAATGGTATAATCATTATGATAGATTGGTTTAATATAAATGCCTCTAGGAATCAAATAATGGCAGCATTCCTGTTATAACTGAAAAGAAAAGCTGTGGAGTGTATACATACACAGGGGTATGGAAAATTAAATACGGTATGCGGTATATAATTAGCATAATGTAACTCCACCTACTTGTCACAGTGTAGATTATATCACCAAGTTCCCACCAACATTGCCATGCATCCTTGGTATACAACAGATACATTCACTATACAACATTTACATCAGGCATTTTATCACTTTTACATGAAATATAGTAAGACCTTGTGCAGATGTGCTTCAGTCAGAGAGCTGTGTCTACACCATACATTAGTATGAATCTACCACTTCTGCTGGAAGGCCATTCCATGTATCCACTCCCCTATCAGTAAAGTAATACTGCCTGGACTTATCTTATATCTAGGATAGCCTCATACCTATCCCATGCATGCTTCATCTCCTTCACTGTATTAACCTCTACCACTTCTACTGGAAGACTATTCCATACATCTACTACCCTCTCAGTAAATTAATTATTTCATTAGTCCCTGGCCTTATCTTATATCTAGGACAACCTTATACCTATCCCATTAATGCTTAAACTCCTCCTCTACCACTTATGCTGGAAGACTATTCCATGCACCCACCACCCTCTCAGCAAAGTAATATTATGTTTCTGACCACAAAAAAACATAAAAATATAAAATATGTCCAGCCTATTGAAAAGCTTGAGGTGGACCCCAAATATATGTATATAACTAGTTGCATTTATACTTATATGAAGTTTTTAATATTGTATTCAACTATTTTTATATGTAATAAAAATGTTAGTTTTTAGAGGGCCAACGATCTAAAAGTAATATCAGGAAGTATTACTTTACTGAGAGGGTAGTGGATGTATGGAATAGCCTGCCAGCAGAAGTGGTAGAGGTAAACACAGTCAAGGATTTTAAGCATGCATGGGATAGACACAAGGCTATCCTAGCTATAAGACCCGGAACGGGGGACTAATAAAAGTACTCAAAACAAATTGGGCAGACTAGATGGACTGAATGGTTCTTATCGGCCGACACATTCTATGTTTCTATGTTTCTATGTTAGTGACAAATTGTTAATTTCTTATTTTTATCCCTTCCTCTGCACCTACACTGCACCTGAAGAACTTAACACAGCACCATACAGCACCCACAGCACTTTGCACCAACAAGTTTTGGCCTGCCACAGTGTCAATTTACCCCCCCGAACATACCACGGTGTAACTTTGCCCCTGCAGAACACGCCACTGTGTCACTTTGCCTCATAGTACATGTTATTTTGCCCCACTGAACATGCCACAGCATCACCATGGCCACAGTCGATTTTCCCATTAATATGCCACTATTACCCTGACCATTAATATGCCACGATTAGCCTGGACATTAATATGCCACAGCTTGATTGCCTAATAATATGCCACAGCCAGATTACCCAGTAATATGCCACAGTCTGATTGCCCTGTAATATGCCCATCCTGATTGCCTAGTAACATGCCCAGCTTGATTGCCCAGTAATATACCACAGTCTGATTACCCAGTTATATGCCCAGCATAATTGCCCAGTAATATGCCCAGTAATATACTACAGTCTAATTGCCCAGTAATATGCCCAGCCTGATTTCCCAGTAATATGCCACAAACTGATTGCCCAGTTATATGCCACAGTCTAATTGCCCAGTAATATGCCCAGCCTAATTGCCCAGTAATATGCCACAGTCTAATTGCCCAGTAATATGCCACAGTCTAATTGCCCATTAATATGCAACAGTCTAATTGTCCAGTAATATCCCACAGTCTAATTGCCCAGTAATATGCCCAGCATAATTGCCCAGTCTAATTGCCCAGTAATATGCCACAGTCTAATTGCCCAGTAATATGCCCAGCCTAATTGCCCAGTAATATGCCACAGTTTAAGTGCTCAGTAATATGCCACAGTTTAATTACCCAGTAATATGCAACAGTTTAATTGCCCAGTAATATGCCACAGTCTAATTGCCCAGTAATATGCCCAGCCTAATGCCCCAGTCTAATTGCCCAGTAATATGCCACAAATTGATTGCCCAGTAATATGCCAAATACTGATTACCCAGTAATATGCCACAGTCTAATTTCCCAGTAATATGCTCAGCCTAATTGCCCAGAAATATGCCACAGTCTAATTGCCCAGTAATATGCCACCGTCTAATTGCCCATTAATATGCAACAGTCTAATTGCCCAGTAATATGCCACAGTTTAATTGCCCAGTAATATGCCACAGTCTAATTGCCCAGTAATATGCCACAGTCTAATTGCACAGTAATATGCCCAGTCTAATTGCACAGTAATATGCCCAGCCTGTTGCCCCAATAAAATGCCACCACCCTCCTCCCTCCTTCCCCAGTACTAACCTGCTCCATGTCTCCTAGGTGCACCGGCAAAAGGTTTGTTTGGTTTAATTAAAGTTAGTTTTTTTTTAAGTCACCCACGCAGTTCAGTCTGTGTTACCAGCCCTGTTACACGCGTCCTGCCTGCTTCCAGCAGATGCGTGTGGCAGGGCTTGCTATAGACTTCACCTAGACTGTACTGCGCAATGACGTCAAGTGACCCGCGATCACGCTAAAACTGTGCAAATTGCCGGGATTGTCCCAGGGATGAGAATTCCACTGGGACAATCTTGGTTTTCACGGGACTGTCCCGGCAAAAACAGGACAGTTGGCAACTATGTATTAGTATTCCTTTCTTTGGGCTTTACTCGTGAAAGAGTGAATTGCAGGGAATTGAGGAGGGAATTGCAAACGTAGGGCTAAAGTAGCCAGCTTGAGAAAAATTCTCCCATTCAACTATACTTCAAACTTTGAAGTATTTTTGTTTTTACTGTGTATATAGAGAATAAAAAATGGTTAAAAATGAACTATATATTGTGTTAGCAAAACTTCAAGCAAATGCTTAAATTAATGTGTGACATTCTAAAATAGTTAATCCAACTTACATAATTTGCAGCCTGCATCGGGGCTCCAGGAAACTGGCCAGGCTATGAAGAAAAGACATTTACTACGTTTTGGTAAAAAGTTAAAATTTAAAGCATCCAGAATAACAGTACAATGACAATCATCAATTCCGCCAGTAATAACCACCATTTGCAGAAATGGCATAATCATTATGATAGATTGGTTTAATATAAATGCCTCTAGTAATCAAATAATGACAGCATTCCTGTTATAACTGAAAAGAAAAGCTGTGGAGTGTATACATACACAGGGGTATGGAAAATTAAATACATGTAGATTCATTTTAGTAGAGGAGATCGGTCTTTATGTTGCAATACCAATCCATCTGCAATCAAGATATGTATTTTTAGGAGCCAGGTAAATGTTACTTCCAGGGAGTCATATGGAAAACAATAAAACAGTAAGGAGCCAGCAGTAGGGTTTTGGTATGGCCTTCGTGAATTTGTCAAGCCCTAATATACAAGAAAGACTGGCAATCAATTTCTTGGCATTAATGAAGTACTCTTGAGTCTAAGTTACATTTAAAGGGACAGTCATGTCCCCAAACTCCCTTTTGTGCAAGATGAAGATTACTGCTTGTAAAGTGTACAGGTTTTTTCCCAGTGTGATTCGATGCAGGCATTCTGCATAAATCACATTTTTAATATCTTACTCAAGCCCTCCCCCAGTGATTACTCTGCATGTTTACTGCAGGCGCGACAGCACTGCTTATATAGACACTGAGGATATAAAGTTTGGTTTCATTTAGTCACTTCCTGTGCTCTTCCAGTTGAATACATTATGTGGACTCTGAGTGACGTTGCTCTTAATAGAGCAACACATTGTCTGATGACATCAATAGAGAGACAGGATATTCCATTCATTTAAATGGAATTATTCTTACTGGACCTGCAGCAAAAAAAAAGGAAATTATGTTTACTCAGCTAGTGTGGGCAGTCCTAGCTTCTTGCAAACTGCTGTAATTTCACAATTTCATCTAGCTGTAAGTATTTTATATTTTAGGAAATGCAAAATGTAAAACATGCATTATAAAGTACTTTGAAAGCACATTAATATGCATTAATATTTGGAACATGTTGGGTACTAGACAGTCCCTATCATATTTCTTACATATATGCAAAGCAAATTCTTATATAATGCATAGGTGCACCAGGGAATTGTTGGGCAACATATGGTGGTTGCAAAACAAAATATTAACCCCTTCGCGACACAGGACGGACTAGGTCCGTCCTGTGTGGCGAAGCGTTAGTGACACAGGACGGACCTAGTCCGTCCTGTGTCAAAACGAGCACTGAAAGCGGAGTTTTTCCGCTTTCAGTGCTCTGATGGTATTGTAACGATGCTTCCGTGTGGAAGCATCGTACAATACTAAAAAAAATGCCCGTCGGCATTTCGATCGCTCCGGAGAGCGATCGAAATGCCGGTTTTAAAGGCACAGTGCCTTTAAAACGCGGGCATTTAAAAAATGAGCATAGGAAGCGAATCTTTCGCTTCCTATGCTCAGAAAGTGTTTCTGATTGACTCGCAAGTCGAGGCAATCAGAAACACAAAAAAAAAATGCCCGATCTTGGTCACTGAGTGACCAAGATGGCGCTGCCCTTCTAAGGGCAAGAGCACAGGAGGCAGGAAGTACCTGCTTCCTGTGCTCTCTGGCTGTCACACGATTGCCTCTTCACAGAGGCAATCAGTGACTGCCAGGCACACTGACAGGCAGTGGGGATGTTCTGCTGAACATCCCCACTGACTGGTCAGATCAATATTAACCCTATATTGATCTGACCAGTTATGATCTGCCTCCCTCTCCTCACATTTTTTTAGTGAGGGAGAGAGACAGATCAAAGTTCTAAAAGTAAAAAAAAACAATAAACACACAACACACAAATATTAAATCAATAAAAAAAAATTTATTAAAGCAATTCCCTGCGTTTAACCCCTTCCCTGCCACTGATCTTGCATAAGCAGTGATCGTGCACATCAGCGCATTTATTTTTGCCGTTTGTGCATTTTTTAGGGGTTAATTTTTTTTGTACTGTAATTTATTACAGTACTAAAAAGGCTCTTCTAAGAGTTATTAACCCCTTCTTTGCCGTCGATCACTGCTTACGCAATGATATTGACGCCAAAGCAATTTTTATCTGTCTGCATATTTTTATTTTATTTTTTTTACACATACCCGCTAGGGGATTACATGTAAAGTAAAAATATTTGAGTTTTTTTTTTTTAAGCTGCCTGAGCGCATAGCGATCAGTAACAGCGAATTAGTGGCAAAGGCGGTTTGGTGATTTCTCAATTAAGCTCACCATTCGCCCTGGTCAGATCAAAATTGGTCGGATCAATATTCACAAATATTGATCTGCCTCCCTCTCCTCACTAACATTTTTGTGACGGAAAGAGACAGATCAGTATTAGTGATATAAAATAACATTTTATAAAATTGTCAGGTTTTATGAAAGTCTTTCACTGTGTATTAACCCCTTCCCTGCCATTCATCACTGTGTAAGCAGTAATCTTGCACAGCAACAGTATGTTTTTCTGTCTGCACTGTTTTATGGATTAATTTCTTTGTACTGTAATGTATTACAGTACTAGATAGGCTCTTCTAAGAGCTATTAACCCCTTCTTTGCTCGAGATCACTGCTTACGCACTGATTCTGAGGCCGCGGACTCAGGGTTCGATTTTGACCCTATTCAGCTTTCTGATACATCATCTAGCGATGTATCGGTGGCTGCTGAGCCCTTGCCACTAGTAGTGATGGGGGTCTACCGATAAAAAAATATATGGTTTGGTGGGGGTAAATTACATTGGCTGGCTTCAAAGATATATCCCATAAAGGACACGTACGCAGGTTGACTACATGTCAAAATTCCAAGTTGGAATTTTGAGATGCGCATCTCACAAATGTTGCCTTCTAGCCAAAAACAAACCAACAAACCTATGCATGGGTGCTATCCCTGTACTCGGGAGATGTTGCTGAACACATATTGGGTTGTTGTTTGGCAGTGACATATACCAGAATCTGTGAATTCATGCCTGAAGTACAATGCATGTGGAAAAAAACCTCCCAAAAAAGTACTACCACAAACTTTTACAAAGGCTGGTGGTAGAATTAGTACCTATACAGTATTAAAATACCACCATTTGAAATACCTTAGGATGTCTATTTTCCAAAAATATATGGTTTGATGGGGTAAAATTCATTGGACGGCTTCAAAAATGTTCCAAATGGAACATGGGCGCAGGCTGACTACATGTCAAAATTCCAGGTTGGAATTGCGCACCCCCTAAATGTGGAATTTTAGACCCAATACAAACCAACAAACCTATGCATGGGGGGTATCCCTGTACTCAGGAGATGTTGCTGAACACATATTGAGGTGTTGGTTGGCAGTGGCAAATACCAGAATCTGAAAATTCCTGCCTGAACTACAATGTGTGTGGGGAAAAAATGACATCCCAACCCTTTGACATAGGTTGGTGGTAGAATTAGCACTTGGAAAGTGTTAAAATACCACAATTTTAAAAACCCTAGGATGTCTAGTTTTCCAAAATATATGGTTTTATGGGGTAAAATACTTTGACAGGCTTCAAAAGTGTCCCAAATGGAACATGGGCGCAGGCTGACTACATGTCAAAATTCCAAGTTGGAAATGCACCCCCCCTAAACATGGCCTTTTAGCCCCCAAATAATCTAACTAACCTACACATGGGTGGTATCCCTGTACTCAGGAGATGTTGCTGAACACATATTAATGTGTTTTGTGGCACTGACACATAATAGGATCTATGAATTCATGCCCGATGTACAATGAATGTGAAAAACAAATTACTATCCATAACATTGACATAGGCTGGTGGTAGAATTAGTGCATGGAAAGTGTTAAAATACTACCATTTGAAATACCCTAGGGTGTCTAGTTTTCAAAAATATATGGTTTTGTGGGATAGAATACACTTTTTGGCTTCAAAAATGTCCCAAATGGGACATCGGCGCAGGTTTTCTGCACGTCAGAATTCCAAGTTGGAAAACCAAAAAGCGCACCTCTCAAATGTGGCCTTTTAACCCCCAAATAACCTAACCAACCTATACATGGGTGGTATCCCTGTACTCAGGAGATGTTGCTGAACACATATTGAGGTGTTGTTTGGCACTGACATATAACAGGATCTGTGAATTCATGCCCAAAGTACTATGTATGTGAAAAAAAATTACTATCCATAACATTGACATAGGCTGGTAGTATAATTAGTGCATGGAAAGTGTTAAAATACTACCATTTGAAATACCCTAGGGTGTCTAGTTTTCAAAAATATATGGTTTTGTGGGATAGAATACACTTTTTGGCTTCAAAAATGTCCCAAATGGGACATGGGAGCAGGTTTTCTGCACGTCAGAATTCCAAGTTGGAAAACCAAAAAGCGCACCTCTCAAATGTGGCCTTTTAACCCCCAAATAACCTAACCAACCTATACATGGGGGGTATCCCTGTACTCAGGAGATGTTGCTGAACACATATTGAGGTGTTGTTTGGCACTGACATATAACAGGATCTGTGAATTCATGCACAAAGTACAATGTATGTGAAAAAAAATTACTACCCAAAACATTGACATAGGCTGGTAGTATAATTAGTGCATGGAAAGTGTTAAAATACTACCATTTGAAATACCCTAGGGTGTCTAGTTTAAAAATATATATGGTTTTGTGGGGTAGAATACACTTTCTGGCTTCAAAAATGTCCCAAATGGGACATGGGCACAAGTTTTCTGCATGTCAGAATTCCAAGTTGGAAAACCAAAATGCGCACCCCCTAAATGTGGCCTTTTAGCCCCAAAACAAACCAACAAACCTATGCATGGGTGGTATCCCTGTACTCAGGAGATGTTGCTGAACACATATTGAGGTGTTATTTGGAAATATCCCTTCACATTTTAAGGTAATGTTTACCTAAATTGCAATATATGTGAAAAATTAAAAAAAAAGATTTTTTGCTGCAAACTTTGGCATAGATTGGTGGTAAAATGGCTACATGAAATGTGTCAAAATACCCCAAGTTAAATGCCCTGAGTTGTCTAGTTTTCAAAAATATGTACATGTTGGGGGTCATTCATGGATTTAGTACAGAAATCAGTGTTACAATGTCACTATCGCTAATTTTGAAAGAAAGGATTTTAAAATAGCTTTGCACCACTTATAGTACTGGCCCTGTAACATGAATAAAAAAGCACAAAAACATAAAAACATGGGCTATTTCTGAACTCAGGACATATATTAGAAACTTTTTAGCAGTGTTTTTTTGTTGTCTCTTGTACATGAGTATACGATTTTTCAAATAAAAGTCATAAAAAAAGTATTTTTTCAATTTTTTTGCCATATTTTATTATTTTTTTTACATCAAATTATATGCTATTATCAAAATAATGGTATCAAAAGAAAGCCCTTCTTATAACGATAAAAACAATATATAGTTTGTGCGGGTACACTAAATGAGACAGAAATAAATTACAGCAAAACACAAACACCTCAGAAATGTTAAAACAGTCCATGTCACCAAGCGTCGGACAAGCCAAAAAAGTCATGTCACTAAGGGGTTAAATGGAACAGAACATTGAAATTAAAACAACATTATAAACAAATTCAAACCTGTAATACTTTTGAACACTGCCCACATTAAATGGAGAGAAAAATGTCAAGCAACTCCTTGGAGGTTAAAAAAAGTACCTTCTGCTACAGAAGAAAAAGTTATTTTTTTAATTAAATTCTTTAAGGATGTAATGTCATCACAGACTAGTACTAAAATATTAGTGAATGTCATCCTTATCAAATATTAAACACATAAGGGTCTAATCAGGTAGCCCCAATCTGGCCTGATATTGAGCTAATAGCCAAATTGTGGAGGTTCAGCTACCCAATATGGTGAATGTCCAGTTAAATATAAGTTTGCATCACGTAACTGGTTATTTTTAACTGTCAATAGCTGTTAGGTTATCATGTTACCATTTCATGTCCACAGTGTGGTTGGCCACCATTGTCCACTGTGGTTATGAAAGAGTACTAACACATATGTGAGTGTGCTAGGCACTGGCGTCAATATAAACCGCTGTGTCATGGTTGAAAGCTTGCCACGTGGCCCTCTGATCCCTTAGCACATGATATCACGATTGCAATACACCCCCACTGTCCAAGTAATAGTCCTTTGTCCACACACCACTTGTAAGTACAGTTATTATTTATTTTACTTTATTATATTTTATTTTCAATGTATGTTATTTTATGATATTTTCTACTATTTTATTTTATTATAATACATTTTTTTATAACATTTTATTTGAGTTCAGCCCATTTAGGATCATTTCGGGAGAACTTTTACTACTTTCGCAACATCTGAAGGCGTGCCTGTCATGGAAGCCTCTGTCCCAGCCTTTTACCAGTAGACTACGAACCCTGTCTGTGTATACGGTAGGTTTAGGGGTACACACTTTGGGGGCACTAGCGTCACCCTGTCTTCAGTACAGCTTGACTTCTAACACAGGGTGCCCAGGACTAGATCACTCAGGATTTCAGTCTAGCCATTGTGTTCCCCCAAGTTAAGGTTATCTCTTGTCCTGCAAACGTTAGTCTCTCAGGAGGTGTTACAAAATGATATTATGTTAGTGTTGTAATATGTTAAATATCCAGTTCCTGTTTAATATATGTTAAATGTACTCTTGACATTATGTCACATTCCCCAATGTGTTTATGTAAGCCATTCGCTGTCCTTTTGTAAAGTGATGTAATTTAAATAGGAAGTTACTTTAAAAGTGTACTCTGTCGATATCTGGACTTGAAACTTTTGTATTCTGAAAGGTGTGAGGCAGGATTTCTCCATTGTAAATTCTACTGTATTTTGTTATCTGTTTTATATGAGTCTCTCTATTGTTTGAGGCTTAACCTTATAATTAGTTTCCTGTGCCCCCCCCCCCCCCCCCCACCTTAGTTGGTGTCATATTTGTCTGTGTATAAATATCGGTGCTGTTTTCAAATAAATGTTTATTCCTGTTCCGTTATACTGGCGTTGTCTGGTACTTGGAGTAAATGGCTGTTTATTTGGAGTTCCTGTTTTGAATCTACTTACACTGATCCCGTCTGGTGAATTGGAGCAGCTACCTACAACACTGGTTCTGTCTGGTGGCTTGAGATGGCTATCGCCACAAGAAAGTAGAGCTTTGACTGAAGTACCTAGTCGGGGTACCATAAGGTACTGTCACAGTGCCATTTATTTATATGGTAGGACTTTCCATATTTCCACAAAAGCAAATAGAGCCGAAATGCTCCCATAGAACTCTATATGTTCGAAGTCACCAATTTGGTCTGCTGAACTCCAGGGAGTTCGGCTACCCAAATGGCGGTACAAAAATGAACAACAATGCCCATGTCTGTGCCGATTTAAGTTATTTTTTAAATTAAAATAATCACAGAATAGTACTAAATTATTAGTGAGTTACATCCTTATCAAATATTAAACTCATAATGGTCTACTCAGGTAGCCCGAAACTGGCCAGATATTGAGCAAGATCAGGGCTAATAGCCAAATTGTGGAGATTCAACTACACAACATGATGGATGTCAAGTCTAATATCAGCCACATTTAGTTTGGGGGGTTGGTTTTATACACCACCATAACAGTTCTTGTGGCATACAAATACCGGTGATGTCACGCCTGCTATAAGTTGGTCCACAAAAGCGAAAATAGCAGAAATGCGCCCATAGAAGTCTATATGTTCAAAGTTACCAATTTGGTTACCAATTTTTTGTACCAAAATGGTGGCACAAAAATTAGCAACAATACCCATGTCTGTGCTGATTCAAGACCACTTTGGTGACACAAATTTAAAGACTGAAGTGATCTAATTGGGTCCTTAATTCTGAACTGTGATTTTCTCCTAGAAAATTGGAGCTATCTTAATAGACCCAGCAATTGCTAAAAAGGCCCCTCCTGTGCCTTTTATTAAAAGTTACTACATCTACAAACTTGAACTTACATTGTACATTTGTCCAGGAGGAATTTGCTGTGGGGGAAACCCTGCCTATAAGAGAAAACAAAAATGTACAATTAAAATGCAGTATATTAATGGGTGTCAAAAACGAGCAAAGAACTTACATAACTTTAAATGAGCATTTTAAAAATGTCCCCTGATGAAATGCATGGAGGGAAGGAACAAAGATACTATTCTATTCTGAATTTAAGCAGTGAACTATACTTTTGTATCTTCTCACATGTGCCTTCAACTCTCTGTCCTCACACTTTGAATAAGGCTAGTATTAACAGAACCTTTGAAAACATGAATGTTGTTGCTGCCCCTTCCCCACACATCTTCCACACAGCTACAATAGTCAAAATGACTTATGCAATGATTGCCACATTGACCATTTTATCAAATGCTAGCCAATATCACATTGCAAAACAACATTTTATAAGTACACATATATATTGCCAAACATTTGGCTGATAAAAAAAAAGTTTTAAAGATCTATTGTGTGCCATTTAAAGGGACTAATTAAAACTAAAAAGTTTGGGCTACACTTTTGTAGTGTCTATAATCTTATGAATGCCTTTTTCACTAGGGCTTGCATAATGCAATTTATCTTGTAGATGAAAAATCTAGTATTTGGCAATGCAAAATAATGCTTACCCCTTGTGTTTGGATATCAACACTTGATAAACTAACGCATCCAGTAATATTCAAGATATTGACACGATGGATGGGGATCCTGTGACTATATTCCACTAAGTGATTCCGGTTCACAGAAACCTTAAAACAAGATGAATACATTGCAAAATTACAAGATTACATTTTACGGTAAGAACTAAAAAAAAGTAGTTTTTATTTTTTCTTTTGTCAGAGTATCCTGGTAACAAGCAAATACCTTGTAATTATTATGTGAAACAAGGATTCGCATCTCAAAAGGCTGACCGCGATGAAAAGGCATTTCCCGCTTGTTTTCTTCTTTGCCCCAGTTCTGGCGCTCCTTGGTATTGCAGACAACAATTCCATGGTCAATAAACCGTGGATTAAAATGGAGAGCAATATCATCATTTCCATGTGGTCCGCACTGTAGGTTCACAGCAAATCTGCAAAGAATAAAAATATTGTAAATTAATTATAACCCTACACATCTAAAATGCTGTTTTAAATCGCATTAAAGGATTTTTTTAAAAACTTTTTTTCCACTAATTGAAGCAAAAAAATTATAATCCTGTGACACTCGAGTAAACCCGATGTGTAAATTTTGAGATACATGGTGAGTTTACATTCTGCTCTGGCGGGGGTGATATGGAGTCTTAACAAACTTAGGCATTGTTTAAACACCCAAATTAACTGAAAACAGGACAGCGCCATTCAATTGTGGGCAAATAACCAGAAACAGATGGAAACAAGAAACAGGACACATGAAGCATTCCTGTACCCACTAGATCAGTGTTGGAATCCCGAATGAAAACCTGGGTAGCTGACCCTGAAACATCTGAAAAACTTCACCCCAACCCGAATGATTAGGTCCAACCAGCTCAGCAAGTTGACAAGCCCAGAAAAATCCCTACAAAAATGCCAAACGAAACAGCTCACCTTCATAGGCCGAAAAATGAAGTAAATTTGTTACCCAACCATAAAAGTAAATTGATGGCGACAGGACAGTGGGAATCCACAGGGTGAAAAACCTGCCATAAACTAAAAGTCCAAAATATTTAAAAAGGAATGCTAAAGCTTACATCTTAAAATAAGATACTGACATCACATCAGCAAAATACTTCCCCACGAACCATAGAACCAGTCCTACTTTAGTTGGTACCATGACCTATTTGCCCACCAGAGCCAAACAATAAGGCCCATTCCCTCCAAAAGGCTTTATATGCAACCCATCACCAGGCACTACTGACCGCTGAATTGAAGGCCTGGTACAGACCAGGTTACAAGATTTGGTCAGGCCCAGAGTCACTTCCCTCCCGGAGAAAGAAAATAAAAACAATACAACTGAAAACTTGAAAGGGAATCAGCAATATCATAATCAATGCCAGGGACACGAACATCACGAAAACATACATTTAATTGCAAACAATGCAGCACAAGGTGTTTTAATAAAACAATAACTGGAATGGAAGAAGCAGACAAAAAATGAAGAGCCTTTACCATTCTCAAATTATCACCATGGAACAAGACCTGATGATTCAACAAATATGGAACCCAAATCTCAATAACTAAAATAATGGAAAATAGTTCCAACAAATCCAATTCCTGGTAATACCACACAGGGCCGGCCTTAGGGGTGTGTGACCTGTGCGATCGCACAGGGCGCAACACTCCAGGGGGCAACTGCCCGGTCGTGGAAAAAAAAAAAAAATTAAAAAAGCCGGTAGTGGCATTGTCTGGGGGAGATCAAAAGATCCCCCCTCACCAGCCCTCTGCTCGGCATGCTGCGCTGGGTCCGGGGAGGGGGCGGAGCTAACCGGCTCAGTGGTGTAGCTCCGCCCCCACCCTGTGAAGCAGAGCAGCGCCTGCTTCACAGGGAGCCACAGACAGCAATAGAAAGTGCTGCTCGGCTCCCCATGCTTAATGCAGGCATGGGGAGCCGAGCAGCACTTTCTATTGCTGTCTGTGGCTCCCTGTGAAGCAGACGCTGCTCTGCTTCATAGGGTGGGGGCGGAGCTACACCGCTGAGCCGGTTAGCTCCGCCCCCTCCCTTGAACCACATTTGCAGGCAAGGGGGGGGAGACAACAGGGGGTGAGAGAGGGACAGAACAGGGGGTGAGAGGCAGAACAGGGGGAGGGGGGGGAGAGAGAGGCAGAACAGGGGGAGGGGGGGAGAGAGAGACAGAACAGGGGGTGAAAGAAGGACAGAACAGGGGGTGCGAGGCAGTTCAGGGGGAGGGGGAGAGAGAGGCAGAACAGGGGGTGAGAGAAGGACAGAACAGGGGGTGAGAGGCAGAACAGGGGGGGGAGAGAGAGGCAGAAGAGAGGGTGAGAGAAGGACAGAACAGGGGGTGAGAGGCAGATCAGGGGGAGGGGAGAGAAAGAGGCAGAACAGGGGGTGAGAGAAGGACAGAACAGGGGGTGGGCGCCATGGGGGAAGCCCGCACAGGGCGCCGGAACACTTAAGGCCGGCCCTGATACCACAATCATGCCACTCTAGGCTATGGAAAATTATGAATAAGTCGTTTTAGGAACCATCCCAAAATGGTACATGAAAACCAAAAGAAGAACTGCAGCAAGGTCTGGATATCTAAGGATCCACTGCTCCATCTTGGAGACACTCACTGGCATCATCCCCCTTTTTTCCCATAGTCGGCAGACTTGGAAGCTATTTTTGAGACTAACTTAAACTTGTGTGCCAAATTTGACTTAGTCTCAAAAATAGCTTTGATCATTTCGCTACCCATTACTTTCAGTGGAGAAGATTCGAACCTGGGGTATTTTTTTTTACATCAAACTCGGGTGCCGAATTTAACTTTTCAAAATGAAAGTCGACCTCCTCGAGCTATTCTCAAATTTTAGTGAATAGATCCACATGAGCCTCACCTATACTGTCCAAATAACAAAACAAACCTAAACAATGTTCAGGATCCATTTCCCCCAAAATGCTGGCCAGTATGGAAAAAGCTTGTAACCAATTGGAAAAGTTTAGAGGAATCAAATGTCAAACGATATTGCTGCTTTTCCCTCTTGGTCACCTTTTTTTGACAAAACCACTTTAGTCACCTTATCCAGGTTGAAATGTTCCAGATAATGAAAACATGGATAACGTTAAATCAGGTGTTTAGGAATAAGTGAAAAACATATAAAATGTATTATAAATAAAACAAGACAAAACAGATTATTTAGTAATATTAAATGATAACATTCTTGATGGAAACACATACGCTGAGGACAACAACAATATGTATTGTACCCAAGTACAAAAATATATAACGAAAATATTTTAAATAATATACTAAAAAAACAGGTATTCATACACTTACTAAAATGAATATGTCTCAGCCAAAAGACTGTGGAGGCACCTCAGTGCATTGGTGTCTCTGTTATTATATGTTTCTTCTTCTACACACCTGTTTTAGCGCTGTCCATATTTTCACTCTTTTAATTTTATTTTTTGTGAGTGCTCGCCTTGTGCATTATTTATTTCTGTGGGCAAGTTAATACTTGGTACCCCTTTATAAGGATTGCTGCTGTGAAAAAATATGTTGCAACATATACACTTTATTTACCATTTTGGGTATTATTAGTTCACTTTATTTATATTGATTATGATTTCACTTTGGTTTTATTATTAGCACTGTACATATATATAATTCTGAAATGTTCGAGAGGCAATAAGGAAAGGTTTTAACATATTCCCCTTTCCATATTGTTTTTGCAAATTCGTGTTTTAAATGGCGACTGAGTGGGTCTTCAAAACAAACCCCTTTGCAGAATCTGCCACTTTATGTATTCTTGCATACTTATCTTTCTCAGCTCACAATCTAGCCACACTGGGGGGGACCACTGCCACACCACCCTTGCCCTGAAACTGCTGAAGAAGCATGGGAAGATGTATAGGGTACCCCAGCCATACCAGAGAGCCTAACAAGACTCATTGCCTCCAAAATAGGTCCAGAAACCTGACTGGCAACCCCGAAACTCCTGCCCCCTCACTGTCACCCCCCAACTGGGGGGACCCGACTCCCTTCCAACCCCTGACAATGCCACAAGTCCAGTATCTGAGCACTCCAAAACAGACCAGGAAACAGTAATTCAGGCCCAACCATATTAGTACCTGGGAATGGGTACTGGTATGGTATGCACAGCAGAAGACTGGTCCAGAAGCAAGAATTGCAGGAGAGGGCATCTTAGGAGGCAAGCAAGGAGGGGGGGGGGAGTCTAACCAACACTTTGCGGCAAGCGGGAGCAAGATTGTTCCAATTAGTCACCTCCAGTGCTTGTACAGTGCATGTTAGGAGCATCAGGCCTAGGGTTGCCACCTGGCCGGTATTTTACTGGCAGGCCGGTAAAAAACGGGCATTAGGCCAATGTTAAGTCTATGGAGATAGAACCAAGGCCGGTATTTTTCGGAAGAAAAGGTGGCAACCCTAATCAGGCCCAAGGAGCCCAGCCTAACCTGGGACCTTAAAACTCACCCAAAGAAGGTATCAACGACAGGAACAGCAGGCTGAATGGGCAAAAGGAAGACGGCTCATCTGCCAGGGGACACACAGCCGAAGCTGAAGGGGTAGCAGGAGGGGAACCAGGGGCCTGTAGCAGCCAGGGTCGCCATCTGGCAGGTATTTTACTGGCAGGCTGGTAAAAAAAATTGGCTTGATGCCAATGTTAAGTCTATGGAGGCAGTAGCCTGGCCGGTATTTTTCTAAAGAAAAGGTGGCAAGCCTAGTAGCAGCCTGGAAATATTTACTTGCCAGTCTTCACTCACAAGTGCAGTTTCCCTGAGCAGGGCCAGCAGGAAATGCATAGCAGCCATAGCAAAGTTAAAATTCCTTCTTGTACAGCAAATGAATGATTTAACTATACCCATCACCTTCCTGTTTACCCTAAAATTACCTATTAGGTCCTCCTACTAGTATTGTGACCTATGGATCATTAACTTAACCTTGAGCTAACCTCCTAGTTTTTACTGAGCCTGTCATCCCACCCCTGTTTATTTTTGTATGCTTTTTAAATTACCCTCAAATCAAAAGTTATTTGGAAACTACCTTCTGTAAAAATCTTTCTACAGGACAAGCAAAGAATCTGCTCCTTTAATAGACACCGGTGCTGATATGAAGTAATCTTTAAACAAAAAATACTGCAACATGGAGAAAATATAATTGTGAAAAAATGAGTTTACAAAAGAACAACATACCTGTCACTGGAGTTATTAACGGTCCCACTGATAACCACAAGGGTGCCATCACTGAGACCATGTGGAAAAGATGTTGTGAATGGAACAGGCTGCAAAACAAAAGGCCCATTTTAAAATGATTTGAATTGTTTAACCACATTAGAATAGTTAAATTAAAGTCATTGCATTTAAGCCCCTTTGTAAATTAATTTAGTGTAAATTAAGTGCAATACACATCATTAATTTATGAACTTAGGTAAGAATTAGGTAAATATGAAGGTAATGTGTGCATTTACATATATTCAGATTGGTCATTCAGGGAATCACTGATGATTAAACAGAGTCAAATATTCACGTTTACAGGAGCACACAGCTTCTATAGTGCTATAGATAATTTTGCATTTAATTTTTTCATAATAAAACAAACACATTGTAGGGTACTGATGTTCAAATGGTGGCCCTTGTTGTGTAGACCTTATACTGGCTAAAAAGCTTATAAAGTTAATAATGTACAAAGGCAATTTCACCTAATTTGCTGCAGGTTATTTTTCCATAGTTTTCCTATTCCAAATGGAATGTGAACTATAACAGCAACACATCCATTTATAAAACGTTTTAATTCCCTACATAGCAATGCATTTGCTTTCTCTGTAAAAGCAGTGGGTGGCATGATGTGCTATACTTGACAGGCAGTAAAGGTTTAGTCAGTGATGATTTGATAGTCCAGCTCCTCCTTTGGACCAAACTCTTATGATGCTCAGCCAGCCAAGTAGGAATGAAAATTAAAATAATCGTTCTGCATTAACAGTGCAAAATCTACATCAATAAGTTCAGTGGAGTATGTGAAACCTATTATTCTTGCCAAACACTATCACATGATTCTATAGTTGAAACCAGATTTCCACTGTAAGAAAATGGCATTAAGTCATTTAAAGAGAAAGGCTGAATTAACATATGGAAATTGCACCCATACATGTTTCAATAAGTTACAGTAACACATACCATTACAAAATTGGATAGGTTACTTTTGAAAAAACAAATGCTATGCAACAGTTGGAGCACAAAGAATTGACATTGCGATGTGTCATAATCAATACTGTTCCTGTAACTAGCGATGCATCCTGCAGCGTAACAATAATTACAATACAGCCCTTCAATGTGCAATCTCTATTAGGATGTATAAAATAATTTAAGGCGTGTTCGCCATAACGATGTGCAATCTACCGAGTACTAGAGGACTTTCTTTACACTGATACAGTAACAAAACTTTCAGTGCAGGGAAATACTTACTGGGTTGTAGATAGCTCCGTATGACATGGTGACAAAGTGAAGATAAGCAGAGGTTAGATGTGTCCTGACTCCTGAAGAGATGGCAGTTCATTTAATTCCAATGCTTTATATTGGTGCTGACCCACCCAGGTAATAGGAGGGGTTTTACGGCCAGCCAGTTAGTCAAAGTCACAATGCATTGTCACAGTAGGAAGAGTAATAAAGTCTTGTGATCAGCTTGGGAGGAGAACAAAACAGAACTGTGGGGTCATAGGTAGTTTTTAAGGGTTGTACGAATTGTCTCATGACTTGTTACCAAAAAAAAAACATTAGCACTATGTGAAGAAGTGATGGTTAAACCATGGTCAGCAGTTACATGCATAGGTCGTGTTGATGGTTGAAGTGTTGCTAGAAGGAGATACTAACTCACATTGTATGGGGAGCACATGTAAAGTGGAGGTCATTTTTTTTTATAAATTTTTGCATGTGGTAAAATATCTCTTTCCCCTGATTCTCACGGGGTTTGAATGTTGCATTAATTTAAATGTATGCATTAAATACCTTAAAATAAAAACCCAACACCAATTCCTTTATTCAAATATTTTATTAACTCAATACATTTAACAGTTGGAGAATGGCTGTGACCTTCATTAGGGATGTCACAAAAAAAAAACCAGTCATAATCATTAATACCATTTAAATAATAATAAAACGTAACTTAACCCCTTAAGGACAGAGCCTTTGAAACATTTTTGTCCTTTCTGGACAATGGCTATTTTAACATTTCTGTGCTGTTTGTGTTTAGCAGTAATTTTCTTCTTCGTCATTTGCTGTACCCACACATATTATATATTGTTTTTATCGGGACAAAAAGGGCTTTCTATGGATGCCATATTTTTGATCATATCTTATCATATTATTAAAAAAAAATAATAAAATATGGTAAAAAAAAAAAAAATACACAAATTTCTTTGTTTTTATTTGAAACAACTTCTCCTCATCGACAATAGCGAACGAAAAAACATGCTAAATAGATTCTACTATTTCTCCTGAGTACAGGGATACCACCCATGCATAGGTTTGTTGGGTTGTTTGGGGGCTAAAATGCCAAATTTGTGAGGTGCAGTTTTTTGTTTTCCAACTTGAAATTTTTACATGCAGACAGCCTGCACCCATGTCCCATTTGGGACATATTTGAAACCAGCCAGTGTATTTTACCCCATCAACCCATATATTTTTTAAAAGTAGACACCCTAGGCTATCTCAAATGGTGGTATTTTAACACTTTCCATGCACTAATTCTACCACCAGCCTTTGTCAAAGTTTGTGGTAGTAATTGTTTTGTGTTTTCTTTTCACAAACCTTGTACTTCAGACATGAATTTACAGATTTTGGTATGTGTCACTGCCAAATAACACCCCAATAAGTGTTCAGCAACATCTCTTGAGTACAGGGATACCCCCCATGCAAAGGGTTTGTTGGATTGTTTGGGGGGTAAAAGGCCAAATTTGGGAGGTGAAGTTTTTGGTTTTCCAATTTGAAATTTTGACATGCAGACAGCCTGCACCCATGTCCCATTTGGGACATATTTGAAACCAGCCAGTGTATTTTACCACATCAACCCATATATTTTTTTAAAGTAGACACCCTAGGCTATCTCAAATGGTGGTATTTTTACACTTTCCATGCACTAATTCTACCACCAGCCTTTGTCAAAGTTTGTGGTAGTCATTTTTTTGTGTTTTTTTTTCACAAACCTTGTACTTCAGACATGAATTTACAGATTTTGGTATGTGTCACTGCCAAATGACACCCCAATAAGTGTTCAGCAACATCTCTTGAGTACAGGGATACCACCCATGCATAGGTTTGTTGGGTTGTTTGGGGGCTAAAAGGGCCACATTGTGAAGGTGCGCATTTTCAACTTGGAATATTGACGTGTAGCCAGCCTGAGCCCATCTTTCATTTGGGACTTTTTTTTAAAGTAGGACAGTGTATTTTACCCCAAAAAGTATATATTTTGTAAAAGTAGACACCCTAGGCTATTTTAAATGGTGTTATTTTAACACTTTCCATGCACCAATTCTACCACCAGCCTTTGTCAAAGTTTGTGGTAGTCATTTTATTGTGTATTTTTTCCCACATACATTGTACTTTAGACACAAATTCACATATTTCGGTATGTGTCACTGACAAACAATACCACAATATATGTTCAGCAACATCTCCCGAGCACAGGGATACCACCCATGCATAGCTTTGTCAGCTTTGTTGGGTGTTGAAAGGCTACATTTGAGAGGTGCGCTTTTTGATTTTCAAACTTGGAATTTGAACATGTAGAGCAAGGAAGGGGTTAATAGCTCTTATAAGAGCCTTTGTAGTACTGTACAAAAAAATTAACCCCTAAAAATGCACAGACAAGAAAAAAATTTCTGCTGTGCAGTGATCAGTGGCAGGGAAGGGGTTAATACACTACACTATACAAAGGGTATGGCTTTTATAAAAGCCCTTGGGACTCACAATTTTTTTAACATTTTATTTAATTTATTACAATTAAAAAATTATGTTATACAGATCTGTCTCTTTCCCTCACTAAAACTCAAGTGAGGAGAGGGAGGCAGATCCATATGGGTCAGAACAATATTTACCAATATTGATCGAACCAGACGAATGGTGATGCTCATCTGAGAAATCACCAAACCACCTTTGCCACTGATCGGCTGTTACTGATCGCTATACACGTGTTCAGACAGCTTCAAAAGGAATACACGTAATCCCCTAGTGGGTATAATTAATGCTGATAGCAAAAAAAAATCCTTCTGCGACTAGATTGCTCCATATGCGCTGCTTAGGCAGTGACCATATGCACTGCTTAGGCAGTGACCATATGTGCTGCTTAGGAAGTGATATACGGCAAGGAAGGGGTTAATAGCTCTTATTTAAAAAAAAAATTACGTTAAACGTAGTCCCCTAGCGGGTATAATTAACACGTGACGGGTGTAATAAAAAAGTTTTAAAAAAATTAAAAATGCTTCTGCAGCAAGATTGCTGCATTTGCGTCAGATCTCTGCTTAGGCAGTGATCTACAGCAAGAAAGGGGTTAATCTCTCTTAAAAGAGCTTTTTTTTATACTGTAATGAATTACAGTAAAAAAAATTAACCCCTAAAAAATGCACAGACAGCAAAAAATGTGCTGCTGTGTATGATCACTGCGTACACAGCGATCAATGGCAGGGAAGGGGTTAAATGGCTTTTATAAAAGCCCTTGGTGTTTAAAATTTTATTAAATATTTGTTTTATTATTTTATTTTATTTTTTTTACTTGATCTGATCTGTCTCTCTCCCTTACTATAACTAGTAAGGTGAGGGAGGCAGATCAATACTTGTCAAAGGCAATATTTGCTAATATTGCCTTTGACAGTATGATAAGTGCTCATCAGAGCACTTACCATACATGCCTGCACACAGATCACATAGATCTGTTGTGCCGGCATCGATTGGCTCCCCCTAGAGCATCGGAAGTGAAATACTTTCACTTCCGATGCTCTTGCCATTAGAAGGGAAGCGCTGCCTGTATAGGCAGCGTTCCCTTCTACTGAGCCGATGGGGTCGCTCAGGAGAGCGACCACCATCGGCTCTGGGCAGCCTGAAGGTGTTGTTAAGTGCCTCGCTGGCGAGGCACTTTAACAACACCGGAGATGCTTAGAAAGCGAACGATCGTTCGCTTTCTAAGCACATGTGTGCAGCCGGCGCAGCCATTTTTAAATGGCTGCTACGATCACTCCGTGGAGTGATCGTAGCGCGCCCCTGCACATTTGGGGGGTGTTGCACAATGCCTCTACCTAGAGGCATTGTAGCAACACCGTTAGAGTAAAGAAAGCGACCGCTGACAAATACATGGATTTTATTTAGCAACATGGACAGCATAAAAACACCATGTATCCTCCCATAGAAAGTAAAGCAAATGTACAACATTGGATTGTTTTTGTTCCCGGATACATCTGTCTGTCTTTGTTCTAGTTCTGTACAGAATTAAGAAGGGGAGACAAGCAGATACATAAGGAGATTTCCGCTTGTAATCTATATGTTTTCGTTTGACACTAAGGGCCATATTTATCAAGGAAGAAACAAACGAGCAAGAAAGACGTATGCACTCCAAACTTCGGTGAAAAATATATAACTTCAAAATTATTTCTTAAAAGGATCCAGTCAAATCCAATAAAGATAACATGCCAACGCAAACTACCAATCCTGCCTAAACCCTTAGGGACACGCTACCTCAATACTAACAGCTTGTCCTAACAAACTACCTATAGCGCACAACCTGCTTTACTACCGCTTCTAGAAACATCAGCTATTTAACCCTAACCTGTCCAAATCCTTCAATACGCAGCCACATCAAACCCCATGAGGCTACTCTTTATGGGGTTTGCCTACCAATATTTATAGTGTTCAGTCATTCCTGTGCCTAGTTCTTTTACTAATAGTACATTTCCTAATCCGGATAGAAAGTGCAGAAAAAAAATATATGACAAAATCAACATGTAATACTATATATGACTACAGGAGGCATTTTAGAAAGCTTAAAACACAGATTTAATCCCACCTTAATAAAGTGACTCATGGTAAGTGACCAGAAATCGTTGAATTTGTTGACATATTTTAGATATTAATTGCCCCCTTTTTATGTTCAGTGTACAATGTAATATATATTGGTATTGATGAACATATATGTCTTTATTTTGATACCCTTTGTATGTATATATCATTTTTTAGTATGCACAAGATATGAAGAAAAAACTGGGGGAAGAACGTTTTCAGGTTGAAGAGAAACACCTAAAAATACATGTTTTTGCTTCTCTTGAATTTAGGAGCACTTCATAAACATAAATCTGTTTTTGGGAAATTGAAAACCAAATATTACATCTCTGTTTTCTTGATTTTTTTTTTACAGTGTACCTCAAACTATGACAAAAAAAAATTACTAAAAACCTCACAGAAGTATGCATTTCAAAAAATGAAATCACATACAAAAAGTAGAGGCATTCTGACACAAATCTCTGTCAAACATGAGTAGTTTTACTCACTTTTTAAAGAAACAGTACCATGCTGACTTACAGATTACTAATTGCTTCATTTTAGTGCAAGAAAAAATAAGCTGCAATACTTTTTGCAAACATGCCTTTTTATAGGCAGAATATATGAACCAACAGACAAATACATGGATTTTATTTAGCAACATGGACAGCATAAAAACACCATGTATCCTCCCATAGAAAGTAAAGCAAATGTACAACATTGGATTGTTTTTGTTCCCGGATACATCTGTCTGTCTTTGTTCTAGTTCTGTACAGAATTAAGAAGGGGAGACAAGCAGATACATAAGGAGATTTCCGCTTGTAATCTATATGTTTTCGTTTGACACTAAGGGCCATATTTATCAAGGAAGAAACAAACGAGCAAGAAAGACGTATGCACTCCAAACTTCGGTGAAAAATATATAACTTCAAAATTATTTCTTAAAAGGATCCAGTCAAATCCAATAAAGATAACAGGAAAATATAAAAGTGCAAGACAAAAAGAGGAAAGCGGTATGCCTTACGCGTTTTGCGTGAACACACGCTTATTCATAGGCTTATTCATCCTTTACATGGGAGACAGACTTATAGCCACTGGTGGAGCCGGCTTTTTTCTTTTGAGTTTTCCATATTTATCAAGACAAAACTGGTGCTATTTCAGGAAAAAGTACTAAAATAGTAGTAATTACCATGGAAGCTAGTGGAATGTTATGGCAGTTTGGTCCAAATTTAGCACTTTTTTTGAAATAGCACCTTTTTTGCCTTGATAAATCTGACCCTTCGAGAGCTAAAATGGATATGTGTACCATGCAATTTGAAAAATATAAAATCTTCTCTTGATTTTTTAATTTTTTTTTATAATGTTGTATTTAATTTTAGTCATTTAGTGGCACCAGGTATGAGGTAGAAGGGAAGCATGAGGAAAAATCAAATGTGGTGAAGGAAATGGGAATCTAAGGAAGAAAAGTAAAAGTATGGTGGCATTAGGGTTGCCACCCAGCTGGAATTCTACAGGCAGGTCATTTCAATATTAGCTTGAGGCCAATGTTAAGTCTATGGAAGCAATAGTAGAGCGAGTATTTGTTTTGAAAAAAGGTGGCTACCGTTTGTGGGATGGTGAAGGGACACTGCATGTGAAAGAAATCCACAGTCAACAGATACTGCAGTTACAGCATGACAGACCATAAGGGTCATACATAACAGAGAAAATAGTCCTCAGTGTCACACTTCACAACCTATAAAATATATCACATTTACACTATGTAGTAAGTCTACCAATATTTGGCTTATAAAATGTAATATTTTGCACTCACAAACTTCAAATTAAAATATCCCATAGAAAATCTTCAGAAACATCTTTATTTTTCAATCTGCATGTAAAATTTATAAAAAGCACTTATAGTACAGTGAATGACAAGTTTAGCTTCAGGTAGTTTTGTGTAAAGCTCAGATTTGTCTGGCGAAATTGCCAGTAAACATTTAGCTTAAATTATATAATCCTTATAAACCTTAAATTTCCATCATTGCCACATCCAATATGGTTGCTGGACCATCCAAATTAGAGGCCAAAATAGGAGAGGTGAAAATGGCAGAGATTCTGGATACACCTTAATTTCTAGCTTGCCTTGTTTTATTATATATTCCGAGAGAGAGAGAGAGAGAGAGAGAGAGAGAGAGAGGAAACTGATTCATTGGAATTTTGATTCATTGTTATTTTTCAGCTGAACCATGAACTTTACACATTTTCACATGACTTTTATTTTTTGCTGTACAGAATTTCCTTTGGTCATTTGTGCTTTTGTTTATTTTTTCAGAAAGATTAAAGATTACATTTTTGTTTATACATGCATATAATTGTTATTGCTGCATGCACATAACTGATATTTACTTTTGGCCCCTCAATATGCCAGGATTATGCCATTTAATATGCCAGGATTATGCCAATTAATATGCCAGGATTTAGCCAATTAATATGCCAGGATTTTGCCCCTCAATATGCCAGGATTTAGCCACTCAATATGCCGGGATAATGCCAATTAATATGCCAGGATTTAGCCATTTAATATGCCAGGATTTATCCATTTAATATGCCAGGATAATGCCATATAATATGCCAGGATTATGCCATTTAATATGCCAGGATAATGCCAATTAATATTCCAGGATTATGCCATTTAATGTGCCAGAATAATGCCAATTAATATGCCAGGATTTAGCCACTCAATATACCAGGATTTTGCCCCTCAGTGTGCTCGTTATCTACCACCCTCCTCCCCCCTTCCCCAGTACTTACCTCCTTGCTGCTGTTTCCCGGTGCTCTGCAGGTCCGTGGCTGTGAGGGAAGCGTTGTGCGCTTCCCTCCAGCCGCGCGGCTTCAATAAAGTTTTTTTAAACAAACTTAATTAAAGCCGCGCAGCTGGAGGGAAGCGCACAACGCTTCCCTCACAGCCGCGGACCGGCTTAAGAGAAGGGGATTTTTTTTTTCCTGGTGTGACCCGGGCCGGACGGGCCCCATGGACCCGTCGGGCTAGGGACGCCAGTATCACCCGTCACCCCCTGTTGGCGGGCCTGTGCTGCATTATACAGGTTATGCTTTTTCATGCTCAATTAAACGTAGGTTTTGGATAATGAACTTGCAATAAAAATACCATTCACCACACCATGGATTTCTTTTGAATATTCCGAACTTATAAATGTACTATTTTCTCCAATAAAAACAAGGCTCAAGGCTAACAAAATTACATCATCGTACGGTCACAGGTACTATGTCAACACAATCACCAACATGACCTGGTCCCCTGATATCTAGGAGAGCATTAAGGTTACTCAAGGGGTCTCAGATCCAAAACTGGACACAAGCAATTAGCCTACTCAGGAATAAGTGAGTGGCCACTACCAAAGAATCCCTTTGCACTTTTCATTGTTGTTTGTACATACTGCACTATATATATTAAAACATTTTATGTCTACATCCTGATGCAATTTATGTTGAAAATGTGTTTTATTATAACATTTATACACTTTTTTCTTTTTGTTATCACTATTTTATTTTTGTTGCGACACCAGGGAGGAGTTACAGCTTTTTGTGATTTTAAGGCACAGTACTCACACACACATTTTTTACAGCAATAAAACATAGTTAAATAAAGTATGTCAGCGTATATTGTAGAGCTCTGCAGCAATGAAACTCGCAGTGATATGCCATGTGTCAGAGTATATTGAAACATTAAAACTCAAATATTTGATTTGTTGTATCTTATTTTGCAGGAGAGGGATGGCAAGAGGGCAATTGTCTATCGAGCTTTTCTCTAACCTAATTCAGTTAGCCAGGGCTGCACCTATATCTGGGATCAATAGGCTGGGATCATTAGGATAGGATGGAAAGCCCTAGAGGTGAGACAGGCTATTTCTGTGCTTCAAACCAGACCTCGTAGACATGCTCATGTGAAAGAGGAGAGTCGTTTGCTGTCTCCACCTTCACACCTTTCTTCTCTCTGTACATATAGAACGTTTAAGACAGAGAAAAAGTTTAAAAAAAAGGCCAGTGGCAACTGGTTAAAACACATTTGAGCCAAACCACTTCATCGTTGTACAGTTTAGTTGTCTGACTATTAATCTCTGCACCTTATCTGTCAGCAAATCAATCTTGCCTTTCTACCTCCGATGATAGGTGAGCTAGTGAAATTGCTGTGGCTACAAGGTATTCCCCACAGCCAAAAATTGCCAGCACACCCCTGGCATATGCTATGCTAAAATTAGTTGATAGTGGTTAGCTGATTATGTCCCTTTTTCATTTTTCACATAACCAGAAATGATCATTGACAAAACCAGACATTCACAGCTTCTGTTCAACAGTATTTATCTTAGTATTTCCTCATTTTCTACTCTACTTCCCCTTCAGTGTTAAGATCTACAAATACTAGCTGCATACCCACAATGTTATATTACTGTATGCTGTACAATGGCATACAAACATTCTGTTTTTTTTACAGAACCCCATTTTAAATAATTCAAAATTGACCACATTCTTTAGATGTAGGGATGTTTGGTAAAGAGATCATCCAGGCACAATAGTAAGAACTAGAAAAGCTACAATTTCTGGGGAAATTGTGTGAAGTGTTCTTGCCTCCACCAGTATTCTACAACTGGAGTGGGCGGAGTAACTGGGTGGAGTTGCTTGAGTAACTGTTGTGTGGTTGGAGTGGCTGGAGTAACGGTGGAAAGGTTAGAGTGCGGTTGCCATCTTCAAACGGTCGTATTTTAAAAACAATAAATCCTACAGTGTATGTAATACTTTGTATTGTGAGAATCACAAGACCCAGACCTACATTTTGATGCATAGTATGTCTCTGAAATATTAAAAATGAAGGCACAGTCGCAGTTTAGATATTGCCCTTCAAATTTGAGGTGGCTAGAGTGGAGTTTCAAATAATGTCAATGGACGGCGTGAGTTGCAAACAAATGGTCATATTGTGAAAACTATCAGGACTATGGCTTAGCCGTGAACATGTTTAGTGGCAGGAGGGAAAGCTGAACGTTTTGATATAAGATTTGTGTAGGTGGGCTTGAAAATGAGGAAGTGGTGGCAGTTTAGAAATCATACCTCCCTCCCTCCCCCCAACACTGGCTCTATCCCCCCATGCTGGCTCTCTCCCCCAACGTTGCCTCTCTCTCCCCTCCCTCCCCCCAAAGTCGCCTCCCTCTCTCCCCCCCCCTGCCTCTTCCCTCCGTTGCCTCTCTCTCCCCCTCCCTCCCTGCAGACATCCACCGGCTGCCCAAATCTCCCTGGTGGGTAGTGGGGGCAGTCGGAGGATGTCTGCACGATACTCGCAGACATCCTCCGCTGCTGCCCGGCATTACCGCCGGGACTTCTATGATGAAGCTGGCAGGTCACATGACCTTCTGGCTTCCGTCATAGAAGTCCCGACGGATGTGCCGGGCAGCAGCGGAGGATTTCTGCTCGTATTGTGCAGACATCCTCCGACTGCCCCCACTACCCACCGGGGTACAAAAGCAGAGAGAACAAGAGAGAACAAAGCAAGGTAGAGTGGAGAGAGTCAATTAGTCATTTTCATGCAGACCATGAAAATTTAGCCTTTCTACTTTAGGCAAGGCTGCCAGGTGGTTTTAGACATAGGAACTCTGAGAACTGATCTGAGGAGCCAGATTTTAAGCCAACAAAATCAAACAAACTGCCATCTGCTACAGCCAAATATTTCACGTTTTGACTCATCAGTGCAGAGCACCTTCTGCTCATTTTTGGCCACCTCTTCCATGAACACCACTTCTGACCAGACGCTTGCGGGCAGTAGGTGGGTATGTCAGGGTTCCACTGTTTTCTGCCAGTTCTAAGCTCATGGCACTGCTAGGCATCCTACGATTGCAAAAGGACGTAAGTATGATGTGTGTCTTATCTACTGCAAGTTTCCTTGGCCGACAATTGTGTCTACAAACACATAGGTAGGGGTAGAGAGAGTAAGACAAGGAGCGAGGCCCTAGAGAGGGCAGATTAGCAGGAGTAGGCCCAAGAGAGGACAGCTGAGAGCAGTGGACCAGGAGCAGATGAAGAAGAATGCAGAACAGGGCCGATTCTGGGTGGGTGCACGCGGAGGAGAGGCGCTGCATCAGGGAGCTCTCTCCCTAGCACCTCCTCCTAGAGGCGCGGGTGGCAGGTGAGCACTTGCAGTAACCGCACCTCCTTGTCACACTGCTCTCTTGATGGTGTCTGCAGAGGCAGAACACCGGCATTTAGGCATCTAGTCATCTGACATCCGGCAGAGAAACTAGATGCCTGTGTTCTGCCTATGCAGATACCAACGAGAACGTCCTCCTCTCTGCATACATGCAAGGTAATAAAGCAGGGAGGGGGACCAACAGCATAACTTTTTGGGGGGGAAATAAATGTGTATAAGTGTCTGGTTGTGTCAATGTGTACAATTGTGTGTATCTATGTGTACAAGTGTGTGTGTGTGTGTGTGTGTGTGTGTGTGTGTGTGTGTGTGTGTGTAGGGGTGTCACTAGGCTTGGTTTCACTCGGTGCGGAAACTCATGGTGTCACCCCCCTGGATTTCCTCCAATACAATGCCAAACAGATTCCTTAGTAATGCCCCATAAATTATGCCACACCAGAGCCCCATAAGTTATGCCACACCAGAGCCCCACTATTTATGCCTCACAAAAGAGTCCCTTAATTATGCCACACATGGGGCCCAATAAATATGCCACAATATTAACACACAGGAGCCCCACGAGGTGACAATTGTACAATTATAGATACCAGGAATATTGTGCCACTCAGAGCACAGTAATATTGTGCCAGTCAGATACCAGTAATATTGTGCCATTCAGATACCAGTAATATTGTGCCACTCAGAGCCCAGTAATATTGTGCCACTCAGAGCTCAGTAATATTGTGCCATTCAGAGCCCAGTAATATTGTGCCATTCAGAGCCCAGTAATATTGTGCCAGTCAGATACCAGGAATATTGTGCCAGTCAGAGCCCAGTAATAGTGTGCCAGTCAGATGCCTGTAATATTGTGCCAGTCAGAGCCCAGTAATACAGTAGTGTGCCAGTCAGAGCCCAGTAATATTATGCCAGTCAGATACCAGGAATATTGTGCCAGTCAGATACCAGGAATATTGTGCCAATCAGAGCCCAGTAATATTATGCCAGTCAGATACCAGTAATATTGTGCCAGTCAGAGCCCAGTAATATTATGCCAGTCAGATACCAGGAATATTGTGCACGGAGGAGGGAAACACAGTCACCGGATGTGACGTGACGTCACAACCGGTCGCTGTGATTTTTTTTTCTTTTTTCCGGCGGCCGCATCCAGCGGAAAAAAAAGTTAAGCAGTGTGGTGCGGGGGGATGCCGGCAGCATGGGTGTCCTGGGCATCTGACTGGCATAATATTCCTGGGCATCTGACTGGTATAATATTCCTGGGCATCTGACTGGCATAATATTCCTGGGCATCTGACTGGCATAATATTCCTGGGCTCTGACTGGCACACTATTCCCATTGAAATACTGGTAAGTTTGTTGATTTAACTTTACTTCATTTTAAATATTGTATTTGTTCCCGTTTTGTTTCTTCACTGCAAAATAAGATATATGCAGTGTGCATAGGAATTTGATCATAGTTTTTGTTTTTACTATAGTCTGGCCCTCCAACGGTCTGAGGGACAGTGAACTGGCCCCCTGTTTAAAAAGTTTGAGGACCCCTGCCCTAGATACACCTCTGCAAATGGGCTGCCCATGTGCTGCTTTGCCGCCCCTCAGAGCCAGCTCTGCAGATCCTTGTTCCCCTTAGACCTCAATCAGCGCTTTCTGCTCTTCCTCAGAAGAGGCAGGCAAAGCTAGCAGGACAGGGCTCCATGTATGAGTGTGGAGGCATGTATGTATGTGTGGACAGGGCTTATATCTATCTGGATTTTGTTATAAGGTCACTGGTCACACTGACCTATAACATGACTTGTTAAAATATTGTACATTAAGATTAAATGCTCAAACATTTAGGGTACACATTTTAATCATGGCCTGGCCAATACAGTATTTTCATATCATTTTGTATATTAATGTGCTATCACATGAAATTATCACTTCCTGATAAGTTTCATTTTAGTTTGAATTATCATGACTGTGGGCTTTTTATGTGTGCGGGGGAGGGGCAGCATTTTGTTTTTCACCCCAGGCAGCACAAAGTCTTGTGCCGGCCCTGTGTGTGGATGTGGGGTGATTGAAAGGTGTAGGCTGGCAGCATCAGGGCCGATCCTGGGCGGGTGCACAGGGTGCACCGCGCCCAGGCGCACGAGAGGAGAGGCGCAGAAAGCAGGGAGCTCTCTCCCTGCCATCCTCCTCCTTGTTAAAGCAAGCACAGCGCGACGGGTGCAAGCTCCGCCCCCGTCGCGTTCTGTGATTGGCTGCTGCCGGGAGGAGGACGTTCTCTAGAGTATCTGCCAAGACACCATAGAGAACATCCTCCTCCCTGCAGCCAATCACAGAACGCGACGGGGGCGGAGCTTGCACCCGTTGCTCTGTGCTTGGATTAACAAGAAGGAGGAGGTAACAGTTAGGGTTTGGGGGGTGTTAAAATATAAAATAAAAAAAAGAAAGAAAGTGTGGAAGTGTCTGTGAAAGTGTATAAGTGTGTAAGTGTGTGTCAAGGTGTATAACTATGTGTGTGTTACTGTCTGTGTAAGTGTGTGTGAATGTGTATAAGTGGGTATGTGTGTGTCCAGGTGTATAACTGTGTGTGTTACTGTCTGTGTAAGTGTGTGTGAATGTGTATAAGTGTGTATGTGTGTGTCCAGGTGTATAACTGTGTGTGTTACTGTCTGTGTAAGTGTTTGTGTATAAGTCTGTATGTGTGTGTCAATGTGTATAACTATGTGTGTGTTACTGTCTGTGTAAGTGTGTGTGTGTATGTGTATAAGTCTGTATGTGTGTGTCAATTTGTATAACTATGTGTGTGTTACTGTCTGTGTAAGTGTTTGTGTATAAGTCTGTATGTGTGTGTCAATGTGTATAACTATGTGTGTGTTACTGTGTGTGTATGTGTGTATGTGTGTGTCAATGTGTATAACTAAGCGTGTATTACTGTCTGTGTAAGTGTGTGTGTATGTGTATAAGTGTGTATGTGTGTGTCAATGTGTATAACTATGTGTGTGTTACTGTCTGTGTATGTGTGTGTCAATATGTATAACTATGTGTGTGTTACTGTCTGTGTATGTGTGTGTCAATGTGCATAACTATGTGTGTGTTACTGTTTGTGTAAGTGTGTGTGTACGTGTATAAGTCTGTATGTGTGTGTCAATGTGTATAACTGTCTGTGTTACTGTCTGTGTAAGTGTGTGTGAATGTGTATAAGTGTGTATGTGTGTGTCAATGTGTATAACTATGTGTGTATTACTGTCTGTGTAAGTGTGTGTACATGAGTGTCTGTGCAAGTTTATCCTGTGCCTAAGTGTGTAAAGGTGGCTGTGTGTGTATTTATGTATGTGTGACAGTGTGTATAAGGGTGTCTGTGTAAATGTATGTCTGTGAGGGTGACTAAGTGTATAACTGTGTTTGTGTGACTGTGTGTATTTATGTATGACTGTGTGTATTTATGTATGACTGTGTGTATTTATATGTGACTGTGTATTTATGTGTGACAGTCTGTATTTATGTGTGACTGTGTGTATTTATGTATGACTGTGTGTATTTATGTATGACTGTGTGTATTTATGTATGTGTGACAGTGTGTATAAGGGTTTCTGTGTAAATGTATGTCTGTGAGGGTGACTAAGTGTGTAACTGTGTTTGTGTGACTGTGTGTATTTATGTGTGACTGTGTGTATTTATGTATGACCGTGTGTATTTATGTATGACTGTGTGTATTTATGTGTGGCTGTGTGTAAGTGTGTTCTTGCCCGGAGCCCTCACTGCGCTAATCAATTTATCACATGGAGGGCACCAGCCCCCTACCAGCTGGCGTCTATTTCCCGCCTCCTGCACTCAACGTGTACGGAGGAGACGGCCGGGGGACGCGAGAGCAGCAGCAAGGTGAGTACTGGGGAAGGCAGGAGAGGATATGCTTTTATTGGGTAAACTAACTGTGGCATATTGGCTGTAGCCTATTAATTGGCAAACTAACATTGGTATATAAATGGGAAAACTGTCTGTGACATATCAGTGGGCAAATTGGCTATTGTATATTAATGGACAAACTGGCTGTAGCATATTAATGGGCTAAATAATTGGCATATTACTTGGGAAACTGGTGTATTTTAATGGACAAACTGGCATTTTTATTGGGCAAATTGTAGCATTTTTAATAGGCAAACTGGCTGTTGCTTATGTTAATGGAAAAGTGTACCCTAAGTACACCTTTGCAAATGGGCTGCCCATGTGCTGCTTTGCTGCCTCTCAGAGCCAGCTCTGCAGATCGGCGCCATGTTTCCCCTTAGACCTCAGTCAGCGCTTTCTGCTCTTTCCGTGCACAGTGATGACTTCAGTCATCACTATGTGCGGGGAGATCAAGGCAGTGCTAATTGAGTTCTGAGATGAGGCCAGTAGTGGGCATGGAAAGGGACATGGGAAGAGACAAATACATGGTAGGTAGGAGGTATAGGAGAAAGATATGGGGTGTGACAGACAGACATGGGGTATGAGTGGAGAGAGACAAACATGGGGTATGAGTGGAGAGAGAGACAGACATGGGCAATGAGTGGAGAGTGAGAGACAGGCATGGGGAATGAGTGCAGAGTGAGAGACAGACATGTGGAATGAGTGCAGAGTGAGAGACAGACATGTGGAATGAGTGCAGAGTGAGAGACAGACATGGGGAATGAGTGCAGAGTGGGAGACAGACAGACATGGAGTATGAGTGGAGAGAGAGAGACAGATATGGAGCATGAATGGAGAGAGAGAGAGACGTGGAGAGAGAGACAGACATGAGGGAATGGGGAGAGAGAGACAGACATGAGGGTACGGGGAGAGAGAGACAGACATGAGGGTACGGGGAGAGAGAGACAGACATGAGGGTACGGGGAGAGACAGACAGACATGAGGGTACGGGGAGAGACAGACAGACATGAGGGTACGGGGAGAGACAGACAGACATGAGGGTATGGGGGGAGAGAGAGAGACACGTGAGTGACTTGGTGGAATATTATTTATCACTCTTTGTGTACTTCTTTTCAAATGATGCTCAGCCAGACTAATGAGAGACTTTGGCTGGTTGGCATCATGGGAACAGTAGTTAAAACTCATTCTGCTAGCCAGCAAAAAGTCTCCCATGTTGCTGGCTGAGCATCATAGAAATAAATAAAACCACTACACAGTATTATGGCAAAATATATATCTTTATTTAAAATAAACGTTGGTCCTTTACATTAAAATAAAGTTTTCTCCCTCCCCCTCTCCCCAATATTGAAATGGGCATGCCTGGAACAGAAATGTCTAAAGGGGAGGAGTTTATAATATAGCCACGCCCACCCTTGGGCGCCAAAGGAAAACCTGCACCCAGGCGCCCGTGACCCTAGGATCGGCCCTGGGCAGCATAACTTGATAATCCCTCCCATGGCAGCCATTTTATAATTGACAGTTCAGTGACAGCTTCATGCTCTCCCTCCCTGTGGATAATGTGATTTCTCTTTATGTACATGTATTAATGTCTTTTTTTCAGCAGGTGGGGGTGGCCTTGCCAGTCTGGCTGACAATAGGGGAAGAGTTAATAGGACTTAGCAAGATGCATGGGCTTGCTCCCTCCCTTAATCTTTTTGTATGTTGTATGGTAGTAAGTCAATGCCAAGGGAAGTGCCTACCGAGCAAATAACAGGCTGGTGGCTAGAATTAGAAAATTGCAAATGGAATCCCAATAAGAATGGTCAAAGGGGGAGGGGAGCACCTGCAAGAGTTTGTTAGTAAAAGTTTACATGTAATTATATGTTGCATTAAAGTGAGTGCAAAGACAGGGATTAGTTATGTTTATGTATAGTGTATTAAACTGACATACAAATTGCAGTTAATATGTTTTGGATAATACATGACAATAGCATAGTAAATTATCTAAACTAAAAAAGCATAGAGAGGCATGGTGGATTTAAATAGGCCACAGTGTTTATTAAGCATTCAGGTGTAAACACTGTGACAATTAAAACAATGGTAAGACCCTTCGGCGATACTGCAGTGGGAGATTGACTTGGGTCACTCTTGTTCCCACCTTGTCTGGTCCGCCGCCTGGAATGATACTAGGAAGGCTTTATAGATGGTATTTGGTCCCTACCCTGTTGGCAAAATACACCTTAGAAGGGAATCTATGATCTATGCTAGAGATGTTCAAACACTCAGGGATCCCAACTCCACATTCAAAAAGAAACTAGCATCTTTGCTTGAAATCCTATTTGCTGTAAAGCCGAATAAACACCTCAGCTATTCCTTTTTCACATTGATATACCAACTAGGGATCGCTATGGGAAAATCCTGTGTATTAATATCCTCTCTCCGTTTAAGATCTGCCAGATATTGGAGGAAATCTGATATACCATCCTGGAATGAAGTCAGGACTCAGATCAAATGTCAGGCCTCCTCTGGAAATGTTTCCAAGGCCATGGCTAAGTATGAAAGAATTTGGTCAGATTGGTCTCGGATTTGTGATTGAGGATCCAGCATCGGAGTACCACTCCCCATAACCCCATGCATACTCCCTGGGGATTGGACTAAGAAACTCTCAGGTCCCACCTGTGCCCCCCCCTCCCCCCAAATACTTGTTTACTGTTATGATTGTTCTTTGCTACGGAAGGAAAGTAACAAGTGTCAGCAATGGAATGCCTGAATTACGTATCTAATTCCTTAATATGATTTGATGACACTATATGTGATTTTATTTGAAATTTTTAAAGTAAAAATGTAATAAAGAATTATATATATATATATATATATATATATATATATATATATAAAAACAATGGTAAGACACAATCAACAGGACTTACCCCCAACTCAGTGTAAATAACATAAGTTTAAAACTATGGTGTGATATAGAATGCAAAATATAATATAGTGACAATATATCTAGGACAACCACTCCTGCATAATGGCATAACTGGGGAACCCAATGCCAGCCGACAAGCTGTATCAGAAATTACAGGAATGAGGGAAATTTGTCAAAGCTGTGAGAAAGAGGGTGCCCTTAAGTAGGTCAGCAAAGATATAGTATGTATATGTAGTATATATGGTATATATAGTAAGGTGGCAATCCTAACTGTAGCCCTACCACTGCTCATAAACTACAAATTACTTAATACCTCACTAGCAGGCTAGTTAAAGTTGGCTGTCAATTGCAAACAATGGGGTTAATGTATAAAAACAGTGCCAAATAGTGGCTCTATTGCAGCAATTGCTCTGGTGGAGCATCCAATATATAAAAAAAAAAAAAAAGTGGCAGAGAATCGATTCTGGCAGAAACGTTATTTCCCACACGTGAAAGTGCCTGGATCTAAAAAAAAAAAAAAAAAAGTTATCCAATGGCAATGTGTGTGGATTGTAGCTAGGGTTGCCACCTTTTCTTCAAAAAAATACCGGCCTTGGTACTGTCTCCATAGACTTAACATTGGCCTGATGCCAATTTTTTTACCGGCCTGCCGGTAAAATACCGGCCAGGTGGCAACCCTAATTGTAGCACCAACCACACATTTTATTACTGGCTTAAAAAACATACAGCAGTGTAACCAATTACATTCAAGAATGATACTTTATTTGATTGAACATGTAGTTGTAGTTTGTTGGTAAGTTAGTCAGATGTCCATGTATGCTTACCACAAATATGGGAAGTTTTTTTGTTGACTAATGGCACGATCATGAATAGATTGTTTGGGTAGTAGTATTTAGCAAGCTATTCTGAGAGCTTTTATTGTACTCTGAGAATATCCTGTCCTTACAGGAACAAGAAAACACCCAGAACATGTGACCGAGGAGACAGTGCCGACTGAAAAACAGCGAAGGCGATTTACTAAATCTGACAATATACAAAAATGAGTAGGGATTAGAGACGCACACAAAATAAAAATTGCCGCCCCCCCCCCCCCCCCCACATTATCAGCTGCTAGAGGTGCTTCCTCACTGTGAAAATTACAGTGGGAAGACGCTGAACATCCAAAGAAAAGCATTCGCAGCTAAGAGGAGGATCAGGGAGGAAAATTCCCAGAGCCGGCGCTGGAGAAAGGTGAATGGTTGAAGGGGTTTTAACCCCTTCAGCCCAGTGGGAGGGGGATACGAGGGTGCCCCACTCATAAGGACTATATAGTGCCAGGAAAATTAGTTTGTTTTCCTGGCACTATAGTGCTCCTTTAATACCAGTAGTGCAAAGTATCTTTTCTCTGCAGCGACAGGCTATAGACACCAGTACCACTACATTAAACTGTAGTAGTTCTGGGACTATAGTGTCCTTTACATGTGAGGTAAATTAGTTTCCAATGTAGTATTAATAACTAAACAACTAAATAATAAACAAAATATTGAATTGTCTACTTACCACCAGGACAATAAGATGATCTGGTCTCTGGCTGCAGTCTGGCTCTTGGTCTGGCTCTGGGGACTGGAGACAAACACCAATGGATTTTGCCCCCCAATATGCCAGGACTTAGCCACCCAATATGCCACGATTATTATGCCACTCAAAATGCCTGGATTTTCCCCCACAATATGCCAGGATTTTCCACCACAATATGCTAGGATTTGCCACTTAATATGCCAGGATTTTCCCCCACAATATGCCAGGATTATGCCCCTCAATATCCCAGGATTTTGCCCCTCAATATGCCAGGATTATGCCCCTCAATATGCCAGGATTATGCCCCTCAATATGCCAGGACTTTCCCCCACAATATGCCAGGATTTTCCCCCACAATATGCCAGGATTTGCCACTTAATATGCCAGAATTTCCCCCCACAATATGCCAGGATTATGCCCCTCAATATCCCAGGATTTTGCCCCTCAATATGCCAGGATTATGCACCTCAATATGGCAGGATTATGCCCCTCAATATGCCAGGACTTTCCCCCACAATATGCCAGGATTTCCCCCCACAATATGCCAGGATTATTCCCCTCAATATGCCAGGATTATGCCCCTCAATATGCCAGGACTTAGCCACCCAATATGCCAGGAATATTATGCCACTCAATATGCCAGGATTTTCCCCCACAATATGCCAGGATTTGCCACTTAATATGCCAGGATTTCCCCCCACAATATGCCAGGATTATGCCCCTCAATATGCCAGAATTATGCCCCTCAATATACCAGGACTTAGCCACCCAATATACCAGGAATATTATGCCACTCAATATGCCAGGATTTTCCCACACAATATGCCAAGATTATGCCCTTCAATATGCCAGGATTATGCCTCTCAATGTGCCAGGATTAGCCACCCTCTTCCTCCCCCCTTCCCCAGTACTTACCTCCTCGCTGCTGCTCTTTCTCCCGGTGCTGCAGGTCCGTGGCTGTGAGAGAAGCTTTGTGCGCTCCCGTCCAGCCAAGGGGAGCACACAACGCTTCCCTCACAGCCACAGACCTGCAGCACGGGAGACAGAGCAGCAGTGAGGAGGTAAGTAAGGGGGAAGGGGGAGGATTTTTTTTTTTTAACGCACGGTTCCAGCGCCCCCTGCTAAGTTGTGCCCTAGGCAGGTAAATAAAATACATATAAATGCAAAACAAGGTACATCACCCCAAGGGGAATCCTACAGCAACCCCATAAATTAGCAAACAAAAAATAGTATAGGAGGAGCACACACTCCTATACTATTTTAGTTATTGATTCACTAAATCTGAACTAATAAGTGGCTTTGCAAAAATTGGACAGTGGAGCTGGAAAGAAAGGCAACATGGAGGATTATCTGGTGCCCAAAATGCATCTTCCAAATGTTAATGCATATTAAAGTACATTCAAAGTACTTTACAATGCATATTTTACATTTTGCATTGCTTAAAATAAGAAAATATTACTCTTAATGAATTTGTGAAATTACAGCAGTTTTCAAGAAACCAGGAATACACACATTATCTGAGTAAAAGTCAATTTCCTATTACTTTCTTTTTTTGCTGTAGGAACCAATGCTAACAATGTAATTCAAAAGTATGGAATATCCTGTTTCTCCAGTGATGTCACTAGACAATGTGTTGCACTGTTAAGAGATCCTACGTGTGGCCAGGGCCGGCCTAAGATATTGTGCTGCCTGGGGCGAAAAACAAAATGGTATCCCACCCCCAAAAAAATAATAAAATAATTCAAAGGAAGTGATAATTTAATGCAAGAACACCTTTCTATGTGCAAAATGATATGGTGTGACTATTGGTAGGCCATGATTAAAATGTTTACCCTTGGTCAGTGGCCACATGTTATGTTTTGGGGAATTGCACAGCCTAATTTCATAATAATGTTTGTTTTACCATTTCTTTTCACATATATTTAAGACAACTAGCTGAAGCAACCAAGGAGGTAGACCTCTGATAATCTCTAAGCATCCTTCTCTGTATGGAGATTTTAAGCAAGCCTAAACACTGGTAATCTTATTTTTCTATCTCTGTTCCTGAATGAGTTGACCCTAGTGTCTGCAGGGTGGCCTTGCTTAGCTGTTAGCTCTGATTATCTTTCCCAGCAATCTTCTTTGGAGTTTAAGATACTCCTGTGTGAGATGTTACTAGAAGGTTAAGGTTGTGGGAGTAGATTCCCCTCCTGCAGCTGACCGAACAGGTGAGCAGGCAGTGGGTGTATCTAGCCATGTTGGGGATTCTGGGCTTGCTGGTGGAGAAGCAGAAGGTGGATAAGAAAATGGTATTGTTGCAGGTGTTGGAGGATGTTCACTTCTGAATGGCCAGAGCAATGTTGTCTGGAGCACATGGTGACTGGTGATAGGTGACTCTACCCTGTTTTATAGTGTATATACTAACTCAGATTGTTAGCACACTGGCGATCTTGAAGAAACAGCTTTCTTAGTGTAGATTTTACATATACATGCAAGTAGATATTACTATTGATATGGCAGTAATGCCCAGAGTAGCAGAACTGATTTCAATAATTTAAACAGGAAAGTTAAGGAATATGGAGAAAGGAGTGTTAACATCATAATAGTAGCCCTTTAAATTTGTTAGCCATATCCAAAACAATAGGCATTGTAGGTGGTGTTGAAAACAAAAAAAGTGTTGTGTAACAAAACGTAATACTTATCTTATAGACTTGGCAATAGATACATGTAGAAAACAACAAAGAAGAGGGAACACAATGTGTGACACTGTAAAGTAAGATAATATTGTGATATGTACCCCCTTAAGAGAATTATTCACATGGACTAGAGCCCGCCCCGTATACTGGCTCTAATGTTTCTGCATTGCAGGACTTCAGTCCCCACTATCCACAGTCAGGCTTGTATAAAATATTTATCTACGTAAAGTTATGTAAATAAGGGAGAAGAGACAGACCATAGTGTAGCAGCAGACCCTCTGGGGATTAAAGTGTCTAGAGTAAAAATCCATCTAATTTCAGCTTTGTCTAAGGCTTTTCTTTTATCACCCCTTCTACAATGATTAAGAATTGTTTTGATTCCAATAAACTTTAGTTGGGAAGGATCTTTATTGTGACACACAGAAAAATGTTGGGACACTGTATGTTTTTGATAGCCTTTCTTAATGTTTCTAACGTGTTCTCCTATTCTAACCCAAAGTGGTCTAGACGTGTGTCCCACATAATATAAATTGCATCTACGGTCTTTTTATTCATATTATTGGTTTCTCTACAGGCTTGGGACATTTGGCATTTGTGGAATCCTTGGTAACGTTTAGAAAAGTATTTCCATCTTAGTGGTTTTCAATTAACTCCTGCTTAACTGATTTTTAAGAGTAGATGGAGTACCTCTAAAGATGACTCTCGGTTTGTCCCCAATTATACCTTGTAAGGAGGCGTATTTAAGAAGCAAAGGCCAGTATTTACTCATGATTCGTTCATTTTTCTATTACAGTTATTGAATTGTGTTATCATAGAGACTTCTCCAAATCGGTTCTCTTTTTTGGGTGATACTGTAACAGGCTTTTCCTCTCTAGAGATCTTATCTCCTTTACAGATTTATCTATAGGGTCAGGGTCATAATGGCTCACTATCAAGTTGTTTTTATTCTCTCTGCCTTTTTTATCATAATCCTCTAAGTCTGTGCAATTGCTTCTCATACGTAAGAGTTGTCTTCTGGGAATACTGAGTAGCCATGGGAGGAAATTACAACTTTGAGCCTCTATATAGCTATTCGTGTCTACTTTTTTTTAAAAAGGTTTTTAATTCACCATTTTCAACAAAAATATCAAGATCTAAAAAAACTAACATTTTTAGCACTAAATTCACTTATGATTTTAATGCCGCAATCATAGGTATTCAGATATGTTAAACATAGTTCAAGGGAGTTAACATCACCCCTTCAGATGAAAAAGAGGTAATCTATAGAACGCCTTAAGGTCACAAGGCTCGCACTCCAGTAATGCCCAGTGAAAACAAATAAATGTTCCCAAAATGCCATAAATAAATTAGCAAAACTGGGGCGAACCTTGTGCCCATGGCTGTTCTTTTCTGTTGTAAATAGAACTCATCATTATACCAAAATAAAATAATTATTAGTGAGTATTAGATATATTCCCTCCAAGATTAAATCAATGTGTTCTTTTGGGAAGGTTGGATTTATTATTCAAGAAAAAATTAAGGGCCCTTACTGCCTAAATCGTGTTTAATGATGGTGCACAAGGAACTTACATCACATCACCCGAAGGAGATTATCCTCCCATATAACTCCCTCTAAAAACTGTAATATGTCCAGGGTATTTTTTAAATATGCTTTAGTGGTTTTCACATAACTTTGGAGTTGTATGTCTATGTATTCGGATAGACAAAATAACAGAGAGCCTACAATAGGCCTACCAGGAGCAGTGGGGGATCTGGGGGGGGGGGGGGGGGGGCAGAGAATTGGCTGGGGAATATTAATGACAAATAATATTGACATAATATTTGGCAAAATGGCAGGAGCATATTCAATGACAAATAATACTGACCTAATATTGGGCAAAGTTGGCAGGGGCATATTAAATGGCAAATAATACTGGCATATTATTGGACAAATTGGCTGGGGCATATTAATGGCAAATAATACTGACATATTATTGGGCAAATTGGCTGGGGAATATTAATGGCAAATAATTCTGGCATATTATTGGGCAAATTGGCTGGGGCATATTAACGGCAAATAATACTGGCATATTATTGGGCAAATTGGCAGGGGAATATTACTGGCAAAATAATACTGGCATAGTACTGGGCAAATTGGCTGGGCCATATTAATGGCAAATAATACTGGCATATTATTGGGCACATTAGCAGGGGAATATTAATGGCAAATAATATTTGCAATGTGTATGTAATGGGGTGATGGGGGCATGTAAATGGAGTGATGGGGCATGTCCTTGGCGTGTAACATGGGTTATGGGTCATGTCGTGGGTGTACATAGTGGGGGGGGGGGAGCTGACCAAATTTTGTCAGCCTAGGGCAGCACAAAACCAAGATACACCACTGGGGGGGGGGGGGGAGAGAGAGAGGAGAGAACACTGATGGGGGGAGAGAGGAGAGAACACTTATGGGGGAGAAGAGAGAACACTGAAGGGAGGAGAAGAGAGAACACTGATGGGTGGGGGGAGAGAGAACACTGATGGGTGGGGGAGAGAGGAGAGAACACAAACGGGGGATAGAGGAGAGAACACAGATGAAGAGAAGAGGAAAAGAGACAGCTATGGGGAAGAGGAGAGACACATACATGAGTAGAGGAACAAAGAGACAGTCATAGGAGATAGAGAATAAAGAGAGACATGGGAAGGGAGAGGAGACAGACAGACATGGAAAGGGAGAGGAGATAGACATAAATGGGAAGGGAGAAGAGAGAGATAGAAATGGGATGGTAGAGAAGAGACAGACAGACATGGGAGAGGAGAGACAGGCAGACATGGTAAAGAAGAGGATACAAGGACGGACATGGGTAGGAAGAGGAGAGATACGGACATGGGAAGGAAGAGAGACAGATGGACACGGGGAGTGAGAGGAGTGTGACAGACATGGGAAAGCAGAGGAGTATGACAGAAGGACATGAGAGAGAGGAAAATACAGACGGACATGGGAAAGACGGAGATGGGAGAGAGGAAAATACAGACGGACATGTGCCCCTCCCGAGATTAGACTCTGGATCTGCCCCTGACCAGGAGGGCTTTCTGGGTCCTTATGAATTTTAGTAAGACAAAAGAAAACGGGAGTAATTGGATGTGTGAATTTGATATTATTATATTATTTTTTGCAGAGGATGCCTAGGTCGTTGTCTAGGACTTTCCGTAATTTACGTCTATGTATAGATGGTGTTGTCCAAGAGAGACTGTAAGCAAGTGAGCCTCTGGTGACTCATATCACTTCCCTGCTACCTCTGTGATGTGCTTTACTAGAGAGCATGATTGCTCCCCATCCGGTATTTCACCGTCAGGCTAGAAACAAAAATGGCTAGAGGCCAATGTTAAGTCTGTGGAGGCAAAAGCAAGTTTTTTTTTTAAAGCGATATACCTATTAAAACATTTTTTTTTACATAAATGTCACCAGCAGCAGGGTGATAGGGTTCTGTTCCTATAAAGTATACAGATTTATGGCAAATAATGCACAGAAGCAGAGAGTGTCACGAGTGCAGCTCCTAAAGATCACAAGTTAAATGCAGAGTAGCCAACTGACACAGTTATGACTAACACTTGTTTCAGCGTGGCTTTGTTCCTCCTGGTCACATCTATTTTGAACCGGGATTGTGAACTTACTACATCCACTTATATTTGAGGTGCAATATACTACAGCGGTGGAAAATTCTGCTTTGCTGCTAAGTATTATTTACAAACTCAACAGGACAAAACTTAAAAAAACATAAGGGGATTTTTAGGTCTATTTTTATCATGTGCGAAAGTGAACTGTAAATTTTTTCTGCAAATAATTAAATCTTAGTCTACTCAACAAAGAGAGAATTGCAGGGAATGGAGAATGGAATTTCAAATTTAAAGTCAAAGTAGCAGAGTTGAAAATGTTTTCCTATTAAGCTGAATTGGAGAAACTCTGTTACATTGGCCTAAAGTTTGAAATTCCCATCTCAATTCCCTGCAATTCTCTCTCTATTGAGTAGACCCTTTAATGCTCGCTTTTTACTCTGGAAATGTACCTAGTCTTAGATTATATGGTCATATGTATGTTTCAATGGTTGTTTACCTTATCCAACGACGCCATCTTGCACAGGACTGGCGAGTTTGATGTCTTATTTTACTGAAATGTAATAAAGTTTCTACCACTTGATAAATTAGTTCAATGAAACATAAGGGTCAATTAAATATGTGCTTATATGGCAAAAAACCAGGCCAGATCAGGGCATAAAGCCGAACTGTCAATTGGCTACCCAATATGGATTATTTCAGCACAAAGTGTGCAATTTGTGTGAATTTCGGCAACATTTGGTTCATGGCAGTTGGACAGTAAAATCCATAGGAAAAGGACTGTGCCAGACAATCAAAAGCTAACCTTTCCAGCTATATGATTGGCTGGGTTTCCTGACCTCCCAAATTTTTATATGGGCCAGTTGATGTTTGCTGTCCCAAAGGGGTGTTGGAAAATACAACAGCATATACTGTATAACATGTATATAATTAGTACTTGAGCTGTAGATGGCGCTGTGCAGTTCAGAGTACTTATATATATTTCGAAGTTGTTGGCACTCACAGGAAGGAAGTTCTTTGAATTTTCACTTGCTCTATGTCGCTCTTCCTTTTTACCTTTCACCAAGCTGGCTGCTGTTTTAAGTAACTAATATGTTCTAAATGTTTGCTGTTTATCAACACAAGTATAGCCTGATATGCTTCTTCACAATCTGCTAGTGTCTCTTTTTGATGCATAACTAACTAACCCCTAAAACCGAACTGAATATGTCCCGAAATTTGCAAATATTGAGTATCAGAATTTTGGAAAATTAAAAATGCGGCTACTTTGACTGTGTTCCCATTTCAGGCCACAACGGTCTATGTTGAGTAGACTCATACATTGCTGATATACCATATTTGCTCAAATAAAAGACAAGGTTTTTTTCGTAGCAAATGCTCTGAAAAAGTTTCCTTGCCTTATTTTCGAGGTTCGTCTTATAATCAGACCTCAAATCGGCCTGGATTCTCCTCGTAAGCACCCGGCGGATGTCTGCGTAATGTGCACAGACATCCTCCACTGCTGCACAGGACGTCCGTCGGGACTTTTATGACAGAAGCTGGGAGGTCACATGAACTTCCGGCGGTCCGTCATAGAAGTCCGGGTGGAAGTGGCAGAGGGAGGGGGAAAGGCAGCATTGGCAAGTCTGGGGATGGGAGGGGGAGAGTCAGCATTGGGCAAGTCTGGTTGAGAGGCAGCATTGGGCAAATCTATGGGAGGCAGCATTGGCTAAGGCTGAGTAGGAAGGGGGAGGCAGCACTGGTTAAGTCTGAGGGGTAGGGGCAGCATTGGCTAAGTCTGGTGGGCAGATGGCTGTGGGGGAGATGCATTGGCTACGTCTGGAGGTAAGATGGGCAAATTAAAGGGAATAAAAACAATAAATATTTTATTTCTATCATAAAGTTTATTCAATATGAAAAAGCAATTTACATGTGAATCTATACAAGTTTAAAAAAATTCCTTTAGGGTAGTCTTATTTTCAGGCTTTTAATTTTTTTCCTAAAGGAATATCCAAAGTTTGGAGGTTTGTCTTATAATCAGGGTCGTCTTATATTCGAGGAAATACAATCCTTACCTTTACCAGTTATCTTTTGTATGGATTTCTCTGGGGGAATTGATCCTCCTCCTCTGTTTTCTCTTAAAGGGACCTCCCTAGCACTTCTTGAGAGACTATGACAGGGGTGTTCAAGTTTGTTCTGCAGCGGGCCACTTCACTGTAAATATGTTTGTTCGTGGGTCACATTTATGTTTTATTGAAAGAAAATGTATATATATATATATATATATATATATATATATATATATATATACATATATATATATATATATATACATATATATATATATATATGCATACATACAAACACATACATACATCCGTGTGTGTATATATATATATATATATATATATATATATATATATATATATCATACTAATGTGCAGTGTGTGCATGTTTTACAGATTCCTAAGGCAATAAAACAGCAGAAATATTAAAAAAAAGTCACACTTCCACACAGACATGTTATTTTGTTCCCCCTCTCTGCTCATTTACCTTGTGCCTGCAGGGAGGGGGATTGTTTCATCTGTGGAGATCCTATTTGCTATTTGAGCACAAGGATGTCACTGACACTCAGTGCTCCAACAGGGTCAGAGTGCTAGGGGGCGGAGCTTTCTCCTCTGAGCAAGGGGAGAAAACTCTGCCCCCTCACACTCTGACCCTGTTGAAGCATTGGGTGTCAGTAACATCCAGGTGCACACTTTGTTGTTGCGGGTCAGAGGTGTGGCTACTGCTGCCACTCTCAAGTGGGCCGCACCCCTCTGGCTGGCGGGTCGTATGTTGGACACCCATGGACTATGAGAATGCATGGGATAATTATGGCATTCACTGTGAATATGCATTTGCATGTATTTTTAAGGAGAATCGTGGGAATGTAATGTAGGTGTGAAGTGTGAGACCTATCTTTTATGTATGTTCAATTCTTCCTACCTTATATTTAGTGGAGTGTTGGGCATGCACAGTTCTGACCATACAGCTGAATGCTCAAAATGTTGAAGTTATGCAGGGGGTGGAGCATGGCTATTTTCTTCCATGCTCATATATGTAAAAACTGTACATTTCTGATTGTGCACCAAATAGGGCATGCTTCACATACGATGTTCCATGACATGCATAAATGAAAATATTTACTGCAGTGGCTCTTTTATGCTTAATACTATTTTTTTTTATGGAAACCAGTTCACACAATTATTCTTCCTCTTGAACATAACCCATACAATGCATTGTAGAATGACCTATACACTTTAACGAGGAACTTCCTCCTTTTTTTTTATTGCAAGAAACAATTTTGGTTCAAAAGAGTATGTTGATTGTAACAAACTGTGTTAGTATTCAACTTCCCTTGTGTATATGAAATTAAGTGAGCAGCAGTTGCTGTCTATATCCTATTTACTGTCTGCGAGCTCTACTTTTCACTGTTCAGTAACCTCATCCCCTTTAATTGAAAACAAATTTAAAGTTACAGTTGTGAAATTCAAAACGATTAAATGATCAATATGTAATTCTACAAAGTTAAGCGCCAGTTAATTCTTTTCACAGCACTCGGCCAAAACAAACTTGCCTTACTTTATGTATGGCACATATAAATTTCACTAGCACCACAAGAACATAACTTCAAGCATGCTCTACTGGCAAAGTGGGATGCCACTGGGGCTTAGGAGGAGAAAGGTCAGCACTACCAGACATCTCCAAATCAGTCCTGTCCCACTGAAAGCTGTTGGGTGGTATGCATGAATAAATGATAATAGTCATAATCAGCAAGTACTTATATAAAAAAAATATTTATGTATATTACACTTTTTCTTGCTTTTCCATGCTATTATACTTCTCTAATAAAGAGTGTTCCACTTGTATCTCAATGACACTGCATCCAACATTGTTCTTAAGATCTGAAAGCAACCTTACTGCATTGAATTATTGTAGCTTAGTGTATTCCCTTCTTGCAAGGATTTGAAGGAAAAAAAAAAAAAACATTTTACTTATAAATATTTAAAAAGAGCAAAACAAAATTTGGGTAAGAAGGTGTTTAACTTGCATGATTTGCAGTTCTTGCTTTTTAAAATGACCTGAGATCACTAGCACCAAGAAAATGTGCTATGGAGAAGGGTGGTTGAGAAAATCTCTGAAATGTAAGCAAACCGTCATGGGCAAAAAGTAAAGTGCAAAAGCATAATGACAGGGACTGAGAACATTGATGTGTATGATTTTAGAGAACAGTAATTTAGGATGTCAGGTCTCATTCTTTACTGATGAATGAACTCCACTCATTGAAATCTGAAACCAAGGCACATTTAGAGATTTAGGGCTCCTAATGTGATGATAAATTGGCATGTACTTCTATTAATACATGCCAGTATATCCTCTGACCGGCAGCTGCTATGCCTCTATAGGCAGCAGGCAACTGTCTGGTCTGCGCCCTCGTTTTTGCATGGGTTCAGCAGGAGGGATCTTAAAGGGACAGTCTAATCCCCAAACTCTCTTTGGTGCAAGATAAAGATCACTGCTTGTATAGTGAACAGGCTTTATTCCCAGTGTGATTTGATGCAGGCATCCTGCATAAATCACATTTTTAATATTTGACTGAAGCCTGTCTGGTCTGCTCCCTCGTTTTTGCATGGGTTCAGCAGGAGGGATCTTAAAGGGACAGTCTAATCCCCAAACTCTCTTTGGTGCAAGATAAAGATCACTGCTTGTATAGTGAACAGGCTTTATTCCCAGTGTGATTTGATGCAGGCATCCTGCATAAATCACATTTTTAATATTTCACTGAAGCCCTCCCCAGTGATTACTCTGTATGTTTACTGCAGGTGCGGCAGCACTGATTATATAGTCACTGAGGATATAAAATGTTGTTTCATTTAGTCACTTCCTGCCCTCTTCCAACTAAATACATTATGTGGACTCCGCGTGACCTTGCTCTTGTACACAGTAGGATCTCTTAACATTGCAACACATTGTCTGATGACATCACTAGAAAGACAGTTATTCTCATTGGTCCCTGTAGCAAAATGAAAAAAAAGAAAATTACTTCTACAAAGCTATCCGCAGCTAGAGACCTCACATTCAGAATTTTGAGTGGGATGATCCCCCGCTCCGATTGGCTGTGCGCAAGATGTGAGACACAGCAAAGAGTAAACCCACGTGTATCTGTTACATACACATTGGGTTTACTCCAAACTCTCGGAATATTTTTTTTAACCCTTACTTCCCTCAAGGAAGCAAGGGTTAAAAATGGTTCAGTGTCCCTTTAAACAAAAGAAGGTAGCTTGAAGAGCCACTATTGCTTCAATTTCAGTTCAGTCTAGATAACAAATCCCAACAAGTTGTGGGACTTTTTTTCAATTGCTATTACTGCAGGGAGTCTGCATATTACAACAATTTATTCCATCCAATGCAATTAAGGAGTACAGTTGTATGTGGGTCCCCTTTCCTGAATTTGGAGTCTATTTAATTTACTGTGCTGCTCATATTGGGGTGCTACTCATGCTGTATACTACAGACTTGCATGACCCATCCACCATTTTGAGATCATGTCTCCTGCTCCTTGATATTTTACATTGCCACATGAAAAAAGATGTGAGGTATGACTTCTTATCTATAAAATCAATTTAAATGAAAGCAGACAAATTTATATTCACTAATCCATTTCAGGAAGGTATATATTTATTTTGGAACCCTTAATAGTTCAATCCAGAAAACATGTAAGCATCTAATCCTCTCATGCTGATGACCCATCCAATTCCTATTTCAAAAATTGGAGATGCACAATGGTTGATAAGCTTACAATTATGATGACCATGTGACATTCTAAAGCAACTTTGCCATGATTTCCTTGATTGGCCACAAACCACAAGTGCTGGGCAGTTTTAGGACGTCATAGCTAAACTTCACAAAACCCACACATTTGATCATTTAGGACTGGAGATGAGTCACAGGACTCTACCACAGTCTTTTATGTTCCCAGATCAGAATTCTCTAGCACATTCTCCTGATATGATTAACTATCACAATGATAACTGGACATCTGAATAACAATCAAACCTGAAAGGGAAATGTCAGAATGAAAGAAGACACACAGTCCATTTGTTTTCTCTGAGAGCATGAATTTATTGACTTGATAGAATCCTAAATATCCAGAATTTCAATAGCATAGGAGTGCACTTCTGCTAATTGCATAACTAATACATAACCTCTGTTAATACTAACTATTTAATTAAATTAATAGCAATTCTGGAAGACAAACTCAGTTGATAGAAAATATAAAAATTTACTGTACAAAATTTTACATCACATTCAAAAAGATACGTGTCCATTACACCATAGTACAGACTCCATTTCCATTAAGCACTGAAGTCTCAGCCAATAGAGCGGTATTGTACAGCTGAAATAAACATCTTTACATTTACATGGCTAAAGGGATAGAGATTTTACAGTGCTGTTAACTCCCTTACAAAATACCACAGGAAGGAATATTTACTAAATAGTCACAATTTACTGAATGGTCCTTTTTAAAAAAAAAAACACGTCTAATGTCTATATATCCACATTCCATAGGTTTAGAGCCCTTGGGCCTAACTTGGCATATTATATGAATATAAGGAAAGTGGCCACCGTGGATCTTTCAGGTGATCAAGGTGTATCATTTACATAATAGGGAACATATCAGTGTTTGACTTTGCAACCCAAAATGATCAAGGCCGTCTGATAATAGTATTTTTAGCAGATTGAAAAATTGGTCTCATGCCTAACATAATGTAATCACTTTAAATAACAAATGGTGAGGACCTTCTTTATATCAACCTATATATTACTAAATATATAAATGTATTTCTGTGTGCCAACGCTAATGGAGAGTGTGTAATTTGTGTAGATGTAACATGGTTATTTTATGTCTAACCAGTAGCGTTCCTGTCATTGCAATGCAACGTCACTAAAATGTAATGCAAATTTATTGGGACCTTACTTCCTGTGGTTATTGCACAGTAACTTAATCCACTCAAACTCACTGATAATCTGTTAACGCAATAAGAAAGCCCTCAGACTGTGAGTAAAACAAAAATATGAGTTTGGTTCTAGTATTTGTTTGTTAAATTGCACTGGCTAGACTAGGTTTGTGCCTCACCGTTTATTTTTTCAGGAATTTTTAGTTTGATCATCTTCTGTGGGCCGAGTAAAACCATGTGACCCCGAATTGCTGCACTGAGAATATCACTAGTTACGATTCTGATACCCGCATGGAACGGCTTGTAAATAATATAGATAAGTAAATCTTGAATCTCAAAAAATTATACTTGGAGATAACATTACTGCCAACCAAAGGCAAGAACCATTATTTAAAATAAAGCTCCTTTAAAAATGAGTTACAGATTATTGAGACATGTTTTACATTTGGGAGGGCCAGTAACAGGAATCATTGTTATACACCTTCTTGTGCACACATTCACTCCCTTGCTTTGTGTACAGTGATATTGGATATTTTGAGCTTTGATTCAAATAAAGTATTTTTTTATTTAAGGGTCTTTCAGGCTAACTGATAACAATCCACACCTGAAAGATCAATATCATTACAATCGACTAGCAAATGTAATTGTTGAAGAGCATGCCTTGTTATAGACATCACTACTTACACTTCAAATGTGCACCAGTTTTAGAGAAAGGCAATAAACTACATGCTATAAAGAATGCCATAAACATCCCGTGCACACACCCACAATACCATGTTTCAGAAATTCCTCACGCCATTTCAGATGGACCAGGTTCTTGAAACAAGCTTTTGTACTAATTATAGATTGTCAGGATATTCTGGTCAACTGTACTGTTGATGGCTTGTGACAAGTGAACCATATTAGTGTACAATACAAATATATATGTTAAATTATACTAGTCATAATAAAAATGGTGAGTACTGGAATAACAGGTACACACTCCACAGTTGAAGGCTGATGGTGCCAGTTTCACTGGCTTCTAATCAGTCCAGAGATGGGACCTAGGAAGAAGGTATGGACTGTGATATAGCAATTTAACAAATTAGTACGCTAGTATTGAAAACAGCAATATGACACACAGATCCATGCCAAGCCAGTGTTTTGACAACTAGAGTGTAGAATAGTTAAAATATTAACCAGCATCTTAATGTTTAACACTAAAGATGTTTGAAAAGGCCTTTTTAATGTGTCAATAAACATTGGTGTATTTACATTACATTCTAGATACGCCTTACCCCATTCAACTGAAGGTTAAATTATGAATAAAAACATAAGCTAACATTTATTCCATGTTTACCCACCTACTGCTTCTTTTATCACCAACTAGTAGAAAGGTTACAAAGACACAGCGCCAGGTTCCTTCCTAAGGAACTGGTCTAGTTATCTTGAAAGTTTAAATTATACTCATTTAGACCAGTAAAGGTGTCGCCTTAAGCATTCCTTTTTTTTCTCTGTAAAAATACATATACATATGTTTGTTTAAGAAAATAAAACAACGTTTTAGTGCTCCCTTTAAGTGGATGCATGTACCAGATGTACCAGCTAAGAATGCATTTTCAAAACCTCACACTTTTTGTTAAAATATATTTTTACGATTACACAGTGCCTTTTCAGATCAACTTAGCTTCATTTCTCCACGCACATTTTCTGTATCCCGTATCTGATATATCATTTTTTGTGAGGTCTCTAATTGTAGATTTCTCTAGGACTCTAAACAAATCTCATGCACCATCTATGTACTGACTACATCACAAACACGTGACCTTCCTTACCTATTTCATACATCCCAACATGTCAACCTGGAAATGAGGAACAACCATCAGATAATGAAAATCGAGACCACTATTCTATCTAAGGCGGGACAGCTGGGGAGAACGGTTTGTCTAAGTTTGTCTTATTTGTTTTGTCACCACCAATGTGTATGTTTGGTTTACCCCCGTTCTTGAGCACTGCAGCATAGGATGGTGCTTTATAAATAAGATACACCGGAATGGATATTCTATAATTATGCCACTACACGTCAGCATGGTAGATAAAGCGGAATTGGTACATTTAATTCTAGCTGTGAGAAAAAATACTACGAATCACAATGGACACAGTTAACTGTGGAATAGTATACAATACAAAAAACAAGTAGTCACTTAACTGGCAGTTTGCAAAGCCTGAGTTCAATCACTGCATATCAACATAACATGACTGCTGGTCAACATGATATCTAATAACTCAGATGGCATATGAAACAGTGTGAACACATCAACAAATACATACAATTGTCCATCACCATCACAGCGGTAAACGGTGGGAAAAAATGCACAAAATGAAGAAAATAATCATCTACAGAAAAAAATGAAACACATTACAGCCTATTTTCTTCTATTTTTATATTCTTAATTTTCTGTTTACCGATGTCGTGGTGATGGACAATTGTTTCTTTTTTTGTGTGTGCATTTTTTCCCACCGTTTACCGCTGTGATGGTGATGGACAATTGTTTCTATTATTTGATGTGTTCACACTATTTCATATGCCATCTGAGTTATTAGATAGCACGTTGACCAGCAGTGGTGTTATGTTGATATGCAGTGATTAAACTGATTAAACTTGTGCGAACTACCAACTTCATTTTTGTATTGCATACTATTTTGTGTACCCTACTGGGGAAGGGATTACTTGTGGTCATCTTATCATTTCTTAGGGTGTGTCCCTCCCATATATATCATTGTCTAACGGTGGAATATAGATTACAAAATTAATCATTTACCTAACAATACACTCAGTAAACAAGAACACTCCCTTTTTGAGTCAGGGGTTCCCTATTAAGATATAGGAGGGAACTGTTTATGGAAAGATTCTTTTAAACTACACCAGACAAAGTTTAAAGGTACACTGGGAGGTGTAAGGTAACATGAATTTAGAAAAGAAATAGTTTGCGATCATTTTTAAATTGTACTGTGGACATATTTTTGTCTTGGGAGGGTAAAAAGTAAGTGCTTGCTGCCTCACTACACGATGCTTACTTCTCACACTTAACCATTACTTTTGGCTTCAGAAATGAAATGGTTAGATAAGGTATTGACTTAAATAATTATATACACCTACATACCCATAGGAAAAATGTGAAATAGTTAAATTGATGGATTAAGAATTGTAAATCCCAAATTGTAACACACTAAAAAATTATCCAAAGAGTATTTTGTAAACATAAATGTAATTGTTTTATCATCATTTAAATCATTGATTTCTAACTGGGGGTCCTCAAAGGATTATGTATGGCCCTCACCTAGCTGAAAAGCCCATAGGTTATATTACATTGCCTCATTAATATAATAAAGCCTGGCCCCACAACTGACACTTACCCATGCCATGAGTCCCTTTAAAAAGTTGGAAACCACAAATGTAAAATTATGCTGAATCTACTTCATACTATGTGGACAACCTTAGGTTTTATTCTTAAAAGTGGCATGTGTGTGACACACAAACCATACAAATAAATGATATTCCAGCTTGCTTAGCTCCATGTCTTTAAAGATGTACTCAAGTCTGTGTGTAATTATGACATATTTAGTTGTACGAGAGGCCTTAGCAATTGTTGGACTGTGTTTTAGATACTGGTAGACAGCCATAGCAAACTATGGTGGACTCGCATAACAACCTATAGCATCTACACATTGCAGTCAAAGGCAGGAGTTATCTTACCGGTGTATATAAAATGATGTATCTATATTATTTTAGATGTCATATTAGAGATCTTATATATCAAGCATCAAGTAAAATCACTTGTGTGTATTTTGACTGTACATCGCTCTCTCTCTCTCTCTCTCTCTCAAGGACTCTGAAACCATCCATGCTTTCTTTATAGCACAAAAGCATAAGATTCCCAGGAGGGAACTTTAATGATCTCAAAATATGTTCCCTATTTTTATGTGCAATAATAATAATAATAAAGTATTTAACCAAGAAAGGTACATTCAGATATCCTCTGGTTTCAAGTACATCCTTGGAATGTTACATTACATTACCCGACATATTGTCCAACACTCAGAGATTACCATGACCCAGTGCCTGTGGGATATTTCATCTGATTGCTCCCCTTTTAGAACGGAGCAGCATGTTAGAACCATTGGGCCCATTACTATGCATATAGTTTTACCTACTGTACAACCTCAGACTTTATTTGGTCTTTGGCCTTGTCTTATGACCAGGATGCTCATCGATAACATACCTAAATTGCTTCACTGTATTACACTCTACCACTTCTGTTGAAATGCTGTTCCATGCATCAAGCACCCTCTATGTGAAAGAACATTTTCTCACATGACATCCAAGCCACTTTTTAGACAACGATTTCATGCTTGGATTTTTGCTTTCCTGAAATAGTATTCAGCCCTACAGTATGTTGAAACCCATTATTTATTTTTCCTCCAATCTATACAATTGCAATCCTGCAGTCTCTTCTTACCTTGTTAATCGAGTATGATTTTCAGAATTCCCCCATATTGATTATACAGGAGATATAACAGTGACAGTCAGTGTGCTATTGGTCAGAGGATAAAATGGCAAATATCTTAAAAGGAGCATGTCATTTTATCTTCATACTACGATCACTGAACGGTTCACTTTGCTCCTACATTTTAAAGAACAGTCTATTCACTTAGAAACATTCAGTGTGATGCGAAGGCTAATGTGAGGAGTTTTCCCTTGAGCTGAATTTGGTGAGTTACGGTAAGTTTACTCCTGGATGAATGAAGAATTCCTGCTGTATTTGACGGGGTAAGTAGCTTGTTCATCTTAATTCATTCTTAATTGCTTTTACATAATAAGGTAAATTGTGAACGACCCCATAAAAAAAAAGTTGTGCAAAACCATTATTGACCTAAAGTGAAGGTATATCTAGGCAAGCCAACATATTCAATAGCACTTCAATAACAAACTGCCAAAATATGTGGTGACACACTCAACAATGCTGCATGAAAGTGAAGTGTGGAAGTAAATTTACTAAGGCTGTACTAAACTAGATGAGAGACAGTATATCTTATCCCAAAGCGCTACTCTGAACAAAACAGGAGTAACGTGCATAAATGACAAATTAACGCAAAAACAAAAATCATTAAATACTTAAATGTCCAATTGTGCACACTTCCCATGTTTAATTATAGCCTTTTAGTCTTTTACTAGCATGTGTTTGTTTCATGTCTACATTGTAAGTACGAGGTATCATTGTCAGATTACTATTGGTGGCTAAAGGAAGTTGTGTTTACATAAACTTGCTATCCTTCTTCTACATGCAATGATGGAGTTTCTGATCACATTTTTAGGTAAGCTTAGCCTTGAGACTGTCTAGCTTCTAGTTAAACTCTAATGACTCTCAGCCATCAATAGCTGGCTAAGGATCACACGAGTTCTAGCAAAAGGGTAGATATGCATAAACTGCATTATCCTCTGACTAGCTCATTGATACACAAGTCCCATAAATTTATATAAAGAGCTGCACAAGAGACACAAATTTGGTTTAGACGTGTTTTTAGTAAATAGGCCATGCTTCAAACAACTGACTGGCTGCACCACTCCTTAGTAAATATGCCCTCTTATTTCATATCCATATGCTTAGACCGTTAAAATGTCTTTGAAGTAAATGCTCAGTCCCAGATGTTATATTTTCACATTATTTCTGAATCTTTATATACAACGAAAAAGAAAAAAACATGGCTAACAGGCCAGTATAGCTACAGTAGCTATTGGTGCAGCTAGGTCCATCCTTCGGGCAAATGCGGTTATTTCAGTGGAGTAAAGTGGCGAGAAAAAAACCTAGCAGATCATTTATGACACCCAATACACATTACACTTGAGCTAACATCTAATGTATTGTGCAGCCACCTGGCAAAAAAAAGGGTTTAAACAGTGCTGCATAATACACTAGTCTTGTGGGGTCTGGGGACTTTCTCTGAGAAACATTTTGCCCTAGAGAATGAAAGAAACTTGTTTACTCATGTAGATATCACCAAGAAGACTATTTCAGAGCTGTAGTATTTAGAAATCGCATTACAATTACAAGTAGCTGGCCAAGAACAGTCACTCTTATGGCTTGGGGATGAAAGAAGTGGATTATATTATAAAAGTGAGGATTGCCAAAACCCCCAATATCATTTAAACTCAATGTATAGCTTATACAAAAACTATATGTGTAAATATGTATATCGTGCATGAGTACACAACATACATTTACACACACTTACACTTGTACAAAATGATAACATAAAAAAAAAGTCAGTCACATTTATTATTTTCCACCATCAAATTACAACTCACATGCCTAAAACCATATGTAAACAACATAAACAGTAGGTAGAGTTAAGGCTTAAGCCATTCAGCGCTGGAAGGGGTAAGCAAGGCACTGCATTGCTCCTGTTCAGTGCAGAATGGGTTAAAGTATATTCAGTAACAAAGATAAAGTAAATCCATTACAGGGAGTCATCAGTGTGTCTGCAATTTGGTTTGAATTGGGACCTCCCAGTTTCTGGAGTGTTAGCAGTGGTTATTAGATTGAGACATTCCACAGCAGACTAGATCTTTTGGTTACCCTGCTCCAAGATTCCCAGGCCAAGCCTTTCAAAACGGGGGACAAGTTTGCTACTGTTAATGCTGGAAAAAGGGGGGACAAAACAAACATATCTAAGTTAGACCAGATTTAACTTGCAATTCATCCGTTTTACAAAAATAATACTAATAATCACTCAAGTGTGCAGTAAGATTGTCCAACAGAAATAAAAGGCTACCTTGTGCTTTAAGAAAGTGATTGGGGGGGGGGGGGGGGGGGGGAGCTGTGGAGCTTCAAAACATAAAAAAAAAAAAAACCTCTTTTCCAAAAATACTAATTCCAACTTTAATATGAAAATCGAAAAATTGTATGGAAAATGAGTTCATGTTTTTTTTTTTAAATAACTGTTTAAATTGACCACACCAACATAAATAAGCATTATAAATAACAAAATAAAAAAATACAATTACAAAGCTAAGCAATAAGGATAATAATAGAGAATAATACACAATGCCAATTTCCTCTTTTATATATCTAACTTTTATGTATTTGTAGCACTAATGAGACTACAATGATATTTGTTCTCTGGTTTTATATGCCAAATGATCTGTATGCTCCTCTTTAGTTTAATCTAGAATTTGTTAGACATCAGGTCTTGCCCCTCCTAGCCAAGTACAAAAGGAAAATTAAAAATAGTTTTATTATTCTAAATAGTTATTATAATTGATAATTCTAAAAATAAATAAAACAACTTGTCATGGTTAAAAATAAAATAACAATAAAAAACAAAATACTTTCTAATATGAATGCTGTAACTGGAGAGTGTAAGGAGCTGGTTTGTGATGGACAATCTGGAGCACACACATACACATACAAACTAATGCTATAAAATAGCTTATTAGCAAGGTACATATGAAAAGCACTCAGTGTAATTAGTTCACTATAATGCTGGTAGACCCTATTTCAGAGAAAGTTACTGCTGCCCGAAAAGTGCTTGCAAAAGCAAATAACGCAGCTGGTCCTATTGTTAGTGCCAAATCGGATTCTTGCAGTCAGAATTTGTTACTCAAGCAAACAGCCCACACAAAGAAAATAGCAGGCAAGAGGAGATCAAAGCAGAAGATACATATCCAAGGGTTAAAAAGATTTTCTAATATTGGTGAGTATTTGTTTTGTGGATGGAAGGCAACGGTCCACGAAGCTGTTGATTAGCAGAAGACACATGGAAGCATGCAAGGCAGTGGCCAGTTAGTTTGCCATCGGCTATAACCTATGGGAGGGAGAAAAAAGTGTTAATCAAAAGATCCTCATTATTAGAAAGAAAAAGAGGCAAATCAAAAAATATGCTAATATTAATAAAGAGAAAAGTTTATGAAAGGTTATTTAATTTGATACAATAAGAGATGAATAGGATATTCCTCAGAGCCTGACAAAGATCCCTGTCGATAATTTATTAAGAGAAAAGCAGATGTAACCTTTGATATGTTCCATTAGCATAATTGGTCTATAATCCCCATACAGTTAATATAGGTCTGTGTTTCTCCATCTCACATGATGTACTAATGCAAGGTAGGTGTGTCTTAATGAGTAATTTGAAAACTACTGCATTGTGAACAAATTGACATAATACCAGTGATCTAGATTAGTAGCCTTCATGGCTACTCTAGATTTCGAGCTGTAACATGCACATATAGAACCTTTTCTTACATGCAACAAATATGGCTCATTACCTAATTATCTAATGGTGTTATCAGAGATTTTTGAAACGGCCCTAAGTAAATAGTGCATGGAACAGGGTGTTGAGGAATTAAAGTAAAGCAGTTTATTTGTTAGCGACTGGGCAGTGTATGTGAATGCCATGCTGGTAGAACTGGCCCTTTATATTAAAGTTATGCCAATGCCTTCACAAACACACATGCACAATTTGAAGATATGAGGATGAAATAACATATGTAGATTGAAGGCCAAGAAAAGACACAGCAACGTTAAACAGTGCGTAAACATCCATGAAGTTGTGTAAAATTCCGACAGCGGGATGATGAAGAATGGAAAAGGCATGGCAGCCATGAGGAGACCAGCAAAATATATCATGGAGAAAGGAAAGTAAAAATAACATTTTTAGTCACACCACAGCAATATGTGATTTATACATAATATTCAATGCTTGCATGAATGTGGCGGTGAAAAACAAAATAAGACACAAAATCATCATTTTGGCAGACTTTAGTTTTATTCACTACCAATTCTAACTAACACCAAGGTTATTATATATCTTATGATACAAAATACTAGAGTCTGCATTAATGAATTAATACTTGAAAAGCAATGTCACTGGTTTCGCTGTGGTAGGCACAAAGAAAATGGCTACCTCAAGACTGAAACATAATTATTAACATAACATTAATACCGTATTTGCTTGAATACAAGACGACCCTGATTATAAGACGACAAACTGTGGATATTCCTTTAGGAAAAAAACTAAAAGCCTGAATATAAGACTACCCTATAGGAAAAAAGTTTAGCTTGTACATATTCACATGTAAATTGCTTTTTCATATTTAATAAAAAAAATTAAGATATAAAAAATTGCATTTCTTGTTTTTATTTCCTTTTATGTGCCAATACTGCCTCCTACCCCCAGACTTGCTCAATGCTCCCCCTCCCTCCCCCATAACGTTGTCTCTCTCTCTCTCCCCCTTCCCCCAACGTTGTCTCTGTCTCCCCCTCCCTCTCTCTGTCTCTCTCCCCCTCCCACCCCCCAACATTGTCTCTGTCTCTCTCCCCCTCCCCCCAACGTTGTCTGTTTCTCTCTCCCCCTCCCTCCCCCCAAAGTTGGCTGTCTCTCTCTGCCCCTCCCCCCAGCATTTTCTGTCTCTCTCTCCCCCCCTGAATCTTTGTAGCATTGTCTGTCTCTCTCCCCCCCTCCCCCCAACGTTGTCTATGTACTCTCTCCCCCTCCCCCCAACATTGTCTCTGTCTCTGTCCCCCTCCCTCCCAACGTTCTCTCTGTCTCTCCCCCACATTGTCTTTCTGTCCCCTCTCCCTGGTGGCTAGTGGGGGCAGCCGACGGATGTCTGCACGATATGTGCAGACATTCTCCATGCTGCCCAACACTTCCGTCTATTATGATGAACAGCCGGTCCGTCATAATAGACGGAAGTGTCGCGCAGCATGGAGGTTGTCTGCCCTTCCGCCGGGACTTCTATGATGAAGCTGGAAGGTCCCGGCTTCATCATAGAAGTCCTGACGGACGTGTCAGGCAGCAGCGGAGGAAGTCTGCGTGCATTACGCAGACATCCACCGGCTGTTAGCGAGGGGGATCCAGGTCCCCTAAAACTCTGCGGGGGACCTGGATCCCAGTCTTATAGTCTGACCTCGATTTGAGGTCAGACTATAAGACGACCTCGAATATAAGATGAGGGGTCTTTTTCAGAGCATTTTCTCTGAAAAAAACATCTTATATTCGAGCAAACACGGTATATATTGAATACAGTGTTCATAGATCTGTAAAACATTGTGACTTCATAATCAATATTAAAAGCACAAAAAAATAAATAACTGTGTAAGAGAGCAACATAAATATCAATATTATGTGTTAGTGGTATAGATTATAAATTATGAGCAGTGGTATAGATCTATTACAGAAGTTATAAATCATTACATTGTTTAAATATTGTTGAGCTTCATTATAAAATTCTCCATCAATGGCATAGAGTTCCTAAAATTATGAATAAAATAATATAAAAATATGTTGGAGGTGTAACAAGGAGGTTGGATCTACAAGACATATTTGGTGGGACTGCTTGCGTATAAGACCATTATGGATGAAGTCCTTAGGTGGTCTATTGGGAGAAGATCTCTGTGATAATTTTATGGTGGCTTTGTTTTATTTGAATATATCAAAATTCTCCTTTTAGAGATATTAAAAAAGATACTTGATTATTCAAGTGATGATGGCTACACAAATAGTAGTTTCGAGATACTGGTTGAAACAGGATGTCCCAACTTGGGATGATGTTTGAAACCAGCTCATATTTCAACACAACATAATGTGTAAGGGTAATAATAATCACTTTGACAACCGTTGGTCTCCAGATTAAGATCTTTGATAGAATAATGATTTTAGAGAATTACACATAGTGGGACATTCTGGTTAAAGAGATACTGGAGAATGGGATACTAAATATTAGTAGGTAATGAATCTCCCCTGGCTCGTATGTTAAACCACTTCCTTCTGGGTAATTGTTCTTATTAAAACGAATGCAAATTGTGGTCAATCACAGTCCGTAGGTATGTCCTGTTTCACTTGTAATTAAATTTGTTTACTATCAAAATCATTGTAACTGATATTTTGTGTCGTTGTTTTTTTTCAATAAATAACAAAATTTAAAAAAAGGTTATGTGTTAATGAAACCTAAAACCTCTGCTACCTGGGGAAGCATTTAGATACAGATTTTCTTTTTATGGTGCACCTCAGATAGGATTAAGCCCTCTATTATTAAGCATTGTCGTCCATCCCAATAGCAGAATTAGGAGGCGCTCAGTATTTAAAAATTAGGACTTTATTAAGTAAGGACTGTTAATAGTATCTCTATATAAAAGAGGCCATGCAGTGTGTATTTTTGGCTTAAAAACCAACAATACTTTGATGGGGGATGTACTAAAAAAAAGTGAATATGTTTTATGAGCAAAACTATTTTTGCTGTTTAATTGTTTTGTAATGTACTGAACATTTAACATTCAAACAGTAAATCTGAGAAAATTGAGAATAAAAACTGTGCATATTTGCAAATAAAACAGGCATGTTTGCAAATATTTTGTTGGCCTTTTTTATTAGCACTTGTTAAAAGCTGGAGTAATTTTCACATGCAGTATAAGAATCAATTTGTGTGAATATTTGGGACTTGTGAATTCGAATTAAAGGAACTGTCAATCTAAACACAACATATGCTGTAAATGTAGAGTATAAAAAATAATGAAAAATAATTTATTTATGGCGTTAGAAAAACTGCACCCAAATAAGAGGATTGCATGTTTTAAAAATGTTTCAGTGGTCTCTCCTGCTTGTGACATCATTGTGTGGCTTGACATGCAACTTACACATTTACCATTGAAAATGATCTCATTTGCATATCAAGCCACTGGTGGTGTCATAAACAGGAGGCCCCACAGGCACATTTAAAACCTGTTTTTCCCTTATTTTAATGCAATTCAGCTAACACAATGTATGGATCATTTTCATTATTGTTTATTCTCTGCATTCACATTATAAGCAATGTTCAGATTGACAGCGTACCTTAAGGAATGTCTTAAGGAATAAATTTGAAATAGCTCACAGTCAGTGAATAACCTACCAGCTAACTACAAACTAACGTAGGGCCACCATCAGGAGGGTGCAAACTTTACCAATGTAAGGTGCCCAGCTGTCCTGGGAGTACCACTAGGTCTCCCTCCATGTAAACACGGCAGTACCTGCAGGAATGGCCTTGTCTAGGAGTTGTACTTTCACAACTGCTGTGAGTCTAAAGGTTGCTAAAGGTTAGGAATTGCACCAAATAATACTCACTCTGCAGATTTCCAGAAGTGCCCTGGATGTGACAACCTCCGGTTCAGTTTTGGCAGCTTCTCCAGCATGTCCATAAGGAGCGTAAAGCTTGGTCTTTCATTGACATCGAAAGCCCAACATGCAGCTAAGATTTCCTGCAAGAAACCCAGTTCTGAAAAATTATCTTCTGAACATTTTGTGAAACTAACGGTTTCATTTAATGTAGCATTTGTATCCCATTAACAATACTATTTCTTCTTACATGTCATCTCCTAACACGTCTTCTGTCTCAAACCTGGGTCTCTTACATCATATCTACTTGCGTCATGTTTGTAGCGCTGAATGTCAAAGCAGGTCGAAGCAGGTAACTCCTCATTAAGGGAGGCCCATTACTCAATTGCTAGTGACCTCTAAATGCTAATTACTGAAGCTCAACTATACTGAGCCTGCACCCCACCTTCCTTTAGAATGTATGTTCTGCAAAACAAGGCCCTTATAACTTCATTGTATGACAACTTTTAATGTAACCCAATTCTACTGTATTGCGCTGTGGTACTGCTGGCACTCTACAAAATCAGAATGATAAATAATTGACATTAGGTGCCTTTCAGAGTTGAATTTAAAAGTATAGTTATTTTAATATGAAATTCATTCAATGTCGAGATGCACAGGAAATCATTGGTATTTTTCAATGTTAAGAACACCATAAATATTTAATAATACACTACGTAATACGCCCCGCAACTTGCTATGAATAGTTAATAATGCTAAACTATTTCTAAACTCTAATTTCAACCTATCACCTATAACATTAAAAGAAGATTTGTGGGAAGCAAAGGAGGGTGAAATACACTTACAGTTACTTCTTTTCCCACACTTATGGAAGCCAAGACTTGCTTCACTCCTTCACCACTTCCGATCTGCCAAATAAGAGCCTCAGCTGCCTGAATTTTGAATGGCCAGTCTCTAGCCTGAAGCTCATACCACACAGTTCTAAATTAAAAAAAAGACATAAATCAGACAAGACAAGTTGAAAAAGTGTGTGCGTATACATTTAATCAAAGGATTAAAGGAACTGTCTGGTTCTCAAAATGCCCCTTCTAAATGTTAATGCATATTAATGTGCTTTCAAAGTACTTTAAAATACATGTTTTACATTTTGCATTGCTTAATATATAAAAAAAAATGTACAGCTAGATGAAACAGCAGTTTATAACAAACCAGGACTGCCCACACTAGCTGAGTAAAAGTCAGTTTCCTTTTTTTGCTGTTGCAGGAAGCAATGAGAATAATGTCATTCAATGTAATCTATTGCAGTAACACAGAAAGTGACTAAACGAAACAAAACTTTATATGCTCAGTGTCTATATAATCCGTGCTACCGCACCTGCAGTTAACATGCAGAGTAATCACTGGGGGAGTGCTTGAGCTATATATTACAAAAGTGATTTATGCAGAATGCCTGCATCAAGCCTATGCACTATACAAGCAGTAATCTTCATCTTGCTCCAAAGTGAGTTTGGGGACTAGACTGTCCCTTTAAGTGCCAATCGGTACAAAACAAAAAATAACAAAAAAAAAGGCATTTTTTTGGTTATTTCTGAATGTACCCATCTTTTATCCTACTATACACATAATATATGTGCACACACACTCTACCGTTTAAAAGTTTGGGGTCACTTAAAAATGTCCTTGTCTTTGTAAGAAAAAATAATTTTCTCCATTAACATCAAATGGATCAGAAATCCAGCGTAGAAATGTTAATGTTAATGTTGTAAATAACTGTTGTAGACATACAGAGGTCCATTATCAGCAAACATCACTCCTGTGTTGCAATGACACGTTGCGATGGCTCACAATCCAAGTTTATAAGGCTAATTATTCATTAGAAAACACTTTTGCAATTATGTTAGCACAGGTGATTAAAGAACAAATTCAACTGGCCTTCTTTAGACTAGTTTGAGTATGTGAAGCATCGGCATTTGTGGGTTCGATTATAGACTCAGAATGCAGTTCCTGCGGACGGTGCTATATTAAAGCTAATTTCAACCTACAACAGGACAATGACCCCAAACTATGCATTAACTATATAGGGAAGAAGCAATCAGCTCATATTCAGTCTATAATGGAGTGGCCAGAACAGTCACTGGATCTCAACCTTATTGGGAGCAGTTTGATCGTATGGTACATAAGAATTGCCTGGGAAGCCAATCCAACTTATAGGACATGCTTCAGGAAGCATGGGGCGAGATCTGTTAATCTGTAATTGCTGCAAATGGAGGATTATTCGATGAAATCAAAGTTTGAAGGACACAATTATTATTTAAAGTAAATATTATTATGTCTAACCTTCTCAACATCCATGTATTTCCTATCAATTAGCAACTCATTTGATGTATGTTTTCATTGAAAACAAGGTCACTTCCAAAGTAACCTCCAACTTTGTAAACCAACTAGGTTTTATTTTAATCTGTAAATTTAAGATGCAAAGGACATACTCTGAGGCAGGCCTAGGCACCAACATTATTATAGGCAGATATTTACTGGACTTTGTGACAATTTAATGATGTTCTATGGACTACCAATCAGTGGTCTGCTGTCATGTAATGCCACATTACACACATCAGTAGTATATTTTGTCTAATAAAACAGGAGTTGAAAATTACACTATTAAAAGTAGTTCTGCCATCGAGAATGTTCTTTGTACCCTCATGTAGTGCTTTGAAACATCCAACTAGAAAACCCATAATTCCTCACCAGCTTTCTAGAATGGAAGGGAATTATGGTACTTGTAGTAGAGAAACAGTTGGAGAGCCACAGTTGGTTGCCTAGGTCCTATCCCTTGAGGTTGTAATTATAAAATCTATTCAGTGTTTGTTTTTTATAAAATGGACGATGATCCTATCACACCTGTACTTTCGGATATGAATTTTGGGAATTCTGCATTATAAGTCACTTCTAACATTTTCCTTCCATGCCATGAAATATATCAGTTCAATATAGGAATTCCTTGATTTTTGTTTTTTAAGCAGGTCTCTAGTTTAAATCCCAAGATGGTCAAATAGTACAAATGGATTTTGCTACAACTTGGGTAGATGAAAATGTTGATCTATTGGCATTATTATTTTCAGAAACCCAAAAAATTATTTACGTAATAAGAGATACAATGTTTATAAAGTTCTAAGGAGACATGCATCATGGTTACTACTTTATGGGACCTTTTGTTTTAAATTGGAAAACAGTCCACCGACTTGGAGAAGTGTAGCTGGTCTTTTTGGAAAGAAATGTGAACAATTAAGTACCAAGCTGTAGCTTAGGTTATACTAATAATGAGTTGTATCTCACCCGAAAGCATAAATGTCTGCAGCTTTAGAGAAGGGTAGCTTGTCTTCGTTTTTGCCTGGGGCCATCTCCCGCACAATTTCAGGGGCCAAATAGCACAACCAATCGTGCGTTAACTTCAGTTCATTTTCACGCCTATAATTGTGAAAAACAAAACAAGGCTACAAGTAAGGCACAACTTTAATAAAACTTTTAGACGCAGAGCTGTTACAATTATCGGCCAATGCAGAAATAACAATGCAAAAATGTGAGTGGTCAGGAGCTAGACTAATCATTAAACTGGAGATCAAAATTAATATTAAGGTTCTTCCATACTACATCATGACGTGATGAGTCTCCTTAGTTGTTCACTTAGTGAGATTCACACTTGTGGGGGTTGAGAGGCCAAAAAGACAATGATATATTAGGAATATATTCAGGACAGCAATCTTGGAAATATAAAAAGGCTTCAGAGAGTCACATGTAACCCATAGGCCTGTGACCTGGATAGCCTGAACTTTGCAGTAGATTAATGATATTTTCTGGCAGAAGTAATACAAATTGGAAATTATATATCGGTTTAAGTTTTATCAGACTAGATCATGCTTCTCCACTTACCTTCCCTCTTGAACCACTCCCGAGATGCCAAATAGGCCAAAGTCTGTGATAATAACTTTTCCATTTTCATAGAAAACATTCTTGGATTTTAGATCTTTATGTACAATGCCCTTTGCGTGCAAATAACCCATGCCCTACAAACCAACAACAAATGAGGTTAGTGCATCTGCTGAAAGCAAACTAAGCCGAACACTACACCCAGAAACATATGCATGAAAAAAGAAAATTATTCTCTTGTGAAATCAAGGTATTGTCATGACTTTTTATAAACCTGTCCTTTCTCATTTGTGTAACTGCACTAACTTATGGAAGACATTTATTGCCTGATTATCATTAGAAAGTGTCTCTAGAACTAAAACAATACAAAAATTAGCAAAAACAATGATAACGATTTTTACTCTTCCGATTAGAAATGTACTCTTTCCCTCTGATCCCGCTGATTTAGGTTTTTTTTTCAGAAAGAGCATCACATTCTTCTGACCTCAATCAGACACAATGGCCAAGCACTTGCTATGATTTGCTTTGTTAGCATATACCAGCCTCCAGATCAGCTCTGCAAGAATCAAGAGAAACACATGGGCACCTTACTAGAGTAATAGATACCGGTATGCTCTGCTGATAGGCAGGGAATACATAAACCTGCATCCATTACTCTAGTAAGGTGCACTTGTTTATCTCTTACTTCTTCTATGGAAGCAAGGGTTAGAAAAAAGTTTAGTGTCCCTTTAAGAAAAAATTATCATATTTCAATGATGCTCTTGAGAAAATGTCTAATTAAATCCCTATGTTTGAAAGAAGTGACACCTCATGGAAATTAAAACGATAATACAATAAGTAAATGTTTAATGGCAATGAAGAAATAATTGAAGCAATACTATATAAAAAAGACTTTGACACCAATTACCTTTGGGTTCACTGCCAACCACACAGCAGTGGTAAATGTGCTTTGTTGGGCTGTGAATGCATTATAAGCTAATCTAGCACATTTTATGGTATTATAAAGTCTATGTATTTCCATATATAATACAGGTGAGAGGTACAAACCTGATACCATACAAATACAAAAAATGCAAAAGATAAGGAAGATCAACGGGATAAAAAAGCAAAAAAAGAAAGAAAACAGCAAGCCAAAAGGCAGTCCCAAAACTGCCTAAAACATAGTAATTAAAACAGAGAGAGACTGCACGCCGAAAATATAAAAAATAAAATACATTTTAATCAAACAGAAATAATATAATGAAAAAGTAGGAAATAGTAATACATAATCAGTAAGGCATAATCCAAGCCAGAGTCAAATGAATACATCAAAAAAAGTCTTAAACAATAAATAGAGAGCAGAAAATAACACATTATGCAAAATAATTTACAGCTATCCAGAAGAAGGCTTTTTTGCCAAAATGTTGGGGTGCTATTTGTCTGGGTATCTACCTTGCTGGTCTTGGCTGTATTTTTTGTGTAAGTTATTTTGCATATTGTGTTATTTTATGCACTCTATTTATTGTGTAAGACCTTTTTTGATGTATTCATTTGATTCTGGCTTGGATTATGCCTTACTGATTACGTATTACTATTGCCTTCTTTTTCATTGTATTATTTCTGTTTGATTAAAAGGTATTTTATTTTTTCTATTTTCGGTGTGCAGTCACTCTGTTCTATTTACCATACAAATGCACAACTGAGTCACAGAACCTTCAGTCAAGGTGGTAAATGATATTTACACAGCACTGAAGCCGGACATGGACTAAACTGAGGGAAATACTGTCATGAATCTTTAACTACACCCACGCTTCATCCCTTTGGGTGAGGCTACTGGCTGAAGGGTTAGTGCTTTCTTGTATTTAATCTGTCATTAATTGATAGGGTCTAAAATGGAATGTCCCTTAATGTATTGGGCAATAATTAATGTAATAGGCATCTCTTTGTTATCTTTGTGCTACAGTTATTAATCACACAATAAACAGTTTCTATTCTGAAATATGGCATTTATTGTTATTGACTTTATCTTCCAAGAGAAGAACATATTGAACAACAACATGAAAAACAAACGTAGTTATTTTTACCAAAAAAAAATAACTTCCATAATTTGTTTGTGGTTACAAGCTGTGATAATATGTTTATGTTTCTAGAATGTATGCTTATGAGCAGGGCTCTCTCTACCTCATGTGTCACTCTGTCTCTGTTTGCCTAACATAGTGTCCAACTGTCTTTTAATGCTCCGTGCCAACTGCTGCGTAAAATTGGTGGCCCTATAAAAATAAATGTTAATATTATAGAAAGCAGCCATTTTGATTTTGTCCTATCCAGAACTCACATTAATGTGGACTAAAATCACAGTTAGCACCCCTTTTATAATACACTTACTTTTTAAAGTGAAATGTGATGCAAAAATGGTCCTACCTTCAAAAAGGCTATATATTGTATTGACCACATTTCAAGTTGATAAAGAGGGGGATATGTATAAAGTTTACTCACATAGTTCAGTTCCAAACAAGTTAACATAAAGCACAGACATTGGGTCTATACAATTGCAACTAAAATGTGGTGGTATACTAATTAGTTAATACATAAGGACCATGTCATCCCCAAATGCATAGCACGAACAAGTAGCTAAGTAGCAGTGCATTGTGCCACCCAAGATGCGCTAAGCTGTGTATCCAGCTGTAGTTTCCACTTTCAGGCCACTGACAAGCTAAATGACCACGATTATTTAGCTAAATGTTCTGTCCCCCCACCCCTGTGACATAATTGTAATTTTTCAAAGATCCTGATTAGCTCTCTGTGGGGACACCATTGGTCTTTAAGGTGTTAACGTGAACCTGTAATGTTTTCCCAGTGTTGCTATTTTGAAGTATGCTTGATCAATTAAAAAATATTAAGTTTTACTGGAGGTTACACTTCTTCAACTTTCCATCCCTTTTTGGGAAACAATTTTTTTTTAAATACCAGAGTACAGCTTCTTCACGGGAGGTTTTATTGCCAGCAAAGGCAGTGTTTAATACAGGATTGCAAAGATAAAGTGTATATTGTTTTAGAACGTAGGTTTCTTTACTTACTAAGCCCCAGGAGGGTTTACCATGGTGGTAAGTGATAGACTTCCTTACCGAAATGAATGTGTTGTGCAATATTATCTAGCACCATCTCCTGGGTCCTAAGCAAAATGACACACACACAAAGAGTGCACTTTGCTATCTTCTATGCTATAGAAGTGTGCACAGACAAATGACAGGTGGCATTTCCTTTGTATAACATCTGATGTTATATACATTTGCTAGCGATTTTTCTACCACAATGTATACATAAAATTATATTAAGAATGCTTTTGATACACTTTAATCATTTAGTATTTTTACATTTATACATCAACAAATTGCCTTTTACCTTGATAATTTCTTGTGCAATTTGCCGTGTTTTGTTGATATCCAGGGATGTCTTGGGATCTCTTACAAATGAGTGAAGTGTTCTCCCTTTGCAAAAACTAAAACACACAGCAGAGGAACACAAGCAGTCAAATATTATTTGCAATTAATTTGATAACAAGGGCACAAAGGAAGTCTGCATGGGTATTTTAAAGGAGAACGTGGCAAGCAACCAATATAATTCCATGTATTAATTAAGATATTCGTTAAGATGTGAACAAGGATAATAATGTACCCAACCATTCAAAGCGGACATGTTGTTTAGAATCTTAGGACAGTTCTTTATTCACCTTGGTTCAGATGAAGGAAGAACTGACCGATCTACCAAGGATTCTAAATGACATGTCTGCCCCCTGTTAGAGCTAAACAGAGCAAAGACAGCTCAATAAGGTACATTATTTATATTACCGGTATTTAGGGTTGTCACCTTTTCTTCAAAAAAATACCGGCCTTGGTACTGTCTCCATAGACTTAACATTGGCCTGATGCCAATTTTTTACCGGCCTGCCGGTAAAATACCGGCCAGGTGGCAACCCTACCGGTATTTCATTAAAGTATTTTTATGCAAACTATATACAAGTGATGCAATCTTTTAAATGAACATAAGTTACATTTTTACTACAGTTGTCCTGTAAGTTCCAAGAGAACTTTGATTTCCTCAATTTGCAATTGACCTTGCAACAACCTTGATGGACACTGACCTGGTGATGATGGCTAAATGTGGAGGGTGCATGCAGGCTCCCATGAAGAGTACCACATTCTCGTGTCGTGTCTGCCTGTAGTTCATCACTTCCTTTTTGAAAAGCTTCAGGTGGTCTTGATTATTTCCATCAATCTCCAATAACCGGATGGCCACCTCCCCGTGCCACTTGCCTCTGAAAACTTTCCCCCATCGTCCTTGGCCAATAAGCTCTCCAAGTTCAATTTGCTCAAAAGGAATGTCCCATTCCTGCAAGTAAACGCTGGTCTGGCTAGCCTTGCGAAATATCATCCCTCTGAAGTTGCCACTTGTGGACCTCGTTGGGGGAAGTTCGTCCAGCTCATCATCATCGTACTCTGGCTCAGACTTATTGGCCTCTTGCTCCTCAGCCTGTTGTGAATCCAGATGATCAGGATTACTAAATATTTTTCAGTCAAGTAAATATGATATAGTACTATACAGGGTTAAAAATCACATGTGATCTATAAGTTTATTCGTAAACGTATACATTTATTAAAGTAAGTAAAAAAAAAAAGCTACTTTTCAAATGTGTGTTTTTCTGCGCTCGCAGGCACGTACTGCAAAACCATCACTCCCTCTAGTGGTGAAAAATGTTAATGGCTGTAAGTACCTCTGCATCCGGCTCTTCTACCACTTCAGTCTCCATTTCAGCCTCGACACTAGCAATAAGAAAATGACCATCATCATTTATGCATATGGTAGCAATAAAAACCAGTTATGCGTTTCAAACAAAATGACATTGATAGTCAGATGCTCAGTAGCTGTAATGCTATAATGTTATTATGATACAACCTTAAATATATTCTCTTTAGCAATTAAAAACTATAATTGCACATGTATTAAAATACAATAAAATGTATTTTATTGAATTCTTGGGTCTTTAATTGTCAAAATCTACAATTATTAAAATAGACCTAGTAATACAAAAGTATACTTTAATCAACAGAGCACGAAAATCTATGTTTTCCAAAGTGTTATCAAGACATTTGTGTCTCCGCTTTGACTTGTATGAGTAAGTGCCAGTAAGGGGTGCAAAACGCTTTATCTTCACCTTCTCGTTATTTTTGTGCATGAATTTATCGAGCACTGCCTGCGTGGTGTTATATTTCAATAAATGTACCATTATTAAAGCTTTATAGAACTTTTCATTATTATCATCTTGACTTTTGTATTTTGTCATGGCGGTTAAATTTACTTGTTCACTCTTGCTCTCTCTCCCCGTTCCCACTCTCCCCCTACCTTTGCAGTCTATATTGCTGAAGCCTGTTTACGGCCCTACTATGGGCCATATTTATTAAAAAAAAGGGGGTATTTCATGAAAAAGTGCTAAAATAGTAGTACCGTATTTGCTCGATTATAAGACGACCCTGATTATAAGACGACCCCCCAAACTTTGTATATTCCTTTAGGAAAAAAACTAAAAGCCTGAATATAAGACAACCCTATAGGAAAAAAAAAGTTTAACTTGTATATATGTAAATTGCTTTTTAATATGTAATAAAAAATTGATATTATACAAATGTATTTCTTGTTTTTATTTCCTTGCGGCCTCTCTCCCTCCCCCCTCCAGTGTAGTCTCTCTCTCTATCTCCCCCCTCCCTCCCCTAGTCTCTCTCTCTCTATCCCCTCTCTATCTCTCTCCCCCTCTCTCTACCCCCCCCTCTCTCTCTCTCTATCCCCCCCTCTCTCTCTCTATCCCCCCCCTCTCTCTCTATCCCCCCCCTCTCTCTCTCTATCCCCCCCCTCTCTCTATTCCCCCCCCCCTCTCTCTCTATCCCCCCCCTGTCTCTCACTATCCATCTCCCCCCTTTCCCTGGTGGCTAGTGGGGGCAGCTGGGGGATGTCTGCACTATACGTGCAGATATCCTCCATGCTGCCCGACACCTCCGTCTATTATGAAGGACAGCTGGTCCGTCATAATAGACGGAGGTGTCGGGCGGCATGGAGGATATCTGCACGTATAGTGCAGACATCCCCCAGCTGCCCGCTTTTCCCTGGTGTCTAGTGGGGCAGCAGAGGAAGTCTGCGCGATGAGCGCAGACCTCCCTTGCTGCCGCCCGGCACGCTCGCCGGGACTTCTGTGACGAAAGCGGAAGTTCCCGGCTTCTTCACAGAAGCCCTGGCGGTCGTGCCGGGCGGAAGCAGGGGAGTCTGCGCTCGTTGCGCAGACATCCCCTGCTGCTAGAGAGGGGGATCCAGGTCCCCTGCAGCTCTGCTGGGGACCTGGATCCCAGTCTTATAGTCTGACCTCAATTTGAGGTCAGATTATAAGACGACCTCGAATGTAAGAGCATTTGCTCTGAAAAAAACCTTGTCTTATATTCGAGCAAATACGGTAGTATCATGGAAACCAATGGAAAGTTATGGCAGTTCCAAATTTAGCACTTTTTTTTTAAATAGCACCTGTTTTGCCTTGATAAATTTGGCTCTAAGTTTTCTGTTTATGGACTGGATCTGTAAATTATCTGCCATGTTGTTTTAACCAGTACTTGTTAGATTTAACCTGTGTGTTTTATTTTGCTGCTCGGTCATTTGAACATACAGTCACTGGTCGCTGTAAATCCTATGCAAAATCAAATTGCGGTTGTAGTGGTACTGGCGGTTCCCAATGAAAATAGTGGTTCGCACAATAGAAAAAAGCTAGTGGCACTCTTGGGAAATGGAAGGTTGCTCCTGGTGTCAAAGATTTTATTGCATTACTGCTCCTCTTACGATGCGTCTAGGATCCAAGCCCTTAAAGAGAATGTCTGGTACCCAAAAAGCATTTTCCAAGTCTTAATGCATATTAAAGTACTGAAATAGTGCTTTTTATATGCATATTTCATAATTTGTATAACTTAAAAATTGATAAACTTACATTTAAAAGCACTTTGCAGATCTTGAGGCTTTTGAAGCAATCAGGAACGCCCACTTTTACATTTCAAAAGTGTGACGATTTTTCTTTTTTTTCTGCTTCAGCCAATCATATTCATTCCCCTTCTTGTGAATGGGAATGACTACTGAGCATGCTCCCTATCACTGACATCTCCCAGGAACCCGCTTGCTCTCAGTGAGCGAAGCACGCTCCTGATTTTGACTGACTTTCTCTCTCTCTCTCTCTCTCTCTCTCTCTCTCTCTCTCTCTCTCAAATGATCTTCACTTGATTAAGGATCAATCCAAAAGTAAGTGCAAAAAACGGGAAAGGATACACTTTACGAGTTTCATGTTGAGGAACACTTAATCATAAGTGCTTAATTTTGGATCGATCCTTGCACAAATAAATATTACTTTATTTTTGAAGCATTCTGGAGTGCTGACAATTTCGATTTCCGCATTCATAACTTTAAAAAGACCAATCTTTAACCTCATTACACTATGGTAATATTTAACACACAAAAAAAACCTAAATACTGTTGTCTTAGCACGAAAGACACATCCGGAAATGAAAAATAAGTAGCTTGGGAATAATGCTCCATAATTTACTTTCTCACAAACTCTACCTCTAAATTGGAATTATTATGTTAGACATTTGGCCTGTAATAACTCCAAATATGCTAGAAATATCTATCCATATATGACATTTTGATGACTGGAAAATTGGCAGTAATATGTTCAAATTGTTTCTCTTAAAGAAACAACAAGATTTTCATATTTCAACAAAACTTAGATTTGTTCTCTGAAAACAAAGGCATGTGATTTCTAAGATGCATGGTATTCTTTCACCCTGCATCACAGTTATCTCACGTGCTCATCTGCCGATTATTGGAGTTTGTTCACTAAACGGTGAACTGCAAATGAGTTGAACATTTCCTCTCACCATTTTAACTATACATTGTGCAGGTACAAACCTGGTGAGTTTCCACTGCTCAGCAAACTCTCCAGGATTGCCCCTGTACAGTGTATAGATAAATTTGTGAGATCAAATGTTCATCTTACCTTTTAGTGAATAGCCTCCTCTGTCACAGCTTGGTTTCATTATTGGAGATTTGATTAATGGGACTGTCTAGTGCCCAAAATGCCTCCTCAACATTTTAATGGATATTAAAGTACTTTCAAAGTACTTTAAAATGCATATTTTATATTTTGCATTACTTAAAAAATGAAGATATTACACTTAGATGAAAATGCACATTTGCAGAGGTTCAGGACAGCCTACTCAATGGGCATCTCACTTAGGCTTCTAAGGGAGTTTATTTTCCCAGCAGCAGCCAATAAGAATTGGAATATGATTTCCTGATTAGTTATGTAATCAGGCAATGTGTTGCATTAGAGATCCTAGTGTATACAAGAGCATTATAAGGTAGTGCCCTGTCACTGTATAATGTCAGTCATATCATCCAGCACTGCCTTTCATGTCAGCATAAGCATGATCGGCACTGTAGGCCCCCTAAATTCCAGCATGGCTGAGCATGATAGGCAGTGTGGTCCTCCTCATAAATAATACCAGATTGTCTGAGCATGATAGGCACTGCAGTCCCCATCATAAATGCCAGCTGGCTGAGTATGATAGGCACTACAGTCCCCCATATTAGTATCACCACTCACATCACACTCTTTTTTATTTATATTAATATTATACTACATGTCCCCTTCAAGAGTGAGCAGGACACCCAGGGGAGTAAACAGAAAGGAACTTTTATTATCAGAAAAAGGACTCATTCTCCATGACTAGCACAATCAGCTTTAGCAAGGCAGTAAATACAATATAATACTTACTGCCTTGCTGACAAACTATGATTTATATTGCAATCCACGGAGAAGAAGTCCTTTTTGTGATAATGAAAGTTCTTCTGTGATCCCTTCCCCTGTCCAGCTCACTCTGCAGGAAGAGAATACAGAGCAGCTGACCTGCCTGTTTCCATGGAGATGCTCGCGTCTGAGAGCAGGAGATTAGAGGAGGCCTGGGGCATGCTGGGAAATCCTTCAGACAGCCCAGTGATTGATGGGAGAAGGAGCAACTGAGTATGCGTTAAGGCATACATATGTACCGATGTAGTATCCGAAATTGGCCACTAGTGGCCACTCTTTCAATGCTAAGTATAACCTCTTTTTTACAGAGAACTAAAAAAAAAAAAAAAACGGAAACTGACAGTCTATTCTAAAGTGGGCTGCCTACAAGTTGCACCAAAGTTGAAAGGGTGACTAGACTGTCCCTTTAAGATCTCCTATTTTGAAAATAAATAGTATTGAGAAATCAGATTCTTTCTTTGCTTTAGGTTTCAGTGAAGAAGGCATCGGGAAAATGGCTAATTTCGTTCTCTTTACCTTATTTGAACTTACTTGTGTGAAAGGAGCAAAATAAAGTTTCAGTAAAGAACAAGAAACATGATATATTTTTGTGTACAAGCCTCATGGTATTTTCAGATTGTGTTTAAATCGGGCAGTGGTATAACTGAAACAGAGAAAGCTTTAATGGTTACCTGGTATTTTCGGAGGGTTCTTCTGGGTGCGTTATTTGTGGTGGGATAGAAACTTCTATAAATAACAAAAAAAACAAGAATTATACAACTTGCAAAGTTAACCCATTTTGTATCCAAATTTGAAATGTCACAACAACTAATTTTCAACAGAGGACAAACATTGGTAAGGATGACAGTGAAAGTGAAACACAATTTTACATGCATATCTAGGTCTTTGCAAGGCATTTGATAAAAGGAACAACCTGCAAAAAAAAATCTGTAGGGGCTCAAGCAAGGTAAACAGTTTTTGAATTGTTTCAAAAAACTGCATTAACAGTTTACTGGCAGGCTACTAAATATTGCTCTTGAAACAGACCTCCAAAAACAAACAAACAAAACATATCAGTAAGTCTGACATTTAAGTTGTGCATGCATTAATTATCTTATTATTTGTTCCTGCAATACTTACTTTTAAAGCTTACCTATTGCATGAATCCTACCTCCTTCTATTGTTCTCAAGCAGGCATCTCAGAGACACGTCCTGACAGCCAATCACTGTATTCGAGTGATGCGTGAAATCATTCAATTGGCAAATAAAGAATGTCAGGACATCAGAGTCGCCTATATAGAGAGGCATGAGGAGGCAATGCACAGCCGCTACCCAATGCTTCCCATTATTTTCTTCCCAAAATTCAAAATGCAGGTAGGGTGTGGAGAAGTCTTGTTTCCATGGTAAAAAATATATATATATATAGTACTGTGCAAACGTTTTAAGCAGATGTAAAAAAAAATACTGTAACGTAAGAATGCTTTAAAAAAATAGACATGTTAATAGTTTATTCTTTATCAATTAACAAAATGTAAAGTGACAACAGAAGAGTGAGTGGAAAGAAACCTTCAAATCAGCATCCATTCTTATAAGTACACTTGTACACAGTTTAAGGAACTTGGCAGGGGTATGTTGTTCTTCTAAACTTCTTAGAGCACTAAATACAGTTCTTCCATGGATTTAGGCAGCCTCTGTTGCTTCTGTCTCTTCATGAAATCTAACCTAGACTATATGATGTTGAAATCAGGTCTCTGTGTAGGTTAAACTTCTAAGACACCTTGTTCTTCATTCGTTAACTTAGATAGGTCTTAATGATTGTGGCTGTATGTTTGGGCTCATTGTCATGGTCCAGAATATGTTTGGGGCCAATCAGATGTTTCCTTGATCAATAAGTATCTACCTGTTCTTCTCAGCTCTGAGGAGACCAAATTCCCAACTATATTCGCAGCAATCCAGTCCAAGCATGCAAGGAAGCCCCACCATGCTCCACTATTCCCTACAGACTTTTGACTCATCAGTCCATGGGCACCTGCTGCCATCTTTATTCACCCCAGTTTCTGTGTTTTTGTCGCTTGGCCTTGTTTCCACATTGCCTTTTCGGCTGCATGCCTTCCATGAAGACCACTTCTAACAAGACTTCTTCGGACAGTAGATTTTTTAAAATCTTTGTTTATTGATTTTTGTACATATTTGAACAAAATTGACATTGCAAGAGGTGTCTATAGGTTAATAGAACATAGAAATTGAAAACAGTTTCAAACATACAATAAAATAAATATAAACATGTTCCTATGCGATCATGGGTGCCGCTAACCTTTTTAGATTCTTGGGTTTACTTGATTCATTGTCTTACGAGGATAATATGGCACGTCATATATTTAAGGCATGCTGGAAATAATGAATCAACATTGAAAATGTAGCTTGTGAACTGGATCAGAGAGCAGTAAAAAATAAAATGTCATGTATGTCATTACAAGTTTTGGCCAACATTAATATTGTAACACTGCCACCTGGAGGCCAAATATAATAGAACTGCAATTGTGTCAAATTATATAAAAACAAAGAGTCAAAAGCCTTTGAAGAAGTAAAAAGCACTGAAAAAGGGGAGCTGAAGGTTTAAATCAGAAGCAGAAGAATGGAGAAAATAAAAAAGAAAGAGGGAAAGGGAGAACGAGGAGGGGGGACAATAAAGAGTCGAGAAAGGGAAGGTAAAGGAGAATAGGGAATATAAAAGTTTGTAAACCTAAGAGCAGGACACAACACATAGTAAAAAAGACTGTGAAAAAATGGGGAACAGGCCAAGAGGCAAATCTCAATTAAGGTGCACTGGATGCTCTCAGGACAGGGGTGGGGGGTGCTTTCTATCTGGAAAAATGGCTAAGCTTAACATAGTATGCATAGAAAAGCATGATGATCTGCAAGATGTCTCAGATGTACAAGGAGGGTCCGACAGGGTAATACTAAATATTAGTTCAGGGTCATTGCTTTCTGAGTACTGCCTGATTTGATATAGAAAAGTCGCGTGAGACACATGAGGTTATTTCTCTGGCACCCTGGTGTGCGGTCTTTGGTGTCTGCATAAGGTGCCTTTCTATTGTCCCTACATGCTGAATTAAAGCTTCTTTTTTCTCTTGAGTGCTGGGCTCAGTATATTCTTTATTCCTATTCTCCCAGGCTTGGGAGTGGGTGAGATTGGGACTTAGTCCAAAGCTGCCGCTGCTGGTCAGTGGAGTCCTGGACAGAATAGTCAGTAGGTCCAATCAAATATAGGTTTAGTTCGCACAGGAATTTATCAATATCGTCTGGGTGATCGATGCTGAGGAATTTATCCTCTCTAGAGACTGAGAGGCAATGTAGCAGGGCCCACCTATATCTGACCTCCAGTGATTGAATTTTTTGATCAGTAGGGCCAGAGATTTTCTCCAAGCCACTATAGATGGGGCAGCTCATTGAATATCTGTAGAGGGTGATTTTCATGGGAACATTTTCCGTGAGTACGGTTTTGTGATATAAGAATCGCTCTGCAATTCTGTGCGTAGTGTGATAACCATGTCACGGGAGGCATCCAGAGGTGCTCTCAGGGCCTTCCTCACCTGAAAACATTCGACAATCGGACTTTCGTCAGTTAGTGCCATGTAACAGTGATGTGAGAAACTGGGTCATGGTGCTGTTGTGAGTTCTCTAATGAGGTGACTCTTGTTTAGATACCCGTTAAGTCCTCCCGGACAACCAACGGGTCCTCCCTCCACATTGTGTGGAGTTCTCCTTTCGTGGAGGGTAAATTGTCTGCATACCCGTCAGGCTGGAGAGGGGGGGTGCCCGAACTGTTTCAGGCTCAGGATCGATCCTTGAAGAAGTCTGTGTGAACACTGCTGAGTGCAGCTGCGGCCTAGTCAGCCTTATTATAAAGTTTGCTATATTGAGCTTTGATCCCGAACCCTGTCTTTCCACCCTTTTAGTCTTCTGCCCTTTTTAGTCTATCAGTCATATAGAAATAAGGTAAGATTTCTTTATGAAACTGAATGTATGTAGTAAGTCCATGAGGAGCTCCTGCCATGTACGTTCATTCGCTTTGGAAATCAGCTTCGTCCCACAGCATATTAACTTATTACCGGGCTCCATGGTGGCTTCATTAATGATGGCAACCCTGACAACATTTACCACCAAATAGATGAAAAAATAAAAAAGTTTTTGCTGGAGTGATAAAAACTTATAGATCCTATGTCACCAAAACCTGTTTTTTGTTTTTTCTAAGAAAAGGTGGCAAATAAATTATATATACACAAAAAAATGTGCTTATATTGACTGAAAGAACTATTCACCGATCTGTTTGAATACTAAAAACTCAAATTTGAGAAACTAAAGATAAATACGGTCTTAGCCAGCTTTAGTAAACAGAGTCCAAATCTAAAATAGTGATTCATCTGAAACAAAAATTACATTAAAATATTACATTACTGTTTAATGTTTGCTTTCTGACCACAGAGAGCCAGCACAGGCTTTATTTTTATACAATACTGGTTATTTACACAGCGCTTGGCACAGAATTTATAAAAGGGGTATTACCAGCTCAAATATAATATATGCCCACAGATATACACACACTTGCTGTTGCATAAATGAATATTTGAGTCCGAGATCTCAAACCACCAATAAATGTGCCACCTGTTATATCAGAAGCCAGTACTTAATCATCTGTAAAAAGGCTTTCTTTTTTTAAAGCACCATTTTTTTAAAGGTGATTACGACCTCCATCATAGCATAGGCGATATCCTAGACAGCTAAACAAACTGAAAGAGCAAGATAATTAGCCTTAAAAAAAGACAGTTAGTAGGATTAAAGCAGTGAACTCACCTGGGAAGATAAACTGTTGTCTATGCTGAATGTAGTAGGCAGCTTTTAATAAAAGATGACAGCACCAGCCAGACAGAATGAGAAAAACAACCAGTTAGAGAGCATCAGGAGACTCACTAGAGACTTCCCCATATGCATTCAGTAAGTATATGGTCCACATGCTGTTTGACTGAACACAGCTCATGTCAAAAAAGGTGTTCTCCCATTACACCTGTAGGGAAAGACTCCCATGTGAATACGGGTAATTGTTAATAGGAGATCTACCAGCCAGAACACTGTTGTTTTGTTTCCATAATTCAAATGCCTCCATAGCTTTTTTTGGTCACTGCAAAATGGATTTTGGGCAGCAAAAGGCTAAAATGTACTCTGTAGTGTATAGCTCTCTCTTTGCACACTCATCTACCTTCCCTTCATTATTTACATAGTGTGTAGTTTTCTCTGAGATGTTTTGTTTTATCCTTCCTTTATAAGCACCAGCCTAAGTTAGACATTGGCTCATACATGTATAGACACTGGGACACAGCAACTAACAGTAATACATATTGGCATGTTTTGTCAAAACCACCAATTAAGGGATTAGTGGGGAAAATGGTACCGAAAAATATTTAATAAGATTACAGTTTCTCAGGATTCATAAATGTACTGTTTACAGTATCAAACAAATCACTAAAATTGTCTCACTTTTTTTTTAAAGTCCAAAATACATATTAATTACTGTTCTGGGAATGCTTGATGCATCCTACAAATCCAGGGTGCCTATGCAGGGAAGCTATGTAAGCATTTAATTTTTGCTGGTTGTAGCGTGTAAAAAATCAAAAGCACAATACATCCTGTAGGCCAAATCCTTGTAAACACTGCTTTCTCTCTGTTATTCACACCTCATGTCCCATAGACCCAGCATTTCTTTCCCTCTCTCAATTACAGAAAATCCTTCTTCATGCACATATCTTATTCCCACCTTACCCACATCATTAACAATTTTTTTCGCTTTATATTTTCCCTATAACCTCCACTGCTTCTCTTTACTTTACAAGAAAGTTTCATTGTTAAAATGAAAACAATTAATTTGATTTCGGCTGTAATAAATTAAGAAAAATTGAGATGGGCTCAATGTCTGTCCTTTAATTCTGGGATTGTATGCTAACAATTTTCCTAGATCAGAACACACTAGGTAACCGTTTTAAATAACAACAATTAAAGAAACAATATTAATTGTATTCCTTTTTCCTAATATATTGCACTTTTAGGAAATGGTTATGAATGCTCCACATTTTAGAGGCAGAAGTCAATGTCTGGTCAAATGATCCTTCTTATTTGACCAAGCTGCCAACAGTCTGTCAAACAGCTGCTGGGCTGACCAATTCAGTGACACCATTTACTCTGTGGCATGATGGGATTTTCAACCCTCTATCTATCTACTTCTGAACTACAACTCCTATTATGCCGAAGAAGCAGAATTAAGGTGCTGTGCAAGCCAATCAGGGTGACCACATATTTCCAAAGCGGATAACACTGATTCTGAATATGTAGTAGGTCTATGCTCTTCAGTGAATTATCACAATGTACGCTTTCCTATAAAACATACTAAATACGACACAGTAATAAACCGAACCAGAGCGTCTCCTTAGCTGCTAATCAATATTGCATCCTGTACAGAATTGTATTTTAGGACCCTGTATACCTTTAGGACCCTTGCTATAAAGCAAGGTAGAAAAATCAAATAAGGAAACACATAGTGATTCCCCAACACAATGCCGGCTTTTACACTGAAAGTACACTGGTACACCCCCACAAACAGCATCAGTGTAGGTAACGCATTATCTTTTATACAATGTCAAAATATTGTTCTGTTTTTTTTCAGGATAATTTCCATCTGAGGAAACACTGACAATTTTACAGTCTAATGATTTGAAGAAAAAATTCCTGGGGGAAATAAATCACTTAGAGGTAACAGGAAACATGATGACACACACATTGTGTGTTTTAAATTTAAACCATTCCAGTTCCAGAGAACGATGCTAATTATGGGCAAAGTATGTGTTTCATGACTTCTTAATGACCGTTTTGCTGCTCAAGATTAGAAAAATGATCTGACTGTACTTGATTATGGTTTTCTAGGTTGTACTGTAAATAACAGAGACACCACATTAACAACTGTTCAATGCTAGCAGGAACATTGGCTCTCTGGCCCGCAAATGCTATAAATTAGCACCAAAATATTTTTACATGTAAGAACATGGCTGGGGGACACTGGGAGTGAACACCAGATCTGATTAAAGCTGTGCTTATTTGGATTTATAGTTTGTAATTATTTCATGACAATGAAGCATGCAGCATGCAAAGAAGAAAAATGCATTGCATAAGATTTAAAACGATGCCTTTTTTCAAATTGTATATAGCAGCATTAAATGTATTGCTATTGTAATTACCAGTTCATCCAATGGCACAGGAAGAGTTCCTTATTGTGTAGTTCATTACTGTTATTTAAAGAGGATCAAAGTCAGTTTGAACCAGGCAGAATGCCTGCAAGTGTGCTCTGGGCCAATTGTCACTGCTTTGTCATGGAGCTGTAGCTCTGTGACATGGTACTGGAAGTCTAACTGAGACTTCAAGAGTGAGCTGAATAGCTTTTGAACGACGGTCTAAAGAAAAATCGTTCAACAGAGACTGTCAAATCAGACAGAAAAAATATTTTTTGCACAGGTTAGTCCCTCTTTAGATGGTTTTAAATCTTAGTGCAATAATACATTTTGTTATTATTGATTAACAATTATAGTGGGGAAGTTGTTTTGTTTGTCCTGCAGTTTGAGATTTGAACTGCAGGCTTTCAGGGCGGATCTTTTCCTTTGGATGAGAGATGACCGATAGATTTACCCTTGCCTTGCTCAATATCAACTGCTTGGGAGATCCATCCATTTTCAGGCCATGGACTCTGAATTTAGCCAGCACTGACCATCTTGGTGGCTAACCCAAAACCAAGAACATTAAGGATATCCATCTCCAAGCCACTGAACCATCATTCCTCTCAGGTTTGTTCATATATTTATAAGTACAGCATGGAGAAGACTGGTGCTTTCCAAATAAAGTCGTAGTAATTAACTTCTTAATGATAATACAGTTCCATGCTATCATCACAATATGGCCCTTAAAGTTACTATCCCAGCATGTCTTGGTTATTCATGGTCAGCAGAATCTTGTTTACACAAAATAATTAGGGCATTCCAGTTCAAATCCGTCTTTAAAGATTAGATTGTCATGATCCAATATTGATACAGGAAAGCACACAATTTTACTGGATGCCCAACAAGGTCTTTATTCTGAACCCCCAATAAGTAGAAAAAAAACGCAATGCAAAGTGTTTTATTGCAAATCAGGCAACAAGGTTTTAATTGCTCTCCCTTGCATGCCAGTCTCCTTAATGTTATAGTTTTTTTTATTTTTGGTACACCAGAGCACGCTAACCTAGGTTGAAGCTTTCAATTCAAATAAAATGAAGATATCTGCAAGGAATCTGTTCTATGAATTGGAAAAAATGGCAGATATAGGTTGCCCAATTCTAAGTGAGCATGGCTTTTACACATCATTCATTAATCTCATTGAAAAGCTTTCATACACATTACATAGACACATTAGATGATAATTACAAAAAACAAATACGAACGGCATTTCAGGAAACAATGTGGTATTCAAAACAATTATTAAGTGGCAGAACACCATGTACATAAATGAAAATGGTAAATAAGATATCCAAATGTAAATAAATAGAATAGAATGAAGTAAATAAAGATATTAGGAAAAATGTATTAATATTAGAAAAATTAAAAAATAAAAAATAAATCAATAGGGGAAGGGATAGAAAAAATAAAATTGAAACACATATGATTGGTATATAAATGATATAGAAATGTATGTATTGTTGTTATTATATATATATTGTATTGTGTCATTATATTTATTATTAGTGATCATTATATATGATAACATTTTATGTTAATTGTTGTTAATAATTATATTTAAAATCTTGTTAAAAAATATATAGTATTACTGATATTATATAATATTGTTTGATATTTTTAAATATGTATTGTACTAATTTAACCTGAAATTATAAGATAAAATACAAAAGATATAATGTAAGTTATAAGTTAAAAATTTAAAATAAAAAGATTTGAAAAAAAAAAGAAAAGCTTTCATACAACTACTGACATATCATGGATAGGCTTGCCACCTTGTCTCCATAAAAATACTGGCCATGCCACTGCATGGCAACCCTAATCATGGAATACAGAGAGGGACTCACTCACTCAATCAGGCCAAGGTATTCTGGAGGAGTTGATTTGTTTTAAAATATATTTTCCTTGACATTACACCACACAAGCGACATACGTGTGCAAAACAACAATAACACAAACTACAAAATCTACAATCCTCCAGCTGTTGTTGAATGAAAATTATTATGATAGGAGTTGTAAAAGAAACTAAAAAACGCTTACACACAACTCACATAGGGCTTTATGTATGCAAGAGAGAATTGCAGGGAATTGAGAAGGGAATGAAGGCCAAAGAAGTCGAAAGAAATATATAATTCAGTTGAATGGGATAATTTTTCCAACTCTGATAGGACACTACCACTCACATAAGATGTAATTAACACATATAAAAATATGTGATATAATAGTTACATTACCCTTCCGATCAATGGAAGTCTATGGTCAGAATTGTGACTTATAGATTGCATTCTGTGTCCCCAGCCCCAAAGTGAGAAATGTGTGCTGTAAATTCATTAGGGGGTGGCACCCAAAACACTATATTTCACAAAACGGCGGCGCCTAGTCACACTTGTTTAGTTGTATATTTTATTAAATACAGTCACATAACAAAAACAAAAGACTTATCTGAAATCAACAATACAAAATAAAAAAAGTAAACCTTTTAATGTCCCTTTAAGTTTGAAATTCCCTGTAATTCTCTCTTTCATTGAATAAAGTCCTAAGTAGTAACAGGGAACATAATTTTCGCAGTGTGTTTTAAACCAATCTAATTTTTAAAAGCCTGCATGCCCATCAGCACCGGTGTACATACTGATAATATAGAAAAACATATTGTTGATTGAAAATATCATAGTTATAAAATAAACCAAACTGTATTTATTTTTTACTTGCTATTTATCTTTAAACTTCCCTATAGCCCTTCACAGAGCTTACATATGAGGTGGTAACAACAATTAGCATGCCTCGTTCATAGCAGCATTGCTAGTTACCTGGGAAGCTGAAACGGCTGTCTCTGTGGCCCATTGGAGATGGGTTTGGTGGGGTTGTAGCACTGGAAGGGTTTGAGGACTGAAAGGGTGCTGGGGAAGAAGGTGTGGAAGATGTGGTAGAAGATGGGTTGCTGCTTGAATCAAGGTGGTTTATTGCTGGAGGGTGTTCCTGCTGCAAATAAAAAATAATAGCAAACAAATGAACAAAAACTATTTCTCTAGAAATGAATCCTTTAAGGACGGACTGTTGCCCAGGACTAAGGCTGTTTTTCCAATCCTGCGAGGAATGTGTTTAGCTGTAATACTCTTTGGGTATCATCATTTTGATCATGTCATATAATTTCCTATAAAATAGTCCTAACCATTTTCTTCTACAGTGTCCTTTTGACCCCAACCCTAATCATCACCATAAACCTAAGCCTAGCACAAAAAAAAACTGTTACACTAACCCTAAATTGTTACCTTAATGCAAACCCTAGAGCTTAGGTTAATTCAATTGTTTGTTTTACTGTAATGTTGCTGGCTGCCTCTAAATGTAGTCTAGCAACAGAACTACAGAAGTGATCACTGATCATCGAGGCATTGCAGCAACACCATCTGGTAATTGATCGGTTTTCCTACTTGTTTTAATGTAGCACGTTCCATGGTGTCACTCTTTCCTCATGGCAAAAGATAGAACGTCCTCCCATCCTCAACAGGTTATATAAGGTTTGGATCGGTGATGGTTAACGTTAGCGCTACAGAAGTTTGGGAACTACATACTTTATGATCCCCCCCAAGGCTGACTGAGAAATCTGAGATATGTAGTTTCCAAACAACTTTTCTATGTAAATGGCAACATACCATGAAAACTGTTAGTTTGGGAGCTGGGCAATATTCATGTTACCAGATAATATAATAGAACCTACAGGCTTTTTATGCAGGATTAGGGCCACATCCAGCCCACTGGTACACATTCTACATTCATATGTTTCTTGGCTGTTACACTACATACTTATAAAATATAAACTTAAATAGTAACAACCTACAAAGACATCATCAAAAAAACACACTGATGCAGAATAAAAGTATCATATAAAACATTTGCTTAGTAGAAAAACTAGAAGTACACAGTCCTGCATTGTTCACACCTTCTTAGTGAGTGCTTTTGGGAGGGTGCCAAAGTGAGGTTCTGCTGGTCTGTCCACCTGATTGTTAATGTCAGAGGGAACAGACTCTGTTCTCCTTATTTTTGGTTGTACTGAAATAAAAAATGAAGACAGATTTTAGTAACATCTTTGGAATGCAATGTATTCACAATTATAAAACTTGTTTAAAATAAAAGGTTACTTACTGGGAAGGAATGATATTCTACAAGGTGGGGCCTCTTTTGTACATTTATTGTGACATTTTAACCTGAAATTAAAATATAGGTTTAATGAAATGGAATTTGACACTCTGTAACCAGATTCAGCTACAAATAGAGAAATTGCTTAAAATGAGGACCTATGATCATAATGGTCAGTAACATAAAATGATAAAACAAATGTATCATTCAAGTTTCAATGACACACAGGTTTTCAATTAACCCAAATCATTTAATAATTAGCAAACAATTAGTAATTAAGCATGGTATGTGCAAAAGTAAGTGACCCTCAGACAGGGCCGCAACCAGAAATTTCAGGGCCCCTTACTGAAAAAAATTATTGTTCCCCCCCCCCCAACCCCCCGATAGTTTATCAATTAATATGTGACTAAAAGCCTGGGGTCCGCATCCGCTGGATGTCACATATTAATTGATAAACTATCAAGGGGGGCCTAATGTGACCAGTGACCTTAAAAAAATCCAGACAGATATAGTCAGTGCCAGATGAGTTAACCCCTGGATTGCTTTACATATATAGGCAGTGTCAGAGGAGGTAAAACTAGGGTGGCTAGACAGATCTAGGCAGTGTCAGAGGAGTTAACCCCTTGGGTGGCTAGACAGATCTAGGTAGTGTCAGAGGAGTTAACCCCTTGGGTGGCTAGACAGATCTAGGCCGTGTCAAAAGAGTTAACCCCTTGGGTGGCTAGACAGATCTAGGCAGTGTCACAGAAGTTAACCCTTTTATACACACACTCTCACTCACACTGACATACGCACACACTCTCACTCACACTGACATACGCACACTCTCACTCACACTGACATACGCACACACTCTCACTCACACTGACATACGCACATGCTCAAACTGACATACACACACTCTCACTCACACTAACATACGCACACTCTCACTCACACTGACATATGCACACTCCCATTCACACTGACATACACACACTCACACTGACATACACACACTCTCACTCACACTGACATACACTCACTCACACTGACCCACACTCTCATTTACACTGACATACACACACTCACACTGACATACACTCACACTGACATACACACACACTCACACTGACATAAAAACACACACTCCCACTGAAATACACACACACACTCACACTGACATACACATACTGTCACTTACACTGACATATGCACACACTCACTCACACACACTCTCACTGACATACACAAACACTCACTCACACTGACATACACACACTCTCACTCACACTGACATACACACACACACTCACACTGACGGCTGACCTGGTGGGGGCCCACCGGGCAGCTGCCATGGGCCCCTAAGAATGAGTTGGCCCTGGGCAGATGCCCCGTTGTTGAAATTCTTTTTTTTTTTTTTTTTAAAGGTCCCGGGCCCCCTGGGGATGGATGCAATGTTAAAATGAAGAAATAATTATGAGGACCTCAGTAAGTCAGGTATATTGCTGCTCATCAGCGGGCTAAGGATTTGAGACCCCACCCATCCACTAGGAGCACTAAAGCAAAGTTTCTTAGAGCAAACCTGTGCATCTTCATGAAAACATACAGAATCAAAATGTCAAGGCCAGGAATCTCCAAGCTTCTCTCACCTTGTCTAATTTTAATGTTCCTGAGCCACCAATCATAAAAATTAGAGGATTAATGGGAGAAAAATAATGTTTTCTTAAAAAAGAACATTGCAGTCCTTAAGGGGACTGCCAAAGATAACACACATAATCCATGGGCCTTGTGAGAAAATGTGTTCAGCACAGAGTAATCAAACATAGACATTTTTGGACTTTTTTTTGGATGAAAAATGGTAGAGAGAGTATATACCAGGCACTATTCATTAAGCTATCAATGCCTCAATTTCAAGTTCATTTGTAGTTCACTTTGAGTCTTCGTCCCCCCAACAAAAGAAACATCTAAAACGTATAATTCTTGATAAACAACCCCAGGGGCATGGAATTAAAAAAAAGGACTGAGCCCTCAATAAGAGCTTTTATTTAGACACAAGATCATTTCTGAATGTTGCTACTCAAGACTTCCAGCCAGCCATGTCGCAGATAGTAACCTGGCAGAGCTTATTGGTGTGTGACATAAAGCACACACTCCAGTGACAAATAGACATGGATCAGTTTTTTTGGGCACAGCCAAATTACAAAAATGTAATACTCCCCACAAAGGTGGCAACATAGGGAAGCTGATAAAGCTAAAAAATCTACAAACTCCAGATATAGGTAAGCTTCTTACGCAGCTAATTACGCCGCAGCCTGCCCCTCCAAAACCCGCTTCACACTATGACTACAGAGACGTGTAGTAATTTCTCGGATGAGGATGTTGAACTTCCATCCACCCACTTGATCAAACTGACAGCACCCCACCCATGAGGGGTGATACCAAAGCTCTTCTACTGGAATTAAAAGACTGGTGGAAACAAGAAGTGGAAGCCATTAAAAAAGAGGCACAAGCCACACAGCTTAGAGTGAGCGGTCTGGAGATGGACCTTACAACTATCTCCACCCAACAAACCACCCTTACTGAATGAGCCCATACTTCGACCTGACACAATAACCTGCTCTCATGCCAAGTCAAGTACAGGCCAACTTAAAAATATGCAGTATCAAGCAGGCGGCCCACCCCACTCCAACCTTAGCTGCAAGGCCTCCTCACATGCTTGAAATCGACTCCTGGTAATTTGGAAACTATAGTTCTCGATAGCTTTAGATTCCAAAAGGCTTGAAAAGCTCCTATGGAATCTCCAAGAGATGTAATCGTTAAATTATAATAAACCTCTGTCAAACTCAACTATCTGACTGTTGCAGGTCTCCAACTTTATGAAGATTTGTCCTCCACAACACTGCAATTAGTGTGTGTTTTGACGAATATATGTATTGTTATAAACAGATTTCTGGGTCAACGTATCTCAGTGTCTGTGTGTCCCTAGTACATTGACACTGGGTGGTGAACTGTTGCACTTGTATTCATTGTGTGTTGTCTCCTTTACTAGAGTTGTTTCACTTTTATTTTTGTGTGCTGTTGTAATTACTAGTAGCACTTTATATCACAGGATAGTCACACTGTGAATTACATAGGGCTGTATGGCAGGGCTCGACAAACCCCGGGCGCCAGGTCGCCATGGCGACCAGGATATCAGACCTGGCGCCCGGGTGCTGTTTGTCACAGGGAGCCCTTCCCGGCTGCCATCCGTTTTACTTTCAGCGCGAGTGGATAAAGTCTGTGCGGATCACACAGACTGTAAGCTCCGCCCCCTCGCGCAACACGTTGTAGTGCCGATTGTCACGTGACAACACGGCACTTAGCAGGAACCAAAAGAAGATCGGGCTCCACCATAAATGTCCCCCTCCCCTGCAATGAGGTAAGCAGCAGGGAGGGAGGACACAGTAAGAAATACATTTTTGTTCTTTGGTCTGTGTGTATGTATGTGTGAATGTAACTGGCTGTGTATGTATGTGTGAATGTAACTGGCTGCGTATGTATGAGTGAATGTAACTGGCTGTGTATGTATCTGTGAATGTAACTGGCTATGTATGTATGAGTGAATGTAACTGGCTGTGTATGTATGAGTGAATGTAACTGGCTATGTATGTATGTGTGAATGTAACTGGCTGGGTATGTATGTGTGAATGTAACTGGCTGGGTATGTATGTGTGAATGTAACTGGCAGGGTATGTATGTGTGAATGTAACTGGCTGGGTATGTATGTGTGAATGTAACTGACTGTTTGTGGTGTGTGTGTGAATGTAACTGACTGTTTGTGGTGTGTGTGTGAATGTAACTGACTGTGGTGTGTGTGTGTGAATGTAACTGACTGTGGTGTGTGTGTGTGTGTGAATGTAACTGACTGTTTGTGGTGTGTGTGTGCATGTAACTGACTGTTTGTGGTGTGTGAATGTAACTGACTGTTTGTGGTGTGTGTGTGTGAATGTAACTGACTGTATGTGGCGTTTGTGAATGTAACTGGCTGTGTATGTATGTGTGAATGTAACTGGCTGTGTATGTATGTGTGAATGTAACTTGCTGTATATGGTGTGTGTGTGTGAATGTAACTGGCTGTATGTGGTGTGTGTGTTAATGTGACTGTTTGTGGTGTGTGTGTGAATGTGACTGTTTGTGGTGTGTGTGTGAATGTAACTGACTGTATGTGGTGTGTGTGTGTGAGTGAATGTAACTGACTGTATGTGGCGTGTGTGAATGTAACTGGCTGTGTATGTGGCGTGTGTGAATGTAACTGGCTGTGTATGTGAGGTGGGTGTATGCGACTGTCTCCGTGCGTTTATGATATTGTGATGTGCCGTTGTCTGGCTCCTAAATTTTTTAGCTGGCTCCTAAAACTAAATTAAATTTGTCAAGCCCTGCTGTATGGTTCACACAGGGATATAATCTGAATCTTCCTTGTTTTCAACACACACCACTAAGTTTCACTTGTTTTTAATATCTGGTCAGTTTATATGTCAATATCCACTGTGCGCTCAAGATTGTTTTGTCTTTTCTGTTTCTATTTACACAGCCCTAGTGTCTGTGTCTTTATCTCCTGCAGCAGGTGTTTTTTGAGGTGTTTAATATTGTATCTTGGTTGAGACTGTATTTGATACCATTCCAACTGTTTTACTGTGCACTAAGTATCTACAAGAACACTAGGGCAGGTGCATAAAGGATAATGTTCAAGGAGAACAGTGGTTAATTAAAAAGCAGAAGTGACTGCTTTTTAATTGACTACTATAGTAAACATACTATTGAACACTGCAAAGGTCTAGCATTCAATGCACAACTGGGCTAGGCCATAAAATATATATATATATATAAATATACCTAAATCATGCAGGTAAAACCAATACATCGAATCAATGAGCTCTCACCTGCAATGTTTGCACTTGACTCCAAACATCATACTTTTTTGACAAACGTGACACACTTGAGAAAGCCAGGATTTTGTAGAAAACCTAACAAGGAGAAAATGTAAGTTTAACTTTAAAACAGTTGAAATTGAACAGATTTACTCACAAGCAAGATAAACGTTATTTTCCTGTTTTCTTCTCTTTACCATCCATTTTCTAATTTTTTATTTGACACGTAACCGCCATGAATTTAATTATCATTTTTAAAATAAACACATCAAAGATACTCTTAACTATATTATATTTAAATATTTAAAATAAGGTATCGCTTGTTTTACTGAAAAATATATATATATTATTTATGTGATATTTAATATTATTATATTTTGAATTTATTTTTTATTATCACTGTTTGCTATATATTACGTATGTAAAAGAAAATGTTATAAAAAAAATAGAGATAGGAATATAAAAAAGTAAAGTATATGTCTTTTGTATTCGGCTTCAACTACGAATAGAATTTTTTCTTTTTAAAGTAGAAGGAAATATAGACAGGGAAGACATTTATTAGCCCAGATAACAATCCCTGCTCGTTCCTAAAATGGAGGCTACATATTTCAGTGCCCTAGTTCCACTACAAGATGCCTTAAATGCACTGTCAATCACAATATTTCTTGAATGTTCATACTGTGAATGAAGCGACTACAAACAATCTATACACTATGTTAGCAATGTGACATGATATGCAAATTAACTACTTTTCAATGGGAAATGCCACAAGGTGATGTCATAAGCAGCAGACCCCACAAACACATTTAAAAAACATAAGGCTCTTATTTTTATTTGCTTGCAATTTTGATAACTCAATGCATAAATAATTTTTTATTCAATACATACTTTTCTCTTAATAAAGTACCAAACGATCCATCTGTTTGTTTAATGTGTTTTAAACCATGCTGGACAAAATCTCCAGGGAGACATTACATAAATATTTTATTATTATTGTGTGACTCTTACCTATGTGTAACAGAAATCCCTATATCTCTTCGTGGCATCTGTGGAGAACCTTGAGGATGAGGAACATCTAAGATAATAAACAGAATAAAGTGAAATGTTTTTTCCACTTTCTTTATAGACATCAGAAATCAACATCAAAAGGGGTTAATGAAAGCACACTAAAGCTGACACTTTAAAAATAAATGTGCATTAATTAAGAATATGAATATTTGTTGGCCCTTGTCACAGAGTCTGCGTGACTTGGGTTCTTAGAAGGCCCTGAGAGCCAAGCACCTTCCTGCGGACTATGGACCCTGTCTTTGTAAGTGCTATGTTTGGAGGTGCATACTTTGGGGGCATCAGTGACATCCTGCTTAAATGCAGCTGGACTTCAACACAGGCTCGCTCAGGATGTCTTTGCTCTATTCATTGTGTTTCCCCCAGGTTAAGAAATGTCATTATTTTTTTAAATGTGTTTACTGTCCTGTGAGCCATCTATTGTTCCTTGTAGTCTTGATCTACAGATGGCGTATTTATTTTATGTAAAGTTATACTGTGTTTAATTCCCTGCTCCCCATGTGCCTCCCCCTAGTTGATGTCATATTTGTGTGTATATAAGTCTGTGATGTTTTCACAAATAAAGGATGCTCATTCTTGCTGTACCTAACTGCTAGTGGTCCTGTCTGCTATTTGGGTACAAAGAACAAGGTGCCAGGAAAGACTTGCTGGGTGAATGCTGAGCTTTAATCAGGGGTTAAGGAGGTTCTTTCACAAAACGGACAGAGGTGCCACCAGCCTTGGGTAGCCGTTTTGTTACAGCCCTTACAAACATTCCTGATGGTTTCTAATTATTTTCAGCGGGGGCAAGTGTGCATGAGCAGTTCTGAATGTACAGCTGTCCACTCATTTTTGCTTGTATGTGCAATAATGAAACACTGTTCATAAAAAAGAGAGAATATCTAATGCAACATGATCTACTAAATAATAATAAAAAAACATGTTATGCAAATCTGTGGTAGCTACCAAGTAATCTCAACTGCTATTTCTGAAATACAACTCCTATGATCTTCAGTCAGGCTTTGGATGGCAAATGGCTTATGGAGAGTCATGGAAGTTGTAGGTTAAGAACATATTATTTCTTCAAAGTACCCCTTGTCCAAAACCCTAATGTCAAGTGTAATCAGTATGATAAATCTAATAAATTACAGACTGAGAAGCTGCCACCATTTTGTTTATTCTAGCTCTAAATCTTTTGTACTTAGTAGTTAATGACAATTGTGCAGTTCGTATATCTTTGCTTTGGAGGATATTTGTAACTGCTTGAACCAGAATTGCTTAAGTCACTATGTGCCTGGAAAATTTCAGCCTGGATTGCTTTAATCCAGCATTACAATCATAGAGAAAGTTGAGAAAAAAATATGAATAATGTAGAAAGTTATGAATCTGTATATTAAGAAAAGTAGGTTTGCAGTCGGGTATTTAAAAATACTAATTTTAAACATTCAAGCGACATCTGAGACAATGGCGGTTATTCACTAAAAGGTGAGTTACAGGTGAATTGAGGTGATATTAACATTTCAACTCACCAATTGTGCAGGGATAAATGTATGGTTAGTTTGCTTACTTAGTGAATCTCACCACGTTTTATGAGATGAAATGTTCATCTCACCTCAACTCATTTGCAGCTCACCTTTTAGTGAATTGCCCCCTATGTGAGCATACACAATACCCTGTGAACCATGCTTTAGGTCCATCCGTTCTGAACACTGGTATTCATTAAATTAAACTCAGTAGAAAAGATAGAATGCCCATGGTCCTTGAATCCACTCTTAAGAATATGAAGAGCTTAAGGGTTTAGTTAGATTGGCAGAAAAATCTATCAAATGAGTTAGTCTCTGTGGGCACCCATCCCCCGCTCCAATATTTTGGGAAGTAAAAAATGGGGGGTGTTTCTACCTAGGTATCCCTTTTCAATTCATATTATGGTTGATGCAGGGTGGCATTTTTGTTTTGTATCAATTGAGTTAGGTAAACTCAATTTAAACTAAGCAGCTGAATCCTTACTAAGTTTAATAAGCCCTTTCCTTGGTAGAAGGTCTTGGTGGAGCTCGATAACCTTGATAGCTAAAACATAGGTTTTGTCAATGAATTCTATAGTCCAGTGACATCCAAAGTGTGGTCCATGGGTCAAAAGTTTATTTTAAATGATTTTGGACTACTTTTATGTTAAAAGTAATGTGGCCCAATTCACACATGCATCTACAATCAAGTGGCCCACTTCAGAAAAAACTTGGAATCGCCTGCTATAGTCGAACACTTCACAAATACTGTTTTTCTACATGAACCACTAAAAACACAACAACACAATGATGTATCACAAAATTAACTTGACATTTTCCATGACTTGAATTCTTTGTCATACAAAACTGGCACAATGCAGCTGCTTACCGAACCTGCAAAACACAAAGAAAGAAAATAATTTTAAGTGACGTTATAAAAGAGATTTGTAAAAAGTAGTAATTTAATAATGAAAGCTAGGACTTGAAAAATAGGAGCCAAGGAAATTATTCTTCCATATAGTTCTAAGTAAAACAAACAAAAAAACAGTTGTTGGCAAATAAGAATAATTTGTCCCATCTAGTCTGCCTAATTTCTGCCTAAAAAAAAGTCACAAAGGAATGTTATCATTATCTGTATCTTTACTTTGTCCCCGCTTATAACTTACATTTGTTCCTGCACTATACAGAACATAAGCAGACCACAATATAGAACAGTTATAACTACTAGAAAGTGTCTAATACGGATTTACAGTACTTATTTGTAATGCATTCTTTCATAATTATCATATTTCATGCTATTCAGAACACACAACACAGAACACAAGTACAGCCTGCTGAAACTCTGGAAGAACTAATTGGTCTACTTACTAATCCGTGGGTGCAACTTATACAATTTAACCCTTAAAGAACCAGAGATTTTCCTAGGCCCATGATGATTTTTAAAGGACAGTTAGATCTTTCTTTGGATACCATATACATATAAATAATCTACAGTTTAGTATTCAAAAATATATATAAAAGAGTTGTTTTCATAATGTACACAACGAGTACAACACTAACACTAGCGACTTAACCCAACTAACAGAAAACAATATAGCCAGCTGAGGCTTGACTTCATGTGCATTTCTCACATAGCCTGCCTTGGTCATAACCAAGTTGCTGGAAAGCTCCCAATCTACCTGAGCAGAATGCTCACTCTTGCTCATCACTCAATCAACAAGCTCAGGTCCAGCACCTTACTTGCTGTTCCTTTGTTTACAGAGCTCCTCATTTATAGAGCATGTAACAGATACCATCAATTCCTCTACTAGTCTAAAATCACTTAAAAAGGCAACATGTACCTGTTAATATGCTACAATGTCTTCATCCTGCATGCTCTCTCCATAACTAGGGTTGGCACCTTTTAAAAAAAAAATACCATCCATGCTATAGTCTCCATAGACTTAACATAGACCTGAAGCCATATTTTTTTTTACCATTCTGCTGGTAAAACACCATCTGGATGATAACTTTATCCATAACTTACTAGTATTGGTATGTTTTTTTTAAATGTGTATACCACTGTATTGTACATGCTCCCTGGAAAATACATACATACAAGAGAAATCGCATTGTATAGGTTTCTGATAAAACAGCTTTTACAAATATAAATTACACTATTTACTAGCCTGGCTGACAGTAATAAATAGGATGAACACAGAAGTGATTGAAAGCAATGAAGGCAGCTGAATTAGTAATGTAAGTAAGATTAATGCTAGGGTAGTGAGAATGCAGGTAATGAATGAATGATTACAGCTTAAATTGAGATGCTGTCATACCACTTAAAGAAGAGAGTTTGAAAGCACTGACTGTTTGTAGCTGTTCTAGAAGTCAGACTTGTGTTTTACTTTTACACATATACCTTACATGAATAGCATATCTTCAATAACTATCAGAAAAAAAGCATATTTGCCACAGGGAGAAACATCCTTGAAAACTAAACAACCATGTAGAAGGAAAGATTTAATTTCAATAATGATGTCCTCTTTAGGAGGACTTTATTTAGGAAGAATGCATCTCCATGGTATTTTGTGTCAGCAAGTAGCTCAACACATATGGGCAGATGAAGCAGGAAGTCAAAGCAGAGAACAGCACTAGAGCTGTTGTATCAAATGGAAATGCAGCTGTTGTGGACTACATTTCCTATGATGCTCTGCTAGGCACTGACAGACTGGAGATTATATAAATTGCCACAATTGCAAACGTACACATAAAATAATACAGGCATTTGACAGGGAGGGAGAATGTTAAAACAATCACCTATAACTCCTGTAATAAAGAATTAATACCCTGGTATAAATAGGTATGAATTAAAATCTCATACAGAATAATACATGTACTCAAAAAATAAAATTGAGTTTAATGTGTCCATTAATAAGAACCTCTTACAACATCCAGTATACTAGAACAGAAAGAAACTAACACAAATAAATCAATTACAATCCATAAATATGGTTTGTTATTAGAGTTCCCCAGAACCCTTGGAGTGAAGTGTTTTAGATGTAAATTCATTATCTTTATCTGAGACTAACACGACTAAACTTTAGTTATTTTACTAACTAGGAGTCATGGAAACAATGATAATCAGTTGAAATGAAAATCAATATTCCACAAATGTTAATTACTCAAACAGTTAACATGTAACACGCAGTTCTGCAGAAAAGCAATAAATTAATTCTGCAACAGCACTATAGAAACCATCTCTGCCGCTGCTATATTTACCAACAGATAGAAAATTCCAGAACACATTTCCACTGAGTGGTTACTTCAAAATGCTATTTCATAGTAATACAAGAAAACGATACATTCATTTTCTATCAAACATACGTTTCTTTCGTGAGAATGGTTATTTTAAAGAAGAAAAAACAACTTCACATTAGGCAATACTGAAAAAGTGCTACAGTATCTTGACTATTTAAATAATGGTATCATTTGGCACATAACTTGCCTATGTCTCATGCCATGCTAAAATATTTACATGGTGTAAATAATTACACATTGTGTAAATTGTACATGACTTAAAAGAGGGGCTGGTGAGTTTAATTAACAAGCAAAATAATAACTGGTGGTCAATAGCAAATAGACCAAAAAAGTTCACCTTGCATGGAACATACAGCAACCTCAAATATATGCTTCTGACTCTTAAAGACCTCAATACTGAGGTGCAACTGTAACTTTTAGGCAAGTAAAAGCCATCCATGGCACGGTGTGGTAACTATATACCTCATATGATGCTCAGTCAGCCTTAAGGCAGTCAGCCTTAAGGCACATCTGCAGTGCCAAGGTTAGCCATCACTGTCCTAGGCACCTTGAAAAAGGTCTTCACATCTCAATTATCCTGCAGTATTAGGTAGAGCCCCTGTGGTGGTAAATTAGCAAAAAAAAGAGGAAAGAGACCCTCAGCAAGAACAGACTTAAAAGCCTACCAAGACACAGGGTTAAAAGCCTACCAAGACGCAGAGAGAGAGAGAGAGAGAGAGATGGACTGAACTATATTGTAAAACCGAAGTAGGTAATATTGTTAGTAAAAAAAAAAAAGTGGCAATAACGATAGACAAGTGTTACCCTTAAGACATATGCTGCCATAACAATCTGTTTGTTAAAAACTATATTCCAAAATGGCATTTTTTACCCTTTTAGTAATAGCAGTGCTATAAAGAGGGATTAATGTGTGTCTGTCCATGACGCTTATTCTCTAATAAAAAGACTTGGTGGATCCACATCCACTTACTTTAGAGGAGGAACTTCATCTATCCTATTTCCGAGCTGTGATTCATGAGACTTGCTCCTTTTGAGTGTTGAGAAGTTGGGCAGCAACTGTTGAAAGACCTTACGGCTTGGTGGAGGGGGTGTTCGAGGAGGCTTCAACTTCATGGCCCTCTTCAGCTGTGGGGTTGTCGGTGGGGTGATTGTAATCCCATGGGGAGTCCTCAGCATTAACCTATTATTGGACGTAGGGGTAGGGAAGGGGTCCTGGACATTATCTGCATAAAAATAAGATCCTTGGCTTGACACAAGGGAATCAGACATGGGGATGGCAGACACAGATATCGAGCGAGGCTGGTGGCTGTTGGCCTTTGGAAGCTGAGAGTTCAGTGTCCATACTGTACCCACAGGTGAGGAGAGCTCAGTGGGCAGTTGGGAAGAACTTTCTTTTCTTGTTTCGACAGGATTCCATAATGTATCCTTCATGTCTCCACCTAGATACAAAATGAGATGATGTTAGAAATGGACAATGCACAGACAGCAGATAAAAAGTGGATGACTTACACATTTTAGACATATTGGTACAAAAAATTATGTAGCACTGCGGGAACAAGATGAATGTTTAAATGGATAAATTACATAAAACATTTGTTTACTCACTAATTGTGACAAGAGAGATGCAAGCTATCAAACAAAACAGCTACAAAAGAGGTGTCCAAGTTTTTTCTGAAGTGGGCTATTTGATTATAAATGCTTGCCTGTATGTACTGAATTAAAAATGATTCACAGCAACCTGTTATCCATAGATATATATATATATATATATATATATATATCTCAGGTTTGGAAGGCACACTTAATCCATACACTTACTTGGCCTGGTACAATTCATCCAAGACAAATTAACATTCATAAAGGAGACTGATGAAAGTAGAACAACATGTATATTTATGTTTAGCATTAATAGTAAAGCAGTCTAAAACACGTTTAAAGTCAAACAATATTACACATTAATAGGATAATGCCATCAGTGTAGTTAATCCAGTTAAATTACATTTTGCTTTCAGATGGGCTGCATTTGGACCACGGGCCCATGCTGGATGAAAATAAATTCTCCAATTCAGATTAACTGAAATAGGCTTAGGGGCAAACATTTGTGTGCGGATTGACAAAGTCAAAATGCAAAGCATTGTGGTAAATGGGAAGTTCTAAAATTGGACAGGTGTGATAAGTGGAGTACCTCAGTCATCTGTCCTGGGTCTTCTTCTTTTTAATTTGTTTATTAACCCCTTGGTGACATGAAATTTTAACCTTATCTTCAACTTGGTGAGATGGGCTGTTTTGACATTTCTGGGGTGTTTGTGTTTAGCTGTAATCTTCTTCTTTCTCACATACTGTACCCACATAAATTATATATATTTTTTATTGCTATAAGAAGGGCTTTTGTTAGATACCATTATGCTCATTATATCTTATAATTTACTACAAAAAAAAATCATAAAATATGATGACAAATTAAAAAAACAAACACTTTTTCTGAGTTCGAAAAATAACATCAATAGTTTCAAAATGTTGTCCTTAGTTTAGAAATATGGTTGTTTCCATGTTTTTGTTAGGGCACTGACCAACAATATTTCATATTGTAGGAGCATGTTGCTCTAGGCATTGAACCTCGATGCATTAAAGCATCACCGTCTGAGCTGTGTTAGATTGCAAACACCACTGATTTACCCGCAAGACGGACTAGGTCCGTCCTATGTCAGCAATGTGTTAATGATCTCCAAGTAGGCATAGGGAGCCTTGTCTCAGTGTTTGTCGATGACACAAAAGTAGGGTAATGCAGTCTGAACTAGATGTGGCTTCATTGCGAGAGGATTTGGACAAAGTAGGTAACTGGGAAGATAAATGGGAAATGAGATCCATTACAGACCAATGTAAAATTATGCATTTTGAGTGTAATAATAAAGATGCAACATATAGTTTAAATGGTGTATACTAATGAAAAATGTAACTGTAGGCAATAGACTTAGCAGTAGTGCGCAATGCCAGAAGGTGGCTGAAAAGGCAAATACGATATTGGCATGTATTAAAAGGGATTTTGACTCATGGGAGGAATATATTATTCTGCCTCTTTACTGAATGAAGATATGGTGCTATTAAATATATTAGATGCCTTTCAAAGGGGCCTGGGTACTTCTTTAATAAGGCAGAATATAGAGGGCTATGTATGTTAGTATAGGTATTAATATTTATTAAGTGTTTGTTGCTCAAGAAGAAATCTGATTGCAGATCTGAAATTGTTGAAATAGAGGGGGTTTGATGTACACAAATCTTTTTTCAACCTAAACTACTAGGTAACTATGCTATTTTGGTCTATGTTTTTGCAAATCAAATACCAAGGTACCCCAGTGAACTGTTTAGTGAATAGACTGCTTACAACTGCAATCTTACTTTAATTCATAGGTTCAAAATAAACTAATTGTACTTGTAAACATACATTTGCTAACACTGTAGAGTTTATATTTGCCAACAACAGGTGTAACATACACTGTCATGTAGTTTGGGTACTTAAATTGAAACTACCGTATTTGCTCGAACATAAGACGACCCGCAAAGTTTGCATATTCTTTTAGGAAAAAAAATAAAAGCCTGAATATAAGATTACCCTATAGGAAAAAAGTTAAACTTCTATATATTCACATGTAAATTGCTTTTTAATATTTAATAAAAAATTATAATATAAAAAAATGCATTTCTTGTTTTTATTTACCTTTATGTTCCAATGCTGTCCCCCCCCAATGGTGTCTGTCTCCCCAACATTGTCTGTCTCTGTCTCCCTGCCTCCCCCCAACGTTGTCTGTCTCTCTCTCCCCCTCTCCCCAACGTTGTCTGTCTGTCACCCCCCTCCCTCCCTCCCCCAATGTGGTCTGTCTGTCTCCCCCCAATGTTGTATGTCCGTCTGTCTCCCCCCTCCCTCCCCCCAAAGTTGTCTCCCTGGTGGCTAGCGGGGGCAGCCAGAGGATGTCTGCACGATACGTGCAGACATCCTCCGCTGCTGCCCAGCACTTTCGCCGGGACTTCTATGATGAAGCTGGAAGGACCCGGCTTCATCACAGAAGTCCCGACGGACGTGCCGGGCGGCATGGGCTGATGTCTGCGCGCATTGCAGTAATACAGTAATTATTATTATTTTATTTATTTTTTTTCATTTTTGCTTCATGTGCTATTTTATATAAAAACAAGAAAGAGTTTCTAAACTTGAAGGAATGTTTAAGGGGAAACCCCTATCTTCATGGAGACAAACAAAGAACACTGTATTGTAATATTCCTGCATGCCAATTAAACCTAATATTTCTAAATATATATAAAAGTAATTATTTTAAATTATATTATTTAATAAAAGTTAAATTTTATTGACAAGCAAGGAATATTACAATACATTCTTCTTTTTCTACATGCTATTTTATCCTCTAACTGGCAAGTTTCCTTCTGAAGCTGACCAGGTCGCTGACTCTCATTTTTATCTATAATAACTGAAGTCAACCCAAACTGAGTCGCCTCTGTTGATAACATGTAGAAGACAAGGGTATCTCTATTATATACACACCTCGGCAGTCAGTACAAATGTGAACAGATGCTCTGTCTGACTGAGCACGGACTCTATCTGTGTACACCTGCGACCAGACCAGCTCTGCCTCTCTGGCAAGTGGCAAGACATTTTAAACCGTTGCTTCTATCTAACAGGCACATGCTGCCTAATTCTATTTTATGGTTTTACTTAGAACAAATTTTCTTGGCTCTTAGAAATATCTTGTCTGGCTAATCAATTTATTCTGGAAAGTCTACAAATATTTGTCAAAGTATATATATATATATATATATATATATATATATATATATATATATATATATATAGTGAAAAGTATGAATGGGTCTGCACACTTACAAGTATCGGGTGCCACGAGGGAGCGTCATTCACGCCCATAAAGCAAAAGGAAAGATAGGAGACTCAGCACACCGTTAAGGGAGTTTAATCCACCAACAAATAACAACGTTTCAGCCCAGCACTGAGCTTTTTTCAAGACTTGAAAAAAGCACAGTGCTGGGCTGAAACGTTGTTATTTGTTGGTGGATTAAACTCCCTTAACGGTGTGCTGAGTCTCCTATCTTTCCTTTTGTTATATATATATATATATATATTTCACATTTTTGTAAATATTTTATTATATCTTTTCATGTGACAACACTGAAGAAATGACACTCTGCTACAATGTAAAGTAGTACATGTACAGCCTGTATAACAGTGTAAATTTGCTGTCCCCTCAAAATAACTCAACACACAGCCATTAATGTCTAAACTGTTGGAAACAAAATGGAGTACACCCCTAAGTGGAAAGTCCAGTGTCATGTAACTCATTAGTGTTACAAGGTCTCAGGTATGAATGGGGAGCAGGTTAAATTTGGTGTTATTGCTCTCACACTCTCTCATACTGTTCACTGGAAGTTCAACATGGCACCTCATGGCAAAGAACTCTCTGAGGATCTGAAAAAAGAATTGTTGCTCTACATAAAGATGGCCTAGGCTATAAGAAGATTGCCAAGACCCTGAAACTGAGCTGCAGAATTATGGGCAAATACAGTGGTTTCACAGGACAGGTTCAACTCAGGACATCCTCGCCTTTTCAACCAAAGAAGTTAAGTGCACGGGGGCAAATTTATGTATTTGGATTGAAAATTGGCTAAAAGATAAAACACAGAGGGTTGTTGTAAATGGAACAGCCTCAAATTGGACCAGGGTATTGAGCGGAGTACCTCAGGGGTCTGTTTTGGGACCTCTTCTTTTTAATATGTTTATTAATGATCTCCCACGTTGTGCTGAGAGCCATGTCTCAGTGTTTGCTGATGACACAAAATTAGGTAAGGCAATAAAGACTAATCTTGATGTTTTTTCTTTACAGGAAGATTTGGACAGAGTGGGGTGTCTGGGCAAGAAAGTGGCAAATGAGGTTCAATATAGAAAAATGTAAAGTTATGCATTATGGGAAAAATAATAACAAAGCAACATATATGTTAAATGGTATTTCCCTGGGAAAAACTACTAACGAAAATGATTTAGGAATCATTGTAGATAACAAACTTGGCAACAGTGCCCAATGCCAGTCAGCAGCTGCAAGGGCCAATAAGATATTGGCATGTATAAAACGAGGTAAGACCTCACCTTGAATATGCAGTACAATTCTGGGCACCAGTCCTTAAAAAGGATATTAAGGAACTAGAAAAAGTGCAAAGGAGAGCTACAAAATTAATAAGGGGATTGGAGGATCTTAGTTATGAAGAGAGACTTAAAAAATTGCATTTATTTACTTTAGAAAAAAGGCGTCTTAGAGGAGATATGAAAACATTATTTAAATATGTGCAGGGCCAATATAAAGAGCTCTCCAGGGACCTGTTCATAGAAACATAGAATGTGTCGGCAGATAAGAACCATTCGGTCCATCTAGTCTCCCCCAATTTATTTATTTTTGAGTACTTTTATTAGTCCCCCGTTCCCGGTCTTATAGCTAGGATAGCCTTGTGTCTATCCCACGCATGCTTAAAATCCTTGACTGTGTTTACCTCTACCACTTCTGCTGGAAGGCTATTCCATACATCCACTACCCTCTCAGTAAAGTAATACTGCCTGATATTACTTTTAAATTGTTGCCCCTCTAATTTAAGACTATGTCCTCTAGTTGTGGTAGTTTTTCTTCTTTTAAATATACTTTCTTCCTTTACTGTGTTGATTCCCTTTATGTATTTAATGTTTCTATCATATCCCCCCTGTTACGTCTTTCCTCCAAGCTATACATGTTAAGATGCTTTAACCTTTCCTGGTAAGTTTTATCCTTCAACCCATGAACCAGTTTAGTAGCCCTTCTCTGAACTCTCTCCAAAGTATCAATATCCTTCTGGAGATACGGTCTCCAGTACTGCGTACAATACTCCAAGTGAGGTCTCACCAGTGCTCTGTACAATGGCATGAGCACTTCCCTCTTTCTGCTAATACCTCTCCCTATGCAACCAAGCATTCTGCTAGCATTTCCTGCTGATCTATTGCATTGCCTACCTACCTTCAAGTCCTCTGAAATTATTACTCCTAAATCCCTTTCCTCAGATGTTGAGGTTAGGACTGTACCAAATAGTCTATATTCTGTTTTTGGGTTTTGACGCCCAAGGTGCATAATCTTGCACTAAATGTCAGTTGCCACTGCTCTGACCATTTTTCTAGTTTAGCTAAATCATTTGCCATTTGGCTTATCCCTCCATGAATATCAACCCTGCTGCAAATCTTTGTATCATCAGCAAAAATACATACTTTGCCAACAAGACCTTCTGCAATATCGCTAATAAAAATATTAAAGAGAATGGGTCCAAGTACAGATCCCTGAGATACCCCACTAGTAACAAGACCTTGCATCGAATATACCCCATTGACTACAACTCTCTGTTGCCTGTCACTCAGCCATTGTCTAATCCATTCAACAATATTGAAATCCAAACTCAAAGATTTCAGTTTATTGATAAGCCTTCTATGTGCGACAGTGTCAATAGCCTTACTGAAATCTAGGTAAGCAATGTCTACTGCACCACCCTGATCTATTATTTTAGTCACCCAATCAAAAAAATCAATAAGATTAGTTTGGCATGATCTCCCTGAAGTAAACCCATGCTGTCTCTGATCTTGAAATCCAAGCGACTTAAGATGTTCAACAATCCTATTCTTTAACAAGGTTTCCATTATTTTCACCACTACTGAAGTAAGACTTACTGGTCTATAGTTGGCCGCCTTCTCCCTACTACCTTTCTTGTGAATGGGCACAACATTAGCTAATTTCCAATGTTCTGAAACTACTCCCGTTAACAATGATTGGTTAAATAAGTCTGTTAACGGTTTTGCTAGTACACCACTAAGTTCTTTTAATAACTTTGGATGTATCCCATCAGGTCCCATTGACTTATTTGTCTTTACTTTAGACAGCTGAAGTAAAACCTCTTCCTCTGTACACTTACATGCATCAAAAGACTCATTAGTCTTTTTCCCTAAATGAGGTCCCTTACCCTCATTTTCATTTGTAAAAACTGAACAAAAATATTCATTAAGGCAGTCTGCTAAGCCTTTATCCTCTTCTACATAGCATCCTTCTTTTGTTTTTAATCTAACTAATCCTTGTTTTACTTTCCTTTTCTCATTTATGTATCTAAAAAATGTTTTATCCCCCTTTTTCACTGACTGGGCTATAGTCTCTTCTGTGTGTGCTTTGGAAGCTCTTCTAGCTTGCTTTGCCTCTTTCTGCCTACTCTTATAGATCTTTCTATCTTCCTCACTCTGAGTATTTTTATAATTACTAAATGCTAGCTTTTTATTTTTTTTCTATTTTGGCCACCTCTGCAGAGTACCACAGTGGTTTCTTCAATTTTTTGCTTTTACTGACAAGCCTTATGCAATTTTCTGCAGCCTTCAGTAGTGCAACTTTTAGATAATCCCATTTCTCCTGGACTCCATTTAAATTGCTCCAGTCTGATAATGACTCCTTTACACCTAATCTAATTTTAATCTGTTTTTCTAAAAACTAAAACTTTTGTTTTTGTGTGGTGTGACTGCTTCACTGTTCTTATATTAAACCACACTGTCTGGTGATCACTAGATCCTAAACTTCCACCTACAGTAATATCTGATAACAAATCTCCATTTGTGAACACTAAATCTAGTATGGCCTGCTTTCGAGTTGGCTCCTCCACTACTTGTTTTAGAGATAATCCCAGTAGGGAGTTTAGGATATGCGTACTCCTGTCGCAAGTAGCTATTTTGTATTTTCAGTTCGTCACCCATGATGATTACTTCCCCCTTCATTGTCATTTTAGCTATTTCCTCAACTAGTAGATTATCTAACTCCTCTATTTGTCCAGGGCGCCTATAAATCACACCTACCCGAGTTACCATATGATTACCAAATTCTAATGTAACCCAAACTGACTCTATATTCACCTCACTAACTTGTATTACGTTACATTTTAAGCTATCCCTCACATACAGGGCCACCCCTCCCCCTTTTTTTACCTTCTCTGTCTTTTCTATATAAAGAGTACCCTGGTATTGATATGTCCCAGTCATGTTTTTCATTATACCATGTCTCAGTAACAGCCACTAAATCTACATTCGCCAATATTGCCACAAGTTCATGGATCTTATTCCCTAAACTGCGAGCATTTGTAGACATGACCCTAAGCTTATCATTTTTCAGCACACTAACTACAGGTACCTTCTGTCCCTGTTTGGGGGGGCAATTGTATTGATGTTTTATCGCCATTTTGCCCCCCTCTTTTAGTTTAAAAACCTCCTAGCAAAACCTCTGAACTGCTCACTGAGAACATTTGTTCCCTTTTGAGAAAGATGCAAACCATCTTTTTTTGTACAGTTCCTTTCTACCCCATAGTGAACTTCCATGAGAAACAAAGCCAAATCCTTGCTCCCGACACCATTCCCCAAGCCACAAGTTAAAGTCCCTAATACGCATCCGTCTCATTAACAGAAATGTACAAAGAACAAGAGGTCATAGATTTCATAGACAGCAAAGGAAGGGATTCTTTACGGTAAGAACAATAACGTTATGGAACTCACTGCCAAGAGAGGTAGTGCTATCAACCACAATAGATGCATTTAAAATGGTCTGGATTTTTTTTTAGAAAAGCAGAACATAGAGGGCTATTAATAATAGAATAAGCATTAATAATAGGGCTTATTGATCCAAGGAGAAATCTGATTGCCCTTTTGGAGTCAAGAAGGATTTTTCCCCCTAGGAGGCAAAATTCGAAATAGCTTCCTTATGGGTTTTTGCCTTCTTTTGGATCAAAACACTGGAATGATAGGTAGATGGGTTGAACTTGATGGGCTTGTGTCTTTTTTCAACCTAAATTACTATGTTACGTGCTCAGCGTCATATACAGAGGTTGTCTTTGGGAAATAGACTTATGAGTGTTGCCAGAGGTTGACGGGGGGTCAGTACTCAGACCATAAGCCACACACTGTGTTGAGTTATTTTGCAGGGACAGCAAATGTACACTGTTATACAGGCTGTAAACTTACTACTTTACATTGTGGCAGTGTCATGTCTTTAATGTTGTCACATGAAAAGATATAATAAAATATTTACAAAAATGTGAGGGGTGTACTCACTTTTGTGAGATACTGTAAATATGTATGTGCATACCCGTTGGAAAAAAATACTTCAGTCATCTTTTCACACAGCAGAGAAGTACAACATAAAACTAAGTGGATCATGCATAGAGTTCTAAAAGACATCACTATTTATAAATCTCCTTGAACGTTTCACCAAATGGAAAAAGGACGAGGATGTACAGCTTTATCACCAAACGTACAATGAATACACAGCATTTTCCTTCACTAGAATTCCAAATGTCTCTCTTGGAATAAACATCCAACTGAAGAAGAAGGATGATTCTATTATCATGGGAATGTTGTCTAAAGTTATATGCAGACCAGATACTCAACACACCTTTTTCCAGGAACTAGTGTCAGTGAGAGTATCACTTACGGGAAAACTTGACATTTACAAATGAGATTGGAAAGTCTAGCAACTCAGACACATGATTCACATATTAACCCAAACATAACACTACAGTGGACCCATCCCTTTTCCCAAATCTTATATTTTACAATGATGTGTGCTTTACAAAGCTTTGCAGCTATGTTTATAAATAAAAATAACATATATATAAATAATATACCGTATTTGCTTGAATATAAGACGACCCTGATTATAAGACGACCCCCCAAACTTTGAATATTCCTTTAGGAAAAAACTAAAAGCCTGAATATAAGACTACCCTATAGAAAAAAGTTTAACTTGTGTATATATTCACATGTAAATTGCTTTTTCATATTTAATAAAAATTATGATATAAAAATATGCATTTCGTATTTTTATTTCCTTTTATGTGCCAATGCTGGCTCATCCACCTCCCTTGCCTCTTTCTCTCCTTTTCTCCCCCCCTCCCTTGCCTTTTTATCTCCTTTTCTCCCCCCTCCCACGCCTCTTTCTCTCACCCCTCACTTGCCTTTCGATTTGAGGTCAGACTATAAGACGACCTCGAATATAAGACGACGGGTCTTTTGCTCTGAAAAAAAAACTTGTCTTGTATTCGAGCAAATATGGTATATATATATATATATATATATATATATATATATATATATAATTGTTACAGATCCAGATAGTCCATGTGTAAGCAAGACTAGCCATCAAAACGCTCTGTCATGAAACATACATAACAATACTACTTCTCATGGCACAAAACCTGGGGCGAGGCAGTTGGAGAAATCGTGCTGGAAAGGGCAGGGTTAGGTGGCAAAGCAAAGCTGGGGGATTACGGTGTTAATGATGATTACTATCACATAGCTAGTTATCCACAACAGCATGGATGCCAAAAGTTAGCCATCAGTGGATTAGGAGTGAAATATGGCTGGGGTGGGAAGAAAGGAACAAAAACAAGGTTTCTCTTCCCCAGCAGGACAGAGATGGGAAGCCGCATCCTCCATGTTAAGTGGTAGAGAGTATGCATCTGCTGTTACCAGCACTTGTCACTTGTACATCTAGCCATCTCATATTATTATTTTAGTAATAATGGAAACCTGTGTGTGAAATCATATTTCAATGCCATGGTGGCATGTCCTAATGAACTGAATAGCACGTGACGGTGTGGAGATCTTATGAATAGCAGTGTGAGGAAACTGTACAGGAAACCTGTTGCAAAGTAGGCCCAAATTAAAGCCCCTTCACAGTTGTTACTGGAGAGCTCCTGCCTTTCTCTTTGCATGGTGGATCACCTGAAATCCTTATCCAAGTTGGCTAAGTCAGCATTAAAAAGAGGAGTAGTAACTTCAGAATAGAAAAATAATGTTAGAATAACCAAATATCTAGATCTATATCTGAATATCTATATGAAATAAGAAATAGTTCACTGACGGTCATCTATGATTGAAGGCATTTATTCAGAGGTAATCTTTTACTATAGATCCTTTCGCCATATTATTTGGTTCCACTTGTAGTAATGGCTCCTCCCCAGAATCAGCCACATGAGCCAAGGAAGGAAAAAGAAGAGATGGACGGTAGGTAAACCCTCCCACAAATGCATACATGTTTACTTTGTTTATGGAGAAGACAAAGGGGGAGAGAAGAGAAGTCCCTGCATTGGGAAATAAAAAGCTAAACAAATTTTGTCTAACATGCCACAAAACAGAAATAATCCTTAAATTGTATAATAACTAGGTCTAAACCAGCTATACTAATTGAAAAGTATAAATAATGCTGATAAAAGCAAGTAAAAGAGGCAGAAATGTACATTCCATGTGATATGGTGCTACCTCTTATTGATGCAAGGTAACCCAGGGAGAACAACAATGCCAGATGTATCAAATTTAGACTAGAAAAAATATATGTAGTGAGCGTGCTGCTTTCCAGTGGGGACACAAATGTGATTATGCTGCTAATAATGTTACTAAGAATAAAAATGTATGTTTCTAGTATAGGAAATGGATATTCAAAAGTACAAAGGCAAAATTGTGTTTTTTCATGATTCATTTTATTATGCTGGGCAAAATATTTTTTTTTCCCCAAAGAGAAATAATTTGTGCTTCAGATATTTTAATTAATGTTGTGTTGCTAACAGCAACCTGAACATTATTTTTTTAAATTAATACACTATAAGTGCCTGCACTACCAGAATATATTATACCACAGGAGGTGGAAGATGCACTTACCTGATCGTGCCAATTTCTTTAAGCAGGTAAGGGCTCCGTTAAGTCTGGAACATTCCTCTGTGCTGGCCCCATATCTCTTCATGGTTTCTTTAACTTTTAACTCATTCATTTCCAATAAGGCATCTAGTGTTACATCGTCTGCTATTTTCTAGGAAATAAAAGTAAACAATATTATATATTTGAGGGATGCCATAACCGTCTTGACGTGTTATAAGGTGATTAAATTATTACAGTGTCCCTAGCATGGGAATGGAATGGCATATACTTTTTGACCAGCAGCCTACAAGTTTCACTTTTAAGCATGCAGTCTGATGTGGTTGCTGTCGCTCCCTGCTTTTTGGATCCCTGCTATCTAGTGACTTTATGTTTCAATCAACCATATTTAGTGTCACGCTCAGCATCAGATCAGTCAGTTCAGCTCTGCCACGCTGGGTTAAGCAGGCAAATAGCAAAGGGCTTTAACATTTGCTTCTATTAGCTTAAGAAAAATAATAATAATATTCTAATGACAATGTAACTCTGATGATGAGAATAAATCTGAGGACTGACTAAAGAGAAGATAAACGAAAAATGCAACATTTGCGTTACTCTAGAATTTTATTTTATTTATTTAGAAAGTATTTTACATTGAGATTTCACTAGTTTTCAAATAAATCCTGGGGACCAAGTCCATAAAATATTACACAATGTTTCATTTATAACAGAATATCAAAAATACATACATACAAGGGAAGTGTTGTCCAGCCACACACTTGGTATAGCAGGGAACCATCATGTATTAGTCTGTGGACAATTAATGCCCCCTCTATTGTCCCAGTAAGGCAGCAAAACCAGAGTTAGGAAATGGGAGATAGTTCCAAAGAGGTACAGTCCTAGTTAACGTGTGACAACATTTGGGCAGTATTATAAAGAGTACTCCATAAAATCTTTTTTAACGTAAAGAAAATAAAAATGGGGAGCACTGAACATGCTGCACATGTGCACATTACATTTTCAAATATACCCATAGAGACACATTCATTGCCCAAACAGACTCAGCCAGAAAAAAAATGGGCAGGGGGGGATCTTGAAGTAAATGTTGAAGAAAGGAATGTATTTAGGCTAAATGACAACTGTAGCAACACAGATTACATAAAGAATACAAATATTCTTGAACCCTCTTTGCGTTGTATAGCTGTAACAGGGAGCAGACGTGTTTAGAATCCTGGGTCAGATGGTCACTGATCTGTATGGATGCAGATCTGACCTAAGATTCTAAATGACATGTCTGCTCCCTGTTATACCTATATGTGGCAAAGAGGATTAAATAAGATACATTATTTGTATTCTCACATTAAAGTATTTCTTGTTAAAACATCTACACTTTATGTCATTTTTCAGTTAAACATAAATAACTTAAATTGTTAGTTTTTTACCTACATGTAATCATGTAACGTGGCTCATAAATGTTTCTTTTAACCTGGAGCATCCCTTTCACATAAGTGCTAAATTATCAAATTCATACTGGGGCAAAATGTTAACTATGGCACATTACACAAACTTTTTTTTTATAAAGTTCGGAAAAGAAAAGCAAACAAAAAGCCAAAACCCTCCACTAAAAAAAATAAATCATTTACTTCTAGTTTGATATTTAAATGCTATGGAAGTTGTATCAATTGAAGCAGAACAAATATAAACGTATTGTGTATGCCTAAATCATTTGAATACATTCGAAAAAATAAGCAACAAGATAGAAAGCCATTCATTTGTAAAAAAAATTGGAATAAAATCTGGGAAGGTGGTTTGCTTCTGCCCATCATGCTTGTTTACGTGGCTATTTTTACAAAGCAGGATTACCAGACAGCAGCTGTGCAACTCCACCCTCCGTTGCCCACTTAACCCTTCCTCTGACTTAGATCAGATTCACAAGCTAAAACAAAATAGCAGTACAGAATCCACTATTTTTGTACCTTTAGTACTATGTGGGCCTACCCAAACTCCCCAGCCCTAAGTACTTGTAACAAGATTTCTTACAAATAAAGGTACAGAGTACATTATGTTTCCCAATGATAGTTGTTCCAACTAAATGCTATTGCAGGTAAAGAAGACTACATAATGTAAAGATGATTTAATGGAATTACTTTACTTGTTTTAGAAGTCTGTGATTCTCTGAATAGGTCTCAGTTAGGAAACTTAAAAACTCACACAAACATATTATCACAGCCTGTAAATGCTGAACTTTCACATATCTGTGTTTTATATTAGCCTGTGGTGTCTCCTTTTTATGACTTCACTTTGTGGCCCAATCATCACAACGTGTCATCATAAACAGGAGACACGTTAAAGACACCTTTTTATTTATGAAAACTGAAATAACCTTAGAATTAGTAGTGGATTCAGACATTTTCGCCACCAGTTCTCTTTCTATATAAAGCCAATCTGAAGCAGTGTATGTATAATGGTTGTATATAAAGCCAATCTGGAGCAGTGTATGTATAATGGTTGTATATAAAGCCAATCTGGAGCAGTTTATGTATAATAGTTTTATTTAATGCCAATGTGGAGCAGCGCATACATAATCTTTGTATATAAATCCAATCTGGAGCAGTGTATGCATAATCTTTGTATATAAAGCCAGCGTGGATCAGTCTATGCATAATCTTTATATATAAAGCCAATCTGGAGCAATTTATGCATAATCACATACTCGAGTTATAATGCAGGACCACACAGCTTTCCTCTCCAGCTATTCAGCACAACGTCATCTTGCCACATAGTGGCATACATCAAGAGCACGATGATGATCTCTTAAGGTTACATCTGATTAAGCACCAGCTCAGCTGACTAGTAAAAATTCTAGTAACAGGTTCGCCCAAACTGGTGCAAACCTGCTGAATTCCAATACTGATTAGAATCTTACCTACCCTCGCTGGAAACAACTGCTTAAACCCGAGTGTCTTGTTTATAAGTGATTGCTATACTTATATATGCAAATGATTCCATAAACTGAAGCATTCATAATGGCATTGCATGGCATAGTTCTTTTTCCATGGATCTTGCTCCAAAAACCAGCAAGCCAGAGTATGACTTGAAGAATGCATATGGGAAATCCTTGAACCATTCCTTCAAAAACACTTTCCAAATCGCAAACATTACATATATAATAAATTAACTTTATAGTGGTGCTTCCAGTCCCTATCCTTTTCATGTATTCGCACCTGTACAAACGTAGACAAGGTAGCTAGGAACAAGTTGGAATTGGGTGTAAATATTAATCAAAGTAGAACGGACGATAAGAAAGCAATACATATTTTCTAAAATAATACAGCATTTCTTTTCTTCTTATCATATTCAAGCAGTACTTCTTATATCATGTCTACCTCTCTTTCATAACAGAATATTAAAAGCAAACAAAAGTATGGATATTATCTCATAAAAAGCGATCAGCAGGTTGATTACTGCGACCAATCACTTCCTTGAAAGTGCTATTCACCGTTGGCCACCAAACCAATCACAAAAATAAACTGTTTCAACAAAGACACTGGTGATTTAGTGTTTATTTCATTTTCAAAACAGCAACCTAGATGTTCAACTTCAAATCAGGAGTACCACTTGGTGTTATTCGCGCATACACTGTCATGCATAAAGTATTTAATAAATTACTAATGAGAAAGGTGTCAGGTGTTGGACTGTTTTTAAAAATGTTGGGAAGATGATTGAAACTATTGACTGTATTCATATATTTACTGACAGTTGACAGTTTTGATTCAAAAATATTCTATTGTCTGTCTCTCTAGCCCCCATCAACTTCATGTCTGTTTCTCTTCACTCATTCGCCTGATGTCTGTCTCCCTTCCCCCACACATCTGTATCTCCCACTGACCCCCTGTGTCTCTTTCCTGCCGCCACTCCATTACTACCTTGGGAGGCAACCCAGACAGCATGAGATGCATTTGTCTGACAAGCTCACACCTCAGTCAGCACTGCCCTACACTGCTTTCATATAGCGATGACTCCAACTATCTGAATCATTAATAGCATGGGGAGCACGAGGCAGTGATGACTCAGGTTGAAGATTGACACACACACAGACCTAATGCTGCTTTTTTTCCCCACTTGTGCATGAACATCTATCCCCAGTGAACACAGTATGAGGATAAACTGGCATGTAATTGTTTAGGTACATACTAGTTCATCCCATGACTGGAAACCGCCATGCTTCTCTGTGAAGTAGGCAGGTTGATAAGGTCACTATCTATTGATGGCATGTAAAAACAAGGGTGCCTCTCTGCACTAGTAGAAAGAGACAATTGGGCATGGTAGATGTGAGGTCGTCACTCTGCATAAGCATTAAAATCACCTCTTCCAGGTGGTCTTGCCCGAACATCCAAAAGCTCTGGAAGCAGGTTCAGAAACTAATCTCTCGCATACTTCACAAACAAATCCCATTGGATCCCTGTATCTTCCTCCTGTCTCAACCAATAGACTCTTGTACCACAAAAGAATATCAGCTTCTAGGATAGCCCTAGCTACCCGCAGAGCCATCGGACAACTGTGGAAACAACCACAAACCCAAACACTACCCACGGTGATCGGCCTGCTCAAAGATGTACTCAACATGGACCAAATGACTCCCTTTATACATGACACCCCGACTATTTTTGACAAAATATGGCTCCCCTGGAGGACTTAATACCCGACCTAAACGGACGCAGACCAAACATACTCATAACCTTTCTTTTCTGTTTCTCTTTTTTTCTCTTTTTCAGCCTCTCCTTTCCTATTACCCCTTCCTTAGACTTCCCTTACAATTTTCCTTCCACAGTCCATTCTACTCCCTACCGAAACATAAATTAGCACTATATTCTCCAAAAAACAGTCTGTTATTATATTAGGAATACTTACCTCAGCGTTAATCATTATTTGATGTATTGTTCTGTTCCTACCAAGTACAGTTTTGGACCATTACATTGCCGATATTTGTACTTCAATCTTCATCAAAGGCATTGAACAGTTCCTAACATATACTGTTCCCTATCAATAACTTGTTTGACTTTACCTTACATATTTATCAACTTCTTTATATATCTGTTTTCTATGAAACAAAATGCTGAAAACTTCCAAAAATAAAGAATTAAAAAAAAAAATAGTAAACTCTTCCTCAGCTGGGTTTACTCAGTAGCATAAGATTTTTAACTTTTGCTAAAGTTTTCCAAAAATCCTTTAGTTCCATCTTAAACATTCACCTTTATATGCCTTTTAATGGAACAGAGTGTAATGTTTAAACGTTTACCAAAAGAAGAATGTTGAAATCTTTATTAGCGGATGTTAATGGTCAGAAGTAGTGGAGCAACCAACACTGTCATTTTTAGTTGTGATCATTATTATCCAGTACAATTTTCAGAATATGACTCGATATTTGTTATTTCTAAAAGGACCAGTGTTGGCGTACATAAAACCATCCACTTCCATGACACTTCCATACGCAAAACTTTTTTGTTTTACACAGGGGAAATGTCAGACAGTCCCTGTTTTAAAAGCGTTCCATTTTAATACCTTGTAATAGAAAAATAAAAAATGTTTGGGGTAGCTAGTTACTAAAAATGAACTGCAAATTATAGCACGTCTTTACTGAACTGCATTAAGAGTGGAGTTGGAAATGTGAACCCTAGTGCAGTTTAGCTACTAATGTCTGTTTTTTGTAGTTCACACACAGTACATAAACGGAAAACCTATTTTTTAAAAGCTACCCTACAATTGTGTAAATTTGTATGGTACAAAACAAATAGAACAACGAAACTAAAGTGCTACGAAATATTGTTTAGGATACAAGACAGGGATTCGATTGTTCACAGTCCAACATTGCCACTTCTATGTTATTACATTTTAAAAGTACAAGACCACTCCAAACTATAGTAACTTGATACAGGTAAAAATTATTTAGTGTTTTTACTGCAAGATAAAAATCTGTTGCTGATGTAGTCGCTCATTAACCTAGCCATTAATTAACTCATTAATTATGCCATTGACTTAGCCATTAATTAAAGTTATTCAGTTTTCAATGAATACTTGTTTAACACAGTTTGTATCCTGTTGCATGTGTTTCAATATGATTTCAGAGCCAAAAAGTGTATAACTGCATGCTTCTTATGTAGGAACATTCTGTAACACACGGAAACATTATGTCATAGATTTTTGGTAAAAGGCACACTTCATATCCCTATATCACAAAGTTTACTTTTATCTGCTGGCAATCCTGCAGAACTATGCCCACTAAATTTTGTACTGTGTTTTAAAGGAGCATTAAACATTGTTTAACCCTTGCTTCCTTGAAGGAGGCAAGGATTAAACAAAATATTTCCCAGGACTTGTAAGTAAACTCAACGTGTATCCTAATAGATAAACGCGGGTTTACTAACTGCTGTGCCTCACATGCGAGACACAGCAGTTCCCGGTTGTTGCAATCAGAGTGAGGGTTCACCCCGCTCTGACAGCCGAATGCTAGTGTCTCTCACTGCCAGCACAGAGAGAGAGCGTGATGTCATTGGCCTCTTTAACCCCTTTGTGACATTAGGACGTATTATGCCGTCCTGATTTTCAGTGCCTAAAAGACGATAGGATGACATCGTACCGTGCCTGAACTTCCAGACGTGAGGTCTCGCGATTTTTTGGCAGGGTCCCACAGGGTCTGCTATAGTGTTCCTGGCTACCGATTACCTTGTGATAGGTGGCCAGGAACAAATCGTGTCGCTTTGGTGCTTGCGTCATTTGGGACACAAGAACCATCCGTCACGAAGGAGTTAAGCAGGATAATGCACCATGTCACAAAGCAAAAACGGGCCAGGAATGGTTTGAGGAACACAACGACGAGTTCAAGGTGTTAACTTGACCTCCAAATTCCCCAGATCTCAATCTAAGTGAGCTTCTGTGGAATGTGCTGGACAAACAAGTCCATGGAGGCCCCACCTCACAACTTTCAGGACTTAAAGGATCTGCTGCCAACGTCTAGGTGTCAGCACACCTTGAGAGGTCTAGTGGAGTCCATCACTCGACCAGTCAGGTCTGTTTTGGCGTCAAAAGGGGACTTACACAATATTAGAACAGTGATCATCATGTTATGGCTGATCAGTGTACACACACTTACAAGGCCCTATGGGCTATTCAGCGTAAATATATTAATTTATTCAATTAACATACATTTTCTTTATATATTTTTTTACAAAACATTTACTATTATGTTATATTATGGTTACTATTATAATACGATATTATAGTATACACTTTTGCCAAGGGATAATATCATGGGCATGTGTTATATTTAATATGTAGAATACTACGTCATAATGTTATATATTATGTTATATATTATTAGGTTATAAGGTCATCTCATGTTAAACCAGGCCATGTATGCATTTATTAAAATCAGAATGTCTGTATTCTAACAATTTACTCAAAATGTCAGCTTTGCGTTTTGTCTCAGTCAGCTCTCCAGTTAATGCAACAATACTTCCAAACAATCTCTATTGCTGCTCTGTGTAACAAGTAGGTGGCGTGTAGCTCAAAGCTGTAAGTACATAATGACAGTAGGCAGTAAGAAAAAAATAACTGAAAATCATTGTAAACATGATGCCTAAAATAGGAGAAAAATGTGTTTTAAATGTCTGTGGAGTCTGATTATTACATTACCTGTGGCTTGATATGCAATTTAACTGGTTTTCGATAGGAAATTTGTAATTTGCATTTCAACCCACATGTGATGTCATAAACAGGAGACTCCACAGTCAGATTTGAAACACATTTTTCTCCTAATTTAGGCATTTGCTTGCAATTTTGGTAACGCACTGTATGGATCATTTTCAATTATTATTTTTTTAACATTAACAGTGTAAGCAATGTTTGCCTGATACAGTACCTTTAATGTGCAATTTGGCATTAAACCTTTGTGCTACAGTTGTGCCTCATTGGTATTAGACAAACTAAGCAAGAACAAATGTATTAGGGTGCATGGAGCTTGCTATGGTCTGTCGATCAGTCCACTACTTATTGCTAAATATCATTGCAAGCTAAGCTGTCCTTGAAGCGCAGTACATGTAGGCACCATTCACAAGGCAGTCAAATAAGTGTCACTCTAATTAGTCTTATCTCTGCTGTAAGCCAACTGCCTAAAAAACCTTCTTGGCAGAGCTTTGGCTCTAAATACCTTATTCTTCTATTCATTCTGCACACATTCATTCCTGCAATTAGTATAGCAGAATAGGGCGTTATTGAGAAGGTATAAATAACAGAAAGGAGATTAGATCTTAAAAACCTTAATAACCTTGGAAGCAGGGGAGCTCAGACTAGCTTTCTGAACGTGTTGCCAGTCCTCATGACACGCGACACCAACAGCTAAGCCTACAGAAAAACAAGCGCTTTTCTATAAACCAGGTTCCATTAAGTAGTACGGCCTACAAGAGATCTTCTAACTACATTGATACCCCCCCCGTAATTTTACACGCCACTCCATTGAAAATGAGCTATCCTGATTCTGTGAATGCCTCATTACCAGTAGATATTCAAAAAGCAAAATAAAGAAAGCTAAATAAAATACATTTAATGTTACAAGTTGGTCGGCAAAACACTCTACTTCCTGCTTTAGTACATTGCTCAAATAAAAAGAACAATTGCAACAGCACAATAAACCAAAAAGGCTGCCTACGATCATATAATCCTCTTTTCATGGCCATAATCTATGGATTATCTTATAAAGGGCTGGGGGAGAAAAGCTGGAAAGTATGCACATAAAAATTGTTGAGCAATTGCAACAATGAGCTTCTAATTGCTGGGTAAAAACTTCAGGAACAGCGTAACATTTTTAAATAAACGTATCAATATTAAATAATATTAATTATTAATGCATGTTAATTAGTAACCCTAACTAATCATAAAGGCACTTTTAAAAGGGAAAATACTGGCATCAAATTAACTTTGATGCATCTGATAGGGTTTCATCAGTACACTGTACAGGGTTTTTGTAGCATAGAAATGAATGTACGGGAATCCTTGGTAATATCTATCCAAGTTTCCTGCTCTAGAATTTTTGGAAACAAAAGCAAATCTCATTGATTGATTGAGTAACTCCATCCATGTTGTGTTTGGAGTTTTTTGATTGGAGGGACAGTACAGTTGTGGTGTGTCACTGGTGATCTCACTGACTTCTTGCATGTATGCAGTGGACATCTCCATCATCTCTACGAGAGAGTGCTTTGATTGACTCCCACCTCTCTACTCTCTAGGAACAGAATTGTTTAAGTATGCTGGTTTTATATGGCATATGGTTTTATTTTCAATGCTAATTATCTTACAGAACAGCGCTCTCAAACAGATTTATGCTTCATAAAAAAAAAAAACCTAAAGAAACAGTGAAATGTATTCTGCAACAGGATTTTTTTTAATTTTTCCTAAAGAGGATTTCATAATTAAACAAAAAAAAAAATGAAATGAAAGTTTACTTGATGTAACTAATTCTCACTGGCAGATGGAATGAAAAACAAAATGTCCTGTACTTATGAAATGGAAACCTACATCAGCTGCAGTCCCCGTTTTCCCAAATATTTACTTCATTGCATAATCCAGAATAATAAGAATAATAAGCCATCTGTGACTGTTAAATGGATTGTCATTTTATTTCTATTACCAAATAAATCGGAAAACTATGAGATAGTGGAAGGCCCACTGTCAGGGGGAGAACAGCACATGCACCAGAAAGTGACATGTCTTCCGTGGGGCCAAGACCAGTTGCATGCAACTGGTACACTACCCTACGGCTCACCTTTAACTGATGATGCAGGTCTGCAATAGGTGCCAGTAAATTTACACTCACATATTTATAAATGGATTACAGTCAGCATCAGATGGGAGTTGAGTCCGTTACCCTGACCATAAGCACCCATATTTACCAGGATTCATATTCAGCCCAGCGAACTGAGCACCAAACTGAAAACTAGTGTATCACATATGTTGAGCAGCAAAAACGACACAGTAGTGATTACATGCATATAAGTTAGCTAATGAATTGCTATTTGTCTAAAACTGGTACAGTTAGAATACCATACTTCAAATGACTGAAAAAAGGTTTCTCACAAAACCTATTTTCGTGAACAAAGAATAAGTCCATGAATCTGGCCTAGTGTAGATGGAAAGTACAATGTGATATAATCTTTTCAATCTGCAAGTCAGTGGCACCAATGTGGGTGTTCATACAACAGCCATGGAAACCAATCACATGTTAGCAACAGTGGTAGAAAATACTACAATAATATACTTGCAAATAAATATACACATATTTATCATACACCCTTATTTGAATTGCACATAATATTTGATGGCAGCACAGCAGATTAAGAGTTAAAGCAAAAGTTTATAGGAATATTTCAGGCTGAGTATTCTTTATCCAAAATGCTCGAGACCAGAAGTTTTTGGAATAACGAATATATTAAAGTCACTCAGCGCTCAAGAAAATACAGAAGTAACAATGCAAATACCGTTAAGAGCAAACAACTCACTTTTACTGTGATGTTAGCAGGGGCATAACTAGAAAACACAGGGCAACAGTGCAAAAATTGCCCTAGGGCCCAGCCCCCCCCCCCCCCCTCATGACTTCACCAAACAACCTGTCACCAACTTTACACAGAGCCATCTTTGCCCCCAGTCAGCCTGTCTGTGCTACACAGTCGCACCTTTACATACACAATTACACATACACAACCAGTCACACACACAGTCACACATTTAGTACAGTATAGGGATGGGACAGCTCATTGCTGCTGCTTTCTCGCAGTAACTTCACTGTGAGATGTTCATCACGGGAGATCTATTACAGGTTAATATTAGGCACTTATTAGGTGTTACTATTAGGGCTTAGTAGTAGGAGTAGTATTAGGGCTTGAGGTTACTATTAGGGGTTAGTATTAGGGTTCGGGGGTGTCACAAAATGGATGTGGAGATCCACTGTGACAGGGTTCTTGGAGGGGCCTGGGGGCCAGACGACTCCCTGTGGACTATGGAACCTGTCTGTTGATATATTAGTTTTGGGGTACACACTTTGAGGGCACCAGTAGAACCCTGTTTTCAACTGGACTTCAACACAGGCTCAATCAGGATGTGTACCTTGGGATCCAAGCCTTTTCTTTATTCACTGTTTTTCCCCCAGGTTAAGAAATATTAGTATAGGTTAGTGTTGATATGTGTACTTATCCAATCAAAACGTGTTTACTGTCTGGATGTCTGGATCTAAAAATGGTATCAATGAAGTAAATTTCTTGTTTTAAGTTAGGTTTTCTATTGTTTGAGGCTTCAATGTTATAATTCGTACCTCTGCACCTCCCCCCTAGTTGATGTCATATTTGTGTGTATATATAATTCTGTGATGTTTTCACAAATCAAGTTGTTGTTCATTCTTGCTGTACCTAAGTGCTAGTGGTCCTGTCTGATATTTGGGTACAAAGAGCAAGGTTCCAGAAAGACTTGGTGGGTGAATGTTGAGCTGTAATTGGGGGCTAAGGAGGTCATTTCACACAACGGACAGAGGTGCTACCGTTACAGGGGGTTATTAATAGAGCTAGGTATTAAGGGTTAGGTCTCAGAGTTAGTATGAGAGTTTGGGTTTAGTATTAGGGGTTAGGTTTCGGGTTAGTATTAGGGTTTGGGGTTAGTATTATGGCTTAGTATTAGGGTTCGGAATGGTATTAGGAACTAATATAAGGGGTTAGGGTTTGGGGTTAGTTTTACAGTTCCAGGTTAGTATTAGTGTCAGGGATTAGTTTTAGGGGGGTTTACTACTGTCTATTTGTAAGAGCTTACAGTTCAGCACTTTACTATCAGAGTTTAGACTGCCGTGGATATTGATCTGTGAGACCTCCAGGGAACCCCTCTCTGTCTTACATACAAAGATGTGATGCTTTGAGGGTCCTATGCTCTCACCCTTGATGGAAACACTTTGGTATGTACTGGTATACTCCCAACCTGCAAGGTTCTCTTCTATGTCTATGTGTCAAATAAGTAGATAATTTATTATAATCATGTCTCTGGTCCTCAAACTCAAAAGGCACAAAGAAGCAACAAAGCAGACCCCATCCTAGCATTTCGTTGTGATCTATCCCTGTGATATCCTGCTGTAGAGATCCAAACTCACAACAGTTCAGCTCTTCTTCTCTGTGAATTCCCAATTGGATCCAGCACTGGATCCACCTATGGATGACATCACTACTCTACACAGCCTTCCAAGTGAGTCACTAATGCCAGAGGTCAAAGGTCCAACATAGTAGATTGAGAATGACACCCAGTGTTAAGACTTTATTGCAGGGGTGAAGCATGCAGTTGCTCTGCGCAGGTAGTGTGCAGTCCCCTAGTTACCGGGAAAGAAAAGAAAAAAAACAGCCTGGGCAATGTGTCCAGAGCACCTCGGCCCACCTTTGGCTCGTTATAAAGTGACAGGGCAGTAATACATGGTCTCAGTGGGAGTCAGCAGAGCCAGGCCCCGTGGAGTGATGGGCCTGGTCAGAATTGCGACCTCTGTGACTGGAAGTGAGGCAACACTGGGAACCTGCTGTGGGCACATCAAGCCTGCACACGTGTCATTGTATTACCCTTTGTGGGTGTGTTTGTGTGGAGGAATCTGGGCATGCATGGAAAAGCTATCTCGCAGCTTAGGAGGGCACGGTGCTGGATACACTCTTGTGTACATGCATTCTGACGTGTGTGGAATTTGTAACTTGTGGCAAAATCCCAATGTGGTTAACAAATCATTTTGGATAAGGGATTTCCGGATAAGGGATACTCAACCTGTACTGTTTGCCCTATGATATTCTCAAAGAAAATCAATCCATTGCTATTTACATGCATAAGGAGTTTTTCAATATTAATTAACATACATGACTGCCTGTTGAAACACATTTTTTAGACCTGTCTACGTTGTTTAGCCAACTAGCTGATAGCCTCGCCGTGGTTTGGGAAAGTGCCAGTGAGAACACGATAAACCAAACAGGTTTATCCACTGCAAATTTTCTAAAAATGAGAGTCAAGGAAAAGCCTGAAGCCATTTCAAGCACCTGGATTGGTTGGATCTAGAAAATGTAGCTGAGTGGTAATGTCACATAACAAACCGACAATGTTCAAGAGATGTCAGATAATTTACCAATCACTAGAAAAACAACTCGCCTTTTCATGCTGTAAAAATCGGAGACTGGTGTGCATCTGTGGGACAGTAGCAAACCAAGCAAGATAAAATATAACAAATGTGTCCTATATTGCAAATACAATAAAGATCATTTCAGGGTCTACTCAATAAAGAGAGAATTGCAGGGAATTGAGATGGGGATTTCAAACTATAGGCCAAAGTAGCCAATGGGGAAAAAATATCCAATGCAGCTGAATGGGACAATTTTTTTCAACTCAACTATTTTGGCCTTAAGTTTGAAATTCCTGTCTCAGTTCCCAGCAATTCTGTCTTTGATAAATTTAAATACAACTTAAATTGTAAGAAGCATACTACATGTCCTTTCCGGTGGAGAATCTCTGGTACAAAGAAAACTTGCATTTTTTTGTCTCTAAATTTCTCTAATGTTGTCTCTAAAAAGGGAGAAAAACTGATTTCTATTCTATTTCTCGACCTTTAACCACGGGTAACAATTTTCCAAACCAAGCACACAAAACAACATTTAAAAAAATACCTTAATGTCAAATATATTTTAATTAATTAAGTAGCCACCTCAGTCTGGTTAGAAGTAGCCTATGGCTTACAAAAGGAGCCGGAGAAACAGCTCTACAGTGCATTACTGACCTGTTACAAACATGCAAGAAAAGATGGCTGTGTGGGTGGTAGAAAAGGAATTATAATGTTTTATTGTCAGGAAAGCGTTAAAATTTAAAATGTATAAAAGACAACAGTGCTTTTTAAAAAAATAATAATATACTTTTGTGTGCAGGATGGTTATAAATAGCTCCCTTTAATTAAAAACAAACAGGAGAGCTCTTAATCAATATTAGATTGGGTACCAGTTTCTCTTGAAACCATGCCTTAAACTCACACTCGTTAATATTGGTAGCCATATTATTGATTAAAAAAATGCAGAAGACACATTATCATAACTGGAAATACAGCAGACATGTTTGTTCTTATTAAGAGCTTAGATATACCAGCAAGAGGCAGGCGTAATCACAAGGTAGCTGATGTTATAATTCAATTATGAAGCTTGATGAGCAGAAGATGGAGGAGACGCAAGGAAAAGTGAACGCCATGCAATTTTAAAATTGGTAAATGTTCACAGAAGACAAATACAAAACACGTCCAAGATGGTTGCAGAACACCAAGGGTAAAACAATAGTCTAATTTAAGGAAACAGCTGCTCCTGTGTTTTGCATGATTCTGAAGCTGTGCTTTACAAGCATACTATCAAGAGAGCACCTTCTTGGTAAATCAGCATTATTGTAAATGTGCTCTCGTGATTTTCCCAACAGACAGCCTGTAACTATAATCTACTAAACAGTAGACCTGTTGATGCCATCAGGACATGCAGGGGGAGGACTGTGGTATTGTGGTTACGCTTTCTAGATAGATCACCCTAGAAAAGATGTCATGCAAGTTTATATATCATATTACATCTAACAATAAAGCCTAGTAAAGTAAACTCTGGTTCAAGGTTCATTTAGTATTCTTGGAAAGCTCAAGATTCTTACTGAGAAAATAATGTACGATGAAGGAGTGAGAGACTGAGTGATAGAAATAAAATACAAAGGATACATAGTTTAAAAAAAATAGAGAATAAGGACTTACCACAATTTCTCAGCACAACAAAAAACACTACTCCCAAGCATTATAAAAGCCCCATGAAGATGAGAGTGGTCAGCGAAATCCTTTTCTGCTCCATATTATAAACATATCTGAACTCCTACACAAATCTGGACATAATATGGAAAAACAAGCTCATTCCTCCCAGTCTGTTGCAGCAAATAATAAAAATATTACCTCTGTGGAAACGTAAAACTGGATTGTTTTCCAATATTAAATGCCTTGAATCTGCAGACAGCAGACACGATACACTGCTCAAGCTGTCCTTCCCAGCAGTGTCATCTGAAAACAGTGTTTTATTCCTTCTCAAGGTTTGCGAGTTAGCACATGTACGGCTGTCAAGAACACCACTGTTCAGCCTTCAGCAGTTTATCTAAAATGGAGTGCAGCCTGTATGCATGTCTCCAAAACAAGCACACTTTGCTGTCTCTGAACGCCTACACTGCCACAGACACCAGCACTGCAATCTAGACCTCACTGGCACCAACTACTCTATCTACTGCCTACTGAACAGATGCAGCTGGTGACAAGGCCGTTGAACCTCAATACCAAGGCTAATTGACATTGGTTAATTTAAGAGATTAAATTAATTTATTCCTTCTGCACTGAGGAAGCATGAACCGTGCAGCCTTCAGCTTTGGTTTTATACATAACTAAATAGTATAGTTCTATAGATTAATTAGGCAACTAGTCCAATGTATAGATGATTGCCTTGTTAAAGGAGGTTTTTACATGTAGTGCCCTTTAAATTAACCAACTGCAAATTTTGATGATTTTGCCAAAGTGCTGCATTAATACATACCTACGAATGATTACCTACAGACACATGTGCACTGTTTACCTATTACAGACAGCCCATATCATTCCGCTCCAACTTGTGAGGCAAGCTATTACTGGAAGCCACAAACCCATGATGTCTGGTAGTGATGAAATGGAACTTCCATACCTCATACTGCAGCTTAATTCTGTTTAACAATGTACATTGTCTCCCTGTCACCGGTCATGGTGACATGAGCAGACCAAACAGCGAGGCCACATACAACTTTAATCAAAGGTTTTAAAGGGAGACTCTTTAATGCATCCGGTAGTACTTAAGCTGTACATTATAAAAGTATTGTCTGCTTACAAATACATGTAGGGCTACAGGTATATAAAATCAAGCACCTAGATATGCAGTCTGCCTTTACAAACATTAGTGAAAAAAATGGGTAGTTCTGGAGAGCTCAGTGAATTCAAGCGTGGTACTGTGATAGGATGTTACCTTTGCAATAAGCCAGTTTATGAAATGTCATCCATGCTAGATATTCTGTAAGTAATATTATTGGGAAGTGGAAGCATTAATTCCAATGAAGGGAAATCTTGATGCTTCATCATACCCAAACATTTTGTTCAGTGCTATGCTTACAACTTTGTGGCAACAGTTTGTGGAAGGCCCTTTTCTACTCCAGCATCATGCTTCCCTAGTGCACCAAGCAAGGTTCGTAAAGATATGGTTAAATGAATTTGGTGTGGGAAAACGTGACTGGCCCATACAGAGCCCTGACCACAAACCCATTAAACACCTTTTGGATGACCTGGAACAAAGGTTGTGTGCCAGGTCTTCTCGTCCAACATCAGCCTGACCTCACTGGATGAATGGGCAAAAATTCCCACAGAAACACCTCAGAATATTATGGAAAGCCTTCCCTGAAAAGTGGAAGCTGTTTTAGATGCAAAGGGGGAACAGCTATATACTAATGTCAATGAACTGAGACTCTGAGGTCATAAAAGTTCCAATACTTGTGTCCATATAGTGTGCACAGCTTAAAAAAAAAATGTTTGTGGGGGTACAAACGAACCCATTGCCAACAAAAAATTATATTTGCTTCAGTATTTTCCCCCCTTCGTCAGAATAGTTGAAACATCACACTCCTCATTCTTGGTTTTAAAGACTAATCTGTCTGAAAGCATGTAATTTTATACTCAACCTCTTGATTATATGGCTCGCAAAATAACTATTGTAATGCAATCCAGCCTTCACAATCTATTCTCTGCTTCAATATGCACCACATTTCCAAATCTGACTTACTACTGCACTACACAGAATGTTTGTTAAAACATCTTCATATTTAATATACAGTTACTTGGTTTTGAAATGTTATGCACATCATTGCAACATTGTCATAAAAAAGGTGATATCATTTATTAAACGAACTTGGAATGTGCAGTATATTTTACATTTGTGCAAGGAACTGTACACAACAGCTAAAAAGTGTTTAAATAAATGTACAAATATTTAATGTGAAAATAGTTGGAAATTCAGGGAAATTGTTGAGCACAGGTCTTAAAAAAAAACATAACAAAAATGTTTTGGTGTTTATTTTCTAAACGTTTTACTAATTGCCCCTAAATAATTTAGTCACATGATATGGCTATACATATACATACACTACACGTAATGCCATTATTATTAATCAATGGTAAGTCGATATTTTCTTTTGTTTTGAAATACGTTCTGTTGGTGTGACTATTGCCCAACACCCATGCATGTTACCATTTCACAATTAAAATATTACTCATTGGTCTCTATTCAATGTCTCATGTCCGGCACCTGCCAAGTGTTACCGCCGACTGGTGCATGCCTAAATCTAGCTAGTCCGGTACCTGCCCAAGTCTAGCCATCAATCGGTACCTGTCAGAGTCTGGTTATTGTCTGGCACCTGCCCAATCCAGCTACAGTCTGTGTGTCTGTATAATTTATTAGTTTGGGGTTTGCCTAATGTGAGGTATTTTGATGCTGGTTGGCAAGCGTAATCTTATGGCCATGAGCAACTAAATCCTCAGCATTACCTTCGTATTCGTTTAGTTTCTGTCATTATGTTTGCATGCTCCTTAACCCTCTTTCTCTAAAGCACCTGAGGATCTCAGCTCTCCTATCATGATGTTCAGCTTGGTTCCTCTTTGGAAGTGGCTGAAGATCTCGGCTCCTCAGTCCGTCCCTTAAGTCCTACTCTGTCTTCTGTATATTGTCCTGTGTTATATTTGTACCACTGTATATCTCCTTAGTTCTTCAGTTATGTCTTATGTTTGCTCTGCGCCTTATATTCTTTAGTTCTGCCTTTGCTCCTTGGGCTGTCCTGCAGCCTCTGCATTGCATTCATCTTGTTTCTCTTCTGCTGGTATTCCTTCTGCTCTGCTTGCTTTATTCTCTCCTAGCCTGCAGACAAAACGCTACCCTATCCAGGATGTCTACATGGTTTTTTCATCTCTTAGTTATGGATACACTGGATACAGCAGCTGCTTTCGCACTGCCTGGGAATGTGGCTGAATAAACCTTGGCCCCAAGCCTCCGGGGGAGTACAGTTACTCTGCATCGGGCCCTGTGTCGCCATGTCTGCTCAATGAACTCCTGAACTCGGGCGTTCAGGGTCCCATGTCATCCAGGGCCCGTTCCTTACATATGGCAGTAGGCCAATTTTAGGAGTTCCTGACAGGTATAAATGTGTAGTTAATTTCGCTGGAGGAACACAATTTAATGCATGGGTCAACTGACCCTGTCGACCAGAAAATTAGACCTGGGGTCTGGGTATTGCCACCCTCACATGGCGCTCCTTGCCGTTGGGATAAGTTTTTTTTTCTTTTCTGGATGTACAATGTGGGTAATGAGGCTTGTCCTGGAAGTGCAATGTGGGTGCTGGGTATGTGCTGGATGTGCTATGTGAATGCTGTGGCATGTCCTAAATGTGAAATGTGGGTGCTGAGTCATGTCCTGGATGTGCAATGTGGGTGCTGGGGTATGTCCTGGTTCTGCAATGTGGGGGTGTTGGTGCCCAAATCTAAGCGTGCCAAGTGCAGCACAAAATCAAAATACACCACTTTTGATATATGTACTTTTTTTTAATCCAAAAACTGCTTGCTTCTGTGTATGTTACTCTGTATGTGACTGTATGTAACTGTCTGTACATGACTGTCTGTGTCTGTATGTAACTGTCAGTACATGTGTGGCTGTCGGCCTGTGTGTGCATGTGATTGTCTGTGTGATTGTGTGTACGTGCCGTTGTCTGGCTCCTAACATTTTTTTGTTGCTAAAAATAAATTATATTTGTCAAGCCCTGATTATAATGTATGTGCAGCACTGCATGGTTTTACATGCTCAGATGCTCAAGATACTTAAAAACATCTACATTCTGTTTAAATAGTCCTGTGCCTCTCACCAGAAAGAAATACTCTAATCTCTGTTTTGAGCTGATTCAATGTGGGGTGACGGTCAGTGGGCATTACACTACAGTACAAATATTAAAAGCCTTTATAGGCAAGGAAATAAAGCATTTATCTATTAGGCTTTGATAGGTATGATCAGTTACAAATGAACAGGTAAGTTAGGTTAGATCAAATAAGCAATGAAGATGTAACTTTTTGAATGTGAAGGTGGCCATCTTGGAATTGCATCACGATTATTTTAAACTCAGAGTTTCCCCCATCTTCATAGCTAACTTACTGTTAAATAAATCACTGTGCTGCTGTCAATCATAACCTGGGATTTCACTAGATTCAATTTATATTAAAAAGAGGTAACAAAAACAGCAACAGAAACTTCTAAACAGATTTTAAAATGATCAACAAGATGGGGCTATTCAGAAACAATTAACTTGGACGAGATGCTGAATAGCCGAGCTGGAAAGATTATTTTTTAAAATCTCTACTATTTCTAACAAAATTTTGATCTTTGCCAGTTCACATTTTAGAGAAGAAACTCCATTGTTAAGTCAGTTTTCTCTACATTAAAAAAATGACATTCTGGGAAAGCCACTTTAGATAATTTTTCGGTGTTTCTTCAGATAGATCATGCAGATAATATTGCAGACATGGTTTTATGGTCAGTATAGTCAAAAAGATAAACAAAAAAAGTGTGTTACATTTGTCATAATATCAACTATGTAAACAGGCATGATACAATCTATGGGTGGATAAGAGCAAACAGATGGACAAGGGTCCTCTTATCTACATAATGCATGACAAAGCATTATTAACAAAGCTGATTAATCTGAGACAATGAAGTGGTCACCTTACAACAGGTGGCAATAGTAACATCTGCTGTATCCGTAGCTCAACATACCTTTGCATCCGGAGTCTCCACACAAAACAGCCCTCTAAAGAACCTCAGTGTAACCGGCTGCTTGTGATCCATATTCACAGGACCTTTAGCTGCTGTCTAGTGCAACAAACAGTGCATTATTAGCAAGATAATCTCCCTTCAGAATGTAAGTCCGGCTCATTCCTGTGTGCGTGCTGGAGACAGGAGGTTCGCAGACAGCAACTGAATGCAGAGGGCTTAGAGGCTGACAGCGACTGTGGCAAAAGTCATTGGACAAATATAGGATCTTCTCATGATCAGGCGAATCAGCACATACTTTAAAATTAGGAGTAGAGCTCTATTTGTGGCATGACTGAGCCCGTCAGCTTTGGGGCTTTCCAATGTGGGTGACCTATATTTAAATCAAGCACAAAACCTGTGCAAAATAAGCTTTCCAAGCATAGCAAAATGTATGTGTAAAGCAATAAGCATGGAACATGTTGCATGCTGGAAAGGGATGTGAGTAGTAAAGGCCCATGTCAGCCTATGTTGAATTCCATTTGTACACTACATCTGACTGTGGTAAAGTCCTGTTTGTTTGTTTTTACAGAGGTATACAGTTTGATAAAATCCAGAAAAAAAATTATACCGTATTTGCTCGAATATAAGACGAGGTTTTTTTCAGAGCAAATGCTCTGAAAAATCCTCCTCGTCAAATTGAGGTCAGATTATAAGACATGGAGGGCTGCAGGGGACCTGGATCCCCCTCTCTAACAGCAGGGGATGTCTGCGCGGCACGACCGCCGGGGCTTCTATGAAGAAGCCGGGTACTTCCGCTTTCGTCACAGAAGTCCCGGCGAGCGTGCCGGGCGGCAGCAGGGGAGTCTGCGCTCGTTGCGCAGACATCCTCTGCTGCCCCACTAGCCACCAGGGAGAATCGGGCAGCTGGGGGATGTCTGCACGATACGTGCAGATATCCTCCATGCTGCCTGACATGGCAGTCTATTATGACGGACCAGCTGTCCGTCATAATAGACTGCCGTGTCGGGCAGCATGGAGGATGTCTGCACGTATCGTGCAGACATCCCCCGGCTGCCCCACTAGCCACCAGGGATCGAGGTAAGGGGGAGGGGGAGGGGGGACGACGACGGAGGACACAGACAGACAAGGGGAGGGGGGGATAGAGAGAGACAAAGGGAGGGGGATGGGGGGAGGACACAGACAGACAAGGGGGGGGAGACACAGACAAGGGGAGGGAGGGGGACAGAGAGAGACAAAGGGAGGGGAGGGGGAGGACACAGACAGACAGGGGGGGAGGGGGGATAGATAGAGACAAGAGAGAAGTTTTGGGGGGAGAGAGAGACAACGCTGGGGGGGAAAAGAGACAACTGGGGGAGCGGGAGAGAGGCCGCATTGGCACATAAAAGCAAATAAAAACAAGAAATGCATTTGTATACTATAAATTTTTTATTAAATATTAAAAAGCAATTTACATATACACAAGTTAAACTTTTTTTTTATAGGGTAGTCTTATAATCAGGCTTTTAGTTTTTTTCCTAAAGGAATGTACAAATTTGGGGGGGTCGTCTTATAATCAGGGTAGTCTTATAATCGAGCAAATACGGTATATCTCACAAACCACCAAACATACTACAGGAAAGTCAATAGATCATGGTCCAACGTTTGGAATGACAAAACAAATAAAAAAACACTAAAACCTTTTTATACATATAGTGTGGAGCAGGCAAGGGATGATGTGCACAAAAAATTACTTTCCATACATACAGGGAAGCTAGAACAAGAGGGCACATGTCTGGAATTCAGGAGCTACACAAACAAATGTCTTTTTATAGAAAGGCTATTGAAGCATGGAATAAAGCGAATACAAACACTTTTTTAAGAACAAATTAGATCAGTGGAACCCTTCTGGGTTCTGGGATTGCAAAATAGTGTTCTTATGCACAGGGAAGTGTCAAGTGAAAATGGAGTTACCTAAGGGGTGGTAACAGATAGGGATGGAAGTTGAAGAAATGGTACAAATACTTTTGGTTACAGAAGAAAATTTCTGGTCACTACTGTGGGCAGTGGTTAAGGAGCGGCTTGTTGGTGGAACACATTTTTACTAATGTTGTCCAACAACTCTAAATTTATGAACATAGTGACTCCTGCTATGTGACTTTAAGTGAGAAATTCGGAGACAGGTATCACTTCATCAATCCTATCCACTGCATTAGGAATTAACTCAACAGTGAAATATATTCAGACTTAAAATGTCTGGCATCACTCGATCAAGTTCATCAGTTTTAATAAATCAGTTAAACTAAAAAGTGTCACTTGGATATTGAATAAGTTGCACAAGTAATTGTTACTCTTTTAAATTTAAGTCTATTATCTTCCTTAGTGGATATGCAAATAGCTATTTTGAGTAATACTTTTAGATGGAACCAAAGCAGCTTCTAAGATGTATCTTTAAAACGGATATTTTGCTTCTTACAGTCTTTTTCTAGCATGCAACATGTTCATTGAATATTGCTTTGCACTTATGTTTAGCGTTAAAAAAAAAAAAAGCTTTTTAGCACAAATTGGGGACCACTGCATTAAATGAACACACAGCTGCCCTTATTGTAAAATAAAGTATATATTTTTAGATGATAAATGTGATGAGCTGTGATACATATCACACTGCAGGTATCAGATAAGGCCGCTTTGAGTGGCCTCAGTTTGACAGGTTAAATGATGTAGATCTGAGGCAGAGCCTAGAGTTTACTTAGGAGAATGGGACTTTTTTTTAACTCCAAGGAAGATGGAGTTAAAAAAAAAAAACATTTAGTTGTCCTTATAATAAAATGCCTGCATAATAAAATTAGACCAAGCACATTTATGTCTATTTACTAGACACAGATAGCTGGTACTATGGAACTGTAACAATAACAATCTGGGGTAAACAAAAGTTTATTAGAAGGATATCCTTAAATAAATGATTCATCTGTTAAAAAAAACAGGAAGCCTCCATTTCCTATTGCTTTTAGCATATTACTTTTTGTCAGCATATAACAAGGCCTCAGTTGTTGCATTGAACCCATTCATTGACTCCATGACCATCAGAGTCACATAGCATATATCAAGAACTATATTCCCATCTCAAAGTTAAAACATTAAAGGGACTGTCTGGTGCCCAAAATGCATCTTTTAAATGTTAATGCATATTAAAGTACATTCAAAGTACTTTACAATGCATATTTTAAATTTTAAATTGCTTAAAATATAAAAAATCTTACACTTAATTTGTGAAATAATAGCAGTTTGCAAGAAACCAGGATTGCCCACACTTGCGGAATAAAAGTAAATTACCTATAAAAAAAAAATATGTTGCTGCAGGAACCAAAGATAATAATGCCATTCAAATGAATGGAATATCCTGATTCTCTAGTCATTACTAGACATCTAGACAGTACCTGTAGGATAGGATGGAGGGGAGGGCTTGAGTAAAACATGAAAAATCACACTGAAAAAAAACTGCACTATTCAGGCAGTAGTCTTCCACTTGCACCAAATGAGTTTGGGAACTAGACTGTCCCTTTAAATGTGACTAAAATAACTAATGTATGATTATACATTGGGCAGACTAGATGGACCGAATGGTTCTTATCTGCCGACACATTCTATACATAAATTTAGCTGTAATTGGGTAGGGATGATTTGCAATACGAAAAAAAAATATTAAAGGGGTCAGCAACTAGACAATCTGAATGTGATTCCTCTGAACTTAGAAGAAATTGTCAGTAAACGTTAAAAACATGCTAATTGATTCCACAAAGAAGTCCATAATAGGTCCACATTAACTGATATTGACCACTGCCTCATAAAATATATATCTTTTGACTGGTCAATCTTTACCACAGTATTCTATTAGGTATTCCTACAATATAAATAATAGTTTAAATTCTAATTATAACTGACAATCGACTAAGACAGTTCTGTCCCATTTAGATTCCATAATGTGGCTAGATCAACTCAACCTATTGCATTTTTCCATCCCAAGTAATGTTACCCACTTCCTTTTACACTGTAAGCAGTCTGTAAATCAGGGCTTGACAAATTTCGGTAGGATGTAAGAGGCAGATAGACCAATTCAGGAGCCAGTCTGGTTATTTTTATGAGGCAGGGATATCGAACATTCTATTTAACACAATCAAAAGTTAGGAGTCAGCAGTGGGAATTTTAGGAGCCAGGACTCCCCAACTTCCAGAATTTGTCAAGCCTTGCAGTAAGCCATAAATGCACTGTAGATCATTTAAGAAGGTCACCTTTTCTTCTGATATGTCTAATCTAAAATGCTTCTCTAAATGGACAGTGCTGCAGAAAAGTATTAAAAAACATTTTTTTTTTGTTTTTTTTTACTCGCTTCTATGCTCAGCACCATTTGTGTATTTTCTATTTTTTTGGTCTGACAAGAGGAAGAAACATTTATCAAAATTGCTATCTTTTGGAACCTTTCTGATATACAATTTGCTGTGGGAATAAGAGTTATCCACCGTGATTACGTACTTTATTTGGGGAGTATGTTTTATTTTGTTATCTGATATCTGTTATTTTACTTAGTGTCCAGTGGTAGTTTTTTGAGTTTTTTGCTTGAGATCAAGATTTTTATGGAGCAGGTCTTATTGCCCAGTCTGCCAGAGATAAAAATGCATAAGAGAGTCCAAGTTTTTTCTGAAGTAGGTAACAATATCAAAAATGCATGTGTACTGAGTTCCCTTCATTTAGTAAAGAGGAAGCTTGTGTCTGACTGAGGTCTGTCAGATCTAATGGTCTATCACTGCTAGTGCATAGAGGGAGCCTAATGTTTAAATGCCACTAACAGAGGAGGCCTAGCTAAATGCCACCAACAGAGTGGAACACTAGCTGCCGGTCAGAGGATAAACTGGCACATAATTTAAAAAGTTTATCCTCCTACTAGGCACAATGGACTTTTCATTTGTGCTTCTATATTAGCCTCCATATTAGAAGCATAAGTGATAAAAGCTTTCTTTAAGGCTCTTTGATGCTCACCTTACTATCAGATGGGCTGCATTTGGCCCACGGGCCTCATGCTGGATTAAATGCAACATTCTGTGTCAGTATAGACAATAGCAGCAAGTATGGTAAGGTTTTCTGTATAATCACTAACCTAGAAAACCTACTGGTAATGATCGTTCAAACCAAATATAACAACACAAGCTTACCAGTTCTAGAACGTAACAAACACAGATGTAAGGATTATTTTTTTCTTTACAAAAAAAATATAATATATAGTAATGTAGGATGTTGCATTGGGTTTTAATTTCCGAGAATTTGGAAGAGCTTTCTTAACAAAATGATTCTATATCTATTTTAACCATTTAACAGAACAAGGCAATAAAAAGGATATTATCACACTTTTTTTTTTTAAATATTATTATTTTTGTGTGACCAACACAAACTGCAAAACATTTATGTGCAAATAAAAAAGATGGTAGCACTCTCAGTGATGCATATACACCTGACAGACAGATCACCAGCAGCTATAAATACCCAATGACCAGATGCACTTCCTGAACACACCATAGAGATCACAGAAACAAACTCAGTGGTCCAGAGATGCACTGACTGCACGAGCTACATCCAAGTTGTGTGATCCCAATCTACTTACACCTGGTGTAGAAACCTATCATTCCTCGGTGAGACCCAAGAGAACATCCAGCTTTGCTTTGTTCAATGCAATTTAAATATCCATCTGGGATGGGAAGAGTTAAAGATCTAGCACAAGTCCTTATTTTTCTGAAATCATAAATGAAGGAGAATCAAAGGTATGAGTATTTATTGCACCTGCTGGGAAGTATTAATGTGAAATGCTTAAAGTGTCAGTGGGTGTAAGGATCTCTACCTCTATCCTGAAAAGGGGAACAGAGGTAGAGCTGGGAGGGACAGTACTCCCAAACTGGGACTGTCCCGCTCAAAGTGTGACAGTCGTATGCCCTAAAAATGCTCTGGTTATATTTAGGGTTGCCACCTAGACCATTTTTTAGCGGCCACATCTAAATTTTACATGCTGCCTATGTAGAAGTTATATGTGACCAGAAGGAAATCAATTACCTAAGCAAGTAGTGGATCCCACAGAATCCCCTTGATTAGTTAATTAATTTGCTTCTGGTTCATATAACTTGAACATACAGCAAGGCAGCATGCAAAAGTGGCCGGTACAAAATGGCTGAGGTGGCAACCCTAGTTATATTACTAGATATATGTAAAATAAATAAAAACCCATAATGGCACACTGCCACGACCTCTATAGCATTTCTAAAATACAAATAACACCATTTTCTGCCTTCCCGCAGTTTAAAAGTAATGTGTAGTTTGCTAAATATGACACTCTCAACTCTGGTGCCTTTTGCTGGTGTGAGACCCACACCAGTGATAACATATGAGAGAAAAAAAGAGAGGTAGCAAAAAATGGCACTCTCGAGATGGTAAGTGTAAAAACTAGCAATTTTAATTGGAATAAAAAAATATCTAGTATAACGGTGGTAAATCACAGCAGAGGATAAGGAGGCAAAATAAAGAGGTGAGGACGGGACCATCTCGAGAGTGCCATTTTTTGCTACCTCTCTTTTTTTCTCTCATATTCCACATACTCCTAGTAAGAAATGTTTTCCTCAGTATAATAAAGCATTAGATCACTCTATAACAAATCACAAAGGTACAGCTAATTCTCCCTGTTGCTTTAAGGAACAGCATGGATAGAACACATTGTATAGCCAAGCTCGTATGGGGGAGGATGCAGTGTTAATCAGTCTGGAAGTGCTAATGAATTTGCATGATCTGCAGCAAAAAATGTGGGGAAAAAAATTTTGCTTTACAAATACTACAATCTCTTCTGAAATTTAAGCCAAGGTATTCTGTAGGATCTCCAGTGTATTGTCCACAACATATTTGCAATGTACATATTTGCAATGTATAAATCCCAATGTATAAAGTAATATTTCCCCCTGTTTGATTCAGGGCTGAATCCAAATATAAAGTACTATAATCGGACTTCACTAGCATTTTCCACTGCTCAAGTATGCAAAATGTGGATATGCAGAAAATAAGGATACAAATGGAGTGTATACTGAGAAATGTTTTCTCTGTAACGTGAACATTGCAGATGCAATTTAAAAAAACATTAATCATGTATCATTGAAATGATTTCATTATCTCTCCTTTATTCCCAAATGAGGGTGACGCATGTTGTATGGTAATATATTTAAAAAAAAAAATAAAAGCTAATGTGTTGGGGCTGATGTGTTACCTTACAACATGCTCTGGTGTGGTAAACGGATTGAGAAAATAAGTTCCCATGTGTCCATCATTACAGGCTGCCATGTCATGAAGTAATACCGTTTGGGAAAGAGGGCTGCATTATGTTTTGGTTTTTGTTCGTGGAGATATGGAAAATCTAACCCCATATTCCTGAACTATATGATATACTCGACAGCACCCCATTAGTGCGGCTACAGCCAGTACCCAAGTAAGGGGCCTAGCTGTTTTGGGAGGCCCACAGCCAGGATGCGTGTGTACACAAATTTCCATGAATTTACCAAATTATAATGGAATTATACTAGGTCATATTCTAATTTCTGGAACAACAAATATCACATGACACTGGAAAGATATTAAATCACCACACATAAATTAGGTCATAAAATACATATTTGAAAATAGACGTTGCGAACTAGCTTTCCGCTTACCAACACCAAAAACTGACTTTTTGAAACAAGAGTGGCTTTTATGGGAAGAAAACATCAGAATCAATTATAATCTTATTTTGTAGTTCGTTCCTGACCGGATGATGATTGCTAATATGTTGTATATATTTGATTGTTTATAATAATATAGTGTATATAAACTGTTACTCATATCCCACTGGATGTTTATTCACTGTTTTATTATTATCTTATATATTTTCTGTTTTAATTAATATTATTTTTATTATTATTGTATCTTATTGTATAAATGTTTTCATTGGTATTTGAAAAATTGTCAATAAAAATACTTGAAAAAGGATGTGTGTGTGTACTGCGCACAGAGTTCACAAAGTATGAACATATATTTACTAGAAAAATGAATTCTGCTACAGAATTGTGGATATCCTAGAGCACACATCCCCTCATATCAGGTAACCCCCATATCTCCCTATGTCTGTCTGTCTCTTTCCCATCCTCTGTTTTTGTGTGTCTCTCCCCCATCTACTCTTATTGTGCAGCAGCTCCGTGTTGCACAGTGAGAGCCTTCAGACTCCCACATGGTTAAATACCCTGGAGCTGCAGGTGTGATCATGTGTGCCAGTCTTAGTCTCTCAGACCTCAGCTAACATTACCTTGCACTTCCTGTGAATAGTGAAGAGCATCAAAACATGCCACTCTGAGTCGTAATTATTCACAGGAAGTGGAAGGTAATGCTGGCTGAGATCTGAGACTGGCACACATGAACACACCTGCTACTGACTGTGAGGGTCTCTGTAGCTTTGTTGCTAATCACACCCAGGCTCCCAGCTCCCTCCCACTTAAAAAAAACCCCCGGACATTTAATTGCCAGTATTCTAGTTATGCTGGCACCTATGGCAAAGTCTAGATTACGTCTATACCTTACGCACAGTGTACCATCTGGAAGAGAGGTCTTCATATAAGTGTGAGCCTCTTACAGATTAACAGTACCCTAGACAACCAGGAAGTAAATGTTGGGAGTGGGTGGGTATATTGATGGGAAGACCCCAGGGATTTTGTTCTGTAAAGGGGCCTCAAAATTTCTAATAGCAGCCCTAATACTCATATACCAAGTAGAATAAAACCAAAACGAACAGAAAAAGTACACTTACCTGTACAACCTCATTTCTAACACTGACGGTGTGCAGCCAGTTGCTGATTCTTGGATAGCTGTTTATCACCTCTGTTCTTTCAACATGAGGCACACGAAGCTTACACTGAAGCTGTTTGCTTATGTAGTTCGTCAACTTTGCCTGTAATAGATATACAGTAATATATTAGCACTCTTGTTTAAAGCACACATATTATTACAAGTGTACCATTTACTTTGAAGTGCTTTGAGAAGGTAATTACAACAAAAAAAAACTCCTTCTAGAAATAAAAGGTAAGCCTAAGGACAAAAGATTATGTGCTCAATTATGTTTCCAAGCGTGGAGCGGAGTCTTTAGCTCGGTACAAAATGTACATTTGTTGTATTAATAGAAACAGTCATTTCTTTAGATCCTAATAAATGTGAAAACTAAATATCTCTTTCAGACACAGCATTCAAAATAATTTTCAAAGCGTAGCCACCCAGTTTGTGTCCAGAAGGAGGAAACTGCTGCTAATCCAAATGCAATGAAGTCAGAAACAATATTGCACTGGACTTAACTATGGTATTGACATGACATCATAGGTACTACTGCATTTTTATATAATATTCTATAAAACCCTATAACATTGCGACAGGATATTGAGTTTATCCAGTTTTGTTGAATTTATTTTGTTTGCCATTTGACCCCAATTTTGTGGTTTCAGCATGGAAGGTAGTTTGCAGGCATTGCAATTCATACATATAGGAGACTGGTAGGCAATGCTAGTAATGCAGCTGTTGATGAACTTCACTCCCATGATTCACCAACCTATATCACACAATTTTAATTGGAACAGTAGGTCATACCAGCTCGAGGGACTGTGCCTGGTGTTGGAGGACCAGATACTACATTTAAGAAGGAAGGTATTGCATATATATCAGAATGCTAGTAATGAGCCCTATACCATGGATTTTAACTCTGTGTTCTAATGCTTCTGGTTAAAATGGATATATGTATATATATATTTATATATATATATATATATATATATACACACACACACACACATACAGTGCTTTATTACATAAAGGGATATTACACACCATCAAAACAAAAGTGCTTAGAGCATAAGGAAGTTCAGGACCAGCTCCCATAAAAGACCCACGACATTTCACATGTATTCATTGGTGCACACAGCGAAGGCGCCATTATTAGGTGCTATCCCTGTGCATTTCCAGATGCCTTTTAAATTAAGCCAGAGCTTAAAAAGTCCTCATTGAAGTGTCTACCATTCAATGTATGGAATTGTATGGACACACCGCTCAACAGACTCCGTTGTTTTACTCAATGACACCTTTATAGAATTTAAATTCAGTATAGCAAAATTCCCTACTTGCTTTATGTCTTTATGTTTATCCAATGTTGTAATGCCATTTCTGAATATGACTCAAGAATCTGGGCTTAGAGAATACAAAACTGTGAAAGGCAGTGTCCATACTAAAATATGTTAAAATGGCCTTGCGAATCATCGCTTTGTTTTTTAATTCATATGGCCAATCATGCTAGGCCCTAGGGTATTGTCTTGCATTCCTGAGAATAATGCCAGCTTGTATCAAAGACATAGGTTTAGCCACAGACACTGACACAGATATAGGCACAATGTCCGTATGAGGACACCAGCGTCTGTGAAGAACATCATTATATTGGGCGTCCAGTAAATGTCCACCATGAAGATTAATGGTGCTTATTCCTGCCCTTACACTCTAGGTCCAAGCCCATGTCACAGACTTCATGTCAAGAGGCAGGTGTTTGGGTTCACTGATAGATGCTGCTATTACATGTGATGACAATACAGAGTTAGGGTTGCCATCCTTTTCTTAAAAAAAAATACTGTCCAATCTACAGGGAGTGCAGAATTATTAGGCAAATGAGTATTTTGACCACATCATCCTCTTTATGCATGTTGTCTTACTCCAAGCTGTATAGGCTCGAAAGCCTACTACCAATTAAGCATATTAGGTGATGTGCATCTCTGTAATAAGAAGGGGTGTGGTCTAATGACATCAACACCCTATATCAGGTGTGCATAATTATTAGGCAACTTCCTTTCCTTTGGCAAAATGGGTCAAAAGAAGGACTTGACAGGCTCAGAAAAGTCAAAAATAGTGAGATATCTTGCAGAGGGATGCAGCACTCTTAAAATTGCAAAGCTTCTGAAGCGTGATCATCGAACAATCAAGCGTTTCATTCAAAATAGTCAACAGGGTCGCAAGAAGCGTGTGGAAAAACCAAGGCGCAAAATAACTGCCCATGAACTGAGAAAAGTCAAGCGTGCAGCTGCCACAATGCCACTTGCCACCAGTTTGGCCATATTTCAGAGCTGCAACATCACTGGAGTGCCCAAAAGCAAAAGGTGTGCAATACTCAGAGACATGGCCAAGGTAAGAAAGGCTGAAAGACGACCACCACTGAACAAGACACACAAGCTGAAACGTCAAGACTGGGCCAAGAAATATCTCAAGACTGATTTTTCTAAGGTTTTATGGACTGATGAAATGAGAGTGAGTCTTGATGGGCCAGATGGATGGGCCCGTGGCTGGATTGGTAAAGGGCAGAGAGCTCCAGTCCGACTCAGACGCCAGCAAGGTGGAGGTGGAGTACTGGTTTGGGCTGGTATCATCAAAGATGAGCTTGTGGGGCCTTTTTGGGTTGAGGATGGAGTCAAGCTCAACTCCCAGTCCTACTGCCAGTTCCTGGAAGACACCTTCTTCAAGCAGTGGTACAGGAAGAAGGCTGCATCCTTCAAGAAAAACATGATTTTCATGCAGGACAATGCTCCATCACACGCGTCCAAGTACTCCACAGCGTGGCTGGCAAGAAAGGGTATAAAAGAAGAAAATCTAATGACATGGCCTCCTTGTTCACCTGATCTGAACCCCATTGAGAACCTGTGGTCCATCATCAAATGTGAGATTTACAAGGAGGGAAAACAGTACACCTCTCTGAACAGTGTCTGGGAGGCTGTGGTTGCTGCTGCACGCAATGTTGATGGTGAACAGATCAAAACACTGACAGAATCCATGGATGGCAGGCTTTTGAGTGTCCTTGCAAAGAAAGGTGGCTATATTGGTCACTGATTTATTTTTGTTTTGTTTTTGAATGTCAGAAATGTATATTTGTGAATGTTGAGATGTTATATTGGTTTTCCTGGTAAAAATAAATAATTGAAATGGGTATATATTTGTTTTTTGTTAAGTTGCCTAATAATTATGCACAGTAATAGTCACCTGCACACACAGATGTCCCCCTAAAATAGCTAAAACTAAAAACAAACTAAAAACTACTTCCAAAAATATTCAGCTTTGATATTAATGAGTTTTTTGGGTTCATTGAGAACATGGTTGTTGTTCAATAATAAAATTAATCCTCAAAAATACAACTTGCCTAATAATTCTGCACTCCCTGTATTGACTGCATAGACTTAAGACTGGCATTGACCCATTTTTTTTTTTACAGACCTGCCGCTAAAATTACAGCAGGAAGGCCTCCCTACATAGAATAAGGATACAGTTCGGACAGGTCTGTGGAACTTTTACATATTGAGGATTGTGCTGTGGGCATGTTTCTAGCCTTGAAGTGACAATTCAAATAACACGCTGATTAACCCCAATATTCTGTAGGTCAGTGTTGTACAACTTTGTAATAAGGAGGGCCACACTGAAGCTTAGGTTGGGGGCCCAGACATTATTCATTTCATGAGGTAATCATGAGGTATCTATGGGAGTTTCAAACAGGAGGCTAATCATGAGGTATCTATGGGAGTTTCAGCCAGGAGGCTAATCATGAGGTATCTATGGGAGTTTTAGCCAGGAGGCTTATCATGAGGTATGTATGGGAGTTTTAGCCAGGGGGCTTATCATGAGGTATGTATGGGAGTTTTAGCCAGGGGGCTTATCATGAGGTATCTATGGGAGTTTTAGCCAGGAGGCTTATCATGAAGTATCTATAGAAGTGTTCGCCAGGACAAAGGCCTCACAAATACCCCCATGGGCCACATCTGCCCTGCGGACCACCAGGTAAACATCAGCAATTACAGCATTGGTAATAGACATGAAAAACATCAAAAACCAGAAGAGCCAAGAAACACAGAAACTACCTGGTCAGCTGAAATCCTCTCTCATTAAAAGCCAGGGCAGGAAAGGGTTATTCATGATACACATTAAATCCTGAACAGATAATTATATCTGCATTCCCATAATTCAGAACTCCACCTCTGTGGCATTTACAAAAAAATGTATCCATGGAAACCAAGCCTTTTGATTTTTTTGTTTAAATGATTAATATCCTACACAATGAAAATACAAATTGCGATTTCTATAAATATTCACAAATTGACCCAAGTCAAGTGACATGAAACATGGTTACCCCTGCCATGGGTGTTGCTTCCATTAATATTAATACAAAACAAACAAACAACCAGGGCTTAAAAGAACAATTAAATAATGAAGTAAAATGAAAATCATGAGCCAAGTAATGTCTTGGAGCTGCAATGCCTGTTTATCAGTTTTCCATTTCACAATTTGAGTTCTATGGTAACCATCCCTTTAAATAGCCATGCTGATTCATGATGCAGGGCAGTAATGTATTTAATGCAGCCCATCCATATTTTTTGTGTGTGTGTGTGTGAATCATTTCAATACAATGCAATGTTTGGACTCCAGATTCAATGTGCCCGGAATGTGAAATTCTCTAAATGCACCTCAAACATATGGTGTGAAATGTAATTCAGAAGGAAAAATATTTCTGTACATCAAATCATGTAAAAAAAGAAAGCACATGCGCATTGCTTTTCCACATGGATCTTTAAGCAAGCCCTCTGACTGGCTCCAAAGATGTGCCGGTGATGTCCCTTTTTTCTAAAGATACATTGGGAAAATAAGTAACTTTTGCAAAAAAAAATTGAAATAAATTAAAATTAAATGTTATTTTTTTTTGGGGGGGGGGGGGGTTTCCCTTCAACTCAGAATGTCCTCTTGTGCTAAAGGGAGCATGAATTATTGATGCAACCCCACTAGGGTTGCCACCTTTTCTACAAAAAAATACCAGCCTTGCTGGTGCCTCCATAGACTCAACATTGGCATCAAGCCAATTTTTTACCGGCCTGCAGGTAAAAAACCATCTGGCTGGCAACCCTGAACCCCACAAACAGACACCACCACATGCAGTCTGACCTTGGGCACAGAAAAATCATTTTCAACAAATTTTAAGTATTTGAGCCAGCAGTTGCATTCATCTTTCTAATTATACAGTGGCTATGGATTTATAAAGTTGGAACTAGGGTGACTACATATCCCGGATTTCCCTGGACAGTACCATAATTGGACTTTATGTGCCATGTCCTGGCAGTGGTTTATCTTGTTTTTGTTCTGCCCTAGGCAGACATCCCCATCACCCCATTACATGCCCCATCACCAACATTGCACACACATTAAATGCCCAGTCACCCCATTACATACCCCCATCACCAACATTGCATACACTCTAAATGCCCCATCACCCCCATTACATGCCACCATCAACCTGGGCAGCCTCATTCCAAGAATTTCTCAGTGAAGGAGGTCTCCGGCAATCAGGAGATATACATATATACTTTATATAGTTCCCAAAAAAGCTATATTTATAGTATGTTGTGACCAGCTAGAGAAGTATCAGGGCCTGAAAGAGGAAATAGGAAGTAAAAGCCAAAGTGGTCCCAGCAGGGCCGGTGGAAGGATTCTTTTCTACACAGGCGAAGGTGCATTTTGGTGACCCCCTTCTGTCCCCACCACAATCCCATGACTCTCCTCTCCCCCCTTCCATACATTTTATTTGTGCTCCTTTAAGCTATGTTGGTTCTGGTGCTTACAGTGTTCGGTTAACATATTTCTTTTGTAGAAGAAAAAATGTGGTTTTATAAAGTAATTAATTTTATTAACAGTTGTTTAACAAAATAAGTCCGGATTAATCCATGTCTGTTAGAGCACACACGGCTGTTGGGGAACTACAACGGACTTTAGAAGGTCCATCGTAATCGATGGACCAGTATACAAATGAGCCCAATCCATTATGGAGATTAGATTTGTATGCATAATATCTAATAAGGTTACAAAACCTAATAAAACACTGCAGTAAAATAATTTTGAATCTCAACTTTACTTTAGTCATTTACAGCTTTCGGCATTAGGAGTATAACCTACATTTGTTGGGGAGTCTGTGATACACTCACACACTGCACACTATTGTGTTATTGTTGGGGAGGTCTGTGATACACTCGCACATTACTGTGAGTTTATTGTGGGCCTTTGTGATACACTTGCACTTTACTAAGAGTTTTGTGTTACTGTGACATACATACACACTGTACATTACTGTGAGGTAGGGTTGCCACCTGGCCGGTATTTTAAAAAATTGGCTTCAGGCCAATGTTAAGTCTATGGAAACAGTACCAAGGCCGATATTTTTCTCAAGAAAAGGTGGCAACCCTACTGTGAGGTGAGGAAGGACCCGGCTTCATCCTAGAAATCCCGGCAGTCGTGCCGGGCGGCAATGGAGGATTTCTGCGTGCCTGGGTATCCAGGTCCCCTGCAGCTCTGCGGGGGACCTGGATCCCAGTCTTATAATCTGACCTCGATTTGAGGTCAGATTATAAGACAACCTTGAATATAAGACAAGGGGTCTTTTTTCAGAGCATTTGCTTTCATTTTCGTCTTATATTCGAGCAAATACAGTATTCCCCGTAGTAGCACGTCCTGCTTTTTGGTGTCTCTCTTTTAACAAAGATTATAGGATATCTTTTGAATGGTACTTTATAGATGGAGAGAGGCCGCATTGGGAGGAGGGAGGGGGGAAGAGAGCCAACGTTGGGGGGAGGGAGGGTGGGAAGAGAGCCAGCGTTGGGGGGAGGGAGGGTGGGAAGAGAGCCAGCGTTGGGGGAGAGAGCCCACATTGAGGGAGGGGGAGAGCCAGCATTGGGCAAGTCTGGGGGAGGGAGGGGTGGAGAGGCAGCATTGGGCAAGTCTGGGGGCGGGGGGGGGGGGCATTGGGTAAGTCTGGGGCATTGGCACATAAAAGGAAATAAAAACAAGAAATGCATTTTTTTATATCATAATTTTTATTAAATATGAAAAAGCAATTTACATGTGAATATATACAAGTTAAACTTAATCCTATAGGGTAGTCTTATATTCAAAGAGGAAAAGGAAGTCTTCACGAGGAGACCCACCGGGCTTCAACTGAAGCAAAGAAATTAATCCAACTCTGGAAGGGTGTAGGTTGTGTCAGTGCTTGGAACCAGGTGCCTCCTATATATGCCGACCCAGCATTGTATAAATCAAAGTATAAAGAAAAGGAGCTTGCACTCTGGATATTCCACAGTGAAAAAATAGTGTTTTACTGGCAAAAAATAAACATATATACAGCAATAAAGTATAGTGGGGAATCGCACTTGACGCATTTCGCAAGACTCGCAAGCTTAATGATATTCTTATATTCATGGCTTTTAGTTTTTTTCTCTAACGGTATATCCAAAGTTTGGGGGGTCGTCTTATAATCAGGGCCATCTTATATTCAAGCAAATCCGGCAATATTTTTGTCGTTATTATTTTCAATGTATCCATTCTTTATGACTAAAGAAAACACCCTTTATACAGCCAGAATGGTGTTGTTTCACAATGCACAAAAAAATTTGTTTCCTTTTTTACATTTAGTTACCGTTTTCTTCCTGTTCAAGTATATATTTCCACAGGAGGAAAATGTGCTAAAATAATAAGACTTGTTTTTACATTAAAAATAACAGAGCGGCGATGGAGCTGGAAATCAAAGATTGTACTCTATTGAAGGGCTCGACAAACCGTGCCGGTACCATCATGTTCCCCTCGCTGCTGCCATTCGTTTCTTTTGTTTGTTTTTTTTGCAGCGCGAGGGGTGGCGTCTGTGCGGATTGCACAGACAGCAAGCTCCGCCCTCTCGCGCAACGCGTGTGTGAGTGCTGGGTGTCGTCACTTGACAACCCAGCACTCAGCCAAAAGAGTGATGAGGATCGGCTGCAGCACGAATGTCCCCCCTCCCTGCAATGAGGTAAGGCAGCAGGGGGGGGGGAACATTCGTGCTGCAGCCAAACTTCATTGCTCTTTCGGCTGAGTGCTGGGTTGTCAAGAGACGTCACCAAGCACTCAGAAGTTAAGAAAGGAAAAAACAAACAAAATTGTGTGAGGTGTGTATGTGTGAAGTGTGTGTGTGAGGTGTATATGTGTATGTGTGAGGTGTATATGTGTAAGGTGTATGTGAAGTAGGTGTGTGTGTGTGTGTGTATATGTGAAGGGGGGGTGTATATGTGAAGTGGGGGGGTGTATATATGTGAAGTGGGGGGTGTATATATGTGAAGTGGGGGGTGTATATGTGAAGTGGGTTGGTGTATGTGTGTGTGTGTGTGTGTGTGTATGTAAAGTGGGTTGGTGTGTGTGTGTTAATATAAAGTGGGTTGGTGTGTGTGTGTTAATGTAAAGTGGGTTGGTGTGTGTGTGTGTGTGTGTGTGTTAATGTAAAGTGGGTTGGTGTGTGTGTGTATATGTAAAGTGGGTTGGTGTGTGTGTGTGTATATGTAAAGTGGGTTGGTGTGTGTGTGTGTGTTAATATAAAGTGGGTTGGTGTGTGTGTGTTAATGTAAAGTGGGTTGGTGTGTGTGTGTGTTAATGTAAAGTGGGTTGGTGTGTGTGTGTATATGTAAAGTGGGTTGGTGTGTGTGTGTGTGTATATGTAAAGTGGGTTGGTGTGTGGGTGTGTGTTAATGTAAAGTGGGTTGGTGTGTGTTTGTATATGTAAAGTGGGTTGGTGTGTGTGTGTGTGTATATGTAAAGTTGGTTGGTGTGTGTGTGTGTATGTAAAATGGGTTGGTGTGTGTGTGGTGTATTTGTGAAGTGGGTTGGTGTGTTTGTGTGTTTATGAATTGCGTTTATGTTTTGTCTGGCTCTTAAAAAAAATTGCTGGCTACTAGAATCAAATTAAATTTGTCAAGCCCTGCTCTATTGTATAACTTACTTAATAACACACCTTGAAACATTGGCAGAAATGTTGCGAAACTAATTTCTGAGAAAAATGACAGTTTACTTATTTAAGTGACGCAAATAAAATCTCCTCATGGCTCAGAAATCAAACCACAAACTGAAGATTGTGAGAGCAACTTATTTGACATAGTTCTTAAATTCAGCAAGCACATACTTTTCATATGATTGTGGGTCATTTAAAGGACAAAGAGAATTGGGTTCTTGTTTTGAGGAAAACATGTCATATTTTTTCCCCTCAAAGCAACTCTTTTGGGCCTAAGCTTGCCCAACCACATTCAGAGCCACTGAAAGAATTTTTGCTTCAGGGCTGTAATCAGTAAAACGGTAGGCTAGCACTGGAATCTTTATTTATTTAAAAATACAAATGAAAGGGGTAGATGGGCTCGGCTACTTACCAGAAGGAATTCACAGAGAGATCGTTGCTGCAAAAAGTGAACTATTTATTGATCCTTCTTTTGGTCAGCATTGCAGGAATCACAATGTGGAATGAGAGAAGAAGACCACCAAAATAGGGGAGGTGAAACAGCAGATGTGTTTCGCACTTAGCAACGCTTAATCATTGGACAGTGATTAAGTCAATGGTTTGGTAGTGATTAGTGATTTGGTAATTTGGTAGTGATTAATGATTAAGCTACACTAAACGCGAAACGTGCCAGTCGTTTCACCCCTGCCCCCTCTCTCCTAGATGTCCACATTGTGATTCCTATTATACTGACTGAAAGAAGGTTTAATGAATATTTCACTTTTCCCAGCTACAATCTCTCTCCATGTATTATTTCCGGTAAGGAGTCTAGCCCACCTTACCCTTCTTGTGTATGTTTTTATCAAACCCTTTTTTATGACCATAAAAAGATAAAAGAGTCAACTACACAACTTCTTTAACTGAAATAATCTCCCTTGTATTTAGAAATAGATGTCCCTTTAAATAACTTCAGAATCTATTACCGTATTTGGTCGATTATTATCGTGCAGACATCCCCCAGCTGCCCGATTCTCCCTGGTGGCTAGTGGGGCAGCAGAGGATGTCTGCGCGATGAGCGCAGACCTCACATGCTGCCGCCCGGCACGACCGCCGGGACTTCTGTGACGAAGCCGGAAGTACCCGGCTTCATCACAGAAGTCCCGGCGGTCGTGCCGGGCGGCAGCAGGGGAGTCTGCGCTCATCGCGCAGACATCCCCTGCTGTTAGAGAGGGGGATCCAGGTCCCCTGCAGCTCTGCTGGGGACCTGGATCGCTGTTTTATAATCTGACCTCAATTTGAGGTCAGATTATAAAACGACCTCGATTATAAGACGAGGGGTATTTTTCAGAAAATGTTTTCTGAAAAAAACCTTGTCTTATAATCGAGCAAATACGGTAAATAAAGAGAAAATTGAGCAAGAAATCTCAAACTTAAGGCCAGAGTAGCGGAGTTGGAAAAATTCTCTATTTCAGCTGCACTGGAGAATTTTTCCAACTCGCCTACTTTGGCCAAAAGTTTATAATTCCTGTCTCAATTTCCATTATTTATTTTTTTTATAAAGAACTTGGTTCATGAGAATCATTTAAAGACAAGAATGATTGTGACGTTGTATAAAAAAGTAAGAGGGAGACCTTAGCAGAATAGGAGATCCGTTGTCTGTTCGAACATAACTGTTGTTTTCTCGGTCTATTACTATAGGATATTGGAAATGCATCTCTGACGCTTTTCATTTGAACACCCTAAGGGGCCCTTATCCACCACACACTCCCAATTAAAAACTATATTCCTACGTTCCCTGAGGAGGCAAAAGGTGGAATTAAACTGATTATGGCTCAAGCCTCTGAAGAAAAGCTTCAGCTGCCAGCATCATAGCAAAACAAACAGCACACAAAGCCAACACTGACTGACATGGCAGATTATCCTTCATTTTTTTCTTTTTAGTGTTTAACCTGTATTTTTTATGTAAGGCAGTTTTAGTGTATATGTTTAACTTCATACTACGGAAACCTGATACAGACATTTACACTCAGGAAAATAATCTTGTGCAGTCAGCCACATAATTCTGTATTTATGACTGCTGTGCACCTGGTCCTACTATAATTTATTAAAATGCTTAGTTAACATGCTTCACATTTACCTCCTTCTTTGTGGAACATAAGGCACATTAGAAAGAAGTATGCAGAAAACAACAAAAAAATCAGTTGGTGTTTTAAAATAAAAAAAAAATGTGAGCAATAAAAATAACAGAAAAAGTAACCACTAACATTGCATGTGGTAACAAAAACACAGTAAGTGATTTATTTACTCTATACATTATATGCAGTGATAATACTGTATTTCATGAGTGCTGAGATGCACAAAATGATCAAATAGGTGAAAATGACCCATTATAAATATGTGCTGCAGAACAAATCAAAAGACAATAAAGGGTGCAAAATGAAAAGCATACAAATTCACAAAATGAATATACAGTTGCAAAATTATCGATTTAAGTTTACTAGATATTATCTAAACATAGTCTGTCAATACATCAACATATAGCGAACTCTAGTTAAAAGCAAGACTTTTTTATATTTATTTTCTAATTATGAATTTTGTTTTAGCAGTATTCGTGCCTGAGGAAGGGACCTAGCAACTTGGTGTTAAAAGCTTGCAATCAAATTCTCAGTTAGCCAATAAATGGTAGAATTTTTTAACTCACTAGGTTTGTCCCTGCACAATGCATAGCTAAATTGGTAAGATAAAATGTTCGTCTCACCTCAACTCACATTTTAGTCAATAGTCCCCTAAGCGTTTCCTGTTTTTCCACTCTTTTAAATATTTATTTAACAGTAAGTAGACTTATAATGTTTCTCCCTTGACTATACCATTCACAAAATAGACACATATATAAAGCTAGTCTCTACTGGGCTGGCAGAACCTTCTTCATTTATTAATTATTAAAAACTCTGTCAATGTATAATTTCCCATTGGAAATGACGTGGTGTACACAAGAGATAAAATGAGAAATTGCTGAAAAACCATGTATTTTCCCCAAGGAAATGGCCAAAACTACAACAATATCAGTACAGTACACAAAGGGCTCAAAATATGTAAGGGTGGATGATCAATATACAAAACACCACTCAAGGAGTAAGTGGTAATGTAAGCCAAATACAGAATATAGGTTGAGTATACCTTATCTGAGGATCCAAAATCCAAAATGATCCCAAATTACCTAGCAAAGCGCTAGCAGAGAGACAGTCGCCGACCAGACAGCTGTCTGCTTCCTATGGAAGCATGGCAGCTGTCGGTCAGAGGATAAACTGGCGTATCCTATCAAAAGTACACGCTAATTCATCCTCACACTAGAGACAACTAACTTTTCACTTGTGCTTCTATATTAGAAGCACAAGTCAAAAAAACTTTTAGTGTCCATTTAAATGTATTACATTTCCTAATAGTAAGCTAGTTAACAATTAAACATATCCTGTTTGGCTACTAACTAACCTGCCAGCCAAAGTTCCTAATGCAAAAACCATTAACTCCATAGGGGCAGTGGAAAAGGTACACATTACCGTACTCCTGTACATGATTAAAAGCGTAAAGTAACAATAAAAAATAAATCCCTATATATACAATATAATAATATTTTATTTAAAAAAAATCCTTAGCTTGGACACTTGAGGGAGTTTGGAGAATCTATAGTCTATTTATCCAAAACCGCTCCAAGCTGCTGATGAACTATAAATCCCATAAACCCCAGTAACTTTATAGAATAAAGGAGAATGATGGTAGTTGTAGTGCAAGAAAACTGAAGAGCAACAGTTGGCCTAGATTCTATAATTACACAGGCAGTTTAGTTGTCAAAGTCACGTATTGTTCCAACAGCTGAGCACGTGATCACTGTGATTGGTTGTCACAGCAAGGAAAAATAATTACTGGATATGTTTCTGATTTCTGGGGGAATCTCAGAGCCCATTTGTAAATATGCAATTGGCCCATTTAGAAAAAATAATACAGTAATAGAACAAGTCAGCTTACCCCTATGATCACATTCCTTCAGCGGCATCCTGACAAACATAGATGCAAGTGCTGAACCAGGGTCTTAAATTGCAAGAGCAATTGTGCCACCAATTTAAAAATGTATTAAATAAAACATGCTAGAGGGGGGGACACACATGTTTAGTGAGGGAACCAAGCTCCCAGAAAGCGCCTTAATCGTAGGTCTACATAATGCAGTAGTATTGCTCCCCTTACATTGGTTTTGTTTACCCTACTGTATAGGGCTGCAGGATGATAAAATCATAACAATGTGGTTAAATGGAATACACTTATCTACGAAAGACCAAATACCAGATAGGGTAAGACCTTGGCTGTTATAGGAAACACTACCGGGAAAGGTAGGAAAGGTATAGAGCTGCTTATGCAGTAGGTGACCTCAGTTATGCTCCTGCATTAGCATTAGTAGCTGTTCTATATAAATAACCTATTTTGTCAATATAATAGTCAAAAGTATTTTTTTAAGTATAATTACCTGCACGTGGTTTTCATTAAATGCTTGTGAAATAACAAAAGAAGTGCAACATTACAGGATTAAAGTTGCAATCGTACATGCTTGTTGATATAACATGTTCTATAAATCATCCATGACTTTTGCAAACAATGAGAAAAAAAAAACAAGGGCAGCACCTGCATTCAAATACAAAACTAAATAATCTGCGACAGTAACAGAGACTATTTGTGTCATACTACCACTGGCCTCTTTACCATTCTCATCTCCAGTACTAATCCCATTGTTCTATGCACAGGTTTCTACAAGGTACATACATAACAAATGAGCTGAATGTAGTTTTGAACTACATAGTTCATAGTCTCATAGAACAAAGATCATAGTCCACATTCTGCCATCAGGCCTTCGGTAGGAAAACTTCATCCCCGCACTGTACAATTTGAGAAAAAATAAAAGTACCAAGTCCCAAAACTTCAAATGTGCAGCTTGGAAAATACACTATAATGGACAAATATATTGGCACACACCTCTTAATTATTGAATTCAGGTGTTTCAATCAGACCCATTTCCACAGGCAAAAAATCAAGCACCTGTTTGCTGAGGCACATGGTGCCTAAAAGTTGTCAGTGCTCTGCTGATTTACGTATCGTGCAGACATCCACCGGCTGCCCCAACTAGGCACCAGGGAAATTGGGTAGGTCTGTGGGGAGCGAGGGGGGTAGAAGAGGCAGCATTAGCAAGTCAGGGGGAGGGGGCAGAGGCAGCATTGGCAAATCTGGGGGAGAGAGGGGGGCAGATGCAGCATTGGCAAGTCTGAGGGGGGGAAGAGGCAGCATTGGCAAGTCTGAAGGAGGGAGGTAGGGGTAAAGAGGCAGCATTGGCACGTCTGGGGGAGGGAGAGGGGAAGAGGCAGCATTGGCACGTCTAGGGGAGGAAGGTTAGAGGCAGCATTTGCAAGTCTGGGGAAGGGAGGGGGAAGAGGCAGCATTGGCAAGTCTGGGGGGAGGGAGGGGGAAGAGGCAGCATTGGCAAGTCTGGGGGGAGGGAAGGGTGAAGAGGCAGCATTGGCAAGTCTGAGGGGGGGAAGCATTGGCAAGTCTGAGGAGGGGGAAGAGGCATCATTGGCAAGTCTGAGGGAGGGAGCAGGGAAGAGGCATCATTGGCAAGTCTGGGGGAGGGAGGGGGAAGAGGCAGCATTGGCAAGTCTGGGGGAGGGGGAAGAGGCAGCATTGGCTAGTCTGGGGGAGGGGAGGGGGAGAGGCAGCATTGGCAAGTCTGAGGAAGGGGAGGGAGAGAGGCAACACTGAGCAAGTTTGGGGGGAGAGGCAGCATTGGGCAAGTATGGGGGAGGGAGGGGGAGAGACAACATTGGCAAGTCTGGTGGAGGGATTTAGCGAGAGAGGCAGCATTGGAAAGTCTAGGGGAGGGAGGGAGAGAGGCAGCATTGGCTAAGGCTGGGTAGGGAGGGGGAGATGCATTGGCTATGTCTGGGGGCATATGGTCAAATAAAAGGAAATACAAAGTACATTTTATTAAATATGAAAAAGCAATTTACATGTGAATATATACAAAACTTTTTTCCTATAGGGTAGTCTTATATTCAGCGTGAGCTCCATGGAATGGGTTTCCATGGCCGAGCAGCTGCTTGCAAGCCACACATCACCAAGTACAATGCCAAGTGTCAGATCAAGTGGTGTAAAGCACCGATCACCGGACTATGGACTATCAGCTGTCACTGGACTATGGAGCAGTGGAAACGTGTTCTGTTTATTACATTTTTGGCAGTCTGATGGTCTTTGGTGGTAGAAGCTAGGAGAATGTTACCTTCCTGACTGCATTGTGCCAACTGCAAATTTTGGATAATGACATGGGGCTGTTTTTCAGAGGTTGGGCTTCTGACTTCCAGCGAATGTTTCAGCATACCAAAACATTTTGCACAATGCTTTGTTTTGTTCCAACTTTGTGGGAACAGTTTGGGGAAGTCTTTTTTCTATTCCAGCATGACTGTGCCCCAGTGCACAAAACAAGGTCCACATGGTTGGATGAGTTTGGTTTGGAAGAACTTGACTGGCCCACACAGAGCCCTGACCTCAACCCTATCAAACAACTTTAGGATGAACTGGAACAGAGATTGCTAGCCAGACCTTCTCATCCAACATCAGTGCCTGACCTCACAAATACCCTACTGAATGAATGTTTAAAAATTACTACACAAACACTGCAAGATCTTGTAGAAAGCTTTCCCAGAAAAGTGAAGGCTGTCATCAAAGGGGGAACAACTACATATTACTGTCTATTTATTTAGAATGCAATATAATCAAGGTCCGTGTTGGTGCAATGGTCAGTTGTCCCAATGCTTTTGTCCATATAGTGCATATTGGGGTGTATGTATAAACACGGTGCACATGCAGTTTGTGCCATATACTGGCACAATCAGCATGTGCACCAATGTATAAAGCAGACATGATGGAGTCGCTTGAAGCGAATGCGTAGATTTAGGTAGTGCCTATCAAAAAATCAGGCCATGATTTGTGTCCCGCACTGAAAAGTGTCTGGAACGGAGATTGTTGCCTTTTTTTAAACTCCCGACAATTTGAAGTGTGTAAGTTTTTATACATAGCCCCCATTGTGTTTTGTTTTAATATTTCAGTGCCACCTAGCACAAACGAGAATCCCGTTTCTTAAATTACTTCTTTAGTACAAGTAACGATTTTCCTTTGTTTCTACGTCAAGCATCTTAAAAGGTCATCTAATCTAGTTGGTGGTAAGCTGCTTAATCAACAGCAATTCACATGTTCTTTTACCTAGTTGCTCCTTGGTTGGAATATAAAGAATATACAGGTTGTGTATCCATTTTGTCTCTATCCAAATTCCAGGTCAACAGACACAAAGAGTAAGCTAAAAATTGCATTATATTGAATGTAGGCATATTGGAGACTTGCCTTCCTCTTACCTTTTGTATCTTGTATGGCTAACCATTTGTTACCAAATACTTATATGTTTTCTTTCCCCATTATGCACCATTGTAATGTATATAAATATTATTTCAGTAATATTAATAATATTAGTTATGTTGAAAAGACTGTTTTCTAAAATAACCAGCAATGATGTGTATTTGCATTACATATAATATAAATACATAATAAATAAACAATACAAATGAAGCCAGAAGTAAAAGAACTAAAACTAAATGTAAAGATTGTAAAAGAAAAATGCACAAGTTGTTGTTCATATAGGTAAGTTACTGTTAAGTGCAATAAAAGAAAGAAATCCATTAGGGGGCTTGTTTTCTTTGGGTCTTGTGTATATGGCAGTGTTCATTTTTGTGTGGAAATGCTGCTAATAACTGAAATTAATAAACTACTGGAGATTTTAAATTATGCGTGTGGTCAGATTCGTCACTGTTCCTCTGTTTGAAGTCATATTGCCACCATTGAAAAACCAATGCAAAGGGCGAGTCCAATCCAGCCCATAATACTCAATAGCTACTTATTACAATTATTAATATTAGCTCAAATGGCAGATATGCAAGCAATTACACTTCTGGAAGTATGAGTGTGTACACATTAAAAAATATTACATTATTTACAAGTGCTACCACTAGCATTGTTTTTCTGAGCCACATAAATGTCACCATTATATTGTTCAGTAATGAAATAATGCTGGGTTTTCCTGTTTCTTCCTAAAAAGGATGCAGTAGACCAGGGCTTGACAAATTTAATTTGATTCTAGGAGCCAGCAAAAAATTTTAGGAGCCAGACAATCACGCAAACATACACACGCAATTCATAAACACACACACCAACCCACTTCACATATACACCAAACACACACCAACCCACTTCACATATACACCAAACACACACCAACCCACTTCACATATACACCAAACACACACCAACCCACTTCACATATACACCAAACACACACCAACCCACTTCACATATACACCAAACACACACCAACCCACTTCACATATACACACACACACACACACACACCACACTTCACATATACACACACACACACCACACTTCACATATACACACACACACCACACTTCACATATACACACACACACACCACACTTCACATATACACACACACACCACACTTCACATATACACACACACACACCACACTTCACATATACACACACACACCACACTTCACATATACACACACACACACCACACTTCACATATACACACACCACACTTCACATATACACACACACACACCACACTTCACATATATACACACACACACCACACTTCACATATACACACACACACACACACCACACTTCACATATACACACACACACACACCCCCCCCCCACTTCACATATACACACACACACCACACTTCACATATACACACACACACCACACTTCACATATACACACACACACACCCCCCCACTTCAAATATACACACACACACACACCCCCACTTCACATATACACCCCCCCCCACTTCACATATACACCCCCCCCCACTTCACATATACACCCCCCCACTTCACATATACACCCCCCCCCCACTTCACATATACACCTCACATATACACATACACACCTCACACATACACACCTCACAAATACACACATCACACATACAAAAGTTTATTTTTTTTCCCCCCCTGTCTTAACTTGTGAGTGCTGGGTGTCGTCACTTGACAACCCAGCACTCATCCGAAATAGCAAGGAAGAACGGCTGCAGCACGAATGTTCCTTCCCTGCTCCCTTACCTCATTGCAGGGCTGGGGAACATTCGTTCTGAAGCCGATCTTCCTTGCTATTTCGGATGAGTGCTGGGTTGTCAAGTGACGACACCCAGCACTCAGACACGCGTTGCGCGAGGGGGCGGAGCTTACTGTCTGCGCGATCCGCACAGACTTCTCCCCCTCGCGCTGCAAAAATCCACGAACACATGAACGGCAGCAGCAAGGGGGTCTTGTAGGAAACGGCACCCGGGCGCCAGGCTTAATTTCCAGGTCGCCATGGCGACCTGGCGCCCGGGGTTTGTCGAGCCCTGCAGTAGACTATTTGCAAAATAAATACTGGATACTTTCCCAGAAGTGTGTGTTACACTGTAACGGTGGTCAAGTAGTTAATAAATGAATGCTGGATACTTTCCCAGAAGTGAGTGCCACACTGTAACAGTGGTCAAGTAGTTAATACACAAATACTGGATAGAAACATAGAATGTGTCGGCAGATAAGAACCATTTGGTCCATCTAGTCTGCCCAATTTTCTAAATACTTTTAGGCTTGTCCCTCCATGTCCATCAACCCTGCTGCAAATCTTTGTATCATCTGCAAAAAGACATACTTTACCAACAAGACCTTCTGCAATATCACTAATAAAAATATTATAGAGAATAGGTCCAAGTACAGATCCCTGTGGTACCCCACTAGTAACACGACCTTGCTTCGAATATACTACATTGACTACAACCCTCTGTTGCCTGTCACTCAGTAATTGTCTAATACATTCAACAATATTGAAATCCAAACTCAAAGATTGCCATTTATTGATAAGCCTTCTATGTGTGACAGTGTCAAAAGCCTTATTGAAATTTAGGTAAGCAATGTCTACTGCACCACCCTGATCTATTATTTTAGTCACCCAATCAATAAAATCAGTACGATTAGTTTGGCATGATCTCCCTGAAGTAAACCCATGTTGTCTCTGATCTTGAAATCCATCCTATTTTAGATGTTGAACAATCCTATTCTTTAACATGGTTTCCATTATTTTCCCCACTAATGAGTAGGGAGGAGTCTATAGTTGCCCGACTCCTCCCTACTACCTTTCTTGTGAATGGGCACAACATTTGCTAATTTCCAATCTTCTGGGACTACTCCCGTTAACAATGATTGGTTAAATAAATCTGTTAACGGTTTTGCTAGTACACCACTAAGTTCTTTTAATAACTTTGGGTGTATCCCATCAGGGCCTATCGACTTATTTGTCTTTACTTTAGACAGCTGAAGTAAAACCTCTTCCTCTGTAAACTTACATGCATCAAAAGACTCATTAGTGTTTTTCCCTTAATGAGGTCCCCTACCCTCATTTTCATTTGTAAAAACTGAACAAAAATATTCATTAAGGCAGTCTGCTAGGCCTTTATCCTCTTCTACATAGCATCCTTCTTTTGTTTTTAATCTCAATAATCCTTGTTTTAATTTCCTTTTATCATTTATGTATTTAAAATTGTTTTATGCCACTTTTTCACTTTTGTCACACTGTAACAGTGGTCAACTAGTTAATAAATGAATACTGGATAATTCCCAGAAGTGTTTGCCACACTGTAACAGTATTCAAGTATTTAATACATGAATACTGGATACTTTCCCAGAAGTGTGTTCCACACTGTAACAGTGGTCAAGTAGTTAATAAATGAATACTGGCATCCGAGCCATCATTAGTGAGATCATAAGACAGGAATAAGTGCTTTATATTATACTTACCTTAGCGTCTAACCTTTGACTTGCCACTGTATTTAGCACTACATGTGTATTAGTTCCTTTGCTACAAGGTGTTAATCGGGGGAAGATAATGTCCATATAAAAAAAATTAAAAAGTACTTAATATTTTTGAATATGACTACACTTGGTGTTCTTTGTGGCTCTGTCAATTGTGTGCTACCCTTTTTTAAAACATTTTCCAGCACCACCCTGTTCTCTTTAAGTTTCCTATATTTTTGCATGCCGATTCTTCCACGGCCTACTCTCGCCTCAGAGAAGAGTGAAACTAATGCAACTATCTGGTGTCTCATTTATTTAAGGACAGTACCAATTAATTTATCCCTGTGCTATGCCTAATAAAGCCATATATGATTTTTTGCAAGAAAATGTTCATTTTTACTTTTACTTTTCTCTACCCTTGATGTAGCTTGATATAGAAATTTCTTTAGAAAAGGTGGGACATTAAAGCCAATTTCCATGTTGTTGTTAAAATGGAAACAGAGGGCAAATTATTTCACTTTCTATAAAAATCTTATCCAAAATGTATTTTGAGTAAAGAATTTACCTCAACAGATAGTAATATCAGATCTGTTGTTCTGACTCAAGCTGGGATCATTTGTTTTCCTTCCATTACTTGCTTCATCTGCTTTTAAATATGGCCACACTGCCACACTTAGCAGCCAGTAAAAAGGTGATACTTTAAATGTAGTAATGCAGGGATTGACAATTCCCATGGCTCCTAAAATTCCTGCTGGTGGCTGACTGTATACTACAGGCGCTGCAGCACTGGTTATATAGACACTGAGCATATAAAGCAGGGCTTGACAAATGTATCTGAGTTTAAGGAGCCAGCTAAAATATCTAGGAGCCAGACAACAGCACATAAACACACGCAGTCACAGACAGACACACATATACACACACAGACACATCATCATATATACATGAATAAAGGATTAATTTATTCTAATTTGGAGTACCAGGGTGAAACTCCTCTTCTTGCACCCTCCACTTCTGAGTGTGAAACCTGCTACACCTTGTTTTTCTACATATACATACACACATCCACATCCAGTCAGTCACATGCATACACACACACACACACACATCCAGTCAGGCACATATATACACACAAACACATCCAGTCAGACACATATATACACACACATACGCATCCAGTCAGACACATACATACACACATCCAGTGAGACACATATTTACACACACATACACATCCAGTCTGACGCATATATATATACACACAAACACATCCAGTCACACACATATATATATATATATACACAAACACATCCAGTCACACACATATATATACACACAAACACATCCAGTCACACACATATATATACACACAAACACATCCAGTCACACATATATATATATATATACACACAAACACATCCAGTCACATATATATATATATATATATATATACACACACAAACACATCCAGTCACACACATATATATACACACAAATACATCCAGTCACACATATATATATATACACACAAACACATTCTGTCACAGATATATACATACACAAACACATCCAGTCACACACATATATAGATACACAAACACATCCAGTCACACACATATATAGATACACAAACACATCCAGACACATATATACACACACATACACATCCAGTCACACACATATTTATATACACAAACACATCCAGACACATATATACACACACATACACATCCAGTCAGACACATACATATATACATAAACACATCCAGACACATATATACACACACATACACATCCAGTCAGACACATACATATATACATAAACACATCCAGACAAACACATATATATATACACAAACACATCCAGTCACATATATACACACACATACACATCCAGTCAGACACATATATATATACAAAAACACATCCAGACACATATATACACACACACACGGCAGAAGGTTTTTTTTTAAAGGGGAAAAAAATGTTCACCTATCAATGTCCCCCCTCCCTGCTATAACACCTCCGGGGGGTGGGGGGGGGGGTGTCGAATTCCAGCCTCAATAAAGGGAGGGGGGCGTTCCAGCCCGGTGGAAGAGAGCAGCTTCCCTGCTGAGCTCCCCGGTGATCAGCACTATATCGGTGCGCGAGGGACGGAGCAGGAAGTCTGTGCAGCCGGTGCACTCACTCTGCTCCCTCACGCACCTTTGCTGGATTAAAGAGGAAAAAACGATCCTATTGCCAAGGCACCATGCGGGGCTCAAGATACCCGGGCGCCAGGTCTGATTTCCTGGTCGCCATGGCGCCGGGGTTTGTCGAGACCTGATTTAAAGTTTTATTTCATTTTGTGATTTCCTGTGCTGCTGTAATACAATACATAGTGTGGCATGTAATAAGCTTGCTCTTTTACATGAATGATCTCTTAACAGTGCAACATGTCTGATGACACTCTCACTAGAGAGACAGGAAATTCCATTAATTTGAATGAAATTATTCTCATTGGTTCCTACAAAAAAAAAATGGAAATAGCCTTTTACTCAGCTAGTGTGGCCAGTCCTGGTTTCTTGCAAACTGCTGTTATTTTACACTTGTTTTTAAGCAATGCAAAATGTAAAACATGCATTTTAAAGTACCTTAAGTGCAATAAATGCATGAAATGCACCAGGAAGCTTGTTTTCTGTGCCTTATATTTATTATTATATTATATTTTATAGCTCAGTGGGCTAATAATGCACTCTGTAAAATCTGTTCAACCCTCAGATTTGCAGGTTCAATTCCCCATGCATTTGACTCAACCCTTCACCCTCCTGAAGTAAATAAAATGAGTACCATTGAATTGGGTGATAGTAGCATCTCTGAGATGTTAGATAAAAGTAACATCCCCAGGACATGAAACACAGAGAATGTCCTGATCAAACACCTGACCAAAGCATGTGTTAATAAAATCTGTTCACTCCTTTACATCATTAGTGAACTTGATGGTTTGATATTCATTCATTGCAGCTTGGCAGCACCTCAAGTAAACGTGGGAAATTGGGCAAAGTTTACTCTGTCAAAGTCAATGTTACATGCATGGTGTTCATCTGAAATTGGACTTTATTACATGAGAACCGACTTTTCCTCTATCAGGGCTATCTTTTAATATGTTTTGAAAATATGTAATACATTTAGACCTCAACATTTAGCTAATCAAACGTGCAAACAATAGGAGTGGATATTTCGTAATATAATTATCTCTGAAGTCAATTCTAATAAATAGAATACATTCTGAATAACCACCGCATAATGGTGAGATTAAAAATAGTGATAAATATATTTAATTATCAGTCTGGGTACAGTGTGTTAAATAAACCTCTGAAAATGTAATTAAATAAAATGTGCATAAATATGTATATCTATCACACAACAGTCTAGACAATTATGCCAACATATGATATGCACCCTTGTCCCCTTACCAAGTTTCGAATCACCAAAACAAAAAAAAGAATGGATAGGCAAAAAGATTCAAACGCCAAGTGCTAAAAAAAAAAAAATCCAATCACCACCAAACACATTGTAGATAATCTTACTGTCTAAAAGAGGGACCTTTATGTCATAAAATAGCCAGACAAATTTATTTTTATTAATAAATATGAGACTCAAATTGGCAATAAAAGAAAAGAAAATGGGAGTAAGAACAACCCAAACCAAGTTTCTAGACCAAAGTAAGTTCTAAGAGAGTTCTATGGAAAACAATAAAAACAAATTAGGTACCAGCAGTAAGGATTTTGGAAGTTATGGTTCACTACCTACTCAAGTAGATTTATGAGTTTTCATCAAAGCCAGACTAGATATTTCTGGCTGCCTCTTCAGACACAATAGTGGAGTCAGAGTAAACCGCAACTCATGGAACCTGCAATCATGGAATTTCCCCAAATTAAAACAATGATAACCTAAACACAAACTCACACCCCTATTATAATCATGAACTCCATAGCGCAGCAGACACAAATTTGCATTCTATTGACTTTCCCCCTCAATCCTCTGTCACATCTTACAGTTTCCCTCCCGGTCTACTCTACATACCTAAATAGTGAGCATAAACTCATAATCATTGATCCATTCTCTTCCATTTTCTTTTCCTTGGTTTCTCCTTAATATTCATTTTATTCTTAACACCAGAGTATTGTCTATCAACTTCTCCTTTCTCTGTGTATACCCTCACTCAGCAATGTGCATAGAATAAATTGCCTTACTCAAAATCCATATCTTCATCCATAAATTGTAGAAGCCTGTTTTTGTTGGCCTCAGGAAATCTTCCTCTTCCCTTACTCACACAAACTCGTCTGCATCTTAAACAATCCTCACTGTACTGATTCCTCTGATCATTGCCGCCTTCTACCTTTGCACCATCAGATGTCACTTCTCAACGTAAAATAGCCAATATGTGAGAATCACGCCCTGTTCACATGAAGCACAAGTTAAACAACCAATTACCCAAGTATGATACATGCCAGTATCATAACCTCCATACTTCAGGCTTCATCACGTCCTAATGGAAGTTGGCCTCTCTGAATGGTTGAGCATGAGTTCACATTGAGAGGCAGAGCTAAGAATAAATCTGCAAGTAGTTCTAAAGATATTTTACTTCAATTAGTAAAGCAAGAGTTAATCAAAAAAAATTTAGACTAGTAAGACTGAAAAAAATCCTTTAGGGAAAGGTATTGGTTTGTCACTCATTATCTAATACACCTTTAAAAATAAATACAAGTAAAAAAAAAAAAAAAAACGCACCAACGACTCTATAACCTTCTCAGAGAGGAAGATTAACAGACCATAGAGTTGGGTCAGAAATGGGGTAGGCACAGTATTTCTCACCTGAACAAAGGTCACCTAGTTGGTGTGAGCAAAATGTTCACATGGCCATACAGAAATGAGTCTGACTGTACGCATTCATCCATAAGGGCACAGGAGCTGAAGTCTTGTCAGATCAGATCATATGCACTGCAGTTCTGCTGTTTCAGGCCTTCATCTGTCAGGCAGAAAAAAACAAAACAATCCACTTCTCACGGTCATAGATACGGTGAATATTTAGAAGTTCTAACAAGCCACACATTCCCTCAAAATAAATTCTGCATGATTGATGTATTTTGGCATAAGCATTTCAAAATCTCTGGGGGTTGGGGGAGGGAATTCGTCCAGAGATGGTGAATGCAACATTATATCCAAAGAATATTACATAATAGGCTTTAAATTCATAGTGAACTTTTTTTGAACATTTGCAATATTGGTGCGTTTGTCATCTGGATGGAAATGGGTTTATCAATAGCTTTTAGTTACATTTCAGCTTATATTTCATTAACATAATTCTACCTCATTGCGTATAAGAATTCCACATGGATAAAAAAAAATTACAAAACATAATAAGAAGGTGCCAAAAGTCACAAAAGTACTTTTTATTCTTGGTAGTCCTTGAAACTATAAGTATGACGCCTGGAGTTTCTATAAAACGCGCAGAATAAAATGATGACATTTTTCATAAGGAGAAGACTACCATTATCACAATACAAGTGTAGACAAGCAGATTTAGCAAGAAAAAGGGCCCAGAGGTCCTGCATTCCAGCATTGCAGTGTGAGGGGTGAAAGCTCTGCCCCTCAAAACATTATAGCCACTGTGAATGTGTGTGCATGTTTGACTTGTGTGTATGTATACTTACTTGTGATTGTGTGTGTGTGTGACTGCAAAAACAAACACACAAACATACTGTATGCAAACATTAACTCAGGCCGTATGAAATAGCTAAGCATACAAATATAAAACATGCATACCAATATATGTACCTATTCCTATACACAATGCTATGTTTTATAAAGTGGTACAGCTGTCTTCCATTAGATTCTAAGCTTGTTTGTGTGATTGTGTGTACTTCTGAATGTGTGTGTATTTGTGAGTGTGTGTGGCTGTGTGGAAGTGTATATATATGTGAGGCTGGGTGAAATGATCTGCAGAGTCTGACTCGGGACAAAACAATCTGGCCGTGTGGAAACATTCTCCCCAAAAATTCAGAAAGTAAACTTTAATGTGCAAGCTAACTTAGGTCCAACCCTAATGTGATCCTGCGTACCCTTATTTTTTATTTCTTTCAATTATCTTTTACACACACTGTACGAGATAAATATATAAATGCCCGGATGCCGCTCATGCCACATTAAGATCCGAGAGTATAGTTTATCTTTATCGACTGTTAGATTAACAGAGATAAATCTCGACATGGAGATTTATGTGAATGTGTGTAATAAATAGTCCACCAAGAACAAACACTGTCTTGTCTCATGCAAGAAAGTATAATATTGCATATATACATTGATACTTTTGGTGTTTGTTGGGGGGGGGCTTACATCAAGAGGGAAAAAAACATCATCAAGAAAATAAAGACATTTACATGGAGTTAGAGCAAATATTGTTCTGTTATAAAAAGGTTTTATTATGTAGTCTTGATCCCTAAGAGAAAAAACAAGATTAAATTAAGATTTCCATCAGCTGATATTAAATATTATCAATAATAAAGCAGAGATCTCAAGACACTTAATGAAGTTCTACTGACAGACAAGTTTCCTCAAGCAGGCAGGTAAAAATAAAACAGGTGAACAAATGATAAAGCAACAATTATCAAGAGTTATCTAGAATAAGGAACTAGTACATTAGAAAGGAATACAATTAACTGTTGATACTAGGGTGACCACATGCCCCTGATTGCCCTTAACAGTCCGCCAATGCTATTTTATGTCCCGGGCAGCTTTAATCCGGGACAATGCAAAGTCCCAGATTGATATCTCTGAGAGAAAGAGGTCTCAGCCAATCAGGTGAGACCTCCAAACTCTCATGATTGGCTGAAATTTCAGAAGCCTCTCCTGATTGGCTCTGTCCCTCTTTACATGGAGTTCAGTGTAACCTGCAGAAGCCTGCCTGCACCATGCAAGGTAAGAAACCCACACTCGGTGCCAGTGCGTCCTGTCTGATAATGACTGTATATATATTATAAATATATTATTTAATATGAAATCTAAGGCTTCCTAATGAATTATACAAAATAAAATGTGGTCACACTAGTAGATAAACCAAATTAACATTGAAAACAATCAGAAACAGCATGTGCATCATGATAATCCAATGCTGGAAAAAAATATGTGCAAAAAACTTGTGCATGCAAAATATGCACCACGGAGTTAACCCTTTCACAACCAACGAGGTGACCATTGCTCACTCCTCTGGCTCTCAAGAGGTTAAAAAAAATGTATAGATTGTGTAAGTCAACCACATGTAAGCTAGGGCCATCTATGGGGAATGTATAGTCCAGGGATGCTCTTCAATCTTTGCTGACTAGTAGGATATATTCATATAAAAATGATTCTTTATAAAAATATGGCATTATTCCCTAACAATGTAGAAAAATTAAAAGCAATGTCCTATATCACTGTTCCAATAGTAAATCCCATCCCACATAAATAACATGCCATAAATAAACCTATGCAATAAAATATCTAGAGCAGCTCACAACACATACTGCAGTTCGAAGTTCAAGACCAAGGCTATAACTGGAACAGGTGAGCCTCATAGGAACTTTGTTGGAAACTTTTACAGATATTTGTTATATGGTTTTATTAGCAATAATGTGATGAGAGAGTGGATATACATGGTAACCAGCTTTAAAATGTGCATTACAAGAAGTAAGATTTAGCGCCAATATTCCTATAAAGCAGGTGTATATCTCACTCAGTGTGCCGGAGCTAACCAGAAATGTGGAACAAAGTGCCAACTCCCCAATTCGACCCTCAATAAGTCCGATCTCAGGAAGTATGGTGTGCAGTCTGGGATTGTGCACTACATTTTGGGAGTGTGACATAGCCTAATGCATAGTCATACCTCTCAACATTTCCCATGGCAAGGCTGGATGCTGAGGGGCATGGCTTGAGATAGCACATCATACAGACAGCACTACTGCACACGCACAAACATCTGCTCACACACAGTATTCCTGCTTAAAGCAGGACAGTTGGGGTTTTAACGTGTGCACATATTTAACATGCAGATAAAAAAAGATTTCATTTAAAACTTGCATAAAGCGTAAATATTTTAAGAAAAAATGATTTAATGAAAGAATACTAATAAAGTATTTTATTGAGCTCTTTGTGCCTCTACAGCTCTAGCAGGGGGCTGACATTTTGTTCAGAAAGATCTGCCCTAGCTGACCCAAGATGTAGGCCCCCTGTTAGAGTTACTGTCATTTAAGAAATGAAAAAAACCTTATATTATTAATTTGTATTAATAGCAACTGTCTTCTATGTTCACTTGTATTCCAGTCCAGGTACCTTGTACAACCTTGCTTCAAATAGGTTTTGTAATATTGTTAAACTGCAGAATGGTGAAAGATTTAATTTGTACTATTTCATAAATTAATTGCTATGCTTCAGTTTAGATAATCTAGCCTAAGAGTGTGACTATAAGCGGCTTCTTGCCAGGGGCTGAAGAATGGAAGCTCTGGTATGCAGGCAGAACACATTGCATCTTGTTTATTTGGGTGTTCCCATTCCATGACAGTTCTACTTTTGTACGTGAAACAATTTCTTTATCTGCACAACCAAAGGATCTGTAAAACCTCAGAACAAACAGTGAAATATTTTCTTCATGTGGATTTTTAAAGCTTAAAGCTAAAGTTCCACTGTTTGTTCTCTGCAGTGGTGAGAAAAACACAAAATGATAATTAAAGTGGCAGTGAATAATTTTTGACTTAAGCGTTATTAATACAGGCAAAAAGTTTAAAAAAAAAAAGAAAAACATAGTACCACTTGTTTGGTTTAAATGCAGGCTTATCACTGAACAGGCTCTTGCATCTAATACAGCTAAACATTTTTTTTCCCACTCAATGTTTTACAACACTGACTCAATAATTAACTTAATTGAACTTATTTATTTTTGGGGTGGGGACATACTTTGTACTTTATTTTATTCATAGAGTTCCAGCCCCTCCTACTTTTAGTGAAAGAAAATTGACTATTACTCAGCTAGTGTGGGCAGTTCTGGTTTCTTGCAAACTGCTGTAATTTCACAAATGCATCTAACTGCAAGATTTTTATATTTGAAAAGCAGAGTAATATGCATTAACATTGGGAAGATGCTTTTTGGGCACCAAACAATCTCTTTAAAGTCCTCTCTGTTAATTATATGTGAAAAATGGGTCACACAGAGTGCTTGGGCAGAACAATACAGGAGTGAAGCAGGTCATGTACACCTGGGCCTGTCCCCTTAATGGGACACAGACACACTGCCTGTATCACAGCCATGGTTAGCCATTTTATGCTACCTGTTTATTTATAGATTACATTTACTAGTTTACTCAGTCAAGTAAAAAAGTATTTAAAAAAAAAAACATTTGAAAAAAACAAAACTGAAATACTAGTCAGAAAATAATCAAGAATGAGAGAAGCATTTTGGCCTAGTAAGGAACCCAGAAACTCTTTTTGCACCGGGCACCTTAATGGTCTTGTTTGCCACTGAGTTGGCAACAGTTAGTGACTGGGTCACATAGAGGATGCCAGTGAGGGGATAAACTAGTACTCATCATTTTATCCCTATATTAGGTCTACTGTAATTTTCATTTGTTCTTCTATAGTAGAAGCCAATTTTCTTTCCTATTTAATATGCTGCTCTAGTCTTATGCTTGTGGATTTATAATAATGTGATATAAACATTTTTAATGTAATAAAATAAACAGCATTGCATTTTAGTTAAATAAGGTAAGTACATAACCACCTCATCTGAGATATTTTATCCATCATTCAGAAAGATTAAAAATATTCCATAATCCAGCTTCTTTATGTTATCTAAACTGCACTGTGAACCTTGCAGTTTCTCTACTCAACACTGAACGGCTATTGTAGTCACAGCATTATACTTTTATTTATACATCTAAAAATTCAGGTCGGGGCACATACCTTTATTTATAGAATAGCACTCAAGTTATTATCCTGCTGTATATACTACAACAATACAGTCACCATGTGATACTGCTACCGTCATTTCATTCTTCATACAGCTAAGTAACCTGGAATGTCTGCATCAAGGACATTATTAGAAGGAAAACAATAAAAAGAAGGGGAAAAAAATAGCAGCCACACACAAGATCAAGTAGCATGTTACATAAACACAAAAACCATAGCAAGGAGGGGATGCAGCAAGCCAGCAAAGACAGAGGTCGCATGGTGGAGGAGCTCCCTACCTCTAAAGCCTTTTTACTATAATTTCTACATGGCATCCCTGGGGTCCTGGAGACAGTAGGGCCAGCCGATCTCCGAGATTCCCTTGCAGGATGGATGAAGATTCTGCATCTCCCACCGATCTTGGCCGACCATTGTATACTGATGCCTTCAGAATCCGGAAGGCAACCAGGGCTCCCTCTGAGCCCTGGGACAGCCTACTCAAGACCCGCTCTGCAGCAGATAAAATTTTGTTACTGTCTGCAGCATGCAAATGCCATATCAAAATAACACGCTCCAGGCTTTTGAAGATCTACCTCCGTCTACCCTTATGTGGCGCAGGTCGATGTCCCGCTTACCTGGTCACCTCCAAGCATTGGATATTCGATTCCGCTGGGGACTGACTCAACCTTTTCCTCAGCGAAGAGACCGCCAAAATACTAGTGCACTCGCTTGTGATCTCTCTCCTTGACTACTGTAACGGCCTCCTGAATGGACTACCTCCGACTCGTCTGTCTCCCCTGCAATCTATCCAAAACGCAGCTGCCAGACTCATCTTTCTTGCACGTTGGTTCGATTAGGCGGCTCCTCTCTGCAACGCCCTCCACTGGCTCCCCGTCTGCTCAAGGATAAAATTTAAAATTCTGTCTTTAACCTACAAAGCCCCCCACTCCTCCGTACATAGCCTCCTTTGTTAACCGATACCTCCCTGCACGACCTCTGCGCTCTTCACTGAGACTAAAACTCTCCTCCAACCTCATCACCACTTCTCACTCATGACTGCAAGATTTTGCCCGTGCTGCCCCTCTCTCTGGAACTCCCATCCGCAGAGCATTCCAGCTCTCTCCCTCCTTTTCAAATTTTAAAAAGTCCCTCAAAACCCTCCTCTTTAAAAAAGCTTACTACCCAACCCTTTGTATGTATTTCCCTTCTATGCTCTGTACCTAGCGTTACGTAAATTGTTGACGCTATATAAATAAATGTTAATGTAATGTAATGTAATCTTTTATGATCCACAAGGACTGTCGCCAGATCACTGTCTGCACTATGAAAGAGGCCTCCAACGCACTTGTCACACTGGATATACCCCAGATACAGCATGATACCCCTGTGAATACTGATCCGGCATTGCTTACACAGTAGTCTCCCCAGACCATGGAAGCTACTAATGGCCATACAGCTGCTACACCTACCTCTCACTGACTTTATGATATTTGGGTCTGCGGACATGCTGCTGAATATAATGTTTACTGGTTTTTATAAAGTTTTCATGTGTGCTCTCTCCTGACCTCATACCATTCCCCCACTCGGATACCCATGCTACTAGAACATTGTGAATACTAGACGGCATTATTTCCCACTATGTGCATTTCTACCATTGACTGCCATTTCTGCATTTTTACATGATCCTGTTTTTGTTTTGTTTGTTTTTTTATCGTTGATGTTGATTCGCTCCTACTCTTATTTACTGATGCAGACAGTTAGTCTGTTGTTATATTTTAGCCAACCAAGATTGCCTTGATTCACTATTGAATGGCTCTGACAGTTAGTTACTTTGGCCAATATGTCTCATTATTATATATGGTGATCCCAGACTCTGTGTCAAACAACATAAGACCCCACAGCACTGTTTTTAGCACATCTATTGCCTTGCCCAATGAGTCATCCCCTATGATGTGCTGTTGCTTCACTTATATTTCCAGAATTAATTCTTTACACTAACTTAAGACTGTTAAAAACAAATATATATGTACCTATATGAGAACATGTCACATATAGATTGTGTGTATTATTTGATCTTCCTGTTGTACAATAACGTGACAATTTTTATTGTGTGATAATAGAAACTTTAATTACAAAAAAACAATAACAAGGCTGTTTTTTTCCATCTAAGGATAATTGGTAAGCCCGTAGTCTTAAAGACCAGAAGAAAAGTACAAATATTGGTGTTATTTATAAAAGTCAGTTCTGGGGAAAAGCTGAATTTTGCCACAGAATTTACTTTTGTAAATAATCCCCAATGTGTGTTACACCTAGCCTTATTTTCTGTATGTTGTAGACGTGTTTAATAAATGTGAAACACTCTTATTTTTACTTTCAAAGCATTTAATGTTCCTCTGTAGGTTTACATTGAATTTCATTTCAGAGGGGGCTCTAAATCCAGTGACATTCAATAAGTAAAGAGTAAAGAAAAAAGTAAAGGGCTTGGAGAAATAGGTAAACCTGTTGCTATAGCAACAGCAATAAATTACACTTTATTTGCAGTTTTTTGGACAGAGGAAGTAACCTGACAATCCAGACCTGTTTCTTTTTCTCTGAAACCATGTCATCCCAAAATTGTAGCCTGTTTTGCTTATGCATCTCTTAGTTCCACTCATCAGTATAATGAAACTCCATGTCAAAGTAATTCACAACAGGAGTGATGCTGTTAAACACATTTATTTAATCTTAGTTGTTGCTTATCCGTTTTAGTTCAATCTTGTCAGCAGATTTGCATACCCGGTCACAGAACAAATACTCATTATACTGGAGGAGGTATAAAGTTTGCAAGAAACTTTAGTTACATTCAAAAGTCTGGGGTAAATCTTAGACCAGGGTGCATAACCTGCGGCCCTCCAGGTGTTGCAGGACTACATTTCCCATACTCCTCTGCCAGCCTCTTAGCTGAAAGAGCATTATGGGAGTTATAGTTCATCAGCAACTGGAGGGCCGCAGGTTCTTCACCCTGTCTTAGACTAACCAGCTAACACAGATAGTTAGCTGGTAAAATATAATAAAAAGGTTTGAGTTCAACAGCACATAGTTCTAATAAAAATATTTTAAAATCAATTATGCCAGGGAGTCAATCATAAAAAGTACATGCTTCACAGGACAAACACACACACACACACACACAAAAACAAATAGTTAAAAGGGCCAAGACAGGAAGGAGGGGAAATAACATTTGTTTGAGAGAGTGCTTTTCCCTCTTTGGATTGTGTTTGTATATTTGAAGTCTCTTGGTTTATCACTACTATTCATCACAGGTGATCTAATGGTGTTCAGATAACACTATAGATGCAGGAAAGTCTCAGTGTATTTAGGCTTTTGGTACCTATGCAGTAATGCGTTAATGCCGTTAAAGGGCTCAGTTAAGGAACTGAATGAACTCAATTAAAATACTTTTGTGTTCTAACCCACCAATACTAAAACTTACAATCCACATGTACAGTATATTTTACATATATTCATATTTACTTAAAACAATAAATCAAGAGACAAACAACATTGAATTAAACAGTGTTTTAAAAAAAAAAAAAAATGTGTACTAGTTTCTATGAAAAGCATTGCTGGGAAGCTTCTAGCTTCCGAGAGCACTTGATAAATGCATTTCAAGTGATAATCCATTTAAATAAAATTGCTAAACATGTCAGGAGTTGTCAATGCAATTTCACCCACACACTGAAATATAATACACCACTTTGATTGTTTGAACATGTCATTTAAAGAAAAGGAGGAAAGAAACGCACTAAAGAAGATCTGAACACACACTTCAGTACAGTAGCGGAGCAAATTAGTAATTCATTACAGAGAAATAAATCCCCTTTTTATATGTCATCGAGTTTAGTAATAACAGTACTGGAGTGAAATGGATTTCAGGAAGATGTAATCCACTGGAGAGGAAGTATTTTATCAGTAACTGTTAGGATGAATTGATGCATTTTTTTTATGATACCCGTGCCTTATTTTACATAAAACAAATTTGTCATTTTGTTAAAGGAAGATTAAACATTGTTTAACCCTTGCTTCCTTGAAGGAAGCAAGGGTTAAACAAAACATGTCCCAGGACATTTAAGTAAACCCGACGTCTATCTTAATAGATAAGCGTGGGTTTACTATCTGCTGTGTCTCAAATTCGAGACACAGCAGTTCCTGGTTTTCGCGTGCTGACAAACAGCACAGTTAGTCAGAGCGGGAGCTCGCCCCGCTCTGACAGTCGAAAGCGAGGGTCTCTTGCTGCTAGCACAGAGAGAGACCCTCATTTTTGCATGGGATTAGCAGGGGGAACCTAGTTAAGGTCCCCCCTGCTGATCCCATGCAAAAATGAGGGTCTCTGTCTGAGTGAGCAGAGAGAGACAGTAGCCAAAGCAAGGCAGCTGACAGTCAGAGGATAAACTGGCGTATACTATCAAAAGTACACGCCAGTTTATCCTCATACTAGGGACAACTAAAATATCACTTGTGCTTCTGTATTAGAAGCACAAGTGAAAAATAACGTTTAGTGTCCCTTTAAGTGACAGAAGGCGATTTCTGTCGCTTAAAAAAAAATTCAGAACAATGTACCTACAGAAGACATGCCCAATTCTTTTGGAAGAGTTGAGACTTCCAGGATGCTATGTCACAGAGATGCTGCTGTAAATTCCTTCTGTGACGTTGTGCATGTGAGGAGAGTATTTCCTCCCCTGTAATTGGCTATGAACACACCAATGATAGAGAAAGGTAGTCGCCAGGCTGTTTCACGTTGCTGCTACAGAGCAATGCTAACTGAGATGAAAAGACCATAGTCTTTGCTTTTTCAGAGACTAGGTGTGAATAACACATACCTCACAACTTTTAGCCCAGGAAACTCGGGACACTGGAGCTTGGGAGAAGGATATTCAGTATTCATTCCTTAGTGTAGCAAACAGTTTAAAGCAGGACAGCTGCAAGGCTTGATAACACTTTAAGGGTGCGCAAATTCAAGTTTTAATAAAAATAAAAATAAAATAAGATTTAATCCCTCTTTAATGATAATTTTACATAGTTTTCTGAATCGCCACATAAATAGAGTCCCTGGTATACGTATAATTGGACTAATTATTTCCCGATTGGCTATAGTATTGTATTATTTAACATTCTTATTCTTTAACACTAGTACTATTGATACCTTATACAAGTATCAACAAATTATAATTTTTAAAGCCATGTTATAATATATATACACACACACTACACATATATACAAATCGTAATTGTAATTGATTTATTACAACTAGCCTGTTAACAACAAACAGAAGGCAACTAAACAGAAGGAACACCTGGCTCACACACAAACTAATCATCCATGGTTACAGTAAGAGATAATAATCCAGGTCAGTCTTTTGCCAGTCTAACCCTTACATCACTATGTTGCTGGTTGCTAAGAGACCTGCAACTGGGAATACAAAGCCAGGAATGGATCATTAACACACTGTAACCTGGATTTATTTGGCAAGGATGAGCCGTCATCACACACTAGTGATTCACTGATCTTAAATAATAGCAGAGGGAAACAAGTCTGTATTTAGCATATATGGTCCCTGATTTTCCATTAACAAAAATCAACTAGGTTGATTGTCCTCTAAACATATTCCAGGGTTGAATTTGTAGGTAACCTATTGAGATGTTTTCAAGTCCCTTTAGTGGCACATCATAAAATATTAATAGCACATTACTAATTATTCTTGATATCCTGTTAACAGGTAAATAAAATATTACAATACACACAGAAATTGGGAAATATACATGGCATTAAACCAAGGCCACCCAGGCACCAACATTGTTCATGGTTGACATTTACTGGGGTTCATGACTGATAATTTAATGATATTCTATAGACCTTCACAAGACCATGATATGGACACGTGTCCTTGTAAGGACACGTTGCCTATCCCTGCTATCAACCTTGTTAAAGTAGTTCTCAACATATGGAAGGCTCTATTGAGTAATATTAGACTATCCTCTACTTTCCAGAGCTTCAATAACTCATTTCTTCAGGGAAGGGTATTTCTGATTAAACCACCTGCCTTTTCTACCTCTACCATATAACAACCAAATTCTATTAAATTTTTCTTCAATTCCTACATTATTCCGCATCAGGTTATATCAGAGCTTGACAAAATATGTGTAGACTTTAGGTGCCAAATAGGCCAATTCAGGCCTACATCACAAGCTGTATCACCTAAAATGTATGCTTACAAATGGACAATGACTGTACTTCCTTCTTCAACCTATTGCAAGTGTACACCATGCTAGCAATCTTAAATGAAACATACACAACTGAATGAGTACTGATGTTAAGCCGTTAAGGCCTAGCTCACCATCGTGCTGTTCTTAGTCTAGAACTTCCAAAATGATCTGCCATTCTGAGAGGCTGACTAAACATTTTTTGCCATCCACCAACAGCTAGGCCAGAGTTTGAATGCTTCCATATATTTGATGAGAGTACTAATGCCATGCAAATAGAAGTCAAGTATTTGCCTGTTTTACTCATTACAAAAGCAAAATGCATGCTACAACACCCCACATAGGCTTAACTTTCTAAATTAAAACAGCTAGGAGTAGACTATGAAAACTACATTCTAGTAATGGTTAACCTTGGAACTGCCAATGTTTTTGGAACTTCATGTCACATGACTCCCAGTCAGCCAAGAGGCTGATTAAGAATCATGGGATATGTAGTTCCCAACCATTAGCAATGCCAATAATAATCATCACTGTTCTAAAGTTATCATTCAAACCAGATTTCAGTAGTAAATTAATAAAATGGAACTGCAGCCCATACTATAATAGTTTATGAAGGAGATAGATATACTTTCAGTGGCCATACTGTAAAAGAACAATCAGTGATGGGTGACCAATGACAGATCCCAATTCAGTTCTGTTCAAAGCTTTCTTCATTGAACAGCAGGCGATGGAACAATAGAATATGGCACCAGTTTCCCTTACTAGTGTAGAAAGGAAATGTGCATAATCACAAAGCTGCAAAAGAGAGGTGGGGGTGGGAGAAGAGTGGATGGCAAAATGTACATGATAATGACTAAGGGTTATGCAATTCATTATAAACGGTTTTAGATTAACCTGGAAAGATACACAGACAGGAAACAATTGCAATGATTTTTAAAATATCTGGCTTATCACAAAGACATGTATATTGCCTTAGTGTCTATATCTGGAATTGTTTTTAAAAAGTACACCTTTCGCTTTCACATCAATTGGCAAAATAGGTTTTGATTCACAATATTACATTTATAAATAATAACAATGGAAGAAAAATTAATAAATACATGAATAAGGGTTACAGCAGTGGTACAGTGTGAACAGAATCTCCATCTAAAAAAACACTTGTGAATTTAGCAACCTTTGATCTCAGGGTCGAGGACTAGTGAACGTAAGACACGTGCACATACTATAGGGAAATTCTGAAAACTGAACAAACTAAAATTAGAAAATGGAACAGATACTCCTTAGCATCTGAGATCAGACAAAAGAAATGTCACAGAGTGCAAAAGGAAAGAGTGTTCAATATCCTGTAAGCAGCACTTCCCAGTGAAAACAACAGGGAGAATGCCAGATCAAGGACATAAAAATAGTATAAAAATGTGCTTTAAAATAATTGTCCGATTATAGGACATGGGAATATGCATGAAATTAAAAAATATATATCTTTCATATATGTTTAGGCATAAACAACAGTAGAATGGCATTTCAGCTTGTTTGGCAAGTTCAAAAAGAACAAGACAGGAGATAGTCTTTTAGAGAAGCAGATTTTATTCCTGACATTACTCAGACGCGTAAGTCTCAGAACCTTGTAAAACACTAGGCAAAGCCAATAACAATACAGTTTAGAACGATTTCATTAATGGTGAAGCGTAGTGAACTGACAAGTGAACTGCAAAGTCTGGCACTGATAGCATAGTTGGAAAAATATTGCATTGTAAATATTCCCCAACTTTTTTGTTAATGCCTGATTGCTACAGTTGGTTTGCAATATTAAATATATGACTCAGTTTCAATAGAAAACAAGTCTACTCAGCTTTAGATGGTGACTAATTAGTGGCATTGCTAATGTACAAAGATGAAATTAATCTCCACTTCAAATAATTTTGTGCTGATATCAGTGAGACATCTAATGATCTGCCCCACTGCTTTCACTGTCTATCAGCTCTAAGATTGCAACTTCTTCTGCCCTGCTGACAGGGTTGATGACAGGACAAAGAGCAGCTCATTGTGCATTAAACTTTACATGAGCATGCTTCCATTTCATTGCTGCTCATCCATATAGAGGACCAGGGGATAGCATCTCTCCATAGTGTTTCCCATTCTGGGACATTGTGCAGACAGAAACTAGTACAGATTGAGTATCCCTTATCTGAAATGCTCGGGACCAGCAGAATTTGGGATGATGGATACCTATGGATAACAGATCATTACTGCAGTCCGAAATGATCTACATTTGAGCAACATTCCCAGCATCTGAAAATCTATTTTTTTTTTTTCAGTTTTTGGATCTTCGGATAAGGGATACTCAACCTGTATGTTACAAAGTAACAACTTGCCATTGGAACACACGAGTCATGGCTGCTGCCAATGGGCCTATGTAGATATTACATTAAAAATCAGTTGTTTCTAGCTATTATAGTCATTTACAACATTAACAATCTCTACACTTTATAATCCATATGATGTTATTTTAATGGACAACATTTGTTTTTCTCTCAAAAACAAGGGCATTTCTAAAAGACCCCAAACCTTTGAATGTTAGTGTATATCCGCAGTGTAGTGTGGTAATACAAAATTAATTCAAAAGCTGTTTAAATCAACTTTATTCCAACAACCTTACATATTTATAGAGCTAATGAGAATATGGATAGTTAAATAGGTTGGGTAGCACCTTGCTGTCAGATGGGCCGTATTTGGTTGCACGCTGGACAGCCCTGATGAAGTTTCAAGTGCACAGTGTGTGCTGCTACCTTAAAGGACCATTGAACCTTTTTTTAACCCTTGCTTCCTTGACATCACATCTGAGACACAGCAGTTCCTGGTTGTCGCGTGCTGACAGCCAATCAGAGCGCTTCAACTACTGAATGTGAGGGTCTCTCGCTGCTAGCACACAGACATACCCTTGTTTTTGCATGGGATCAGCAGGGGGGCCTAGTTAAGGTCCCTCCTGCTGATACCATGAAAAAACTAGGGTCTCTCTCTGTACTAGCAGAGAGAGCCGGTCACCGACCAGACGGCTGCCTGCTTCCTATGGAAGCATGGCAACTGTCGGTCTGAGGATAAACTGGCGTGTACTATCAAAACTACACACCAGCTCATCCTCACAGTAGGAACAACTAACATTTCACTTGTGCTTCTATATTAGAAGCACAAGTGATATAAAGTTTAGTGTTTTTTTTAAGTGATGGCAATATTCAGGGGACGTCAGCTTTTCACTTCAGCAGAGTATGCACATGTGAAAAGCTCTTAAAAAAGGTCTCAATTACTGTACAAGGTAACTTTTGTGCCATATCTGAGTTCTACCCACTCATGGCCATATTCCAAACATTTTTAGGAGCAGAATCAATTCTCCAGAGCATCAAAAAACCCACTCATTAGCCGTGCACAGCTGTAGTCTGCCCACTTTATAGTGCTCTAAACAAACTGCGACTAGGGGAAATCCTTTTCTTGAGAATGGAGAGAAAATGAAACCTATGATTCCATGACCTGGTGGGGACTTTATGAAACATTCACAAGATCAATACAGGGGGCGGTCACAGGCATCACAAAGGGGAACTCCAAAACTATTTCAGTAACTCTGGGTTTTATAGCTCAAGAGTTATCTATGCTACCTCAAACAGGGCTACAAAATATTTGCAGGGGAGAGGAACAGACCTTTTTTTTCTGATGATGTTACAACAATTTAAAAAAAAAATGTTTACCATGTCAAGCAGTAATTAAAGCTTGGAAAAATATAAGAAAATTCTGCTAGTCAAAATAAATAACACCGACATTTATTATGGTGTTTTATCACAATGTGCACATACTAGCACCTATACACTTTGTGTTTGTATGTTGGTTTTAAAACAAAGTTAGGGCTTGACATGATTTTTTCCTTATAAGAGAGCTATCTTTTTAACTAAAGATGTACTGTATTTTTAAATAAATATGGATATGTATATTTATTTTAACACATTATTCCTGGACAATCACACACAAATGATATCCTATTGTTTTTATCTATGTAATGGGGATATTGCATGAACATGCACACACAGGTATCGCCGAATACTTGTGCTCTCTGCATGTGCACCTAAGCAAAAGGCAGACTCTGCACCAGTCCTGCACTTCTGGGATGCTCTGGTGCTCAGTGCCCCGGCACAACGCATATACAAAGAATTAGGCGCTGAAACCCATCCGGTTATGGATGGAGAACCTTTGCCAAACACCAGCAGTAGTTATAAATTAGACCTTAGCAATTGCCTCTTTTTGTACCTAGCCAATTTTTTTCTTAACACTAACTTTATAAATCCTCCATTGTGCACACAAAACCTTGATCTTCCATAGACTGGCTTTATTACGCTCATTTTGAGTTTACAATTTTCTAAAGTTTTACACATTTTTTCCCCGTAATATATTACTTGTGCATATACTGCAACCCTAAAGCTATAAACGAAGCCATGCTCAAACACAGGAATAACATCACAATAATATATTATGCATTGTTTTGGGGTTTTTTGTGTTTTTTTAAACAGAGTTTGTAAAGCCATAAAGGCCCTTAAACTCCATCTGTCTACGAGATACTAGCATTAGGAAAGGTTTTCTGACCACAGCAGAGTTTAGCAATTGAAGACCATAATGAGGAAGCTCAACTATGTCACCATGGCTGTCAGTGTTCTTGAAAGGTCAGTCTCTATGTAGAAAGAACTTTGTCCCCCATTTGTTATCTTAGTGGCCTATGCTTAACATATATCACTTCCTTGTATATATGGCCTACAAAGCTCAACACGAACCACAGTAACAGCCTATTGTAGAGTCACAAAACAGCTATTTCACTTGGCTTACGTCTTGTTTCCTTTCACATATCTAAAGGGTGTTGTCACTACATAAGTGTACTATCACTGCTACAAGACTTTGCAAAGCAATTATTACTTGTAACACTTCACATGCATAAAGGAGTGGAAAAAAACATGGTGACACTTGACTGGCTCCCGGTGCCTCGATTAAAATGATACAATAAGCCTGCATATGGCATATAATTAAAGTGTGTGCAATGCCAAAAAAAGAAAATATCTTGCTACTGGGCACAGAGCTAAGGTGCAATCTAAGAAAGCAAAGATTAGATAGCTGTAAGGAACTTTGTAACATCCCAAAGTAGTGTGACAGCTTCCAGTGACGCAGAAAAAAGGATCTGGTTGGAAAGCATATTTAACATCTTTTATAAGGTTAAATAAGTGGCTTGGCAGGGCAAGTCTCAAATTCCACCCAAACCACAAACTAAACATTGCCTTTAATTAGCCATTTCCTTTTCTTAACTGCAATCTCTGCAGGATTAGTAAGCATATTACAAAAACATGGGAAACCTGTCCAACTGACTTGCACCTAAACAGCATCACGAAACTGCTGTTATCTTGTTATTTTATGCTGAAACCCAAGCTACAAAGAAAATCATCACCTACATCTGTTTTATCATCTAGTCTATATTACAGTTTTAACTTTTTTTTTTGTTTAACCATATTTATTATTTTCTTTACTCTGTCTGGATAGGAGTAAAGGAGATGGCCTGTCAGTGCAGTACCAGTCAGAGACTGCCACTGATCAGATTCACTATTTTTTGCTTTCAGTTTTACAAGTTTAGTGTCTAGTCAAGATAAAAACATGTAAAATGTGAAAGCTGTTTTCTCAAAATGTCAAGCAGTTTTAGATAAAATAAAAAAAACAACAAACATTCAGCTGCATTGGAAAAATTTTCCAACTCGGCTACATTGGCCTAAAGTTTGAAAGTCCAATCTCAGTTGCCACCAATTCTCTATTTATTGAGTAGACCCATATAAGAATCATCTGTTGAGTAGGACAGACAAGTCTCTAAAGGAACATTAACATTTGTGCAGTCAACTAGTGAAAACCAAATCAGCCTTAACCACTTTCAGACCTAGATATCTACTCCGAACTGCATTATAAGTATGGTTTTAATTATGTGTAATATTAAAAAAAATAGAAGCTAAGCTTGTCCACTGTGCGGACCATAAATCAAGTAGTGGAACCTACAAAAGTTTTCTTAGTTAATTGTCCTTCCCTCCTGAAACAAGTTAATTTGTTGTGTACCCCAAACCTCTGTACATAAACATCTAAGCTGCATCCCAGGGATCTCATTCAGAGCTACTTATTGTTAAGCAGCAGAGTAGCAAGAATATTGAAAGGTTCTGTTTTATGTTTCCCCTTAAGGACATTATCAAGCAAAGACTTGAAGAACTTATTTTGCTTAGATTTTTCAGTGACTACCTTCCATTGCGCCTTTGAAAGCAAGCATAGATGAATGGTTTTATTTAAAAAAAAAATACCATCTATTAAAGCAGTTTTTACAAAATGGCCACCTTAAACAGACAGAAACAGGTACCTTTACAGCACCAAACGCCAATAGCATACCACCCCATAAAAACATATGAGCAAAAAATACTGAATGGACTGCTAATAAAACAGAAAAATAAAATAAGGAATAAGTACAAGGCGTTAACAACTAAGACACAGAGGGCCATGAAAATACCCACAAGGAGATAATAGGCTAATTACATATCATGAATCACATATCGTGAGACACATTTGCTAGATAAAGGTCTAGAAGTATCTTTCATACTAAACTTGGCTGTATTTATACATATACTGAATATAAATATTTATAAGATGTATCACAGAAAATGAACCTCAATTCTGAGGAAGTTAAAATGCACTTGAAACACAAATTCAAGGACAACTAACAATAGCTCTAAAACCAGAACCAAAAAGATATATGTTTAGAACCAAAAAGTCTGAGTTTTCCACCCAGAAATGTGGTGCTTTCCCTGATCTATGAATATACAATACACTCCCCATCTGCAATCAGTTATTGCACCTCAGTTGTCGGTGTGAAAGCCATGTATTTATTTAGCTCAAAGGAGAGATGCTGGTGTTCCCCTTCTACTTTCTGAAAATCGTACAATATGGGGTTAGTTAGCAGTGGTATGTCATTTTTATTCTGTCATCAGAGAAGAATGTGGCTCCAGTGTGAAGCTAATCACAATGTTACATGCATTACGCCCAAGCTGCCTTAGAAGTTGGTGACTAGGAAGAATTTGCAGTTATAACAACTATTATAAATACTTAAAAAAACACTGTTGAACTTGTTGCACTGAATTTGAATCTGACATCACTTCCTAAAAGGGGAGTTTCAAGACTTTGATAAGGGTGTGCATAAGAAATGTCTGCTAACAAATTGACACAAAAGTTTAGTATTGCCAAATGTTTTCAAATCAACCAAGATGATGAGGAAAGATGGAATGACATAGTATCACCATATTTGTTACTAAATAACAAGTATATAAAAGTACAAGGTACCAAATCTTGGAGGGCACAAACATGGTTATGCATCTCCAGCAACTTAATGTGAGTAAACATTTTCATCAAGCTTAAACTACACTGCAAACGAGAATAATCACACAGGCCTAACGCAATCACTGGAGAACCAACAGACCAGAAAACCAGTGCCAACATTAGCTTTACATTAACTGCTCCTGCATCTCATAACCCTGTTGGTCAGCAGGTCTTATGCTATATCAAAGAATATGTTGCAGTACTCGTATAGTGAGAAACCTATTCTGACAGGGTGTCATTGAAACACAATCAAAGAAAATTGTCTTTTTGATAGAGCCATACATAATTAAATGGGACAACTGTTCCAATTTGAGTACATACTTAAAATAAACAGATCATGTTGAGTACCTGCCCTGTCAAACAATGAAATATATATAGGCGATATCATTAATAGACATCATTTGCTATCACGTAATAGATCAATTGCAAAGATAGGAAAGTTGGAGAATTTTTCCAAGTCCGTTAAAGAGCCACTAAACTTTTCCCCCACACATGCTTCTGTCATAAAGGCACAAGGGAAAAGTCCAATCGTTATAGAAGGATGAGATGGAACTTTTCAAGGTACTGATATTTTATTTCTTCTCTTGGAAGCATGCAGGAGTATCCAGTCGCCAATGGTCACTCACTGCTATTGAAGTCAGACAGCCTTTCTTTATATGCATTTACCAGAGGCTACCATAGCTACATCACATCTATTAGACTGAATACATAATGAGGGTCTCTCTTTGTACCCAACAATTTCAGTCAGAGGTAAACGGCCAGTGCCTGCTCTGATTGTCTTGAAAATATTAAATATTCTAGCATGGAATGTCATTTGCCTGCACATTACTGGATTGCCAGTAATTACATAAAACACCAGCACAACAGGATTTGCTTGATTTTTAAAAAATATATATATTTATGTATTCTACATAAATGCTAGGGAATCATGGAGAACTCAAATGCTATGCTAAACTGACTGTATAATGGTATGCTAAACTGACTGTATTATGACACCTACTACTTCCAGGATGGGTCACCTATAGATATTGCATCCTCCATAACCATCTGACAACTCCAGTTGGTAACAATAAAAGGTGACCCTTTCTTAAAAAGCAGACACTAGAAGTGTAAGGCCCAAAGCAGACTGACAATAACACCTATTAAAACCAGTTTATCTAGTATGGACTGCTGTGAAGTGCTTTCCCCTCCAATAGTGAATAAGTTGCTGTGGGGGAAGAGGTTTGCTTACTCATACTCACAGCTAGATTAGAAATCTCAAAGCCCCTTGTTACACTACTCAGCATGATTCCCATAAAACAACCATAGTTGCATTAATGACATCAAAAGGTTGTCACCTCTAGCTACAAAACAAGTCAATACATATAGTTTATCTAACCCATCATACCCCCACCATGTTTTGAAATTAGTAATAATCACTGACACACATAAATGGGCAATGACACTCAAACCCAGTTACAGAACATGCATTTTACATTTCCAGTTATCTTCCACAGATTTGTTTGAAATCTTTGCTTTTAAAATGTTTTTTTTTTTTTTATATTGAACATGCTCACTTTGGGCATGGTTAAAAATAGCAAGTATGTATTCTTCCTGGAATAACCCTTCATAAATAGATACATTCTTGCTGTCAAAGGCCTAACTACACACACCCGTTATAAATGGGTGGTTTAAGCCCTATTACAGTTTTTGCGCTACCCGCCCCTTTATTCGGAATGACTGCACATAAATTGAGTTTCAGGGAGGATTTAAACCTTTGATCATCTTGAGTTCATTTAGCGTAATAAGAGGTTGGTGTTGTAGCAGCAGTGGGTTAGGTAGCAGTACCACACAGTGGTGGCTTACTTTAGCTGATGTCGACTACAATTCCCATAATACTTGCTCAGCATCTCGGTAAATATAATCCAAGAAGGAGTGCCAAGACTATATCTGGCATTTCCTCGGACAGGGGTAGGCCACCTTCGGCACTCCAGAGGTTGTGGACTATATATCCCCTTGAAGCATTATGGCTGTAAGAGCATTATGGGAGATGTAGTCCACTCGCCTGAGGAGACAGATAGATTTTGCCTATAGCAGGTGTGATAACGTTAGTGCCCTGAAGGATGCATCTTTTATGAAGCTTTCTAAATATAGCCCCAGTGTCACCCACCTCCAAAGTCCGGATCTCCTGCTGTGTGAGGTCGTTGGAGGCGGCGCACTGTGTGCGGAGCCCCTGCAGGTTGGACATGGAGATGTCGATCATGTTCTGGATGAGCTCGCACTGCTGCCGGGCGGACAGGGCCAGCCTGCTCTCCGGGACCAGCCCTGCAGCAGCTGGGGCCGAACCGTCACGAACCCCTGGCTTCTTCTTTACCATCTTCCCATCTCTCTCCATCTCCTCGGCATGGGGAACCGTGCAGCCCGGTCAAAAACGAAACGAAGAAAATGAAGATGATGCTGACTATAAATAATATATCTGGGTGTATGCCAAAAATATGGGTGAAGCTAAATAAATAAATGTGAAAGTTGTGGGTGCAATCCAAAATACAAAATATTCAAGGATTAAATAGCCAAAGTGACGTTGTGCATGAAAAAAAGAGAGGTGCTAAAAATGCTATGCATCAAATGCAGGGTGGGGATTAAATAAAATGATGTCCAGAGATTCCTCGGTCCTCTTCAGCAAGCCCACAATACAAATAATAAGAATAAAAACAAAAAGCAAGACGGGATTGTGATGCACAATGAGGGGGTAGGCAGAGCACGCTGATCTGAATAGGAAGGGCCGGGTAAAGTCATAGTCTGACAGCAGCCACTGAACACTCGTTGCTGGCTTTCCTTTCTCTGTGCATTTTAATGTCAGCCAGGGCTCGGGTCAGGCGCAAGGGATGCTGGGGTTTGTAGTCCAGTCCTTGCTTCTGTGCTGCCACTGCAGATGATGCCCTCCTGGGAAGATTCGGAGGCAAATGAATCTTCGTGGCCGAGGTATTAAGCCACCAGTAGTCTTTAGACTTCAACTGTACTCAGAGGCGTGGCTAGAAAGAAGATAAACACTAGTCTAGTATGGGCCAACCTTTGACATTACAGCTTTTTCTGAACGCACATTCCCAATAATGCTCAGCCAGATGACTGGCTTAGAAACGTGAGATATGTGGTCCACACCTGCAGGACATTTCCAGTAAACGAGTTAATTTAGCGAGCAAAAAGACATTAGCTACTGCATAGTTTATTGTGATAATAATACAAACATCAGTTTATTGTACCGTTTTACATTATTTTTACATACTAACGAAAAAAGTATATAAGTGCTAATCAGAGAATAGGATCTAGGTTTAATAGGATTTTTACTCAAATTTATATTATTTCCAAAACCTGTTCTAGCCTGCAGAGCAGTCAACATAAAAAACTACAAAATTAAAAATTATACATAATGTTAAACTTTTAGAACAACTCATTGTGAAGTGGACAGGGCCAGTGCAATATGTTTTGCTGCTCTAGGCAAAGGTATATTTTGCAGCCTCCTGTTGACCTGACCCTTGACCTTCCATGTCTCTTTTTCCCCCTTCCACGATTCTCTCCCTCCCCTCCTTCCATGTCTCGCCCCCATCCATCTGCTGTAAATCTGACTGTTTCATAATCTTAGACCTCTCTACCACACTTCTATGTATCTCTTTCCCCTTTCAATGTCTCCACCACCCTTCCTTCAATGTTTCCTCACTTCCTTCCTTATCTTTGCCCCTCCTGCCATGTCTCTCTTCTCCTCTCTTTCAGTGTCTTTCTTTCCCCCTCCCTCCATGTCTCTCTTCCCTCTGCCTTCACTCTCTAGCTCTCTCTTCTCCTTCCTTGTTTCTCTTTCTCCCCTGGTTAAATGTCTCTCTCCTTCTGCTTCCATGTCTCGCTTCCCTCTTTCACTGTATCTCTACCATCTCATTCCTTTTTTCTCTTCCTCCCCTGGGTTAAATGTCTCTCTCTTTCTCCTTACATGTCTTTCTCCCCCTCACATTCCATGGATCTTTACTCCTCTCCATACACGTCTCTCTTCTCCATCTATCTCTATCCCCTTCCATGTTTCTCTCTCCCCTTTCATGTCTGTCTCTCCCCCTTCCTTATCTTTCTTCCCCCCTTCCTTGTCTATCTTCTCCTTCCATGTTTCTCTCTCCCCCTTCCATATGTTTCCTCCATTCCATGTTTCTCTTTCCCCTTCCATGTTGCTATCTCCCCTTCCATGTTGCTATCTCCCCTTCCATGTCTCTGTTCCCCATTCTATGTCTCTTGCACCTTCCATGTCTTTCCCCTTTTCCATGTCTCTCTTCCCTGTCCCATGTCTCTCTTTTCCCCTTCCATGGTTCAACTCATCTATTCCTCTTTCCGCCCAATCCATACCTCTCTTCCCCCTGATATTTTCTGTCTCCCCTTCAAGGCCATCTGTCTTAACTATGCATGGAACTACAAAAACTGGGGTGCAGAAAAATGGCAGCTGGTTCTCTGAACTGATAAGTCAAAATAAGAAATATGTGGCTGTAGCACAGGGCTGTTTCATAGGCGTGCGCACGGGGTGTGCCGGGTGTGCCTGGACACACCCTAATCCAGGCCTCGACAAACCCCGGGCGCCAGGCAGGGTCGTCTTTAACGCGGGGCAAACGGGGCAGCTGCCCTGGGCCCATTTACTTCTGGGGGGCCCCAAGGCAGCTGTCCCGTGGGCCCCCAGCCCTGTTTGCTGCGTTCACAGCGCATTGCGCTTGTGAACGCTTTTTTCCGGCAAGCCGCATCCGATGGATGCGACGGCCGGGAAAAAAAAAAAAAAAAAACTGACGCCGGATGTGACGTCGCGTCACATCCGGTGACTGTTTCCCTCCTCCGTGCAAGAGAGAAGACTGCACGGAGGAGACATCCGGCGGGGGACACGGAGCAGCTTCATGTAAGTACTTGGGAACGGGGGGGGGGGGGGCAGGGGGCTGACTGGCACAATATTACTGGGCATCTGGCTGGCACAATAATACTGGGCATCTGAATGGCAGAATATTACTGGGCTCTGGCTGGCACAATATTACTGGGCATCTGAATGGCAGAATATTACTGGACTCTGACTGGCACAATATTACTGGGCTCTGGCTGGCACAATAATACTGGGCATCTGAATGGCAGAATATTACTGGGCTCTGGCTGGCACAATATTACTGGGCTCTGGCTGGCACAATAATACTGGGCATCTGAATGGCAGAATATTACTGGGCTCTGGCTGGCACAATATTACTGGGCTCTGGCTGGCACCATAATACTGGGCATCTGAATGGCAGAATATTACTGGGCTCTGGCTGGCACAATATTACTGGGCATCTGAATGGCAGAATAATACTGGGCATCTGAATGGCAGAATATTACTGGGCTCTGGCTGGCACAATATTACTGGGCATCTGAATGGCAGAATATTACTGGGCTCTGGCTGGCACAATATTACTGGGCTCTGACTGGCACAATAATACTGGGCTCTGACAGGCACAATATTACTGGGCTCTGACAGGCACTATATTACTGGGCTCTGGCTGGCACAATATTACTGGGCTCTGACTGGCACAATAATACTGCACTCTGAATGGCACAATATTACTGGCATCTGAATGGCACAACAATTATGGCATATGTGTGTGTGGGGGGGGGTAACATTGCGATGGATGGCGGGATTTCATGCAGGGGAGGGGGCAGGGTCCAGGGGGCCCAAACAAATGCTTGCCCAGGGTCCAATCACTATTAAAGACGGCCCTGGCGCCAGGTCGCCATGGCGACCAGGAAATCAGACCTGACGCCCGGGTATCGTGAGCCCTGCGTGGTGCCCTCGGCAATGGGATCGGGTTTTTTTTCTTTATTCCTGCAGCGGTGCGCGAGGGAGCAGAGTGAGTGCACCGGCTGCACAGACTTCCTGCTCCGCCCCCTCGCGCACCACGTTCTAGCGCTGATCACTGGGGAGCATAGCATGGAAGCTGCTCTGTGCCACCGGGCTGCAACGGATACCGCCCCCCTCTCTCTGCATTGAGGTGTAATCGCAGGGAGGGGGGACACTGATAGGTGAACTTTTTTTTTTCTTTTAAAAAAAAAAAAACGACAACCAAAAAAAACCCTGCTGTCTTGTGTATGTCTGCGTGGATGTGTTTGTGTGTATATATGTGTGCCTGGATGTGTTTGTGTGTGTGTGTGTATATGTGTGTGCCTGGATGTGTTTGTGTGTGTGTGTATATGTGTGTGCCTGGATGTGTTTGTGTGTGTGTATATATGTGTGTGACTGGATGTGTTTGTGTGTGTATATATGTGTGTGACTGGATGTGTTTGTGTGTGTATATATGTGTGTGACTGGATGTGTTTGTGTGTGTATATATGTGTGTGCCTGGATGTGTTTGTGTGTATATATGTGTGTGCCTGGATGTGTTTGTGTGTATATATGTGTGTGGCTGGATGTGTTTGTGTGTATATATGTGTGTGGCTGGATGTGTTTGTGTGTATATATGTGTGTGGCTGGATGTGTTTGTGTGTATGTATGTGTGGGACTGGCTGGATGTGTTTGTGTGTATGTATGTGTGGGACTGGCTGGATGTGTTTGTGTGTATGTATGTGTGGGACTGACTGGATATGTTTGTGTGTATATATGTGTGTATATATGTGACTGGATGCGTTTTGTGTGTGTATATATGTGTCTGGATGCGTCTTGTGTGTATATATGTGTCTGACTGGATGTGTTTGTGTGTATGTATGTGTCTAATAGGGTGTGTGTGTATGTATGTATGTATGTGACTGACTGGATGTGTGTGTGTGTATATATATGTGTGACTGGATGTGTGTGTGGGGGGGTGTTTTGTATGTATATGTAGAAAAACAAGGTGTAACAGGTTTCGCGTTCAGAAGTGGAGGGTGCACAGAGAGGACTTTCACCCTAGTCCTCCAAATCAGAATAAAGGATCCTTTATTCTGTATGTATATGTGACAGACTATGTGTCTGTGTGTGACTGCGTGTGTTTGTGTTTATGTGCCGTTGTCTGGCTCCTAGATTTTTTAGCTGGCTCCTAAAACTGAGATCAATTTGTCAAGCCCTGCCCTAATCAAGCCTCAAAATTGAGGCTCTCTCACCTCTGTGCTGCACTGCCGTCTGCCGCCCGAGTTTGTCTCCTAATTCGATCCTTCACTATGCGAGCGGAAGCGCCGCATAGTGAAGGACGGACTTTCTCCTCCCTCAGACCTCCCCTGTAATGTACGCGTTCGCGTACACGCGTTCCGTGACGTCACGCAGAGGCGGAGTCACGGCAACGCAAGGGTGAGGCCCAGCCGCAGTGCCAGAGGAGAGGGTGCAGAGCGGAGCACAGGCACATCGTTTTTTCCCAGGAGGGGTTCTGGGGCGGCCGGCTGGCTGGTAAACTTTAAGTAAGTGTTTTTTTAAGTTAAAAAATGTGAAATGTTTGTTTACATTGCTAAATGCTTAATTAATAAAAAAAAAAGTTTTAATACAGTTTTTAAATGTTTGTTTATATTGATAATTATATGAATGCGGGTCTGTATGTAAGTATGCAGAGTGCATTTGTGTATGTGTGTGTGTGTGTATAGATATATAGATAGATATATATCTATCTATATATCTATACACACACACGTGTGCGGCGTGTGTGTTTGTGCTTTAGGGTGCACACCCTAATGCAATAGGCTGCGCACGCCTATGGGCTGTTTATTTGCCAAAGAGCTGGAGAGCTGTACAATAATGAGCTAGCATACACATAGTCTGCATACACATACAAATGCTGTGTTTTACTTTGAGTTCCAGTTTAAATCATTGATAGTTGGTGATACTTACATCTAAACATCATCCAGAGTCTGCAAATTCAGGTTGGTAAAAAGCACTAGCCACTGCCTAATTTCTCTAAACCTTTAGCTGCTGTACCTAAACAAGTCATAAATATGCATGCACTTAGGTCCAGTCATGTTGATGTTCATGGTTTTAAATTTCATTAGTCAACCCAACTTAAGGGAGTTACAAAATAATGGTGTTTTATTGTGGGTTGTTTCATTCGAATCATGTGCACGACTGGAATTTGCCTCTGTGATGCACTCTTATTGCACTCACTCATCCCTAAGGCTTTCAAATCTTTTGTAAAACTATGTCGTCTATCAGGTCTAACATATAAATCTTTTTCCATTGTACAATTTTGCAAAGTCTATTGGCTTATTATGAATAAAATATAATTGAAGCCTATGTTATGAATTCCAAGCAGATTCTGACCGGCTCAAGCCCCAAATAACAGTGGAGTGAGTAAAATTAAATTCCAGGTGCTGTAGCACAGAAAAAGGGTCTACTCACACCCCAGTCAGACAACAGGAACAAACAGAGATAGTGCCAGCTGAAGTCATCCGGAAGGTAAACAGCATTAATCCATAGTTGGTTTGTAAAAAAAAGTAACTTTATTAAATCAAAAAAAGAATAATAAAACCATCGAGCAGGGAGACAGGAACAAAACGGATACGACAAACGCTTGACGCGTTTCGCACCAACTGGTGCTTTGTCAAAGCTATCACTAGTTCTTTTCATTTTTGGGCATTATCTGTGTGTAGTTGAACCATGATAATACAAATGGCCAATTGCATGCAGAAGGATTTTTGATGCTTGAACCTTTTCATATCCATGATGTAATAAACTGGGGTCGGTTCAGTAAACAGTTAATTGTTGTGATTAAGGGGTCTGGATCACCTAAACCAGGGGTCCTCAAATTTTTTAAACAGGGGGCCAGTTCACTGTCCCTCAGACCGTTGAAGGGCCGGACTATAGTAAAAATAAAAACTATGAACAAATTCCTATGCACACTGCATATATCTTATTTTGAACAAAACGGGAACAAATACAATATTTAAAATGAAGTTAAGTTAAATCAAGAAACTTACCAGTATTTCAATGGGAATAGTGTGCAAGTCAGAGCCCAGTAATATTATGCCAGTCAGATGCCCAGGAATATTATGCCAGTCAGATGCCCAGGAATATTATGCCAGTCAGAGCCCACTAATATTATGCCAGTCAGATGCCCAGGAATATTATGCCAGTCAGAGCCCAGGAATATGATGCCAGTCAGATGCCCAGTAATATGATGCCAGTCAGAGCCCAGGAATATTTTGCCATTCAGATGCCCAGTAATATTATGCCAGTCAGAGCCCAGGAATATTGTGCCAGTCAGATGGCCAGCAATATTATGCCATTTGGAGCCCAGGAATATTGTGCCAGTCAGATGCCCAGGAATAGTGTGCCAGTCAGATGCCCAGGAATAGTGTGCCATTCCAGTGCTCGTTATACCTCCCTCCTCCCCATCACTTACCTCCAGCTGCCGTGTCCCCGGACGTCTCGCGCAGTGTCCTCCTGCGGAGGAGGGAAACAGTTACCGGATCCGAATGTGGCGTAACGCATCCTCTGCGGCAGCCAGAAAGAAGAAAAAAAACAGCGCGGAGGGGGGGGGGGTGCCGGCAGCACCCCCCGCGGGCCGGATAAATTTCCTCGGCGGGCCGCATGTGGCCCGCGGGCCGTAGTTTGAGGACCCCTGACCTAAACTTTTGTTTTTACTGTGAATGTAGAGAATAAAAATGATTTAAAATTATTTATATACAGTGTTATCAAAATTGAAAGTAAATGCATAAATTAGGAGAAAGATGTGTTTCTGACTGGCTCTGGCTTGTCCCTGATCTCCGCTATTGATTAATAGTGTTTCCACATGGATGGTGAAGACTAAAGACCCAGTCTGCACTTCGAACCAGAGTCGGTCAGATAGGCTCTGGTACATGTTAATGGACCAATTTGTGAAATCAGGAATATTATTCATTGTTCATTAGAGTATCGCACATATGTTTTTTTGTACATTCTGAGTTAAAGAAATTTAAAAATACCAGTCTTTTGATAGGTATCAGTCTTTTTATTATCTCCCTGCAACACACTATATTTGTTTCTTTTCATGGATTGGTTGGGTAATTTAGGTAAATAAGGTAAATCAAGGGTAAAGCTATGATCCTTCAGTGATGTAATCAGTTAAATCCACTTCAATTACTCTTAATGAAGGGCAGAAGAGAGATTAAGCAAAGGTTTTTAAGCCTTAATAGAACTTAGACATAGCTTGTGTATGTGTGCTATTCAAAGGCTAATGAACAAGATATTTTCGTTCCTATATATAGAAGTAATTGCACCGTAATTGCCAACATTAAAAAAAAAACAATCCAGGTACACTTTGCAGAATAGATTTCATTTAAGCACTTTGCTCAATAATTGGCCACACCCGCAAAACTCACAGCCCCATGTACTCACCAAAACACCCCTACAAAAAAAGTTAGCATAATTTAGCCATGTCCATTCAATATATTGCGAATAATTTTTTTTAATCTTTGTTTATAACATAATTTTCTTACAAACAATACTTACAATGAACAATAATAGACAAGCACATAGATATGGTAGTATTATTTGTTCACACTTCTTCCATAATATAAAGTAATTCCTCATGAGTAACACTCATAAGTGACTCACTTCTATGGGTATGTACATACTATAATAACTGACAGACAAAGACATCGCTTGGGCAGAGGGGATACCGGCGAATTGTATGGAGCTGTACCTAACTGACCCAACGTATGAGCACGGTACGCTTTAGGTTGACGCTCTGTTCTGGTCTATCAAACCTCTCACCAGTGGTCAAACTTCCCTTTATTTCCTTGGTATAGGGAATTTCCCCCCTCCATATGATATTGATACCTTAGCTGGTTTAAGACCTGGGACCAAACTGGAACCTCCTGTGTACGCCACAGTCTTGAGATTACCACCTTTGTTGCCATTAATAGATTAATCAAAAAGTATCTTTTATAGAATGGAAGACCCGTCATTTTGAGATGTAAGAGAGGGATCGTCATTTTATCTCAGGGGTTACCTCCAATCAGACTGTTAATCTCCTTTATGACCCTGTTCCATATTGGGCATATTTCTGAGCAGTCCCACCAGATGCCCAGTGGAGCCTACTTCTGTCCCACACCTCCAGCACCAGTCTAAATTAACAGGGTTTATTTTGTTCATATTAAAAGGAACTTGGTGCCACTGGTGGAGAATTTTATAGTGGAGTTCATTGATGTTCAAGCTGTGTATTGATCTCTTAACATCCGTAAATAGAAGAATACCATTTCTTATATTGAAACTCTTTGCCCATAACCCTCTCCCACTTTTTCCAAGCTTTTGGTTTTATATCCAGGTCTTCCAGCCTCAAAACTTCACAGCAATCAGATATGCCTTTATATTTAGGATCCTTTCTAAAAAGTTTGTTAATTTTTTTAATCAGAGAATCTTTATCGTCGGGTACTAGGTGGGACGAAAGGTAATTTTTTATTCTTAAATATGGAAAAATATCCTTTGTCTGTAACTCAAACTTTATCTTTAACTGTTGGAACAGAATCATTGATTTCTCATCCAGCAGTTCGTTAATATATACTGGATAATTTTTTTTGTCCAATTTTTTACACTCAGGTCTACCAGGATATATTTAAGAGTTTTAATACTACAATATGGTGAAGTTTTATCTAATAGTTTATTTCTCTTCCTAAAGCCCAACCAGCTCGTTTGTAGGTCCTTTATCAATTGGATCTCTATTGAATTAAGAAAGTTCAAAGCAGTTTTGCCCTCCAACCATAACATCGCTGCCAGGTCTCTTATACCCAAAAGGGATAAACCAAGGCTCCAGATTTGCTGATGGATCATGCCATCTTTGCAGGTGGTACATTCTTTTGTCCTCGTAATATATTGCAAATTATGACATCAAGTCTCACCAACACCACTGTAGTTATGAGGGTATAGGTTTGGTGGTTTATAGAAGGAGATGTCAATGCCAAAACATACACCCTCTTAAACCATTGCTTTTTTGTTCACACTAGTAATGATACTTTGCAGGGACACATTTAGGACTTGCCCCAGCACCCAGATAACATCCACAAGACTTGCCCCAGCATCCAGATTGCATCCACAGTTGCTCCAGCACCCAGATTACACATGCAGGATTTGCCCAGCACCCAAGTTGCATCCATGGGACTTGCTCAGCACCCAGACTCCATAAACAGGTCTTCCTAGCATGCATATTACATCCACAGGACTTGCCCAGCACCCAGATTGCACACATAAGACTTTTCCCAGCCAACACCCAGATTGCATCAATTGTCCTGGACTTCCCTGGTATCTAGTAGTGGAAATCCTCTCGGACTGCCTCTTGAACACCCCACATGGAGTCTCTGGAGTTTGAGTGCTCAAAGGTCACGTGACTGCAGACACCCTGACTTCCACAGACTTGCGTGAGAAAGGTATTATACAATCTCCCATAAGTATATACCGTATTTGCTCGATTATAAGACGAGGTTTTTTTCAGAGCAAATGCGGTCAGATTATAAGACATGGATCCAGGTCCCCAGCAGAGCTGCAGGGGACCTGGATCCCCCTCTATAGCAGCAGGGGATGTCTGCGCAACGAGCGCAGACTCCCCTGCTTCCGCCCGGCACGACCGCTGGGGCTTCTGTGAAGAAGCCGGGTACTTCCGCTTTCGTCACAGAAGTCCCGGCGAGCGTGCCGGGTGGCAGCAGGGGAGGTCTGCGCTCATCGCGCAGACATCCTCTGCTGCCCCACTAGGCACCAGGGACAATCGGGCAGCTGGGGGATGTCTGCACTATACGTGCAGATATCCTCCATGCTGCCCGACACGGCAGACTATTATGACGGACAGCAAGTATAGTGCAGACATCCCCCGGCTGCCCCCACTAGCCACCAGGGATTGAAGTACAGGTAAGGGGGGGGGACAGAGAGACAGGTGGAGGGAGGGGGGCAGAGAGACAGGGGGAGGGGGGCAGAGAGACAGGGGGGACAGAGCAGGAAGGGGGGGAGAGACAGAGGAAGGGGGGCAGAGAGAAACATGTGGGGGGAAGAGACAGGTGAGTGGGGAGTGAGACAAAGCTGGGGGCAAGGGAAAGAGAGAGGCAGCATTGGCACATAAAAAGAAATAAACACAAGAAATGCATTTTTTTTAATATAATATTTTATTAAAAAAGCAATTTACATGTGAATATATACAAGTTTAACTTTTTTCCTATAGGGTAGTCTTATATTCAGGCTTTTAGTATTTTTCCTAAAGGAATATCCAAAGTTTGGGGGGTCGTCTTATAATCAGGGTCGTCTTATAATCGAGCAAATACGGTAATCAGCGAGAGAAATGTGCTAATCACATATGTAGCACACTGGCACACCATAGCTGCCATTGATAAATAGCAAGTTAGCAGATACTGTTAGTCACAAATAGGTATTGAAAACTATAGCTTCCATCAGTGTACATTTACCTATATACAGATTGGTACAGCATAGCTTGCACACTGAATACAGAAGGTAGCACAAGGTAGCTCTCATAAGTATTTCATTTCTCAGCCAAAGAAAGTAAATTTTTTCTGGGGCCAAGATAGCACTGAGAGACTTATTGGGGACTAAGATGGTACAGAAGGCTGTTTTGGAACACATTGTGAGAATAACCCGTTTTTTGAGTACACAATATTGTTAAGTCTTTATTCATAATTTTAGAGTTATTCATAATAAAGAAGGGATGTGGTGTTTATGCAGAATTGTGGTAACTTATTGGATCAGTAACATCAATTACTCTCAACTTGTTTAAATCACATTTTTATTTTTGTATTGTTTTTACACCGTGAAGAGTCGATGCTCCAATGAAATAAGGCTGTCCTGCAGTGAAAAGGAGATTCCACTCACTGTTTCTAATGACTGTAGACTTAAGGGTCTACTCAACAAAGAAGAAATTGAGATAGAAATTTCAAAGTTAAGTGCAAAGTATTGGAGCTGGAAAAATGTTTCCATTGAGCTACATTGGAGAATTTTTCCAACTTGTCTACATTGGCCTAAAGTTTGAAATTCCCATCTTAATTCCCTGCAATTCTCTCTTTGCTGAGTAAACCCTTTAATGTTATACATGCAATCAGTAGTAGTGACAGTAGTCCCAGCTCAACATATGGTCCCCTCAGTCTACCCACTGCACCGTATATACAGTAAATAGACAAAAATGGAAACACCAAAGCTGTCGGTTTATGCCACACAGCAGTGTTTACATGCCTGGAACAATAGCCTCAGTATTACAATACTATATTCATAATGGGAACAATTATATCAAACAGAGATTTCAAGTAAGACAGAATAGGATATTTATCTTACAAAAAAAAATAAAATAAATAACAACCATGCTTTGGCTTTTGGGCGTAGCGCACATTTTTAATTTGACCATTTCAGCTTTATTTTTGTTCAACCACTGGAAAACAATTGGCAGCTGCTGGGCACAAGGTCAAGATCGTCCTACAGCTGAGCCATGCAATATAAAACCAGTGAATATTTTGAGAATCCTGCTTCTTAGTATTAGCAGAAGTGATGCAGTTGGTAAAGGGGGAGGGCATCATGTCAGAGGAAGTCTTAACCAATTGGGATTTTTCCTATGATGCCTACAGAGAGGTTTCTTTGTGTTTTCGCATGAACTGTCTTTTTCTTTGATGCTTTGATTGCTTATTGTGAGACACAGTTAAATGCACTCTGTCATGTATAACATAAAAAAAATCCTAAATTAATCTGTACATTTGCTAGCCTTGTAACAAGCAAAAGAGTAATAAAGGCGTAATATCAAAATGGAATTTACTTACCTCCCTCTAGGTTTGGTAATCAGGCGGAATGCAAAGACATGTATGGTGCACCTGCACACTCATCCGCCATGTTGCTCAATCAGACCCTACGCCAAGAATGCTGAGATTGTTTGCACGGTATGCTAGGTGAGTGCCCATGCTCACTACTTACATTGCTAGCCACAAGGCTAACAAATGTATACAGATGACATTGGAATTATATTAATACAGCATTTTGTCATATAAATACACTTTCAGGAAATATTATTCCATTCTACAAAGGTTTGAACTTTATACACTATTTATTGATCAATTTTGTTTTTCAAATTTTGTGATGCCTATATAATTAAGAAAGTAAAATATTTAAATCATAAGTGTCAAACTGAACTGTGTGATAAAAGCATGATTTATCTACTATTTAAAATAGATTTGCAAAACCTAGGCCAAAATTTCCAAGTTGGAAAAGTCACCAAGCTGGAGATATTTTTTATTTTAATCTGACATAAACATTATGCATTTCAGTTTTCCATTTGCTGCTATTCACTGCTTAATTACTAGGCCCCAATAAAGCTATACTGACAGATAGGGTTGCCACCTGGCCAGCATTTTACCGGCAGGCTGGTAAAAAATTGTCATCAGCCCAATGTTAAGTCTATGGAAACCATACCAAGGCCGGTAATTTTTTGAAGAATAAGTGGCAACCCTACTGACAGATGAGTTTTATAAGGTGTATTAACTCAGAGGGTATTATACATGTTTACCATTGAGATATTGGGTAGATTCTATGACCACTATTAGTAAGTAAATGCCACTAACGGGTGCAGTAATATCATTACCCTGGATCCTCATCTTTTGGCCCAGGGAACGGGGCTATCCATAAAAAAAACTCTTCCTAGCAGTAAAAAAAACAAAGCACGTGCATATCTTTTAACTCTGAATGAAATACCAGCCACCTAGCACTTTTTTTGTTGTTGTTGCCGACACAGATTTTTTAGAGGTAGGAGTTTTATTTTTATTTATCTAATTTTTATTGTTGCCCCCCTTCTCTATGCCAGAAGATGAGGATCCATGGCGTTACGGATCACCACTGGAACCTTAATACAGGTAATATTTATCCTTACCGGGCATCCTTTTTGTGCCTTTATTTCAGGTAATAGGATCATTTTAGCAAGATAGAGGTGGGGGGTACCTGGGGACCAGAGGCGGCTCTAGACTTTGTGAGGCCTTATGCGAAAGTCAAACATGAGGTAAATGGTGTATGGAACATACACAAAATTTTGTGTAATCAGTTAATTTGAAATCATGGGAATTTGCTCACATACAAGTGTGTGTGTGTGATGTAAGTGGGATTATGTGTCTCTGTGTGTAAGGGTGTGTGTATGTATGTGTGACTGTGCAAGTGTGTATGTGTGTGTAATTGTGGCTCTGTATTTATGTTGTGACCGACAGCAAGGAATTGTGCTGGAAGGAGTCTATATATCTCCCCAGATTTTGCACAGCTCCTACTTTATGTAATTAGCCCCAGGGAAATGTGTTATGTTACACTTTAATATAGCACTTTATGTATGTGAATGTGTGGGCCCTGGGGTGGAGCACTTGGAGAGTAGGGTGGGCCAGTGCTCCACTTCACATTTAATTTGTTGATTGGAACCTACAGGTGAGAAGCCCAGTGTTCCAATCCTAATTTACCTCACCTGAACAGGCTTGCTGATTACAGGTGCTGTTAAATACTCCCCTGCCAGAGGAGGGAGAGACTGTGTTTTGATTTGGGTGAATGGAAGCAGGGAGCTGAAAACACTGAAGTAAGGTTTTGATTTAACATTATGTTGGGAAATGGACAAGCCATCCAACCCAGTTAGCTTAACATTTTTGTTTAGTTAGTGCTCAGAAGAGCAAGGATTTTATTTTATATTTTGTTTAACAACCTGTTATACCTTGCTGTGCATCTTTAAACCACAATAAAAGAAAGCAAGTCTTTTTACCTCATCCAGCGTGTGAAGTGTCTCTGAAGCCTGAAAGACTGTGTGTAACCCCCAAATCCCAGGACAAGGTACCAAAGGACAAGAGTACTTTTGTCACAATGTGTATAAGTGTAACTTCAAGTAATGTGATTTTTTTTGGTGCTGTGAGTCTTGCTGTGTATTGTGGTACAGTAATGTGCAGCATGAGTGTGTGAAACACTCACACACTACACATTACTGTGAGTTTTATTGCTGTGGAGTCTGTGTTATACTCACACAATGCACAATACTGTGAGTTTTATTGCTGTGGAGTCAGTCACAGACAGACACACACACACAGTCGTCACAGGCAGACATACAGTCAGTCACACACACAGTCAATCACAGACAGACAGACACACACACACACACACACACACACACATATAGTCAGTAACAGACAGACACACACATACAGTCAGTCACAGACAGACGCACATATACAGTTTGTAACAAAGAGACACACACATACAGTCGGTCACACACACATACATACACACACACTGTCAGCCAAATACACTTACACACAAGTCAGCAATTTTGTTGTTGTTAACGATAAAAAAGAGCATCTATCAATATGCCCTCGCTTGCTGCCATACCTCATTTTAGCCTGGTCTGTGCCCTGCTGTTGTTTCTAGCCCTGCTGAGCACACTCAGTGATTGGACACTATAATGCGGTGCGTGTGGGGGCGGAGCAGGAGGCTTGTGCAGCCGGTGCACACACTGCTCCCTTGTGCTTCGCTGGATAAATAAATAAATAAAATAATTCCACCGGCGAGGGCACCATGCAGGGACAACAATAACCGGGCGCCAGGTATAATTTCCTGGTGCCTGGGATTTGTTGAGCCCTGATATATACCAATATATACCTATTGTTCAATGGCATAAATATATCAGTCTATATGCCGCCTAAGCGTGTGAGCTTTTTTACTCCACTTCTAACAAATCTGTCACGGGCTCCAGCCCCAGATCTTTTGTAGACCTAGCAAGCCCCTGCTGATCAGAATATGATTGTGAATGTGTATCTGATCAGTGTAGGTATATATGTGTTAGTGTTCACATTTAGTGTGTGTATGTGTGTGTGTGTATCTGATCAGAATGTGTGTGTATGTGTATTAGACATGTGCATTCGTTTTCGGACGAATGCATTTTCGGACGAAAATAGCATTTTCGTCCATTCGTCCGAATAACGAAAATTTTAACTAACAAAATCCGAATGAACGAATGGTTAATAAACGAAAATCATTCGTCCATTCGTCCATTCGTGCTATTGGCATTCTAAACCGAAATAGAGTCGGTTTACAATACCAATAGCATTGTACTACATTCCATAAACCGACATGAATGACTTTCGGTTTATGGAATGCATGTAATGCTATTAGCTTCCTATAAACCGAAATTGAGTTCCCATTCATACGAATAGGTCAATTGACCTATTCGTATGAATGGGGACTCTTTCGGTTTTTAGAAAGCCAATAGCAGCATGTATTCTATAAGCCGAAAGTCTTTAAAACAAACGACTTTCGGTTTATAGAATACATGTAATGCTATTGCTGTTCTATAAGCCGAAAGACATTTGGCTTATAGAACAGCAATAGCATTACATGCATTCTATGAACCGAACGTCGTTCGTTTTAAAGACTTTCGGCTTATAGAATACTATTGGCATTCTATAAACCTAGAGTCCCTCCTCATTCATAAGAATTTCTTATGAATGGGGACTCGACTCTAGTTCCATAAGCCGACAGCCTATAAACCGAAAGTCGTTCGGTTTATAGGCTGTCGGCATTTTACTACACGGAGACAAAGTCTCCATTCATAATTTTATGAATGGAGACTGTCTCTTATTAGTTAAATTCCGACAGCCTATAAACCGAACGACTTTCGGTTTATAGACTTTCGGCTTATGGAATACATGTAAACCTATGGCTATTCTATAAACCGAAAGTCGTTCGGTTTATAGAATAGCAATAGGATTACATGTATTCCATAAGCCGAAAGTCGTTCGGTTTATAGACTTTCGGCTTATAGAATACAAGTAATACTATTGCCTTTCTATGAACCGAACGAGAGCCCCATTCATAAGAATTTCTTATGAATGGGGCTCTCGTTCGGTTTATAGAAAGCCAATAGTATTACATTGTATTCTATAAAACGAACGAAAAAAATTAACGAAACGAAAATAATGAACGAATTTCGTCTGAAACGAATGCACTAATGAACGAAATTCGTTTTAGACGAAAATAAATAACATTTTCGTCCGAGTGGACGAAAACGAAACAAAAATTTTAGTTTTGCACATGTCTAATGTGTATCTGATCAGCAACACTCACTCACAGACACGGTCATTCATACACACTCAGCCAGCACACGGTCGTCCATAGACACACTCAGTCAGCACACACTTATAGATATACTTAGCCAGATCACACTGCCTCACACACTCAGCCAGTACACAATCACACTCAGTCAGCATACACTGACTTACAGGCACACTCAGTCAGCACACAATCACACTCAGCCAGCGCACACTCACAGAAACACTCATTCAGGGAGAGGGGCTCAATTGAGCTGGCGGCCTGGCGCTTCTTCGATGCCCATTTGCTCTTCCTCACAGCGCCGGATGCACTGTGACAGTGGGGGCGGAGCAACCTTAACACGATCACACGCAAAGAGGGGTGAAAATGAAACTCTGTGAAGGCGGCATTCCATCCCTTAAAGTGCCCACGCCTATTGCACCAGGCTAGTGAATTCTTGCTCTAAGCAAACTTTAGTCACTTTTCACTTTTTTGCTGCTGTCATTTCTTGTGTGTTATCTGGGAGAAGACACATTCGAAGATGCTGTTAGAGCACATTGCAGCACTGTGGTACACCCCCCAATCACTGTGCTTTATTTTTATTTATAATATTTACTGGCCTCCAGCATATTTTCATAGCACTGGCCCCTGGCCAGTAAATGGGCACCTTTTTTTTAATTGACCAGTGGCCCCAGGGGATGGGTATTTAAATTTGTTTTCGGGGGGGGGGGGGGGGTCAAAAGGGGACTGAGAGTGGCTATTACACACCAGACCTCTAGCATACTATTAACAGTGTAATGGGGAATAATTGTGTTTTTATGTTTAATCACCTTAATTCTATTACCACAATACCAGTTCTTTAATGCACTGGATATAAGCAGTCCCGGTTGCAGTTAAATTGCAACAGTTAAATTGTAACTTTTGCTGGCCTTAACCGACTGTACCCCAATATCTGGAAAGCCATAAGTTAAACATGTAGGGGGCTATTTACTAAAAGGTGAGTTGCAAGCGAGATGAGGTGAGAACATTTCATCTCACCAATATAGCTGTACATTGTGCAGGGACAAACTGGTGACTTTTCTTAGTGGATGAAACTCGCCAGGATTGTCCATGACCAATGTATAGCTAAATTGGTGAGATGAAATGGTCATCTCACCTCAACTCAGTGTAACATTTAAACAATACCATTGGGCAGCAACACCACACCTAACAATAATACACATTTTTATATATCCACTTTCTGGAGCTATTTTATGTTCAGTCATTAACAATGCAAACATATGCGCTGTGCAAATAATTATATGCATCACATAATTGTATGGATCTAGTTACTATTTTACACGTTCATTCCAGAATATACATCTATAACAATGAAGAAGGATACATATAAATGTGTGGTTCTTTTACACCAAATAAACTGAATCTTCCACATAGGCTACCCTTGTTAGGGATGCACTTAGTATTTTCAGAGCCTAGTACTATTGCTAATAGCTGCTGCAATTGCCCCATTTGTGTGATCCTCTGAATGTACAGGGGTTAAAACTAGACATGTGCATTAGTTTTCGGACGAAAATAGCATTTTCGTCCATTCGTCCGAATAACGAAAATTTTAACTAACAAAATCCGAATGAACGAATGGTTAATAAACGAAAATCATTCGTTCGTTCGTCCATTCGTGCTATTGGCATTCTAAACCGAAATAGAGTCGGTTTATACAATACCAATAGCATTGTACTACATTCCATAAACCGACATGAATGACTTTCGGTTTATGGAATGCATGTAATGCTATTGGCTTCCTATAAACCGAAACTGAGTTCCCATTCATACGAATAGGTCAATTGACCTATTCGTATGAATGGGGACTCTTTCGGTTTATAGAAAGCCAATAGCAGCATGTATTCTATAAGCCGAAAGTCTTTAAAACAAACGACGTTCGGTTTATAGAATACATGTAATGCTATTGTTGTTCTATAAGCCGAAAGACTTTCGGCTTATAGAACAGCAATAGCATTACATGTATTCTATAAACCGAACGTCGTTCGTTTTAAAGACTTTCGGCTTATAGAATACTATTGGCATTCTATAAACCTAACTAGAGTCCCTCCTCATTCATAAGAATTTCTTATGAATGGGGACTCGACTCTATTTCGGTTTATAGAAAGCCAATAGTATTCTATAAGCCGAAAGTCTTTAAAGACTTTCGGCTTATGTAATACATGTAAACCTATGGCTATTCTATAAACCGAAAGTCGTTCGGTTTATAGAATAGCAATAGGATTACATGTATTCCATAAGCCGAAAGTCTATGAACCGAAAGTCGTTCGGTTTATAGACTTTCGGCTTATAGAATACAAGTAATACTATTGCCTTTCTATGAACCGAACGAGAGCCCCATTCATAAGAATTTCTTATGAATGGGGCTCTCGTTCGGTTTATAGAAAGGCAATAGTATTACATTGTATTCTATAAAACGAACGAATAAAACGAAACGAAAATAATGAACGAATTTCGTCTGAAACGAATGCACTAATGAACGAAATTCGTTTTAGACGAAATAAATAACATTTTCGTCCGCTGGGCCAGTGTTAAAAAAAAAACAAAAAAAAACGCGCTTGCAGGCAGAGACGGAGGTGAGAAGGGATCGGAAGATCCCCTCTCACCTCCGCTCTGCCTGCAAAACTGCACGGGGAGCTGAACAGGCAGCACAGAGAAACCTCCGTGCTGCCTGTTCGGCTCCCCGTGCAGTGTGCCGACACGGAAGTGCCGACAGTCACGTGATCGGCGCTCTGACATCAGACGCGCGCCGATCACGTGACCTGTCGGCACACCCGCCGGGAGGCCGAACAGGCAGCATGGAGGGACCATGCTGCCTGCCACTAGCCACCAGGGAAGTCCTCCTGCCACTAGCCACCAGGGAAGTCCTGCCACTAGCCACCAGGGAAAAAGGTATGAGATGGGGAGGGGGGAGGGGGGGGGGGCAAAAAACACTGGCATATTATTGGGCAAATTGGCTGGGGAATATTACATGGCTAATAACACTGGCATATTATTGGGCAAATTGGCTGGGGAATATTACATGGCTAAAAACACTGGCATATTATTGGGCAAATTGGCTGGGGAATATTACATGGCTAATAACACTGGCATATTATTGGGCAAATTGGCTGGGGAATATTACATGGCTAATAACACTGGCATATTATTGGGCAAATTGGCTGGGGAATATTACATGGCTAATAACACTGGCATATTATTGGGCAAATTGGCTGGGGAATATTACATGGCAAATAACACTGGCATATTATTGGGCAAATTGGCTGGGGAATATTACATGGCTAATAACACTGGCATATTATTGGGCAAATTTGCTGGGGCATATAAAATGGCAGAATAACACTGGCATATTATTGGGCAAAATAGCTGGGGAATATTAAATGGCAATTAACACTGGCATGTTGGGCAAATTAGCAGGGGCATATTAAATGGCAGATAACCTTGGAATATTATTGGGCAAATTTACTGAGTCATATTAAATTGCAGAATAACACTGGCATATTATGGGACAAATTGGCTGGGGAATATTAATGGCAAATAATATTGGAAATGTGTATGTAATGGTGTGATGGAGGCATGTAAATGTGGTGATGGGGCATGTCCTGGTGTGCAACGTGGGTTATGGGTCATGTCGTAGGTGTGCAACGTGGGTAGGGGGGGTGCCCAAATTTTGGGATATTGGGTGTCTAAATCCTGGCATATTGAGGGGCATAATCCTGGCATATTTAGGGGAAAATCCTGGCATATTGAGGGGGCATCATCTTGGCATATTGGGTGTCTAAATCCTGGCATATTGGGTGTCTAAATCCTGGCATATTGAGGGGCATAATCCTGGCATATTGAGGGGCATAATCCTGGCATTTTGTAAGGGAAAATTCTAGCATATTAAATGGCAAATCCTGGCATATTGTGGGGGAAAATCCTGGCAATATTAGTTATAAAACAAGGAAAAGATGGCCATGGATGGGGAGGCGATTCGATGGTGCAATGGGCCACTTGACTGGATTTGCCCGCCAGGCCTAAGGCTGCCAGCCCTCCCCTGGGTGTGAAGCAGTTCACCACTCTCAATGTTTATTGTTTACCGAAAAGTTTATACAACTTGTAAATTTGAGAGTTTATTGTGTTTTTCCTTTTTCACTGATTTCACTAGCTGGATTGATTCCTATTAGAAGAGTTGTGTAATTTGAGTAATATGATTAAGGACTTAGGAAAAAATCAAGAATTATTTTTAAATTCTTTATATGCCTGTTTTATAATATGATCATAGCATGTTTGTAAAGTTGATGATTTTAACATAGAGCATTGTGGGTTTGGCACAGATAAGCTCATGATGTCAGAAGAGATGTACCACTCACTACCCAACAATTATTTCTGAATTCCATAGATAAGTGCTCCTTGCACCACAAACTCCAGTCACTATATCAGGATTAATTGTGTACTCTGCTTTAACCTTTCAAGTGGCTTGCCATGATGAATACACAAGTTTGTAGATTTTCATGTAGGCAGTGTCTGACTCCATCTTTGCATTAATAAAGAGGCCTTTGTTGTAATAGATCAATATATACACATAGCACACGCCATAAATATTTCAGTTTGTTAGTGCTGATCCCACATAGAGTAAAATAGCAATTCCAGAAATGTTAGTCTGCCTTAACATTTATATGTAATAAAAAAAGAAAGATTTTAATAATAAAAGGTTTACCCTAAATTAAATTCAAGTACTGCTGAGCCGTAATGCACATCTACCATAAGAAATTACCTTTACAAGTCAGACGTCTTTATATATATATATATATATATATATATATATATAAAGTTAAAGGGACTGTATCACCTGAACATTGTTTTTAGTGTGCATGTGGAACCAGTAGTGTATCTTCCACAAGGCAAACAAGGCACTCGCCTAGGGCGACACTTTGCCAGAGGGTGTTAAACCACACTTCTGGTGCTTGAAACATTTTCGCTCCCTCCCCCACCGTTCAGCAAGCTTTAGCTCCTTCCAGTTAATCCGGGTGATCGGGGCATGTAATGGATGTGGTGATTGTATGAAATGAGTGTGATGGTGGCATGTAATGGGGTCGATGGGGCATTAAGTGTGTGTGCAAGGTGGGTGATGGGGCATGCGATGGGGCATGTCGTAGGTGTGCAACGTGGGTGGGTGCCCGAATTTTGTCTGCCTAGGGCAGACCAAGATACACCACCGTGTAGAACCTTCAAAATTATTGAAAATAATCTATATACATTGTGTTAGCAAATTTGCAAGCATTATACCTAAATTAGGAGAAAATGTGTTTTAAATGTGTCTGTGCAGTCTCCTACTTATGGCATCACCTGTGGCATGGTATGCAAATTACACATTTCCTATTGAAAAGCAATTCATTTGCAAACCATGCCACAGGTGATGTCATACACACAAAATGTTGATTGTTTGCACAAAATTATTTAACCACTTCTCACTTGTAGGACATTCTATGCCCAGGGCCGGCCTTAGGGGTGTGCGACCTGTGCGAGCGCACAGGGCGCAACACCCAAGGGGGCGCCCTCCAGTTAAAAAAAAAGTTAAAAAAAAAGCCGGTAGAGGCACTGGGTGGGGGAGATCTAAAGATCCCCCTCACCAGCCCTCTGCTCGGCATGCTCTCTAGATCCGGGGAGGGGGCGGAGCTAACCGGCTCAGCGTTGTAGCTCCGCCCCCACCCTGTGAAGCAGAGCAGCATCTGCTTCACGGGGAGCCACTGGCAGCATGAGAAGGTGCTGCTCGGCTCCCCATGCCTGCATTAAGCATGGGGAGCCGAGCAGCACCTTCTCTTGCTGCCCATGGCACTGAATGAGGGTTTCCACTGGGCTTATATAGTGGGTTTAGGGGGAGTGCCCATGACATTTTGGGGTGGAGTCTATAGACACGTTATCATAGCAATGCTTAAACAGGGCTGGCGCTACCGTAAGGCAGCACAGGCGGGTGCCTTAGGGCGCCCCAAGGGGGGGGGCGGGAAAATCACCCGCGCCCCCAGGCCCGTTTACTTACCTTCTTGTTGTTGTCCCCGGTGCAGGTCTGTGGCTGTGAGGGAAGCGTTGTTCGCTCCCCTCCAGCCACGTGGATCAATAAAGTTTGTTTAAAAAAAAAGTTTGAACAAACTTTATTGATCCGCGCGGCTGGAGGGGAGTGCACAACGCTTCCCTCACAGCCACGGACCTGCACCGGAAGACAGCAGCAAGGAGGTAAGTACTGGGGTCTGGGGAAGGGGGGAGGAGGGGGGCATAACTAGCATACTGAGGGGCAATATCTTGGCATATTAACTGGCAATATCCTGGCATATTGACAATACCCTGGCATAATTATTGACAATACCCTGGCATATTAATTGGCATTATCCTGGCATATTAATTGGCATTATCCTGGCATATTAATTGGCATTATCCTGGCATATTAATTGGCATTATCCTGGCATATTAATTGGCATTATCCTGGCATATTAAGTGGCAATACCCTAGCATAATTATTGGCAATACCCTGGCATATTAGCAATACCCTGGCATATTAGCAATACCCTGGCATATTAGCAATACCCTGGCATATTAGCAATACCCTGGCATATTAGCAATACCCTGGCATATTAGCAATACCCTGGCATAATTATTGGCAATACCCTGGCATAATTATTGGCAATACCCTGGCATAATTATTGGCAATACCCTGGCATAATTATTGGCAATAGCCTAGCATATTAAGTGGCAATATCCTGGCATATTAAGTGGCAATATCCTGGCATATTAAGTGGCAATACCCTGGCACTTTAATTGGCAATATCCTGGCACATTGGGAATATCCTGGCATAAAGTGGCAATACCCTGGCATAATTATTGGCAATACCCTGGCATATTAAGTGGCATTATCCTGGCACAATTATTGGCAATACCCTGGCACAATTATTGGCAATACCCTGGCATATTAAGGGGCAATACCCTGGCATATTAAGTGGCTATATCCTGGCATATTAAGTGGCAATACACTGGCATATTAATTGGCAATATCCTGGCATTTTAATTGGCAATATCCTGGCACATTGGGAATATCCTGGCATAAAGTGGCAATACCCTGGCATAATTATTGGCAATACCCTGGCATATTAAGTGGCATTATCCTGGCACAATTATTGGCAATACCCTGGCACAATTATTGGCAATACCCTGGCATATTAAGGGGCAATACCCTGGCATATTAAGTGGCTATATCCTGGCATATTAAGTGGCAATACACTGGCATATTAATTGGCAATATCCTGGCATTTTAATTGGCAATATCCTGGCATATTAAGTGTCAATTGTGGCGAAACCGGCCTCGACACGTGTCCTTGTAGGGGGCTGCTTGCCCGCCTCTTGCCTTTGGACTATGGACCAGACTTTATGTGAATGTGTTATACCCCAGATAGGAATCCCATGGAGCCCATTCGTATGAAACTGACTGTAAAGACTTTGGCTCCATGGCGATTAAACTGTATTTGTGTGGTCCGAGCGCCATTCACTTAATAATGTGCGCTCAGACCTGAGCTATCTGGGGATATGTGAAATGTCTGTGTGTTATGTGTAAAATGTGACTTTATGTATTTTAAAGTGTTTTGTGTCTTTTTGCAACCATGTGCTTAATGGAGTCTTGTGTCTGTCCTGGGAGATAATTGAATTACTTATCTCCAGGATAGAAGACTCTGAAACTGGTTTGGGCCAGAAAGCCATGCTTCATTTAGTCACAAAGGACTTTTTACTAACTTTTGAACCCCTTGTCTGATTTGTGCCATTTTTGAATATGTTGTTCCCCTGAATGGATTGATTGTGAATATGTAATTTTATGTGAATGTGATGTATGGTTTTGGAGTTATGAAAGTTATTAATATTGTATAGAACCTGTATATTTTAGCTTGGAGATAATTGAGCTGATACAAAGGTTAACTCAATTATCTCCCAAGCAGAGGAATGTACTGTAATTACTAGGATCTAAGTCTTTGTCCTATTCACTGTGTTTTCCCCAAGTTAAGATTGGATCCTATCTTTAATCCCTGTTTTTGTCACCTCTCCCATTGTCTTATGTAAGTCATTTAGTTTCCTGTGTGTATCTGAGCTGGGCACCTTTGTATCCTGAAAGGTGTGAGGCAGGATTTCCCTTTGTATGTCCTTAGGTTAAATTATAATCCTGTTATAGTTCCTTTGTCTAATCTGGTTTGTCAAGATGTTCAACTGTATATATTCTGTGTTTCTGTATCATTAAAGAGTTCCTGTTTTAACCCTCAAAGTGAAGTGTCGTCTCATTATTGGGGGAAGGATTTATTGTATGCTGTTCCAGTTTGACTGCTAGGAGAGTAAACCTATTCGTATGGTTCCTATTCAACTGTCTACAGCATTCATATGCTTGGGAGAATTTATTTGTTTCTCCGGGTCAGTGATTGTGGTGTCTGCCAGAGTGCTTGGAGTCCTCAGGAAGCGCTAGGAGCATCCTTCAACGGAGGTACCCAGTCGGGGTGCCAGGTGATCCGTTACATCAATATCCTGGCATTTTAAGTGTCAATATCCTGGCATTTTAAGTGTCAATATCCTGGCATTTTAATTGGCAATATCCTGGCATATTAAGTGGCAATACCCTGGCATATTAAGTGGCAATACCCTGGCATATTAAGTGGCAATACCCTGGCATATTAAGTGGCAATACCCTGGCATATTAAGTGGCAATACCCTGGCATATTAAGTGGCAATACCCTGGCATATTAAGTGGCAATACCCTGGCATATTGGCAATACCCTGGCATATTGGCAATACCCTGGCATATTGGCAATACCCTGGCATATTGGCAATACCCTGGCATATTAAGTGGCAATACCCTGGCATATTAAGTGGCAATACCCTGGCATATTAAGTGGCAATACCCTGGCATATTAAGTGGCAATACCCTGGCATATTAATTGACAATACCCTGGCATACTGAGGGGCAAAATCCTGGCATACTGAGGGGCAAAATCCTGGCATACTGAGGGGCAAAATCCTGGCATACTGAGGGGCAAAATCCTGGCATACTGAGGGGCAAAATCCTGGCATACTGAGGGGCAAAATCCTGGCATATTGAGGGGCAAAATCCTGATATATTGAGGGGCAAAATATTGGCATATTAAATGGCATAATGAGTGGCTAAATACTGGCATATTGAGTGGCAAAATAGTGTGTCTCAGAGTATGTGTGTCACTGTGTGTGTGTAAGTGGTAAGGGTGTGTGTAAGTGTGTCACTTTCTGTGTAAGGGTGTGTGTCACTGTGTCAGTGTAAGTGTGTGTGTGTGTGTGTAAGTGTGTCACTGTATAAGGGTGTAAGTGTGTCACTGTGTCTGTGTAAGGGTGTGTGTGTAAGTGGTAAGTGTGTCTCTGTGTGTGACTGCAAGGGTGGCTTTGTGTTAAAGGGTTTCAATGTATGTTAGGGTGTCAATGTGTGACAAATTTAGAGCATGCAAGTATGCGAGTTTAATATTTAGATGTATTTATTTTCCACACTATACATTATATAAAATATATGGAGGGTTGGTAGTATGGGAGTCATGGCGGGTCAGAGGAGGGGGTCACCAAAATGCACCTTCGCCTGTGTAGACGAAAATCCTTGCACCGGCCCTGTGCTTAAATACCCTTTGTATGTTTTAGAAACATTGCACATCTATCGCTACGAGGAAGAGGACATGGGAGGAGCTGGATTTGGCTAGCGGGAAAAAAAAATCCTATGTGCAGGAGACAGCCAGAGCAGAGACAGAGCAGCAAGGAGGTAAGTACTGGGGAGTGTGGAAGGGGGGAGGAGGGTGGCATAAAATGAGCAAAATACTGGCATATTGAGTGGATAAATTATGGCATATTGAGGGGTTAAAAGCTGGCATATTGAATGGCTAAATCCTGTCATATTGAGTGAGAAATCCTGGCATATTGAGTGGTTAAATGCTGGCATATTGAGGGATTAAATGCTGGCATATTGAGGGATTAAATGCTGGCATGTTGAGTGACAAATCCTGGCATATTGAGAGGCAAAATCCTGGCATATTGAGGAGTTAAATGCTTTCATATTGAATGGCAAAATTCTGGCATATCGAGGGATTAAATGCTTGCATATTGAATGGCAAAATTCTGGCATATTGAAGGGTTAAATGCTGGCATATTGAATGGCAAAATTCTGGCATACTGAGGGGTTAAATGCTGGAATATTGAATGGCAAAATAATACTGGCATATTGAGGGTTTAAATGCTGGAATATTGAATGGCAAAATAATACTGGCATATTAAGAGGTTAAATGCTTTAATATTGAATGGCAACATTCTGGCATATTGAGTGGTTAAATTCTGGCATATTAAGGGGTTAAATGCTGGAATATTGAGTGACAAAATACTGGCATATTTAGGGGTTAAATACTGGCATATTGAGGGGTTAAATACTGACATATTGAATGGCAAAATTCTGGCATATTGAGGAGTTAAATGCTGGAATATTGAATGGCAAAATTCTGGCATACTGAAGGGTTAAATGCTGCAATATTGAATGGCAAAATTCTGGCATATTGAGGGGTTAAATGCTGGAATATTAAGTGACAAAATTCTGGCATATTGAGGGGTTAAATACTGGCATATTGAATGGAAAAATAATACTGGCATATTGAGTGACAAAATACTGGCATATTTAATGGCAAAAGGATGGCTTATTTAATGGCAAAATACTGACATACTGAGTGACAAAATACTGGCATATTGATTGGCAAAATACTGGCATATATTAAATGGCAGAATAATACTGGCATATTATTGGTCAAATTGGCTGTGGCTTATTAATAACAAAATAATACTGGCATATTATTGGGCAAATTGGGGTTTATGTGGAGAGAAAGAGAGAGAGAGTAAGAGAGATAGAGAATATATAATGGGGGGCCTGTGTGTGTGGCATAATTAATGGGGCTCTGGTGTGGCCATCTAACTGGCATTACTAAGGAATCTGTTTGGCATGAGACCATGACACCATGAGTTACCGCACCGGGTGACACCAACCCTAGTGACGCCTCTTAATGATCTTTCTTTGTCTTTTTTTAAATGCTCTTTCTTATCTATACTATGAATAAAAAGGAAGGGGATATTTTGGAAGGCTATTCCATGTATCCACTACCCTCTCATTAAGCCAGTGCTATTTGCCCATTTGCCAGTGTTATTTGCCCATTTGCCAGTGTTATTTGCCCATTTGCCAGTGTTATTTGCCCATTTGCAGTTATTTGCCCATTTGCCAGTGTTATTTGCCCATTTGCCAGTGTTATTTGCCCATTTGCCAGTGTTATTTGCCCATTTGCCAGTTTTATTTGCCCATTTTCCAGTGTTATTTGCCCATTTGCCAGTGCTATTTGCACTGTGGTGTTGCATGTCAAGAGTTTTCCACAGGTCTCGCAAATACACAATATGTTTGAAAAAGGATGACATAAAGATGCATGAGAAACAGAGTAAGGGTAGGTAGCTATAAGGAACAAGTCAGTTTTAGCATCAGGTTGACATCAGTGAACTGAAGCTTCATAGACTTTCTTGGATATGGTTGTTAACACTTATATGTAAATAATATGTTGTATGAACACTTGGAGAAAATACAAAACATGATAATCCTGGTGCGTTATACAGCAGCAAAACTCTCATACCTCAAAGACTCTCACCCACTTACCTCAGGAATGTAATTTCGTTTTATGTCTAAAATCCTCCCTGCTACCCTTTTTATATATGTATGTTTATATATGTGTATGTAGGTATGGGTTTATATATATGTGTATGTCTGTGTATATTTGTATAGGTATATGTGTGTATGTTAACCCCTTTTTTTTTCTCTTCTCTCTTTCTGCCCCTGTTCCCCCCCCCCCCCCCCCCCCCCACTCTTTTTTTTTTTTTTTTACTTATGCCACAACTACTGTTTTGGTCCATCATCATTTTTAGTTCCCCTGTCTATTTGATGGCCAGTCTTACTGAACAGATTGGACATGGAGACCAACCTTGATGTGCCATGTGCAGCACCATATTGCAATTTACTGTTCTGGTTTCAAAGGTTATGATGCATTGTAATGATAATGTGAGATAACAGGTTGTATCCCACTGCGATTGGAAAATGGGAAATCCTCCTCCCTGTCTGCCATACTCGCTGCCACCTCGTCTTTCCTCACTACCTCCTCTCCCCCTCACAGACACTCACAAAGCAACCCACTAACACTCTAGTAACACATCACTATCACACACTAACACACTCATCAACCACTCTGATGTCACTTACTGCCACTCATTGTTATTCTCTGTTGCTCCTCTATCTCTCTCTAGATAAATCCTACAATTCCTGAGCCCTGCGTTGTGTCTTTGGAAAATTCCAATCATAGGCAAGATGTAACTTTTCTGGGCTTGTATAGGGCATTTGGTGTGAGACTCTTGATTGGCTAAGAGCTATGCGGAGCCAGTTATTGGTTGCACTAATTTGGTTTCAGTTTCCGCCACTATCTGGTTGATTGTTTAATGGATCTGTTATTTGGCACACTTTTTCACTTCTGTTAACAGGGTAACGCAAGTCTTTTTTTAAATATGGGTACATGGACAACTGAGCCATTAATATTTAGCGATTGCTAAGTCACAGCGGCGATGATTAACGGGAGCAGTTGAATCTAGCCCAATGTTTTATTGAGGTCTTCTGGTCTGGTGTTTTTTTTACAAGTTCATTTTTTTTAACTGTAATTTAATAAAGGTAATTCCTTGGCACAAATCACTACTTAGACATTGATCCGGCTGTGGCAACACTTTTTTTCTGCCTGGTCTTTTTGGTCTTACGGTCTTTTTAGTATACCCACTAGGGGGTCACTTTACGTAAAGTACATTAAAACATTTTTACTATGTCGCAGTGCATGTATGACGATGAGAAGGCTTATGCCATCTTCACCTCAGATTCTGAGGCCATCTAGTGATGTATCAGTGGCTGCTGGTTTCCCTGCCACAAGGAACCGTAGGACTCCAGCAGGAGTGGGTAGTGCCTAATCGTTATAGGCCAGCTATCACTCCTTTCCCTGCAGTTCATGGCATCAGTACTGATGCTACCGGATTTACCCCATGTAATTTGTGCAGATTTTTCTGGGGGTTTATCAATTGGGGGAGATTGTCTCCCAACCTAATTTTCATGCCCAACAGTTCAACACTGCTAAGCCAAATTATTTTTTGGGAAGACATCAATGGACCCCATTGACATGTAAGAATTCTTCATTTTCTGGGCACTGACAATGTTTATGGGCATTATTAAGTAACCCTCCCTTTGCTCCTACTCTAGCACCAGCCCCATCTGCAGTACCCCCATTTATCCCCTGTTTATTGCTAGGCAGACGTATGAAATTATACTTCATTTAATGCATTTTAGTCAAAATAGCCGTTTAAATTCCACCCCCTGATTACCTACCTCTCTGCCAGTATGCAGAGCCTTATAAACCTGAAGGAATATCTGCGTGGATGAATCCTTGGTGAAATATAAGTGGAGGTTGAGATTAAAGCATTATATTTCTTCCAAACACTCTGCAAGAGTGGGTATATTCAGGTCTTCTGGGTATATGAGGGAAAAGATAACCATCTTGAACCTCCAGGCTGCCCAGAACAACTGGGAGCCAGTGCCAAGATTGTGTGGGATGTGATACTCCCCTTAAAAACAAAGGGTACTACTTGTATGTGGATAAATTCTAAGTGTCCCTTTGTTCAAGCTGCTCTATTGTCTTGATACAGTAGCTTGTGGTACTATCTGTTCTAATCACAACATTTGACACAAACCTGGCTACAAAGGGGGAGACCTCTGTTTATATTTATTTTTTTAAGTCTTCCGATTGCTGCCTTTTATGTTTTTAAGTTTTACTGCTCCAGATTTTTTGTTTTTACTTTTACTGCTCCAGACTTTAACATTTTGTAAATATTCTCAATTTGAATCCAAATGACCAAGTCCTACAATTGTAACTGAACCTTCCAACAAACCTGTCAAACCTATGCATGTGAGTACTCAGAAGGCTATGCAGAAAACAAACTGGGGTGTTTTCTTGAAGTAACAGGACAGGCTCTCCTAAATCACAGTCAAAAAGCAAAGTGTGTGTAGAAACCATAATTGAACAATGACCACCACACACTTTCAACATTTTTGGGGGGCAAAAAGGCATCAAAGGCATCAAAAGGCATCACAACATCCCTTACTCAATATTGTGGGATATAAAAAAAAAAGTTTAGTGGCTCTCAGACAATTGTACAGTCAATAATAATCCACTCCAGAGAACACTATGCAATTACTTTGGTTGAGGATTGTGATAATTTCAGACAAATACTCAACCTCCTCCTCCCTCAAGCAATGAGACATTGGCAGATTGGGATGTTAGGACCTAAGAGTATCTGTGATGTCAAGTTTGCAATGTTGCTAAAAAAAACTATTGACCTTAGTGGAACTATATGCAATTAATTGTTTTTAAAATAAAAATTGAACACATCAGAAAACACAATTTAATATAAGAACATTTTCATGTACTCTACATTTAGCACTTTTTTGGCAGTCCATTGTTTTACACTGTATAGAATCTTCTACTAGCAGGTAATTAAAGGAGTTACTAGACAGGTATATCCAGATACCAGTGATGGATTTTACATTAGACAGACTAAGCATCTAACACTTTTTAGGCAAGGTGTGTAGTTATGCCTTTCAGGGACACAGTGTGTAGTGGATGAGATCACGCACACCAGAGTTTATTATGTTTTTATGTATATATGCATAAAAATACATGCATACATTTGTAATATACGCCTGTAATTTATTTGTCTGTAAAAATAAAGCACATATTGTCACAAGATGAAATACATACATACACATACACAGTCACACAAAGTCACATATGCATACATATGCAAAGAGTTACACCCATTCATATACTTACAGCCACACAGACACAAATGCACATGTCATACACATACACAGTCACACACAAAAAACCCTACACAGCATTACAAATACACGGCATCTGTGGTGTCTATCTTAATCTCCTCCAGAAGTTTCTTTCCATTGTTCATCTTCCCAGCTGTCTCTCTCTCCCCCTCTTTATCTCCCCAGCTATTTCTCTCTCTCGCCCTCTGCTCATTTCCCCAGCTATCTCTCTCTTGCCGTCTTTATCTCCCACAGCTGTCTGTCTCTTCCCCTCTTCATCTTCCCTGGCTGTCTCTCTCCCCCTCTTCATCTGCCCCAGCTGTCTCTCCCTCCATCCTTTATCTGCCCTATTTAACTCTCTCTCCCTCTCTTCATCTGCCCAGTTATCTCTCTATCCCCTCTTCATCTACACAGTTAACTCTGCCCTTATTTATTGCCGGTGTTCTGACGAATTCCTCGAGCAAATTCTCCTGCGCAATCGCAGGAGAATTTGCTCACTGCGCATGCGCAGAAAGTTACAGCTGATAACTCAGCTGTAACTTTATGTCCACCGCGCGAGCTGCGCAACCCACATCCCGCCCCCCGCACACCCCTTCTCACCAGCTGATCGGACAGCGGCGGTACACAGCGCATGCGCGCGGCTATCAAGCCGTGTGGGAATGCGCTGTGTCCGTGGCTGGATTCAAACAAAACGCTGGTAAGTAACACGGGGCGGGGGGGGGGACATAAGGAGCCAACAGAGAGGTAAGCACCCTGGTGAGGGCTGCCTCATCTTCATGGGAGTTGTGATCCTCCTGCTGTATTATGCAGCAAGAGGATCACAACTCCTATCAAGATGAGGCAGCTAAGCTTAAAAAAAACTGCCATCATCATAAACTGCACCCCCAGAAGTAATTTTCAAATTTCATAATTATTAAAATTACAGTTTATAAACATTCGCAACAGGGTGTTTTCATTTTTGTAATACGAGCAAACACTGTAAAGTAGATGACAGTATAATCTTAATTAGTTGGATTACCATTATTAACAATCATGATTTTTTTAAATGAGGGTTATGTTTCTAAAAACTAAAATAAATACCTTCAATTATATTATAACACTTATTTTATAACTGTATGTTGAGTAATATTGATCATTAACCTGGGCAATAAAACAACTTTTACAGTTGACTGCATGTTATGATACTGAGTGATAAACACACTCAATTAGTAATGTGCGTCTGCTTTTTTTATTCTAACAGTTCATTGCTTTTAAGGTACTACTGAAAAATTATGTTCACAAATAATGTTAATGTGAAGCAAGGCCGCCATCAAGGGAAGACGGGCAGACACCGCCGGAAACGTACTTCTCCCTGCAAATGAAATTAACAAAGCAGAGAGTAGGACCAATAGTATTACTTTTTTTTTTAATTAAAGTGTAAGTGTAAGTGTGTGTGTCAACGTGTCTGGGTGTTTCAATGTGTGTGTATTTCGCTGTCTCTGTAATTGTGTGTATTTCTCTGTTTGTGAGTCAATGTGTGTGTTACTGTCTGTAAATCTGACTGTGTGTCTAAGTATGTAAGGGTGTATGTAAGGGTGTATGTAAGTGTGTATATTTATGTGTGTGACTGTGTGTGTATTTCTGTGTGTGCAACAGTGTGTATAAGGGTGTCTCTGTAAGTGTATGTGTGTGTGTAATGATGACTAAGTGTGTGTCTGTGTAAGTGTGCAGGGCATCACAGGCTGCTACTAGCGTCGCTACCACGCCCCCTAGCGCTCGGCCCCGCCTCCTCGCGCTCGGCCCCGCCTCCTCGCGCTCGGCCCCGCCTCCTCGCGCTCGGCCCCGCCTCCTCGCGCTCGGCCCCGCCCCCTGTATGCTGCACTCTGGGTGCTGAGCAGCCCCAGACTCTGCCCCCTCATGCTCGGCTCCGCCCCTCGCGCTTAACTCCGCCCCTCGAGTTTTGAACGTGAGTGTCTGGCAAGTGTGAGAGTTATGAGTGTGTATCTATGTATGTGAGTGGAAGAGTTATGAATGTGCATGTGTATGTATGTGAGTGGCAGAGTTATGAATGTGCATGTATGTGAGTGGCAGAGTTATGAATGTGTATGTATGTGAGTGGCAGAGTGTAAGTGGGTGTGAGTGGAAGAGTGGAAGTGGGTGTGAGTGGCAAAGTTATGAGTGTGTATGTATGTGAGTGGAAGAGTTATGAATGTGCATGTGTATGTATGTGAGTGGAAGAGTTATGAATGTGCATGTGTATGTATGTGAGTGGAAGAGTTATGAATGTGCATGTGTATGTATGTGAGTGGCAGAGTTATGAATGTGCATGTGTATGTATGTGAGTGGCAGAGTGAAAGTGGGTGTGAGTGCAGAGTGTAAGTGGGTGTGAGTGGCAAAGTTATGAGTGTGCATGTGTATGTATGTGAGGGGAAGAGTATAAGTGGGTGTGAGTGGCAGAGTTATGAATGTGCATGTGTATGTATGTGGCAGAATGTAAGTGGGTGTGAGTGGAAGAGTATAAGTGGGGTGTGAGCGGCAGCGTCTAAGTAAGTGTAAGTTTGAGTGAGTGTTTTGAAGAGCGTAAGTGTGTGTGAGTGTAAGCGTGAGTGGCAGAGTTATGAATGTGTGTGTGTGTGTGTGGCAGAATGTAAGTGTGTGTGAGTGTGAGTGTGTGTGTGAGTGGTAGAGTGTGTGAGTGGCAGAGTGTGGCAGAGTGTGGCAGAGTGTGGCAGAGTGTGGCAGAGTGTGTGGCAGAGTGTGTGGCAGAGTGTGTGGCAGAGTGTGTGGCAGAGTGTGTGGCAGAGTGTGTGGCAGAGTGTGTGGCAGAGTGTGTGGCAGAGTGTGTGGCAGAGTGTGTGGCAGAGTGTGTGGCAGAGTGTGTGGCAGAGTGTGTGGCAGAGTGTGTGGCAGAGTGTAAGTGTGTGTGTGTGTGGCAGTGTGTAAGTGTGTGTGTGTGGCAGTGTGTAAGTGTGTGTGTGTGGCAGTGTGTAAGTGTGTGTGTGTGTGGCAGTGTGTAAGTGTGTGTGTGTGTGGCAGTGTGTAAGTGTGTGTGTGTGTAAGTGTGTGTGTGTGTGGCAGTGTGTAAGTGTGTGTGTGTGTGGCAGTGTGTAAGTGTGTGTGTGTGTGTGGCAGTGTGTAAGTGTGTGTGTGTGTGTGGCAGTGTGTGTGTGTGTGGCAGTGTGTGTGTGTGTGGCAGTGTGTGTGTGTGTGGCAGTGTGTAAGTGTGTGTGTGTGTGTGGCAGTGTGTAAGTGTGTGTGTGTGTGTGGCAGTGTGTAAGTGTGTGTGTGTGTGTGGCAGTGTGTAAGTGTGTGTGTGTGTGTGTGGCAGTGTGTGTGTGTGTGTGGCAGTGTGTGTGTGTGTGTGGCAGTGTGTGTGTGTGTGTGGCAGTGTGTGTGTGTGTGTGTGGCAGTGTGTGTGGCAGTGTGTGTGGCAGTGTGTGTGTGTGTGTGGCAGTGTGTGTGTGTGTGTGGCAGTGTGTGTGTGTGTGTGGCAGTGTGTGTGGCAGTGTGTAAGTGTGTGTGTGTGTGGCAGTGTGTAAGTGTGTGTGTGTGGCAGTGTGTAAGTGTGTGTGTGTGTGTGGCAGTGTGTAAGTGTGTGTGTGTGTGTGGCAGTGTGTAAGTGTGTGTGTGTGTGTGGCAGTGTGTAAGTGTGTGTGTGTGTGTGGCAGTGTGTAAGTGTGTGTGTGTGTGTGGCAGTGTGTAAGTGTGTGTGTGTGTGTGGCAGTGTGTAAGTGTGTGTGTGTGTGTGGCAGTGTGTAAGTGTGTGTGTGTGTGTGGCAGTGTGTAAGTGTGTGTGTGTGTGTGGCAGTGTGTAAGTGTGTGTGTGTGTGTGGCAGTGTGTAAGTGTGTGTGTGTGTGTGGCAGAGTTATGAGTGTCAGAGCGTGAGTGTGAATCCCAATGAGATTACTAAGAGAAAATGTGACTAATGACTGTTATTAATATTGAATGTGATAATCAAGTGTGAAACAATGTTATTATCTCATATTATTTTTATTTTCACACTTGATTATCACATTCAATATGAATAATAGTGATTCATCGTTATATATAGTCTTTATATTAATGGCAATAAAAGTCCATACACATGGCATTAAACATCCCATGGACCTGGTTATAGTATTAAACCCATACATTATGAATGAATGTGCTGCTCATTATTTTATGGGCTTTACTCATTAAAGAGAGAAGTGCAGGGAAGTGAGATGGGAATTTCAAAATTAAGTCTTAAGTAGCAAAGTTGGAAAAATTTTCCATTCAGTTGAAATCTCAATTCCCTGCATTTCTCTCTTTTATGAGGTTGGTAGAATGAGCATACCTTCATACCTCAGCCTATTCTCCCCAGGTTTTTGACCCCTTTTTATTAAAAAATAAAAATATTTATGATGAGAACCCTGGTAGCTAGGCGCAGCGGTAGCTTTAAGGGCATGTATGTGTGGATTTTGTTTATAAATTATGTGTTTTCTCTTCCTCTGCAGCCATTTTTCCACAAGAAAGCTAACTGACACTTGGATAAAAATTCCCACCCTCCCACCCCTATATATTGTGCTTTGTCATGTTTTTAACATTTCTTTCTTGTCGCAGCACTCAGGGGAACGTGTCCTTGCCAGTCAGGGTTTATATAAAAGGTGGAGTCATGTTCAGATGATTGAAGTTTTGGGCTCAGCCCTCCCCTAACCTCGAAGGTGTTACATCACCGATATAGGACGTGTCCACTGAGCTATTGGATCGGCTAGTGGTAAGCATAGAGGAGAGGTAGAAGGTATTGCGGGGTAAGAGACCCCTGGACGAGGGGGGAGGGGAGTACCACAAGTTGGTTATAGATGCCGGTTGCATCAAATAAGTTGAAACATAATATCTGGGGATTGGCAAGGATGTTCAGATATTTTGTTAGGCTGTATTTTATATAAAGATTTAAGAAGTGTTGGTTTGGCTTATACAGTCCTAACTAATTTTATTTTCTGTTTAATAATAAAAGTTCTGTGGCCTATTTACACCAAAAAATCAAGCCTTGTGTCTTTTTTCGAGGGGAAGGGCAGGGTATGGTCATGGTTGCTATGGGAATATGCGCTATCCCCTCTACTACATACATGCGTGTGAGAGTTGCAGGTTTACACACGTGTCTGCATGGCAGAATATCTGTGGGAAAGGCCATCTGTGTGTATAAGGGTGTCTGTGTGTAAGGTTGTCTGGATGTGTGTGTGTAAAAGAGTGTGTGAGTGTAAGTTTGTCTATGTGGGGGTGTAAGGGTGGGTGTCTGTGTGTGTGATATCCCCTATATTATGACATATTATGAGACTGTTGGTCAACATTTTTCTCAAAGTCTGGTAAATGGTGTATGCAGCGTATGCAATGCTCAGTTATTTTGAAATCATGGGAATTTGCTCACATACAAGCGAGTGTGTGTAAGTGGGATTGTGTGTCTGTGTGTAAGGGTGTGTGTATGTATGTGTGACTGTGCAAGTGTGAGTATATGTGGCTGCATGTGTGTGTATTTGTGGCTGTGTATTTATGTGTATAAGTGTAACTTTGAGTAATGTTTTTTGTGTGCTGTGAGTCTTATTGTGTATTGTGGTACTGTAATGTGCAGCATGAGTGTGTAATACACTCACACACTGCACATTACTGTGATTTTTATTGCTGTGGAGGTAGTCACAGACAGACAGACACACACATACAGACAGGCACACACATACAGTTGGTCACAGGCAGACATATAGTCAGTCACAGACAGACACACACAAATAGTCAGTAACAGACACACATACAGTCAGTCACATACGGACACACACATACAATCAGTCAGACAGATACACATACATTCAGTGACAGTCAGACATGCAGTCAGTCACACACTCATACAGTGGGTCACAGGCAGACATGCAGTCAGTCTCACACACACACACACACAGTCAGTCACACATGCAGTCAGTAATATACACACACATACACACACACTGTCAGTCACATACACTTACTCACGAGTCAGCAATTTTGTTGTTGTTTACGATATAAAAAGTGCATCTATCAATATGTCCCCCTCCTGGCTGCTATACCTCATTCTAGCCTGGTCTGTGCCCTGCTGTTGTTTCTAGACCCGCTGAGCAAACTCAGCGCTCAGGCACTATAGTGCAGTGCATGTGGGGATGGAGCAGGAGGACTGTGCAGCCAGTGCACACAATGCTCCCTCGCGCTAGGCTGGATAAGTGAGGGCACCAGGCAGGGACAACAATAACCAGCAGCCAGGTATAATTTCCTGGTGCCTGGGATTTGTTGAGCCCTGATATATACCCATATATACCTATTGCTCATTGGCACAAAATATATCAGTCTGTATGCCGCCTAAGCATGTGAGCTTATTTACTCCACTTCTATCAAAACTGTCATGGGCTGCAGCCCCGGATCTTTTGGAGACCTAGCAACGCCCCTGGTGCAGGGCCACTTTAACCGATGTGCAAAGTGGGCACTTCCAAGGGCCTCAACATGCTCCTGCTGCTGCTGCCTCAACATGCTCCATGTGACTGTCACAAAGAGGGCAGTAGTCTGCATCCAGCCGGCGGCTATTTCCAGCCTCATGCACTCAGTGTGCATGGAGGGAACACCAATCGGAGGAGACACAAGAGAGCAGCAGCAAGGTGAATATGGGGAATAGGGAGAGGGGCTAATGCTTTTATTGGGAAAACTGGTGGTGGCATGTTAATAGACAAACTAACAGGCAAATAAATGGGCAAACTGACACTGGTATATTAATGGGTAAATTGGCTGTGGCATATTAATGGGCAAACTACCTGTGACATGTTAAAGGGGAATTTCACCGTGGCCTATTAATGTGGAAACAACAGTGGTATATTAACGGGCAAACTAACTGTGGCATTTTAATGGGAAAACTGTCTGTGGCATATTAATATTAAATATATTTTTTTTAAGATAAAAGTTTGTGTTGTTCCTTAACCCCCCCCCCCAGTAATTAAAAATTGGCATGTCTGGAACAGACATGTGTGACGGGGAGGAGTTTATAATGTAACCATGCCCACTTGGTGCGCTGTGACTATAGGATCGCAGAATTTTTTTCAGTAAAGGTCCCTGAAATTTCTCATATCACCCAGCTGATTTCAGTATCCTTTTGCATTGATTGCTTGTATATTTTCTATGCTTGCTTCTGCTTTTGCTTTTGCATATTGTACCTTTGTTCCCTCTCTAGCTTGGCCACATAGTGGGATCCCCCAATAGAGTGGCATCCCTCTCTAGCTCAGCCACATAGTGGTATCTCCCACAGAGTGGCAACCCTTCCCTTGCTTGGCTACAAACTTGTACTCTCCCAGAATGGCACCTGCCCAATCTGGCTACAGGCCAGATCCTGTCCTGTTCCAGAGTAGCCCGTACCTGTGAGAACTGCATGATATGTGACCAGGGAACCTGTATGTGTGATGACTTTTGTTCCCTTAAAGAAATTATCCAGCAAAGCAGTAGTACTGCTCTTATGCCCTGTATCCTGATTTCCTGTATTTCTCAGCCCTGCTATTATAACTGTCCTGGTGAAGTTACTTGTTTATAGTTCAGTCCATTATTATCTCAGCCCTGTCTCAGAACTCCTGTTTAACTCTCATGTTCCTGTTACTTTAGTCTCTGCTCTGATCCAGTTCTGGTTTTCTTGCTCTCTGTTATTATAATGCTCCTTTCCAGGTTTTCTTTGTTTCCTCTAGCATAGTTCCTCTATAAATGCAACCACACCGTTCCTCTGTTTGCTTTCTACAGCTCTGCAGGCATTTTCTCTGTTTGTATGCCTGTGTATTGTTATTAGTTTGCTATTCAATTTTAGCGTAGGGACTTGCCTAATTGTGAGGCACCTTGACGTGGTTGGCAAGCTTCATCTTATGGCCATAATTAACCAAATCCTCATCCTTAATCTTAGAGTGTAGTTCAGTTCCTGCATGTTTGTTTGTATACATGTATATGTTTCCTTATCTTCTCTCCCTGAAGCACCTGAGGACCTTAGCTCCTCTCGCCTATCTCCATGTCCAGCTTGGTTCCCCTTATGAAGAGTCTGAGGATCTCGGCTCCTCACTCCATCCCATGTGTTCATTTAGCCCTTACCCTGTACTCTGTATGTTGTTCTGTGTTGGATATGCATCTTTGTATGTCACCTTAGTTATGTAGTTATGTCTTATGCTTTGCCCTTCCTTGTATGCTTTAGTTCTCCCTTTGCATCTTTTTCTGTCCTTCAGGTCTGCACTCTGTATTTCTGCTCTGCTCTGCCTCAGTTCCTTTGTACTCGCTTTGCTCTGCTTGGCTCCTCTTTGCTTTAGCCTGCTACATCCTGATAACCTGTTCTAGTTGTACTCCTTGCTTACTCGAGGATGTTTGCAGGATCACTTCAGTTATCCCTTAGGGTTCACTGGATTCCAGGGCTGCTTTACAGTGCCTGGGAACATGGCTGCATCAACTTGGGGTCTCAAACCACCATGGGATTGCAGTTACCCAGCACCAGGTCCTGTGTCTCCATTTGCAAAGCATTTAACTCCTGCATCGGGCGCTTTTTACTTGAAAAATATTTTACTCATCTACAAAAGCTAATGGCAAAATCTGCAAAATACATTCAAATATTTGTCTGAGATTTGGAATACTCCATTATAAGACAATCGTACAAGTAGCGCATAGCTATTTCCAAAATATTTTTGTTCTTCAAAATCTGTCATGAATCACAGAATCATCCCCCCACTTGTACATATTTTAAAAAAATTAGACTACTCAATGGTATTTTGACACTTTTCATTTTAACACCAACCATCCAAAATTTGGGTACTTCTGGCTTCGTCACAGAAGTCCCGGCGGTCGTGCTGGGCGGCAGCAGGGGAGGTCTGCGCTCATCGCGCAGACATCCTCTGCTGCCCCACTAGCCACCAGGGTGAATCGGGCAGCTGTCAGTCATAATAGACTGCCGTGTCGGGCAGCATGGAGGATGTCTGCACCTATCGTGCAGACATCCCCCGGCTGCCCCCACTAGCCACCAGGGAACGAAACCAGGTAAGGGGGGGGGGGGGACAGAGGACACAGACAGACAAGGGGAGGGGGGGAGATAGAGAGAGACAAAGGGAGGGGGAGGGGGAGGACACAGACAGACAAGGGGGGGGGGGGGAAAGGGGAGAGGGGGGGGTAGAGAGAGACAAAAGGACGGGGAGGACACAGACAGACAAGGGGAGGGAGGGGGGGAGACACAGACAAGGGGAGGGGGGATAGATAGAGACCAGGGGAAGGGGGAAGAGAGAAGTTTTGGGGGGAGAGAGAGACAACGCTGGGTGGGGAAAGAGACAGCTGGGTGAGGGGGAGAGAGGCCGCATTGGCACATAAAAGTAAATAAAACCAAGAAATGCATTTGTATTATATAAAGTTTTTATTAAATATTAAAATTCAATTTACATATATACAAGTTACATTTTTTTCCTATAGCGTAGTCTTATAATCAGGCTTTTAGTTTTTTTCCTAAAGGAATGTACAAATTTGGGGGGGTCGTCTTATAATCAGGGTCGTCTTATAATCGAGCAAATACGGTAATTTTTATTTTTTTAGTGAATGTCTATACATGGAAAGTGGTTTTGGATTAAAATGTGAATTATTTTCTTTTCTTTTTCTTAATTTACACTGACTCTTAGAGAGCATGTGAATGTTTCCTTTATAACAGCAAGATATGACAGTCTATTAATGCGAGATTACCACTAATTACAGACAGAATGCAGCTTTGTAAGCGATTATATGTATGTGTTGTTTTGGCATAACTGAGACCATTGCTTCTTTATCTAAATGACACGGTATTTTGCAATTGTGCATAAGAGTGCGGCTACGCGCCAGAAGGTGAGGAACCAGGGCATTGATGACACCGCTGGAACCAGGATACAGGTAATTAAATATTTTACAGGGCACCCTTTGTGTACCAGGGGCTGGGCAGTGATTTCCCTCATGGCACTCAAAGGGTATTTTTTTTTACAAGTTCTTTGAACATTTTAGATCATTTCCCCCCCCCCACACACACCTGGGCAAGGTAGATGTGGGGGTAAGTAGGGATATTATTTTATTTAATTAATTTAATATGCCAGGCGCATATGGGCAACCTCTGGCATATAGGATAGAGGGGGTTTACATTTATTTTAAATATGGGGCTTTAGCACCGATGGGGCATATATTTATTTAAAAGGGTGATATTACCAGTCAAAGAGTTGTTGGATACATAGTATGAACCTAAATGTTATTACACTACATGTTCTCTTTGTATCTTTTTGGCACTAGTCTTTCCCAAAGAATCTATGAATCCAATATTTGTTTTGTCTCAAAGTTACGTTTTAAGTCGTTCCCCACTCTCCCCTTGGATTTAACTTTTTCCTTGCAAATTGTGAAAATCAAGTCCCAGACGGTGAGGTTTCAAATAATTTCTCATTAAACTGCACAGTTAGCTACTTCGGAATCTTGAAAAAAACAAACATTTTAATTGGTGATAAGAAGCAAGTGAAAATATTTGTATTTAACAGCTGGCAAATAGCTCAAACCAGATTTGTCTCATTTTCGCTAGTGAATATGACTAAATGTGGTGGTATATCTACTGTCTGAACATTTTATTTTGTCTTTAAGATTTTATTTATTTTTTAATAGCAAATCGATTCTGCAGTGTATAAAATAATCATAATTGCACACTGTCAAACTATTTTGTTTTTTGTTTTTTTGGTATTTTTAAAGATTATTTACCGTATTTGCTCGCTTATAAGACGAGGTTTTTCTCAGAATTTTTTTTCTGAAAAGTCCCCCTCGTCTTATAATCGAGGTCGTCTTATAATCTGACCTCAAATTGAGGTCAGATTATAAGACATGGATCCAGGTCCCCAGCAGAGCTGCAGGGGCCTGGATCCCCCTCTCTAACAGCAGGGGATATCTGCGCGATGAGCGCAGACTCCCCTGCTTCCGCCCGGCACGATCGCCGGGACATCCTCTGCTGCCCCGCTAGCCACCAGGGAGAATCGGGCAGCTGGGGATGTCTGCACGATACATGCAGACATCCTCCATGCTGCCCGACACCTCCGTTTATTATGACGGACCAGCTGTCCGTCATAATAAACGGAGGTGTCGGGCAGCATGGAGGATGTCTGCAAGTATCGTGCAGACATCCCCCGGCTGCCCCCACTAGCCACCAGGGATTATGAAACAGGTGAGGGGGAGGGAGGGGGGTGGAGGGAGGGAGGGAGGGAGGGGGAAACCAGAGCAACAAGGGGAGGGAGGGGGGACCAGAGCAACAAGGGGAGGGAGGGGGGACCAGAGCAACAAGGGGAGGGAGGGGGGAACCAGAGCAACAAGGGGAGGGAGGGAGGGGGAACAGAGAAAAGGGGAGGGAGGGAGGGAGGGGGAACAGACAGGGGGAGGGGGAACAGAGACAAGGGGAGGGAGGGGGGGGAAGAGACAGAGACAGAGACAAGGGGATGAAGAGTGGGGAAGAGAGAAACAAGGGGGGGGGAGAGACAAGGGGAGCGAGGGGGGAGACAAAGGGAGGGGGAGAGAGAGACAACACTAAGGGTGGAGGGGAGAGAGAAAGCTGGGGGCAAGGGAAAGAGGGAGGCAGCATTGGCACATAAAAGGAAATAAAAACAAGAAATGCATTTTTTGATATCATAATTTTTTATTAAAAAAGCAATTTACATGTGAATATTTACAAGATGAACTTTTTTCTATAGGGTAGTCTTATATTCAGGCTTTTAGTTTTTTTCCTAATGGAATATCCAAAGTTTGGGGGGTCGTCTTATAATCAGGGTCATCTTATAATCGAGCAAATACGGTAATAAGTGAACCAGACATTCCATTTTTTCCCTTTATACATACAATAGATTAGTATGGTGGAACCTATTTTGATCCAGTGTGGTCATGAAGATGTTGGTGAGTCTGCTGCTAATATAATAACACCACAAAACATTTTTATGAAACAACAAACGTATAGTACATGTAGAATTATTCTATCCTGAATGCGCCTTAAGGATAATAACTTAAGGCCTGGAAAAAGTTGACCCAAAATTAGTTCCTGGACCACTATCCCCCCCATAAATTTAGCCAAACCTGTGCTTTGGTCATTTGACCAAACAATTCCAGCTGAAACGTACAATGTACTAAACATTTAACACTCAAATAGCACATACGAGGAAATTGAGAATAAAAACTGGTATAATTGCGAATAAAAACAGGCAAGTTTGCGACAATTTTTTCTACCTCTTTTACTAGCACTTGCTAAAAGCTGGTGTAATTTTCAGGAGCAAATAAGAATTATTTTTCACAAACTATTCGCAAAACTCTTTAGCATGCGCAAATATAATCGCAATTTATTAGCGCAACCGGAAAAATGCACGCTAAAGAAAAATAAACGGAAGAGGCACAAATCAGGAAGAAAAAGTGCAAAATGTTACAAATGGTCACAAATTGCTCCTTACTCTATTATGTTTTACCTACTTTTTTTCCACTGCACTTGTTTAGTGCATGACCCCCTTAATTTACACAATCTGTTGAAAATGTGCTTATAAACTAACGTTTTAATGACTGTAAAAAAAAAAAAAAAAGTCCCTGTATTTTATTTTAAAAATCTGGTTATCTTAGTCTGTCACCCGTTCTTAAAAATGGGTAAGGAGTCTATTACCTAAACAGTGCACTGTGGTTAATAGCTAACTTGGAAATCAAGGCATATTCGCGTTTTCTCAAATAAGCTCACATAAAATGGGTCACAGCAATCCTAGGAGAGCTTGGCACCTACGGCCCTGGTCGTTAAACATAAACAGAGTCACACTTCTGTGGGGTAAAAATCAGAATGAAACCTGCGTAATATAAAGAAATGTAAAAAAATCGTGGAAATTAACCTAGTCAACTTTCATCGGTGTGCTCAGAATCTATATACAAATCTACTATTAAGTAGCTGAGGGTTGGCCTGTGCCAAAGAGAGAAAAAAGAATAAAAGATGAGAAAGGGTGAGATGAAGGGGACAAGTAAAGAACTAAAAAGAAGTAGTAAGGAAAAGAGTAAACCTTAGGTTAGGGTTACTGGCGGTACAAGAGGGTAGCAGATGGCTCCAGAGCTCGGGTAAAAATAAACCACCGACCCTATAAGGGGGTACGGAGGTCATGCCCCTGGGGGGGGACATCATATAGGGACAGGCGGAGGAAACATCGATTTGTTAGTAATGTCCGATGGATCCATGGACAAGCAAATATAACTTCTCAGAACTTCTATAGTGATCTGAATCAAAAATAAAGTCAATGAAGATCTGAGGGGATGATCAGACTGCTTCTGCCACTCTCTGTGGCCAGTAGGTTGTCTGACTTGGACGTCGAAAGGGTCTCCCGATCCTCCTGCGGCAGGTGAGGTAGATCCAGCGCTACAAGCGCGTCTGCAGCTTCCTCCATGCAGCCGACAGTTAGTAAGCGGCCATCCTTGTGGATAATCAGAGAATGTGTTGGCCCCCATTGGTACCGGACATCCAAGGAACGTAAGTGGCCGGATAGTTGGGACATCGAGCGTCGCCATATGAGAATTGCAGGGGGTAAGTCCTCAAAGACCTGAAGAACATGATTTTGGTATGGTTCTCCTTGGGCTTTACCCATAGCTGTCAGCAAAGCAAATTTATCTGCAGCACCGCTTTGCGCAGTCGAAAAGCATCAACGATCAGATGGTCAGCAGAGGCTGATGTCAAATGAAGTGTGGTTATCCATCCGGCGAGGTATCCCCGAAGGTCGGCCCTACTGCCTCCGGAACCCCGTGGACACGTACGTTGGCTTGTCTTGATCTGGTATCCACCAGAATTAACTGCGATTCCAGCCGACTAATGTGTTGAGACATTACTGATATCTGGTCTCTGGTGGTGGCCGATGTCTGTGTGGCTTCTGCTCTTCCCGCTTTGCGCAGTCGAAAAGCATCAACGATCAGATGGTCAGCAGAGGCTAATGTCAAATGAAGTGTGGTTATCCATTCGGCGAGGTATCCCCGGAGGTCGGCGGGCCCTACCGCCTCCGGAACCCCGTGGACACGTACGTTGGCTTGTCTTGATCTGGTATCCACCAGAATTAACTGCGTTTCCAGCCGACTAATGTGTTGAAACATTACTGATATCTGGTCTCTGGTGGTGGCCGATGTCTGTGTGGCTTCTGCGATGGCCAGTTCAAGGGTGGAGACCTTTGCCGTAACCGCTGTCACGTCTTGCTTAACTGCTATAACTTCCAGCAGATTTTGCAGTTCCAATAAGAGTTTGCGGAGGTCTCCCCGTGTAGTGGGGGCGTCGTCATCACAGACAATTGTGCAAGGTGCGGGGGTTTGCATAGTGCATGAGGAGTCCGAATCGTCAGCCTCACTTCTGGGGTAGGTCGCGATTGGCAGCGATGTCTGAGCAGTAGGCCCTGGAGGCCTAGTCAATAGTTGGCTGATGTCTGGGCCTTTCGGAGGGTGATATTTCTCCCGTTTTTTTTTTTGTTTTTGGCCCATTGTATTCCTGTTCCCAGGGATCCCCAGTACAGTTGTTGTAAATGGGGGTGACATGAATAAAACAAGCTTTTTCAGCGTGTAGTGTAGGGAGCTCCTCCGCCATGCGTCCTCTCTTTTTTCCGGTTAGCTCCACCCCCCGAGATAACTTGGTTTTACATACCACATTTCATCAGGACAAGGCCTACAGCCTGGAGCCCACTCCCACGAATTAGAGGTAATTTATAACTTACTATATGGCACTTAAACACTGACAGAGAAAATAATTTCAGCTAATGCTTCATTGGCTGGCCCTCGGGTATGTTGGGATATAATATTTTGCACTAATTCACGGGGGGGAAATAGCTTTGCTTGTGGTATGCATGCTCGTTTGGTTTGATATACGACATTGTAACTGTACAAACAAGAATTATGATGTGTCCTTTGTGCATGCAAATTACAGAAAACAATTGACTCAAATATTTTGGACAGTAAAAAATCTTACTTTTTGCTTTCTGTTCATAAACCTATTGTTACTAAGTATAAACTCTTCCTCTTCAGTGGTTATTGGAAGGTTCTAATTTTTAGAGTTTGGTTATTGTTTTTAGTAGAGTGGAGGGTGTGTAACTGTAACCTGCTAACAGAACTTCCTGTCAGCAGGTTACTGGGGTGGTCCGCTCGCAGAATTGCTTGGGAGTTGGTTACCCTGAGTAATTTCGTGGATGACTGACCGTTTTCTGATAAGTTGGTCTTTTTTATGGTTCAGCCTGATATGAATAGGTCAAAACCTACTTAAAGGGAACAGATTCTCAATAAATGTTATTGAACACAAAGCTGATCAACATTCAGATTCCTGCTCGATATAATTAGTGCAGTTTAGGAGTAAATCAAGATAATCCCAATAAACACTTATATAACCATATAAGAGTTGGACCTTTTCTCCCCCTAATATTTACCTCTATTTAAAAAACGAAGAAAGCTTGCATATGATATGGACTAGAGGTTTGTTTCCTAGATACAAAAGCAGAACTGAATAACCAGTGTATTGATATATTTAAATGATTGTACATGTTTATTAAGCAAATACGAACACTGGTCATAACTAGGACTGGTTTAAACAAACAAGTCCTTATCTTTATGTATAAAGCAGGCTAGACATACAGGAAGTGGAACATTTCCATTCTCTCTCTATCAAATGGTTATGTGATATATCCTTTCTATGTGTGTTTGTTAGTTTGTTAGCCAATTCATAACTTTATCAGATTTGCTTTAAAGATTAACAACTAATTTTAAAACAAAAACAATTGTTTTTTGATTAAAAATTAGTAGTAGTATTTCTTGAATGTTGGAAAAGAACATTTTTATTACATTTGGAAACCTGGGATATAAAGCTCCTATGACCTTCTAAGAAGCCTGTGGTTATTAGAATATGTTTTGGGGCTATTACTGAAGCGAGGGCAGCTATTGATATTTTAAATCTGCATATATAGATCACTATACTGCACTTCCCAGAACGTCTTAATGTTATATCAAAATAAATACCACCATATTACCTATATTCAAAGCATCTGATTATTTGATGACAGAACAAACTTTTGGGAGCCTATGTTTTTCATATATCATTTGTTGGATTCAAAAATGTATTTGGGCTGTTTGTTTTTTCTCGCAATTAGAGTGAGTTTTTCTTTTTTAACTTGACAACTATTTTGCTTCATGTGATTAATGTAATTTATGTGATTAATAATAAATGTTATATTCTTTATTGATTGCTTTGTTTCTTCTCTTGTTTAAACAGAATCCTTACACATACTAGCTCTCCCTCCAGAGGCAGCTCAATAGATTGCAGATATTGCTCCAAGATCAAGTGTGCTTTTTAAAATCATTTCTGACAGTAGATTCTGATGTAATGATATATTTTTTGGTTTAATGGGGCCAATATCCAAGTTGGTAGATTGGTGTAAATTGAAATAAATAGTTAGGTAGGTGCATTTAACCTAATCTTCAAAATTGACTTTTTGATCTGATTCCCTGGTGACTCAATGTTTTTTAAGGTCATTTTACAATGGTATTCCATGAGTGTTTTACATGTGTAATAACATATATATGTATAGCATTTGGTCTTGTGGCAAGCTTAGTGCATCAGCATTTGTTTTCTGCTTACAGTAGTTGAGGAAGTTAGTCCATCTTTTATTGCATCTACCATAACATGTTATAAACTTTTTGGCAGCAGAGTACACTGCTTTCTGTGTCTGTATACTAGGTAAGATTAGCTATTTAGGGCTGTATTCATAAACAAAAGGAACTGACAAAGAAATTTCAAACTTAAGGCCAGATTAGCCAAGTTGGAGAACTGAATTGTAGAATTTTTCCAAATGTAACTTTGAACTTAAGTTTACAATTCCCTTGTCAAAACTAGATTTTATATAGCACTGATGGCGTGAAATCGTCTATAAAACACTTTCTTAAAGTTAATCAAATGATTATTATTAAATGTCAGTATTAAATGTCATAGATAGCACTCAGAGCTCAGAGAGTGCTGCTTGCACTCCTCTGCTCTGAATGATCACTCTGTGGCTTTGGTAATTTAACTATACTAATAAATGCAGTGATATGCGCTATAGATAGAGCCAATATAGTTGCTTGTGGGAGGGTAACACGACACCCATAATCAGCACAAACATACACAGAAAAAGGCGAAATGCCCCACACTTTTATGCCCAACACTGGCTCTGTCAGGGGCGAGTTGAGAACGCATGGTGGTGAGTTTAATTAGAGATGAGGATACTGAGGACAAATGAGGAGTTCTGAGAGGCTAGCCACTCAGGGTTAAGTGGGTGGACTTGAGTGGGAGGGGTGGAATATATTACCATTAGCCTATTATGGGTGGCGAATTAGGCTTAGGGATAGAGACTTAATCCTGAGCTCGACTGTTGCTACCAAATGTGACTGGGAAAAAAAGTGATATTCACCGAATTCGGCATATAAGTAGAAGATAGTTAAGTTTCCTCTGATGCAGTCGAAATGGGGAATACAAGGATCTGCTGAATATTAACCCTTTAAAGACCAGGGATTTTCCAGGGCCAAGGACCAGAGCGTTTTTCAATTTTTAATACGCGGTTTTTGAAACACAAATTTCCTCTCTCTCATTTAACGCACCCATACAAGTTATATGTTGTTTTTTTAGAGGACAGTTAGAGCTTTCTTTTGATACCCTATACATAAAAATGATTTACATTTTAGTAATAAAAAATACATATAAAAGAGGAAATTTTTGAGGAAAAAAAGTTTTTCCCCATTATTTTCCCAATAATAAGCTACATAACCAGTGCAACACTAACCCACTTATCCCCCCTAATTAACTAACTAATAAAAAAGAAAAATATTGATTCCCAAACCCCCCATAACAAAAAAGACAGAAAAAAAACTCTGAAGAGTGCGATGTCAGATCAGTAAAAATCATGCAACAGGCATGCAGGGGTTAAATTTTATTAAATAAATATATTAAAATTACCTTTATTAAAAAAAACTTTATAAATTGTAAAAATAAAAAAAAAATAAATGAGGGCCATAAAGTGAAAGGAAACTGATCACAGTTAAAAACTGTGATCAGCAATGAAAGGGTTAATTTTTTTAAAAATTTTTTTTTTTACCTATGTGTATGTAACTAATTTCTTTTTACTTACAGGTCACTCTCTGTGCTTCACTATAAGAATGTGAAGCACAGAGAGTGAATTAGAGGCAAAGTAAGTGTGTGAACACACTGACTTTGCCATCTAATTTGCATGTTATCGCGGTGATTGAGCAATCACCGCGATCACATGCCCGGAAACTGACCGATTGGGTCCAGGAGCTTTGCCTCGGGTGCGAGGCTTAGTCCTGGACCCGTTGCAGACTAGCTGGCGGTGCCCACGGAGCGCACCGCCGGCTAGACTGCATGACGAGTTAACTCGTCATAAGGTCGCTAATGCGGCGGCTCTTATGACGAGTTAACTCGTCATAAGGTCGGGAAGGGGTTAATATCAGCTGTGGAGTGACATGTTTAAAGTCGTTCCGAGTTAGCCATATAAGCGGAGTTGATGGAGCTCTAGTAATTATAAAGAAGAAAATCTGTTCCAGACTGTCTTAATGTCAGGGGCCAGATATTCGGACTGGCTTGTTTCTTGGCCATAGCACTAATAGGAACAATCATTTTGAACACATATCTGATAAAGTGTATATGGTAGTAACCAAGCCCAATTAATCTCTGTATGCCCTTAAGATCTACTGGTAAGGGCCATTAAGAATCTGGATCATTTGTTGGGGTCTTTTTCTAAATGACCTTTGTTATACCTCGAAATTTTTTTTCACAAACTCCCCTTTCTCAGCTTTTCGTAAATAAGGAGTTTTCTCTGAGACAAGGTATTCTTCTAAAGTTTTGGAATATAGAAGAATATCATCTAGATAAACTGTGACATATGATAACAACGTATCTCTGAGGACATCATTAACACAATTTAAAAAAATGCTGTGGCATTACAAACCTGACTGTCATAACTAGGGATCCAAAATGGCTATACCTGGTGTTAAAGGTGATCTCCATTTGTCACCTCAAATCCAGTTTAGTGAAATACATAGATTCTTTGATTTGATCATACATTTCTGTAATGGGGTAATGGATACTTATTCTTTATTGTGATTTTGTTCAATACCTGTAATCGATACAGGGTCTCAATGAACTCTCATTCTTGGCCACAAAAAAGTAGCAAGCCCCAGCAGGAGAAGTAGAAGGTTTAACAATACCTTTTTGGAGACTTTCTTCTATGTATTGGGCTACAGCTTGATTTTTTTGTTCAGAGAGTGGGTAGGTCCTACCAGTAGCAGATGACGTACCCAGCAACAGTTCTATTTGGCAATCACTGAGCTTTGGCAAATCCCTGTTTATGGGAGTTTTTTTTTTTTTTCTGAGAGAAAGGATACTGGTACCACGGTCACTGGTACAGATATACAAGATACTGGAACCAGAGCCGCAAGAACTGAGAGACAGGATACATGAACCACGACCACTGGTACTGAGAGACAGGATACTGGAACCACAGCTGCTGGTACTGAGCATTCAGATGGTCAGAGGAAATGCCAAGGTCAAGATAGGAGAATTCAGCGAAGTGAGACAAGCCATTGTCAAAATACATAGTGGTAGGAGAATCAAGAGTATCCAGTCAAACCAGGTCAATACACAATAGAAACAAGTATAAATTATGCCAAGCCCAGGAAACACAGTAAAATACTTATCACAGGCAAGGAATATCTGTACCGAAGGCCTATAAATACAAAATGTGTCACAGCAACTATTTAAGAAGGCGCGCATAAAAAAAGTATAAGTTCCCTTTATATCCAACGTTCATGCATGAGTGGCCATACTTGAGCCCACAGGACTGCAAGCGAGTTGCTGCAAGTCGAGCTCTGAGGGACCACAAAGCTCATAGAGGGAGCAGGTGACAAATTGGTAATGGAGGACAGATAGTCAGTGTTCACACAAGTTGATACTATGCATAGGCCTTAGGACTCTCTGGACTGATATTGACTGACACTCAAAAGCCAATCCTAATAGCCCACCCAACATTCCAGGATTTAGGGATTACCCAGTAATGTTTAAAAAGAAAAGACTAAGGTTCACCTTTAAACACCCCCCTGTTACAGTTGATAATCTAAAGTTTAAATCTAAAATCTAGGGCAGTGAGGTCTGACTTGGGAATTACTGGACTAAAATGACCATCACAAATAGGCATAGAAGTGCTCAAAGTATACTGACAGGTTTACATAAAAAGTCAGACATTAATGCCCCCCCTCAGATGCACCCCCATGCAGCCAGCATATCTATCATAGCCATATCCTGATCCCTACCAGGCCAGCATTCTCTGCAGGCTAAAAGTTCCATCCCCCATACACTAGCCAGTCCCATCCTGTGCCCTTTGTCCACAACACAGACACATCATTGCTTACTGCAGTTCCCCCGGACATGGCACATCATCACATTGCGCACACAGGACCTGCCCCAACACCCACATTGTAAACACAGGACTTACCCCAAAACCCCAGAACTTACCCCAGCACCCACAGTGTACACCCAGGACTTACACCAAAACCTCAGGACATGCCCCATCATCACATTGCACACCCAGAATTTGCCCCAACACCCCAATTTCACACCCCCTGGACTTGCCCCAGCTCCCACATTGCACACCTATGACTTACCCCAGTGCATTCAACATCAGCCACATTGCACACCCATGACTTACCCCTGCATCCCCAGGACATTCTCATCACCCACATTGCACACTCAAGACTTGCACCAAAACCCACATTGCACACCCGGGACTTACCCCAGCACCACAGGACTTGCCCCAGCACTCACATTGCACACTCATGATTAAGTGTTTTTGTCTATCTGTTTCTCAAGTCATGCTTGTATTGTTTTTATTGTCCAAAGACAGAATAAAGGATTTTTAATTATATTCTATTACATGGACTCCTGCCTTGTATTACCAGATGTTCAGCTGGCACAAGAGGTGTAACTAGAAACCACTGGGGCCCAGTGCAAAATTTCCCTGGGGCCCCCCAACCCCACCATGCAACTCCACCCCAGAAATGCCACATACATGCCTCCCAACTGTTCCGCTTTGTGCCCATGCATGCTTAAACATTTACTCTATTAACCTCTACCACTTCTACTGGAAGACTATTCCATGCATCCACAACCCTCTCAGTAAAGTAATACTTTCATTAGTCCCTGGCCTTATCTTATATTTAGTATAGCCTTCTGCTTATCCCATGCATGCTTAAACTCATTTACTGTATTAACCTCTACCACTTCTGCTGGAAAGCTATTTCATGCATTCACTACCCTCTCAGTAAAATAATACTAAGTTTCTGACCTCCAATGTATTAACTGCTACCGTTTCTGCTGGAAGGCTTTTCCATGCATCCACTACCCTCTCAGTAAAGTAATATTTCCATTAGTCCCTGGCCTTATCTTATATCAAAGATAGCCTTATGCTTATCCTGTGCATGCTTAAACTCCTTAATGTATTAACCTCTACCATTTCTTAAGGAAAACTATTCCATTCATCCACCACCCTCTCAGTAAAGTAATATTACTTTAAAATATTACTTTAAAACATTAAAATATTTCCAGCCTTTTCAAAAGCTTGATGGACCCCATGTGTATATAACTAGCTGCATGTATACTTATATGAACGTTTTAATATTACTGTATTTGCTAGAATATAAGACAAGGTTTTTTTCAGAGCAAATGCTCTGAAAAAGACCCCTCATCTTATATTCAAGGTCGTTTTATTATCTGACCTCAAATCATGGTCAGATTATAAGACTGGGATCCAGGTCCCCCGCAGAGCTGCAGGGGACCTGGATCCCCCTCGCTAACAGCCGGCGGATGTCTGCGCAATATGCACAGACATACTGTGCTGCTGCCCGGCATGACCGCCGGGACTTCTATGATGAAGCCGGGTCCTTCCGGCTTCATCATAAAAGTCCTGGCGGAAGTGCCGGGCAGCAGCGGAGGATGTCTGCGCATATCCTGCAGACAACCACCGGCTGTTAGCGAGGGGGATCCAGGTCCCCTGCAGCTCTGCCCAGTTTGTCCACACTTTTTTTTTAAACTATTTTTAATTTTATTTTTTTGCAGGGGTTGACAGGGCAGCCGGGCCCCCTGGAGTGACGGACCCGGTCACAGCTGCGACCCTGTGTTTGTACCTGCCCTGTCATCCACATTACACACCCAGGACTTGCCACAGCACCTGAAAACATTTGGCATTCAAAAGGGTTATATATATGCTTTTTTATTCTTTATTACATTGCACATACGTTAGTTATTTGGTTGAATTTGTTAAGCACGGTTTTAAGTTGCTTCTGGTGAGCCACAAGTTCTTTACACTACTTTTGTTAGATGTTATCGGGAAAAAAAGTATCTGCTAATCACCTCATTAAATGATGCCCATTATATTTTATATTTTTTAAGCTTTATGCCATAGATGTCACAAGAATAACGGAAAGTAGCGCCCAAAATGGTTTTGTTCACTCATCTGGCACGTAGAGGGTTACTTCCTCAAATGTTGCTGGTAGGAGAAGCCTGAATTGAAAGTGAAATGAGATCCATGAATAAAAAAAATATTCATAAGAATTATATTTATGCAAACAAATTACAATGTGTACTTTGCCACTTTTTCCATGCAATGATGACTGCCAGCTAGACGATATTTTACCAGCAGGCTAAAAAAAATGGCTGGAGGCTAGTCTTGCCACCCAGTCGGTATTTTACCACCAGACTGGTAAAAATCGACTTCAGGACAATGCAAAGTCTATAGAGGCAATAGCATAGCAGGTATTTTTTAAGAAAAGGTGGCAACCTTTCATTCTATGCCTCCGTAGACTTAACATAGGCCTCAAATCAATATTTTAGCAGCCTGGTGTGTGATGTGAACACTCACAAATCTCTGGGATAGCAAATGTACTCAATCAGGGTGTTGTTAACGATATACACTATTCTTAGTAACATTGCAAGGAACATACGTAACATTAAATGATAACAATATACAAGTTTTAACAAATTCTTAGACCTTTGCTTTAGTTTTTAGGTTTGACAACTATGGGCTTTGTATCTATTATTTATAAAGCACAGTTACTGTTTTTATGGTTTTATCCAGTGAGTGTAGCACCTTCTTGGTTTATGTTTTTTTACTTTAACTTCCTGTGCCAGGAATAATTAGAAAGCTGTTAGATCTTATTTGCCATCTGTTTGAGATGCTATCTCCATGCTTATTTTAGAGTTTGATGGAGCAGTCTGTTCCAGATTCACTGGTTACAAGTTATATGAGGATTTTAGTTTAAAGAATTGAATAAAACAATTAAATAAATTAAATAAATTACTGTATTGCTTGTCAATGTTTTATTCTGAAGAGATATTGTGTTTCTGAAAATGTTATGTTTTGTATACTCTACATATTGGCACTCTTAAATGTAAGTGCGAGATCCACTGTTACAGCTTTTCCTTTAAGAAAACGGCAAGTAAAAAGAAAAAAAAATAGAATTAAATTACAGAATAAAGCGGTTAGATTTGATTTATTATAAGTCAGACTAGGAGTCAGTGGAAACGTGAATAAAGGGGAGGGAATTAACAACAGCTAGCCAATCCAAGGCGAAGGTAATCAGAATGAATGGGTGAGAGGACAATAAAAATAAAGGTGGAATAAGAGCTGTGTGGTCAGTAGGTTGACAGAGTTAAGGGCCAATAGGGTGAAGGAAAAACCTGGGCTACACCATATAGGGAAGGGAACCTGGGTTATACCATGATTCTGGGGGTGTAATGGCCAGCAAGGCAAATAAGAATGGCCATCCCTGACAAATGAGAATGTGAATTAAGAGAGGCAGCAACTATAGGGCTCATGTAGCAGGCTCAGTAGGCCTCAGTTGGCCCCTATAGTGTGCTTGAACCCAGGGCAGTTGCCCCATTTGCCCTGTGTTAAAGCCCTGTTTGGCAGTCACTTAAGTTCATTCACATTTGGCATCCTTCCTGCCTGGTTCACATAATTCTCCTTGTATTATTGTATGTACCAAAGGTCTAACACAACAAACTTGAGGTTGGAGGACCTTCTCCCACCACAGTTACCAAAACACTCATCCCATCAGTTTGCAGGCTCAGAGTGACAATTAAGTAATTATTCTCAGGCTAGGTGACATAATGCTAGTTGTTGTTTTGGTGCTGCTACTAAATGACTTGCATGCTGACAGTTCCAGTACCTACATGTAAAAATCTACTGTTCTTTATTAAATCCATTGTAATTTTGTACTTATCTCTTGTTCCTGTGCATCTCTTTATCCATATGTAACGGAGTGCAAGGGAAGGGAGACGTTTCTTTAGAAGCACAAGCAGCACTTTTTGATGAGCCTATCTTCTGCATGAGTTTGTGAGGGCAATCAGTGACACATCTGCACTTTATCTTAGGCTGTATTACATTATGTACGCTGTGTTTCACTATGTATGCCTTTTTCCATATATATGATTTGAGACATCATAAGAATTCTGCCAACCAATATTTCAGGCAATTAATCTTTGCATATTTCTTGGTGGTGGTTACAATAGCGTACCAACCACATCACTGTTTGGTGTATTTGTCATTTGTTATGTGACAGAATATTACCAGTCCACTGACAACTGTTGGCATTCTAGCATTGATGTCCTATATTCCCAGTAACTCTCAACCAGACAACTAGATGGTTGATCATCATCGATACTGGACAACATCAGCACTAAAGTGCCAGCGATGCTTACAGTGAAGGTGAGATAGCTTCCTGCTGTTACTTCTTGTTTAGAAGTGCTTGTGACATCCAGTCACTTAGTACAATGCAATGGGAACTACCTATACCACCCAGCAAAATTCTGCACTGAGTGCAGTGCAAGCAGTAATTCCCATCATGCTAGATGTCAGTACATCATAAGCATTCATTGGTACTCTAGTGGCTATGTAGGGTGCTACATGCCCTCCTCCCTTAAAAGTATAATTTGTGTGGTGACATGGTCAGTCCCACTCACCCTCAAGTCAGTACCTGGCTGCAGAAACTTGCCTGAGGTCTGTCAGTCAAACTGTATCTTCCTGCTGGTACATAGATCGGCCCTTTTTCTTGAATACAATTAATAGAGAAGACCCAGCTAACTGGATGTAGAAATAAGACCCTGAACTGTTGGCGACCATTTAAGTAGAAGTTTATTACTATGTTTATTGCTATGTTCAGTCATTTGACAATCCCATATATATTTTTTTATTTTATATGAGCTAATACAAACACTCCTCAAATAAATCTAAATGCAGTACATTTTAAGTAAAATCCTTAAAACACTACTTCCTCATGAAATCCTGAGGTTTTTTTTTACCGCATGCAACTTGCAATCATGATGAACTAGTATAAGATGCACATTGCACATTTCATTGACTATTCACAAGAACATCTTTGTGCATGTTAATGGAAATGCCACATCTTTCCTCTGTTTTTTTTATATCCGATTTTAGACTAGCAGCCAAAAGCAAATGGCCTGGGGATTTAACGTACAATACAAATGAATCATAATGGTTTTTCTACCTTGCCTTCTGCTGCAAAGAGGAAGGAAGTTAGACATCTTTTTTTTTTTGCAGCATGTCATACTAAGTGCTGCACTTACATGTTTCAGATCAACAAAGTTGAAACATTCTTGCATTTTCATGCTACAATGACCCAATTTCAGAGTTATCTTCCAAATGAATAACTGTCCCGGTTTAATAAGCATTGTATTATACATGTAAAGTATTTCAGGCAGTTCAGTGTAACAACATTTTTTTATTTTATTTTTGCAAAAACAATTAACACCCAAACTGTTTTCCAGTGATAGTTCCCTTTCTCATCAATGAGGTCTACTCACAATACTGTGAACTGACATACTCAGAATATACGTTTTATAATTTTTGGTTAGGTGTTTTTTTCCCCTCCATTCTGTTTGTCTGGTATTCTCACTACTGGACTATTGTATATATTAACCTAGTCATAGGTGCCAGATTAAAGTTATTGGATATGGCATATTGGATTCTTCAGAATACCGTATTTGCTTGAATATAAGACAAGGTTTTTTTCAGAGCAAATGCTCTGAAAAATACCCCTCGTCTTACATTCGAGGTCGTTTTATAATCTGACCTCAAATTGAGCTGCAGGGGACCTGGATCCCCCTCTCTAACAGCTAGGGAATGTCTGCGCGATGAGCTCCCCTGCTGCCGCCCGGCACGACCGCCGGGACTTCTATGATGAAGCCGGGTACTCATCACTGATTGCCCAGACATCCTCCGCTGCCCCGCTAGCCACCAGGGAGAATCGGGCAGCTGGGGGATGTCTGCACGTATCCATGCTGCCCGACACGGCAGTCTATTATGACGGACCAGCTGTCCATCATAATAGACTGCCGTGTCGGGCAGCATGAAGGATGTCTGCACGTATCGTGCAGACATCCCCCGGCTGCCCCCACTAGCCACCAGGGAAAAAAAACAGGTGGGGAGGGGGGGGGGGGGGAGGAGACACAGACAAGGGGAGGGGGGGGAGACACAGACAAGGGGAGGGGGGACAAAGAGAAAAGGGTAGGGGGAAAAGACGAGGGAGGTGGAGAGAGAGAGAAGTTTGGGGGGGAGAGAGAGACAACACTGGGGGGGAGAGACCGCATTGGCACATAAAAGGAAATAAAAACAAGAAATGCATTTGTATAATATAATTTTTTTATTAAATATTAAAGAGCAATTTACATATATACAAGTTAAACTTTTTTTCCTATAGGGTAGTCTTATATTCAGGCTTTTAGTTTTTTTCCTAAAGGAATATACAAAGTTTGGGGGGGTCGTCTTGTAATCAGGGTCGTCTTATAATCGAGCAAATACGGTACATCCCATGACAATGCTTTATAGAATGTTGACTGATAGCATCTTCTAACACACAGGGTTAGATAAGGTGTCTGTGGCAAGGGTTGTAAAGGTAAGTAGAACATTATTAAATTTTCTGTCATAAAGTCCAGTAAATATCCACCATGAGCCAATGTTGGTACCTAGCCATGCCAACACACATGGTAATTTCAGAAGTATAAGCAGCTATACCGGCTCCAAACATTTATGACAGATATGCTTAAGGTGGTGGGTGCTCCACAGCACTGATCAGGTGCTAAAATCAGACATAAAATGAGAAAACAACTGTGCACTCCACTCACCGGGTAGATGTAAAATGAGATGCTTTAATAGTGAAAAAAGTGTTCCAGAACAGACATAAAAGGATAAATCCACGGATGATAGAGTTCACAGGAAGGCAGCCTAATGTGTTTTGCGTGAAAAACACACTTAATCATAGGCCAACACACATGACCACATCTTTCATATAATGGACATATTTTTATGAACTTTGCTGTGTTACCCAAGAACGGGCAGTAACAATTTAACCAATTTAACCAGTTGGGACATTTTCTCTACTTTTTATCTACACCACTTGTACAAAGGTGTGAGAGAGGAGTGAAGGCCTCTTATGAACTGATCAGTGCTGCATGTTTCCCTGTACTATCAATTCCTAGAGGGTTAATAAATTCATAATGTATATTGTTCAATTCTCTCACCTGGTTGGTCCTAACTGAGGAAGGATGCACACACATTGATTTTTATCAGGGACATTTTTAAGAAATATACAAAAAAGTGAGATAACATCCTAGCACCTTGCACCTAGCAGCGATATAATAGAGTATGTATTTCCTAGAATAACACACAATTGTGACAACACCGTGCAAACAGAAAAAAATGACTAAAGTGCTCTTTAGTGCAGAATCTGAAACAAAGGTTGACTTGACTCCTTAAAATACATGTAATGAAGGATGTTTTCGTACATCAATTTACAGCAATACATAAGGTATAAAACAAAGAAAAGAGAACATACATTATATCACTTATAATGGGCTAGTGCAAAATATTGCACTCACATGTTAACAAACATTTCCAGGCACATCATAAATGGGACAAATCTGAATTTATAATCAATCCCTTGGATAATATATTTATAAAGCATTAAAAATGTTATGTTTAAATTCCATTCAAATATAATTTAACATATATACAGTAGTGTTTCATTGGTAAAGGAAATCTTTGAAAAGTAAGCAACTATGTGAGGCCTATGATTAAGTCTTTACAGATGTAAAATCTCGGGTGATGTCTGAGGGTATCTGAGAAATCAGAAGCTTTCCGTGTTTAAGTAATGCTTCAATGAAATGATTCTACATTGAATGTTTTTATGGAAACCACATTAAAAGTGAAGTTTTAGATGATCAATCTCCATGACATCATATTTATATGGATAGGATCATGTTTCCTGAGCAATACTTGATTATTTGAACTGTGGGAGGCCTGCCAATAATGCAGAACAACTTCACACCAAGTGACTCACAAGAGGAAGTTCTTCACATTCAGTCAGGCCAAGAAAGCCTTGTCAGACAGGAAAGACCGAAAAAGAGGAAAAAATAACTCTTTCAACAGAGTTTCCCAGTGTTTACATTGGTTCTACATATGAAATGCAAAGACAAAACAAATACTTATAACAAATGAAGAAAAGTAGCATGGTTTGACAGACTGAATTAAGAGGCTAATATTTACAGCATGTGCTGACTTTGTTACCATTCAGTCAGGCATGATAATGTGATATGGATTGTCCCATTGTGTAACGTTGTCTCTTTATATCACTCTTCACAATTTGAGGAACCATCAGCTTCCATTGTGACATAATCTGTGTAAAAAGGACCACAACAAAATATTTCAACAGGGTGGGTGCTCTCATTTATCAAGATCATGAATGAATTGTGCAAAATGTTTGAACCTCCTGGAGCAAGCAGCCTTTACTGCCCACATCAGTAAATAAATACAGGCCCCCTAAAGCTGCAGGCCAGCATATGCCTGTGGCCCTGAATAATATATAATACATGCATGCTAAGCCCCAAATAAATTTGTGAAAATGGTCCCCTTGAAGCTTGGGGCTTAGCGTGCCCAATTTGCCTGCATCCGTGATTAATATATAATACAGGCCCCCCCCTGGGGCTTTCTGTGTTAAGCCCAAGCTTTGATTAATAAAAAAAATGGCTACCCTATGGTTTGGGGTGGTTCTAAGCCCATAGCCCTGACTAGATTTTAAAAAATTGCCTCCCTGCACACACGTGGAGTTCAGACTGCCCCAAACTACAGGGGATCCATTGCATTTATCTTAATCAGCGTTTGTGACGTAATTCTGGCCCCAACCCCTACAGGGGATCTATATTTCCTTTTATAAGGCCACAGGCTTTGTGCCAGCCTGTGGCCCCAGGGGGCATATCATTTTTTTTTAAGTGACTGCGGGCATCTCCTGCCTACTTTCACTTTTTTTTAATTCAAGGTGGCCAGTGTCAGGTCACTGACTCCAGGGGGGGCAATTATTTAAAGTTTTTGAGGGGAAGATGGGGGACTTTTTTAAGGTTTACCCTTTCAGTGCTTTAGGGAACCGTCTGTTTCCTACAGCATTGAAATGTTTAAAATGTGCAAACAGCGGCTGTGTTAACTCAAGTTATTTTTGTGTAAATCTGACGGGCAAAAAATGAATGATTTTTTTCCCCATTAGGTTTTACTGGCTTCATTGAATCGCTGTTTGTGCAAAGAACAGTGTTTCAATTCCATTATACTGGCTCTGCTAAACCTCCATAGAAAGTATGTAGGTTTTTAGCGCGTAATAATATTATCGCCAAAGGCATCGCTAGAGGGGGGGGGGGCTACTGGGGCTGAAGCCCCTGATCTCCCCTCCATAGCCCAGAATGGAGACTCTGACCACGCCCCCTAGCGCTCAGCTCTGCCCTCTCGCATTCGACCCCGCCTCCTGAAAGCTGCAATCTGTATGCTGAACATCACCAGACTCCGCCCCCTCACGATCGGCCCCGCCCCTCGTGCTTAACTCCGCCCCCTCAATCTTTGCACGTGCGTGTTTGGCAGTGTGTGAGTGGCAGAGTTATGAGTGTGCATGTGAATGTATGTAAGTAGCAGAGTGTGAGTGGCAGAGTTATGAGTGTGCATGTGTATGTATGTGAGTGGCAGAGTGTAAGTGGGTGTGAGTGGCAAAGTTATGAGTGTGCATGCGTATGTATGTGAGTGGCAGAGTGTAAGTGGGTGTGAGTGGCAGAGTGTAAGTAAGTGTATGTGTGTGGCAGAGTGTATTTGGAAGAGAGTGTGTGTGAGTGAGTGTAAGCATGAGTGTAAGAGTTATGAGTGTGTATGTGTGTGAGTGGCAGAATGTAAGTGTGTGTAGGTGGCAGAGTGTGAGTGTATGAGTGAGTGTGGCAGAGTATGAGTGTTTGTAAGAGTGTAAGTGTGAGTTATGAGTGTGCTTGTATGTGTGTGGCAGAGTGTAAGTGTGTGTGAGTGGCAGAGTATTGGAGAGTATAAGTGTGAGCAGCAGAGATATGAGTGTGCGTGTGAGTGAGTGTAAGCGTGAGTTATGAGTGCGCGTGTGTATGTGTGTGAGTGGCAGAGTGTGTGAGTGTAAGCATGAGCAGCAGAGTTATGAGTGTGTGTGAGTGGCAGAGTGTGAATCCCAGTGAGATTACTAGGAGAAATGTGATTAATTACTATTATTCATATTGAATGTGATAATCAAGTGTGAAACAATGTTATCATCTCATTATTTTTATTTTCACACTTGATTATCACATTCAATATGAATAATAGTGATTCATCTTTATATATAGCCTTCATATTGATGGAAATGAGTCCATACACATGGCATTAAACATCCCATGTACCTGGTTATAGTATTAAACCCATACATTATTAGTGAATGTGCTGCTCATTATATTACGGGCTTTACTCATGAAAGAGAGAAGGGCAGGGAAGTGAGATGGGAATTTCAAAATAAAGGCTAAAGTAGCAGAGTTGGAAAAATTCTCCCATTCAGTTGAATTCCCATCTCAATTCCCTGCACTTCTCTCTTTTATGAGGTTGGTAGAAGGAGCATACCATCATACCTCAGCCTATTCACCCCAGGTTTTTTACCCCTGTTTATTAAAAAATAAAAAAATAAATATTTGTGATATGCGTGTGAGAGTTGCAGGTTTACACACGTGTCTGCGTGGCAGAATGTCTGTGTGGGAAAGGCCATCTGTGTGTATAAGGGTGTCTGTCTGTAAGGTTGTCTGGATGTGTGTGTGTGTGTGTGTGTGTGAGTGTAAGGTTGTCTATGTAAGGGTATCTATGTGGGAGGGGGGGTCAGGGTAGTTGTCTGTGTGTGTGTGATATCCCCTATATTATGGCATATTATGAGACTGGTAAATGTTGTATGCAACGTAGACATTTTTGTATGCTCAGTTCTTTTGAAATCATGGGAATTTGCTCACATACAAGGGTGTGTGTGTGTGTGTGATGTAAGTTGGTGTGTGTAAGTGGGATTGTGTGTCTGTGTGTAAGGGTGTGTGTATGTATGTGTGACTGTGCAAGTGTGAATGTGTGTGTATGTGTGGCTGCATGTGTGTGTATTTGTGGCTGTGTATTTTTGTGTATAAGTGTAACTTTGAGTATTGTGAGTTTTTTGTGTGCTGCAAGTCTTATTGTGTATTGTGGTACAGTAATGTGCAGCATGAGTGTATGATACACTCACACACTGCACATTACTGTGAGTTTTATTGCTGTGGAGTCTGTGTTATATCCACACATTGCACATTACTGTGACTTTTATTGCTGTAGAGGTAGACACATGCACACACACATACAGACAGATACACACATACAGTCGGTCACAGGCAGACATACAGTCAGTCACACACACAGTCAGTCACAGACACACACACACAGTCAGTCAGTAACAGACAGACACACACACACATACAGTCAGTCACAGACAGACACACACATACAGTCAATCAGAGACACACACACATACATTCGGTCACAGTCAGACATACAGTCAGTCACACACACATACAGTGGGTCACATAAACACACAGTCACACACACACATGCAGTCAGTCATACACACACACACACACACACACTGTCAGTGACATACACTTACAAACAAGTCAGCAATTTTGTTGTATACAATTAAAAAAAGTGCATCTACCAATATGTCCCCCTCCTGGCTGCTATACCTCATTCTAGCCTGGTCTATGCCCTGCTTTTGTTTCTAGCCCTGCTGAGCACACTCAGCGCTCGGACACTATAGTACGGTGCATTTGGGGATGGAGCAGGAAAACTGTGCAGCCGGTGCACACACTGCTTCCCCGCGCTCCTCTGGATAAATAAAATGATCCCATGTATGCTGCCTAAGCATGTGAACTTATTTACTCCACTTCTATCAAATCTATCACAGGTTCCAGCCCCGGGTCTTTTGAAGACCTAGCAACGCCCCTGATTATCGCACTCATTAATGTTGTTAGCGGAGGGCATTAAATAAAAAATGGCCGTTACTTACTGCTAACGCCAATTTTTTAAATACCGGGGAACATAGAATCTGTGCCACTGTATTTATAGAAATGCAGCTTTGTGACAACAATAAAACTAACAATAATGCATGAAATAGGACCAGGTCAGTGGCGGATCCGGGGGGGGGGGCAACGGGGCTTTAAAAAAAAAAAAAAAAAAACACGCTTGCAGGCAGAGACGGAGGTGAGAGGAGATCAGAAGATCCCCCCTCACCATCGCTCTGCCTGCCAGGCTGCACGGGGAGCCGAAAAGGCAGCACAGAGAAACCTCCGTGCTGCCTGTTCGGCTTCCCATGCACGTGACCTGTCGGCACAACCGCCTAGGAGCCAAACAGGCAGCATGGAAGAGACCATGCTGCCTGCAACTAACCACCAGGGAAAGGTTAGTGCTGGGGAGATGGGGGGATGTACTGGGGAAATTGGCAGGGGCTTATTAATGACAAGTAACACTGGCATATTATTGGGCAAATTGTCAGGGGCATATTACCGTATTTGCTCGATTATAAGACGAGGTTTTTTTCAGAAAAAAAAATCTGAAAACTACCCCTCGTCTTATAATTGAGGTCTTCTTATAATCTGACCTCAAATTGAGGTCAGATTATAAAACATGGATCCAGGTCCCCAGCAGAGCTGCAGGGGACCTGGATCCCCCTCTCTAGCAGCAGGGGATGTCTGCGCAACGAGCGCAGACTCCCCTGCTTCGGCCCGGCACGACCGCCGGGGCTTCTGTGAAGAAGCCGGGTACTTCCGCTTTCGTCACAGAAGTCCCGGCGAGCATGCCGGGCGGCAGCAGGGGAGGTCTGCGCTCATCGCGCAGACTTCCTCTGCTGCCCACTAGGCACCAGGGACAATCGGGCAGCTGGGGGATGTCTGCACTATACGTGCAGATATCCTCCATGCTGCCCGACACGGCAGACTATTATGACGGACAGCTGTCCGTCATAATAGACTGCCGTGTCGGGCAGCATGGAGGATGTCTGCAAGTATCGTGCAGACATCCCCCGGCTGCCCCCACTAGCCACCAGGGATCAAGGTAAGGGGAAGGGAGGGAGGGGGGGGCAGAGAGACAGGGGGAGGGAGGGAGGGGGGCAGAGAGACAGGGGGAGGGAGGGAGGGGGGCAGAGAGACAGGGGGAGGGAGTGAGGTAGGGGGACAGAGAGACAGGGGGGACAGAGAGACAGGGGGGAGGGAGGGGGGCAGAGACAGAGTCAAGGGGAGGGAGGGGGTTAAGAGACAGAGACAAGGGGAGGGAAGGGGTTAAGAGACAGAGACAAGGGGAGTGAGGGGGTTAAGAGACAGAGACAAGGGGAGGGAAGGGGTTAAGAGACAGAGACAAGGGGAGTGAGGGGGTTAAGAGACAGAGACAAGGGGAGTGAGGGGGTTAAGAGACAGAGACAAGGGGAGTGAGGGGGTTAAGAGACAGACAAGGGGAGGGGGGAGAGAGAGAAAAATGGGGGCAAGGGCAAGAGAAATGCAGCATTGGCACATAAAAAGAAATAAAAACTAGAAATACATTTTTTGATATCATAATTTTTTTATTAAAAAAGCAATTTACATATGAATATATACAAGTTGAACTTTTTTCCTATAGGGTAGTCTTATATTCAGGCTTTTAGTTTTTTTCCTAATGGAATATCCAAAGTTTGGGGGGTCGTCTTATAATCAGGGTCGTCTTATAATCGAGCAAATACGGTAAATGGCAAATAACACTGGAAAATTATTGGGCAAATTGTCTGGGGCATATTAAATGGCAAATAACACTGGTAAATTGTTGGGCAAATTGGCTGGGGCATATTAAATGGCAAATAACACTGGCATATTATTGGGCAAATTGGCTGTGGCATATTTAATGGCAACTAACACTGGCATAGTATGGAGGGTGGGAAAGAGAGACAGAAAACACCTGGGGGGAGGGTGGGGGAGAGAGACAGACAACATTGGGGGGAGGGTGGGGGAGAGAGAGTGACAACTTGGGGGGAGGGGGAGGTAGAGAGACAGACAACGCTGGGGGGAGGGAGGGGTGGAGAGACAGACAACTCTGGGGGGAGGTGTGGAGAGACAGACAACGTTGGTGGTAAACTGAACGACGTTCGGTTTATAGACTTTCGGATTATAGAATACATGTAATGCTATTGGCTATTCTATAAACCAAAAGTCTATAAACCGAATGACTTTCGGTTTAAAGACTTTCGGTTTATAGCCGAACCTCGAACTCCAACACGGACATACAGTGAAATGTCCGGGTTTGGGTTCGTGGCACGGACACCGTAATGTCCGGTACGAACCCGAACAGTGCGGTTCTGGTTCGCTCAACACTAATCATTACCCAACCTCACTATTGCTCTTCTAACTAAATGGAAAAATATATGCCAGCAGTAATGTTCCAACATCTCATGGAAACCTTCCCAGAATAATAGAGGCTGTAATAGTTAGTAGCAAAGTGAGGACCCGACCCATATTAATATCCATGACTTTGGAATGAGATGTTCAACGACCTGGTGTCCATATACTTTTGGCAATGTAGTGTATATTAAAAAACACTAGATGTTCAACAACAGTTGTTAACCTTTAACATCAAGTGCTTGACAAGATATTCTCTCCAATAAAGATCTTGGCACTAAAACATTTTAATTGTTGCTGCTCCTGTAACTAAATGTAAAGCAGGGTGGCAAGACATAATTATTGCATTACATCAGTCAGCAGTCTTAATTAATAAAGAGTAAAGAGTTAATGATATAAACCTTTTTTGCTGACTTCATTCCTCTTCTCTACGATACACAGCTATCAAAGGTTAGGTGCGAATCTCTCTAGATGATATGTCAACCAGATATTTTAGCACTATATGCATCTCTCAGTTCTTCAGCATAGAATTTTGCCATCAATTCATAAATCCCGTCGTTCAGCATAATCCATCTACTTTTATGAGGCACTTGGAATATTTGCTGCATTCATCACAAAAATGTACGAATTACTATTAAACTTTAAAATTAAACTGAATAATTTACTTTTTGGTACAACTATTTGGCAACAGATTTACTCAATGACTTTGTATGCCTTCCAACAACTACTAAAACCGTATCCCTGCTAAGCATGGCCATCTCTTCCTATTTATTGCTCTTTTTTTTAATCATTTATCATCTTTATTTTTTTTCCAATAATGTGCAGGATTAAGGTACATTCAGTGCTTTCGTATCATATTTAGCTGATATGACACATATTTTATACAATATTCAGTAATACATTTCTGAGGTGATTGCGATGGATCTATTACATTCAGTCCTTGCCATTCATATACCTAACATTGGATTATAATATTAATTAAGCATAGCTGAGTCAGCTGGGAATATGTGGATCGTATGTTAATAAATAGTGTATCACTTTATCATGTGAAACACGGATATTATATATTAGTCAATGTAACGATTAAGAGTTTCAATAGGTCTATCAATTTAAAAAATGAAGACATTGTACCGCAGATTCATGCCTTCTCTCATGCATTCATCCCATGAGCTGGATCAGAGGCGAGAGGAGGTCCTGGGGGGAGGTAGTCTGGTGTGTCGTTGTTAGAGCTAAGGGGTTATGAATCCAATATATCTTGTTTGGAAATGGTCGCTGGACTAGAGGGTATGAGTCTAATGTATCTCGTTTTAAATCCATGGTGCCAAGATTTTTGTGTGTAAATTTTGTTGTCCAGAGTGAGTATAAAAACCCAGTTCCATTTTTTTTGGTACTCTACTTGGGCTATTATGGTTGACCAGTTCTGTGTTATAGAATTTCTTCAATTTCTTGCCAAAAATATTTTAATTGCAATCAAGATATATATTATAAGTTTCTTTTGAGTTATATCGTAGTTGTCCAGTTCCAAGTTGAACATGAAATTATTTGGAGAGATTTCAGTACTCAAAGGAAACATCCAGGCTAATATCGTTCTAAGTAAACAAAATAGAGTACACTGCGCCTTTAACTGTGAAGGGAGTAGCAGCACAAAAACACAACCAGTGCTTCACTCCTGGTACATAAAATACACACAAAACAAATAAGTGAAATTGTGCGCTTCCCAAAACACTACACACTGTTATTTACCCTTTTAGGAGGCAATATTCTTCGTATAATGTAAGGGGAAGAAGAACAAACACAAAATAAAATAATATAGTGTAGTATATTTTGACTAATTAGTGGACCAAAAGACATATAATATATGAGGGTTCCACTCACAGTACCCTGCTCAGTGTCATGGGTATTCGGGAGCCCCTCTAGGGGTTTTGAATTCACAGATGTAATCAGAGGTCATAAAGAACAGGACAGGGGAGGAAGGAGCTATATCTTCAGTAAAACTTTCTTTAATAATGCAGAATACAAAAATATAAAATCTTACATAAAAGCAAACAGCAAGCAGCTGCAAAGTGCATGTAGTTTCAGACTTGTAAGGTGCATAAAGTTCTAGTAGAATGCTCCTCTTCCACACACAAAGCGTTTCTCCTTATTCAGGCTTTCTCAAGTGTGACATTTAAGATTTGCAGTTCCTCACATTACCACCATATGTGATACATGGTGCCAGACGGCCTCAAACATTGCCAACAAAGGTCCCAATTTGTGGGCGCTATTTTATGTAATCGAACTGGCACCATGTACCTCTTCCTTTTATTTCTAAGAAAAAAACCATTTAAGTAATGATGGGGTAAAGGTCGTGGTAAAACCCCTCCACCTGAAATTCAGTGGGTTGCAGAGGCATCATCAAACACAAACCCACACACACCAAACAAGCCACCGTAAGCACAGAATCATGTGCTTACAGTGTTACCACAATTGCAAGGGATTTTGAGTAGGGATATGCAACTCTGGTCAACAATGATCACCTTTTGCCTCTTATTCCATTCTAAACATGGACCCCTTGGAGCATATGCACAGTATACAGTCCTGAAACACAGCTCAGGACAGAGATGCAGAAGCCAGATCACCCTGTTTAAAATGGATTCAGAGGCATATGGTTATCAATTGTTGACCAGATTTGCAAATGTCTACTGGGAATCCCTTGCAATGTTGGTAGCACTGTAAAAACACGATTCTGTGGGAAAAGCAGGCCTTTTGGCTCATTTGATACGTGCTGTTTTGTGTTTGATAATGCCTCTGCTACCCACTATTTTGTTTCTAAAAAATGGTTATACATAAATACATCCTTGTTGCTCATCCGTCTGGCTCTATTTAAATAATACATACATAATAAATTCACCCTTGATGTCATCATTTTTAGCTTAGGGAAGCCATTTTCATAGTGTAGTGAGTACAGAGAATGTATGCTCTTCCTGAGGAGACACAGTAGGTTGCTGATTAGTGAGTAGTGTAGAGCATCATTTTCTACTACAGCAGTAATGGAAGGTGGTATAACCCCTAGTGAATAGGATGGCTGGGTGCAGTGGTGTATCTTGGTTTTGTGCAAAATTTCCCCCCTTACCCACTTTGCACACCCACGACATGACCCATAACCCGTGCTGCACACCCAGGACATGGTCCATCACCCCATTACATGCCCCATCACCCACATGCACACACATTAAATTCCCAATCACCTCCATTACATGCCCCCATCACCCCATTACATACACATTACATGCCCCCATAACATGTCCCCATCACCCCATTACATGCCTCCATCATCCTCATTACATACCCCCATCATCCCCATTACATACCCCCATCACCCCCAATACATGTCCCCATCTTCCCGAAAACATGTCCCCATCATCCCCATTACATGCCCCATCATCCCCATTGCGTACCCCATCACCCCAATACATGCCCCCATGTCCCCCAATACATGTCCCCATCAACCCAAATACATGCACATTACTTGCCCCATAACATGTCCTCATCACCCCATTACATATCCTCATCACCCCAATACATGCCCCATCACCCCTAATACATGCCCCCATCACCCCTAATACATACCCCCATCACCCCCAATACTTGCCCCCAGCCCCGCAGGACTTACCCGTGTCCCTGGTGGCTAGTGGCAGGAAGCATGGTGTCCTACCATGCTGCCTGTTTGGCTCCTCCCTGGTGTGTGCAGAGAGGTCACGTGACATATCAAGCACATCCCCGTCACACTGCATGGGGAGCCGAACAGGCAACACGGAGGTTTCTCTATGCTGCCTCTTCGGCTCCCAGTAAAGCCTGCTTGCATGAAGAGCAGTGGTGAGGGGGGATCTTCTCTGACTGTTTTTTTTCTTAAAGGGGTGGATTTTTTTTTTTTTTATTGCATTTTTTGCTGCCCCTTAAAGGTGTACAAGACAAGTGCCGCTCTAGGCACTTGCCTTGTTTGCCTTGCGCTAAATAAAGCACTGGCTGGGTGCTAATAAAAACATCCATTTTATGTGGTGATACCAGGGCCAGCCTTAGGTGTTCAGTAGCCCTGTGCAGGCCACCTCTGTGCACTCAGCGCATAGAGATAAGCTGCCTGCCCTCCTCCCACCACACAGAGAGGGCTGGTGATGGGAGAACATTTGATCTTCTGGCATCCTCAGGGTGTTGCACCCTTTGCAATGGTCCTAAACAGCCCTAGCTTAGTCACAATGAGGACCAGATTAACACATTGTAGGCCCCAAGGCGACAGGTACTGTGAGGCCGCCAGTAACATCGGATATTATTCCAGCATTTAGATTGAATTTACAGGACTTGCCCCAGCAGCCAGGATTTACCCCAACACTAAGATTGCACTCACAGGACATGCCCTAGCAGCCAGGACTTACCCCAGCATTTAGATTGCACTTACAGGAATTGGACAAGCAGCCAGCATTTACTGGGCAATTAGGTTGGGGCATATTACTGGGCAATCAGATTGTGCCCTATTACTGGGCAATCAGGCAGGGCATATTACTGGGTAATCAGGTTGTGGCAAATTACTGGGCAATCAGGTTGTGGCATAATACTGGGCAATAAGGCTGGGCATATTACTCAGCAATCAGGCTGTGGCATATTACTGGGCAATCAGGCAGGGCATATTACTGGGCAATTAGGCGGGGCATATTGCTAGGCAATCAGGTTGGTGAATGTTACTGGGCAATCAGATTGAGGCATATTACTAGGCAATGAGGCTGGGGATATTACTGGACAATCAGGTTGAGGCAATTTTATTGGGCAATAAGGCTAGACATATTACTCGGCAATCAGGCTGTGGCACATTACTGGGCAATCAGGCTGGGCATATTACAGGGCAATTAGGTTAGGCATGTTACTGGGCAATCAGTTGGTGGCATTTTACTGGGCAATTAGGTTCGGGCATATTACTGGGCAATCAGACTGTTCCATGTTACTGGGCAATCAGGCTGGGCATATTACTTGGCAATCAGGTTGTGGCATATTACTTGACAATGTGGCTGGGCATATTAATGGACATTCAAGTTGTGGCATATAGCTGGGCAATCAGACTGGGCATATTACGGGGCAATCAGACTGGGCATATTACGGGGCAATCAGGTTGTGGCATATTACTGGGCAATCGGATTGTGGCATATTACTGGGAAATCAGGTTGTGGCATATTTCTGGAAATCAGGCTGGGCATATTACTGGGCAATCAGACTGGGCATGTTACTGGGCAATCAGGTTGTAGCATATTACTGGGAAATCGGATTGTGGCATATTATTGGCCAATCATGTTGTGGCATATTACTGGACAATCAGGCTGGGCATATTACTGGGTAATCAGGTTGTGGCATATTACTGGGCAATCAGGCTGGGCATATTTCTGGGCAATCAGATTGTGGCATATCACTGGGCAATTAGGCTTGGGCATATTACTGGGCAATCAGACTGTGGCATATTACTGGGCAATCAGACTGTGGAATATTAGTGGACAATTATATTGTACCATATTACTGGGCAATCAAGTTGTTGCATATAACTGGACAATCAGGCTGGGCATATTACTGGGTAATCAGGTTGTGGCATATTACTGGGCAATCAGGCTGGGCATATTTATGGGCAATCAGATTGTGGCATATTACTAGGCAATCAGATGGTGGCATATTACTGGGCAATTAGGTTGGGGCATTTTACTGGGCAATCAGACTGTGCCATGTTACTGGGCAATCAGGCCGGGCATATTACTGGGCAATCAGGTTGTGGCATATTACTTGACAATCAGGCTAAGCATATTAATGGACATTCAAGTTGCGACATATAACTGGGCAATCAGGTTGTGGCATATTACTGGGCAATCAGACTGGGCATATTACTAGGCAATCAGGTTGTGGCATATTACTGGGCAATCGGGTTGTGGCATATTACTGGGCAATCAGGTTGTGGCATATTTTTGGACAATCAGGCTGGGCATATTACTGGGCAATCAGACTGGGCATATTACTGGGCAATCAGGTTGTGGCATAATACTGGGCAATCGGATTGTGGCATATTATTGGGCAATCATGTTGTGGCATATTACTGGACAATCAGGCTGGGCATATTACTGGACAATCAGGCTGGGCATATTACTGGGTAATCAGGTTGTAGCATATTACTGGGCAATCAGGCTGGGCATATTTCTGGGCAATCATATTGTGGCATATTACTGGGCAATTGGGCTTGGGTATATTACTGGGCAATCAGACTGTGGCATATTACTGGGCAATCAGACCGTGGCATATTAGTGGACAATCAAATTGTAGCATATTACTGGGCAATCAAGTTGTGGCATATAACTGGACAATCAGATTGTGGCATATTACTGGGTAATCAGGTTGTGGCATATTACTGGGCAATCAGGCTGGGCATATTTCTAGGCAATCAGATTGTGGCATATTACTAGGCAATCAGGTTGTGGCATATTACAGGATAATCCGGCTGGGCATATTACTTGGTAATCAGGTTGTGCCATATTACTGGGCAATCAGGTTGGGCATATTACTGGGCAATCAGGTTGTGGCATATTACTGGGCAATCAGGCTGGGCATATTACTGGGAACTCAGACTGTGGCATATTACTGGGCAATTGGATGGTGGCATATTACTGGGCAATCAGGTTGTGGCATATTACTGGACAATCAGGCTGGGCATATTACTGTGTAATCAGGTTGTGGCAAATTACTGGGCAATCAGGCTGGGCATATTACTGGGCAATCAGGTTGTGGCATATTACTGGGCAATAAGGCTGGACATAATACTCGGCAATCAGGCTGTGCCATATTACTGGGTAATCAGGCCTAAAGCCCATACCTTAATCTGGCCCTGGTCACAACTTAATGAGGTGTCTGAGAATCGCCCAGGAAAAAAGGGGGTAAAATTTGTATCTGATGACAATATCAAAATGTGAATTTGGGTCAATTTGGCTCAGCTTGAAGACTCTTATCATCCACGATAAACACATGCAAAGCAACTTCCGAAAACCTTGATTCTGCACGGTCCAAGGTACAGTCCTCAACCTAAGAGGAATGAATCTATTTTTGTCCTTATTTATAGTAAATGAATGGTTACATTAACCCCTTGCAGCAAAACGAGCACTGAAAGCTATTTTTTTCGCTTTCAGTGCTCAAACAATATTGCTACGATGCTTCCATGTGGAAGCATTGTGCAATACTACAATAAAACGACCATCAGCATTTCAATCGCACCGGAGAGCGACTGAAATGCCGTTTTTATAGGCGCAGTGCCTTTAAACCGACGGGCGGTAAAAACGATCACAAGAAGCAAATTTAATTGCTTCCTATGGCTCTGTAAGTGTTGTTGACTTGCCTCATAAGTGGAGGCAGTCAGAATCACACAAAAAAAGCACGATGAGATGGCACTGCCCTTCTAAGCAGTTACACAATTGCCTCATCACAGAGGCAATCTGTGACTGCCAGGCAATCTGTCAGGCAGTGGGGATGCTCAGGTGAGCATTACCACTGCCTGGTCAGATCAATATTTGTAAAATATTGATCTGACCACTTTGGATCTGCCTCCCTCTCCTCACATTGTTTTTTCTAAGGGAGAGAGACAGATCAATGTAATAAAAATAAGTAAAAATAAAAAATGAAATAAAACAATAAAAATATTAAAAAATTGAGACACAATAGCTTTTATAAAAGCCATTCCCAGTGTTTAACCCCTTCCCTGCCATTGATCATGCGTAAGCAGTGATCTTGCACATCTTGCACACAACAGCACATTTTTTGCTGTTTGTGTATTTTTTAGGGGTTAATTTATTTGTACTGTCATTTATTACAGTACTACAAAGGTGCTTCTAAGAGCTATTAACCCTTTCCTTGCCGTAGATCACTGCTTTCGCAATGATATTGATGCCATAGCAATTTTTGTCTGCATTTTTTTTTTCACCCGCTAGGGTGTTACATGTAAAGTAAAAATATTCTGGATTTTTTTTAAGCGGTCTTATAGAGCGCATATATAGTGATCAGTAAGAACAAATTAGTAGCAAAGGTGGATTGGTGATTGCTCCCATGAGCATCACCATTCGCCTGGTCAGATCAATATTTGTGAATATTGATCTGAACAATTTGGATCTGCCTCCCTCTCCTCACTTACATTTTTGTGAGGGAAAGAGACAGATCAGTATTAGTGTTAAAATACAATTTTATAAAATTGTCAAGTTTTATGAATTCCCTGTGTAGTAACCCCTTCCCTGCCATTGATCACTGTATAAGCCGTAATCTTGGACAGCAACACTTTTTTTCTGTCTGCATTTTTTAAGGATTCATTTCTTTGTAATGAAATGTATTACATTGCTGAACACATTTTGGGATGTTGTTTGTCGTGACATTTACCAGAATTTGTCAATTCATGCCTAAAGTTCAATGTATGTGGAAACATAACTCAAAAAAATTACTAACCAAAAGTTTGACAAAGGCTGGTGGTAAACTATGATAATACCACCATTTGAAATACCTTAGGATGTCTAGTTTATAAAAAAAAAAATATGGTTTGAAGGGGTAAAATGCATTGGCCGGCTTCCAAAATGTTCTATTGCTTCAAAATTCCAAGTTGCAAAATGCGCACATCTCAAATGTTGCCTTTTAGCTCCAAAACAAACCAAGAAACCTATACATGGGTGGTATCCCTGTAATCAGGGGGTGTTGCTGAACACATGTTGAGGTATTGTTTGGCAGTGACACATAACAGGATCTGTAAATTTATGCCCGAAATACAATGTATGTGGAAAAAAAATTACTACCCAAAATTTGTACATAGGCTGTTGTTAGAATTAGTGCATGGAAAGTGTTAAAATACCACCATTTGAAATACCCAAGGGTATCTAGTTTTCCAAAATATCTGGCTTTCTGGGGTAAAATACACTTGCTGGCTTCAAAAATGTCCCAGATGGGACATAGGCACAGGTATTATTTCAAGTTCAGATAAATACAGAGTACACTCAATTAAAGTAACTTGTTAATTGAGGGACATCACTGTACAACAGGAAACTAAATTACTTACATGAAGACAATGGGTAAGGTGACATAATTACAGGGATTTATAGGATAGGATACAATCTTATCCTGGGGGAAACACAGTGAATGGGACAAAGGTTTTGGACCCAAGGGTACACATCTTGGCTGACATCCTGAGTGCCTGTGTTTGAAGTCCAGTTGAAAACAGGGTTCCACTGGTGCCCTCAAAGTGTGAACCCCCAAACTAATATATGAACAGACAGGGTCCATAGTCCACAGGGAGTCTTCTGGCCCCCAGGGCCCTCCAAGAACCACTGCCACAGTGGACCTCCAAATCCGTCTTGTGACACGCACCTTTCAAATGTGGCCTTTTAACCCCCAAACCTATGCATGGGTGGTATCCCTGTACTTAGGAGATGTTGCTGAACACATATTGATGTGTTATTTTGCAGTATCCCTTCACCTTTCCAGGAAATGTTTACCTGAATTGCAATCTGTGTGAAAAATCACTTCTTTTTTTTTCGCTGCAAACTTTGGCACAGGTTGGTAGTAAAATGGCTACATGAAAAGTGTCAACATATCCCAAGTTAAATTCCCTGAGTTGTCTAGCTTTCAAAAACATGTACATGTGGGGGGGAAGCATTCATGGATTTAGCACAGATATCAGTGTTACAATGTCACTATCGTTACTGTATCTGCTCGAATATAAGACAAGGTTTTTTTCAGAGCAAATGTTCTGAAAAAGAACCCTCGTCTTACATTCGAGGTCATCTTATAATCTGACCTCAAATCGAGGGGACCTGGAACCCCCTTTCTAACAGCAGGTGGATGTCTACGGGATGCAGACTTCCCCTGCTGCCGCCCAGGAGGACCACCGGGACTTCTATGATGAAGCCGGGGCCTTCCGGCTTTATCATAAAAGTCCCGGCTGAAGTGCCGGGCAGCAGCGGAGGATGTCTGCGCATATCGTGCAGACATCCTCCGGCTGCCCCGCTAGCCACCAGGGAGGTATGGGCAGCCGGGGGATGTCTGCACGATACATTCAGACATCCTCCATGCTGCCAGACACTTCCGTCTGTTATGACGGACCAGCTGTCCGTCATAATAGATGGAGGTGTCGGGCAGCATGGAGGATGTCTGCACTTATCGTGCAGACATCCCCCAGCTGCCCACACTAGCCACCAGGGAAAGTGTGACAAGGTGAGAGGGAGGGGGGGAGACATAGACAAGGGGAGGGAGGGAGGGAGGGGGGAGACATAGACAAGGGGAGAGGGGGACAGAGAGACAAGGGGAGAGGGGGACAGAGAGAGACAAGGGGAGAGGGGATAGAGAGAGACAAGGGGACGGGTGATAGAGACGAGGGGGAGGGAGGTAGAGAGAGAGAGAATTTTGGGGGGAGGGAGAGAGAGACCACGCTGGGGGGGAGAGAGACAGCTGGGGGTGGGGGAGAGAGGCAGCATTGGCACCTAAAAGGAAATAAAAACAAGAAATGCATTTGTTTAATATCAATTTTCATTAAATATTAAAAAGCAATTTACATATATACAAGTTAAACTTTTTTTCCCCTATAGGGTAGTCTTATATTCAGGCTTTTTGTTTTTTTCCAAAAGGAATATACAAAGTTTGGGGGGTCGTCTTATAGTCAGGGTCGTCTTATATTTTAGCAAATACGGTAATTTTGAAAAAAAAGATTTTGAAATAGCTTTGCACTACTTATAGTTCATGCCCTATAACTTGAATAACAAAGCACAAAAACATATAACATAGGCTATTTCTGAACTCAGGTCAAATGTTGGAAACTTTTTATCAGTTTTTTGTTGTCTTTTGTAGATAAGTATACAATTTTTCAAATAAAAGTCAGAAAAATATATATTTTTTACATTTTTTGACATATTTTTTTATATATAAAATTAAATGCTATTATCAAAATTTTGGTATCAAAAGAAAGCCCTTCCTATGCCAATAAAAACAATAAATAGTTTGTGTGGGTACACTAAATGATAGAGAATTAAAATTATTTCAGTTAACGCACAGGGTTTAAACACTCCATATAAAAGACACAGACTGTATGAAACACTTTCTGAGACAAATTGCCATATAGGATTCATACAAGAAACTCATTGGAGACAAACTGATTTGCAAAAATGGAAAAATAAAGCCTACCCTAAAAGTTATCAAGCTTCTTTACTGTCCCAAAAAAAGGGGGTGGCAATTGTTTTTGCGTAAAGCCTACAGTCGGAAGTACTGCTGTTTGAACCCGACCCAGAAGCCAGATATGTGATATTGGTATGCAAAATAGAGAATAAAATTTACACACTGGTTAATGTCTACCTACCTAATGTTAATCCCGTGGCCGAACTAGTCAAAATAATGAATAGAGTAGATGAGATTGCTAAAGGGGTATTGATTATAGCAGGCGACTTTAATTGCGTTGCAGATCCCAGTATGGACAAGAGATACCATTGCCTTTTGTAATCCGAAAGTGTCGTTCTCAGACAATCTAGAAAATTAGGGAAAGTTTGCAAAAAATACAATATACTTGACGCTTGGCGACTTTTTCATCCAAAAGAAAGAGATTTCACTCAATTATCTAGAGTCCATGGTTCATACTCAAGGATTGATATGTTTATGGTCTGGGCCGGTAGTATTAAAGATATTTCCAAAACACTAATTCAAGAAAATACCTGGTCGGATCATAGCTTAGTAATGTTGGAGTTAGGCCAGGCTCAGAAGAAGGGTCAAACCACTTTGAGAATGAAGGAGGATATTCTAAAATCAAATGCGAACATTGATTTTTTGTTAGAAATGTCCAAATACTTTTTTAGGGAAAATAATTTGCCTAATATGGCCAATTCCACCATTTGGTGTACCTTTAAAGCCGTACTTAGAGGATACATTATAAAATTGGAAAAAAATTAGAAGAGGAGACAAGGAAAGGATTTGGCAGATTTATATATAGATCTTTTTAACATTTCTACTGCTAATAAAAAATCACCGTCTAGTCAAAACCAAAAGCTAATTTTAGAACTGCATTATAAAATTAATAATAAATTAGAACAAAGGACCTTAGTGTGTTTAAATAAACTCAAAACAAAGTCATACTATCAGGACAACAGAGCAAGTAAACTTATGACTAGTAAATAAAAAAAACAAAATATAAAGAATACAGTTGAAAAACTTGTGGACGAGCAGGAGATCTATATTGCACCCGAAGAAATAGGGCAAAAATTCAATGATTTCTATAAGAATCTATACAATCTTAGGCTAAACACAAATTCTTAGATAATTGAACAATATTTAAACAAAACAAATACACCAAAAATTTCCAAAGTAGCCCTGGCTGAAATTTCTACTAAAATTACAGCAGAAGAAGTTGAGAGGGAAATTAATAAACTGGATAGATATAAAACTCCTGGTCCCGATGGTTTCACTAATCAAATCTATAAATCAAAGAAACCAATAATCATACCCCCATTAGTAAATCTATTCAATGAGATAGCTAAAGATGCCAAAGCTCCCACGGAACTCCTCCAGGCTAATTTGCTCCCAATATTGAAACCAAATAAATCCAAACAGGAGGTTGCTAATTATAGACCAATATCTTTGATAAATACAGATATGAAACTGTATGAAGCCATATTGGCCGATAGGATTAAGCATGTAATAGGTAATTTAACTCATCCAGACCAAAAAGGATTCATTCCGGGGAGATCTGCAAACGATAGTACAAGAAGAATCCTGGACATCATTAATCAAGCGGCCCGATCGGACTCTCCCCTCCTGACCCTGTCTTTAGACGCAGAAAGAGTGTTTGACAGGGTCAGCTGGGGATGTTTAGATGGTGTGCTGAGATCCTTTGGTTTAGAGGGGTGGATCCATAGCGCGATAATGGCTCTATACTCGGCCCCGACTGCTAGAGCGGTAGGCCCTAACATATGTGCAGGCTGGTTTAATTTACAGAACGGCACCAGACAGGGGTGTCCATTATCCCCCCTTCATTATATTTTATCAGTTGAACCTCTGGCAAAAAAATATAAGAGATAATATTAATATTAAGGGTTATAGGACTAAAAAAGGTGAATTAAAAATCTCTTTATATGCTGATGATATTTTAATTTCACTATTGTCACCCTCCACTTCCTTAAGTTATTTAATGAAAGAACTGACCGATTATAGTGCAGTATCAAACTACAAATTGAATTAAACAAAAACTATGGCGCTGTATATTAATATAGATAAGACGAGAATCTCCAAACTGAAACATAACTATAATTTTATTTGGACCTCAGATCAACTAAACTATCTGGGCACCATTATCCCCAGGTGGAAAAGACAATGGAATTAAATGTTCTAAAGTTGTTGAAACAAACTAATTTAATGCTTAAAGAGTGGAAAGCAGCAGAAATATCATGGTGGGGAAAGATAAACACAATAAATTCTTACATTATACCTATATGGTCCTATTTATTTAGGATGTTGCCACTGAGAGTACCTTCCCCCTGGTTAGATATGATTCAATCGGGTTTTAAGGCGTTTATCTGGAAAGGTAAAAAACCAAGACTATCCTCCTCAGTCCTTGCTCGCCACACTAGACGGGGGGGGGGGGGGGGGGGATGTATAAACTACCCATTGATTAAAAAAAAACTGCTATTACGCTAACATGGTAGGCCACATTTACAACCTGCAGGAAAAATCCAAGACAGACGAACCTTGGTATCGGATAGAATCGAAATCCGTAGGGTGTGGGAATTTAGAATTTCTTCTCTGTGGCTAAACAGTGGAAAACATAACACCGATTTACTGGTAAACAAATCTCTAGTTCTAGGGCAGACCATTAAAGTATGGAATGAGATTAAAAAAAGTTTTAAAACTAGCTGATAAAATCCCTAAATGCTGTAAATTAAGTACTTTAGAAAATAACATTCAGGACCTATCATTGGAGAGATGGCCTAACAAAGAACAAATTAATATTCATGAAATATTACAAGATGATGGAATTCTCCCCTTTGCGGTTTTGATGCAGAAATTCCACATCCCGAAATCAGAGACTTTTACTTATTTGAGAGTAAAACATTTCTTGAATACCTCGCGTTTGTTGGTCCCAAAGATCTGTCCAATACTATAGATTTAATTTTCTCAGGCAAAAAAACGGATAAGATTACGGCGAAGGCCAATTCTTTGTTTATACCGGCACATACCCATTCTCTCAAAATTATAGGCATTTGGAATAAATTACTAAAAACTAATATCTCTTAATCAGACTGATGTAGGTCGATGCAGGCGGTCAATAAAAATATTCACTGTCTAAACTTGGTTGAATGCCACTTTAAGGTAATAAATAGGTGGTACTTAACTCCAGCAAAACTAACAAAAATGTATACACCCTACCCAAAGAACTGTTGGCGCTGTGGAGACATAGACAGCTCTTATGCTCATATCTGGTGGAACTGCCCAATGGTAGCGAAGCTATGGTTGTGGGCATACGAAGTATTTAAAAAACTGACTGGGAAAGAATTGAAATGGAATATGGAGGCAGCTTTACTACACACTAACTGGGTTCTGGATAAAAATAATGAAATAGTGTTAGCAATTCACTGCATGGTCGCGTCAAAAATTTTGATTGCCAGAAACTGGAAAAATAGCCTGCCCTTTCAAAAGACACTCTTTGAGCAACAGCTCAAACTCCAGTTACGTATGGAGAAAGGGCTGACAGATTCAACTTATAAGAAAGAGGATTACTTTGTTCAATGGTTAAACAACCTTTGACTGTGCAGTTTGTTACCCTGTGCGGTGATCGCTGATTGTTTACTGTTATACTGTTTTTTAGGCTGATATCATTGCGACCGACGGCTGGCTGCCCTCCCCTCCCGCCTCGGGGACAAGGCTGTGTGTTTGTGCTTGGTTGGTGACTTTGTGTGGAATGAATGGGATTCCTTGGTGTCTATTCTCACAACGGAAATTTTATTACTTCAAGGGCACTGAAGGACACAAGGATGATTGAGCAGCGCTGGTCCTCTTAGGCTTTACTTTACAGTGACGCTGTGAGGCGCTGAGGAATCTGAGTGAAAAAAAAAATAAAAAAATAAAATGATAGAGAAATAAATTACAGCAAAACAGAAACACCGCAGAAATGTTAAAACAGCCCATGTCACCAAGCATCAGATAAAACTTGACTTGTCTTTATTACATTGGAATGTAAATATAAAAATGTAAATTGTTACAGATAAGTAAATAGAAGATTGAAATAGAAGTGAATGAGTCAGCCAACCAATTTCTATAGTGACGTTTGTTTACCAATGCTTTAAAACAAAAATCGTAAAGAAACCTTGCTTTTATTTTTAGATCAGTGGAATGTATAAATACTAACACATATTTTGTACAAAACAATATATATCTATATTGGTTTAAAAACTACAGTAAAATAATTTAGATGGCAAAAGTTATGTTTTTAAGTTAGCTATTGCTCGTTCTGGAGCAAACAATTGCATAATAAAAGTGTCAGGTCCATCATCCATCAGTATTTAACTATAATTAACATGTGACGATCTGACTGCATTTTTGGACAATTGTTGTTTAAAAATTTGTGCAAAGCAATCAATAATAATTTGTGATTTTTTTTCAGCAGAGCTATGTCATAGGAATACCAGATGGCACCCCTCGATTGGGTAGCACCTAGGGTGGATGGCCCACTACCTTCCTTGTTGGAATGCCTCTGTAGAAATATTTTACTTCATTTTATTTTAAAAAAATGCCAGCTAAATTAAAGATTAGCAGCACAAAGCAGTTTTTAAAGTATGAACATAAAATGTCGGGTGATAAGTCTGCTTTTAAGATAGTTGTTCACATTAGTAGTCATTAAACATGCACATGGTAGGGAGACAAGGATTTTGAGCATTTATCAATACATGTGTTGCATCTACAATGAGTACATTGATGCAATTAACACTATGTCATTGCCAGATTTTAAAGTAACAAAGGGATAAAGCTTTCATACACTAGAATACAAGAATTTGAAGTATGTTACTGGGAAATCTGCAGCTCCCTTGGGAAATAGAATAACTCAAATTTCTGTCACAGGAATATTGTTTTTTGCTTTCCTGTTTGCATTCGTGCCACACTCCACTTAAAGAACAGAGACAGGAATGGGGTCTGTGCCAACAAGTAGTCATAAAAGTGCCTTTTAATATTAAAAATAGGAAATACTTTTAATTTTACATCCTTATTTTTCTAAGAACTGAGAATAACAAGAAGGAAACAGTAGAAGTCAAGGCAAATGATTTCTCTCTATTGACTGGGTTTGTGTGAGTGAATGGTATAATGGGGGGGGGGGAGATGCTGCACTGTGCATCTTGTCTTTTAATGCATGCTATTAATGCTCAATACATAATTACAGCCATGTAAAAAACAATTTGGGAAAATCTACATGGTTTAGTAAAGGATGGAGGATATTAAAGTGTATTTACTAGGATGGATTTTATTTTTTCCAGATAATTACCAGTTAATCACCTGATGTCCCACTTTAAGGACGTCTTCTCCAGTTGTTACTACCTCACCTTCTTCTTGCTGCCATTCCCTTCTCTCATCCTGTTATTGACTGTAAAATGTGTCATACCTTGCTTGTTTTCCTTTGTTTCCTTTGTTTCCCTTTTCTGTCCCTTTCATGTCTCTCTCTTTTTTCCTTAAATTGTCCCTTTTTGGGTTTTCTGTTTCTTTGTTACCCATGAACTCTATTTCTTAGTCTTTCTATCTTGTCACTTAGTATCTGTGATCATTATCTAACACTATTATTCTCATGTGCTCTCTTGTAGCCTTTTTTTTTTTTTTAGCAATGTCCCTCACAACCATTGGTCATTATTACTCTTTAGTGTTTCTTCCCTACAGGGTGTTGGACTGATGTTACACTTACATCTCTTGTTTGGTGACTGTAATGCTTCAGATAAAAGGCCTTCCTGTTAATGTTACTAATCGATCTACCGTGGATCATGGCAGGCGTGGGGAAATTAAATCCTTTTCCAATCATTGAGGTATAAGCATTACAACAGCACATGGCTTTGGTCAGTCACATTATTCCCAGTTGTGACCGAAGGCGGATATTGCTCTGGTGTTGCCCAGAAGCTGGAATCTGAACTGAAGAGCGAGGGTTGTAGAAGATGATGAGGGTGTGCTTGGAAATTGAAGCAGTGTGATAATGGAATTGCCACATTTTGCCAAAAAATATTGACCATTCTATTTTCACCATAGACTTAACATTGGATTCAAGATCATTTTTATCAGCCTGCCTTGGTGGCAGCCCTAGGGATGAATGAGGAATGTTATAATGTAAACAAGTGTTCAAATGATGAGGGGGTGTTATAACATATTGGGATACTGAGATTAAAAGAAACATAGAAACATACAATGTGTCAGCAGATAAGAACCATTCGGTCCATTTAGTCTGCCAAATTTTTTTGAATACTTTTATTAGTCCCCCATTCCCGGTCTTATAGCTAGGATAGCCTTGTGTCTATCCCACCCATGCTTAAAATCCTTGACTGTGTTTACCTCTACCACTTCTGCTGGAAGGCTATTCCATACATTCACTACCCTCTCAGTAAAGTAATACTTCCTGATATTACTTTTAAATCATAGCCTTGACCACTAGGTCAAGAAGAAATAGCTGAGATAAGGGGTATCTTGAGGGGCGCTCATTGTTGAGATGAAGATGGTGCTGAAACAAGGGGGTACTGAGATTAAGGTAAAATGCTGGTAAGAAAAGGAAAGGGGAGTAATACCAAAAAAAGGGAGCAGCAATTAGGAAAATAAGAAGAAGTGATAAGATGATTAAAAGATTTTGAAAAAGGTTGGAGATTATTGTTATTGAGATGATGGTAGTGGGATGAAGAAGGAAGAATTGTATTTCAGGTAACAGATGACTGGGGAAATAGTGGGGACAGAGACATGCCCAGCCCCCGATTACCATTAAAGAAGGCATTGGATTTTTCCACTCTTCTCTATATGGTTAAACAGACTTACCTTGCATGCTAGCTTGTGTGTGTCTATGGCACTAGTGCAAACTAAAATAACAGGAGCACAGAAAGTCATACAGTCAGCAAGGAGCTATTATGATTTGGCAAAGGCATGCCAAACAAGAACAATTATGATGAAAAAAATGGCCAAGGCTATGATGACTGGTATGGTGCATTTACATTTATATTTCTGCATGATTGCCAAGATGAGTAAAAACATGGTCCAGGAGGCAGAAATGAACCGAAACATTATACGAACGAGAGACAAGACAAAAATAAAATGGTTCAGTAGAAATAACATTCCATGCTAGTTATTTATTTAATATATAGAATATTATGTTTATGGATGAGTTTAGATTCTAAAGCTGATTTGTTTCCAACTCACTATAGTTTCTTCCAGATTCACTTGCTTAAGAAAGGTCTGGCAGAGAAGTTCTTCAGTTACCCACAAGCTGCCTCATGTCACAGAATCCATCAGCTGTCAGGTAGTGGGCCCCAGGCCAGAGTTCGAGATTCTCACTACCTTAGTAACATTATGACTGAATACACTATGGAAAAAATTGTGGACATGCCAAGATAAGTATCATGATAGCAAAAATGTGTCCTATACAGATGTTGATGGCTGTTGTGGCGGGGGACATTTAATTGCCTGTGTTTATTGTATTTCACTGAAAATTACCACTGAAAATAGTCATCTGTCTATATTTTGTATTGAGAATTAATAAAAAGTTAAAGTAAAAGTCAACTGTTATAGTGGCTTATTTTTTTCTGTATGCACACTTATTTTTCTGTATACTTCAACCAAGTTCTCTTTACTGTCCACTGAATCTTCTCGGGCTGTACTCATCCAGGTGCTTGCTCTTAGCAAAATATAACCAATAGGAGTAAGGGTACTAAAGTTTAGGAACTGGGTTCCCACATATGCAATTAATACTCTAATTAGGTTTTCACTACCTCTCCCAGGGTATCTGGTAATTGAAATTGAGTCAAAAGTGGCTCTCTTTCTCTCTCTCCACAAACCTTTTCTGTACTAAAGTTTATCCATCATTGCCTCCATTTTATTTTTTTCCTGTATTTATTCCTTCAGCTTCCATCCCTTTCCAGCCTGTCCTCATTTTTCACTGCATCCTTATTCCCCCTAAATCAGTGTCATTATTAGACATGTGCATTCGTTTTCGGACGAATGCATTTTCGTCCGAAAATAGAATTTTCGGCCATTCGTCCGAAAAAACGAATAACGAAAATGCTAAACTAACGAAAGGATTTCTTATGAATGGGGCTCTCGTTCGGTTTATAGAAAGGCAATAGTATTACTCTTATTCTATAAGCCGAAAGTCTATAAACCGAAGGTCGTTCGGTTTATAGACTTTCGGCTTATAAAATACATGTAATACTATTGGCTTTCTATAAACCGAACGAGAGCCCCATTCATAAGAAATTCTTATGAATGAGGACCCCATTCATAAGAATTTCTTATGAATGGGGCTCTCGTTCGGTTATAGAAAGGCAATAGTATTACACGTATTCTATAAGCCGAAAGTCTATAAACCGAAGGTCGATTGGGGGATTGTTCCATCTGAGCACCGGGATGTCACTGACACCCGGTGCTCCATTGGAGTCAGAGTGCAAAGGGGCGTGAGAGGAGAAAGCTTAGCCCCCTCGCACTCCTGCTGTGTTGGAGCACCGGGTGTCAGTGACATCCCGGTGCGCACTTTGCTGGAACGGGTGAGAGATGCGGCTACCGCTGCCACTCTCAGACGGGCCGCACCTCTCTGGCGGGCGGTCCGCACGTTGGACGCCCGTGCTCTATGCCTTTTCTCGCGTATATTGTGATCGCGGGACAGTCCCGAGAAACCGGGCTGTCTCGTGATCGCGGCGGGTCACGTGACGTGATCGCGCGGCTATGTGAGCTATGCTCACAGCAGCAGCAGCTTTTTTTTTTTTTTTAAATCTTCAGCCGGATATGACAGCTAGTCATATCCGGCTAATGTACTTCCCTAGTCCGTGCAGGAGGGAAGCTTGCAACACGGAGGACCCGACGGGGACCAACAGGTGAGTACTGGGGAAGGGGGTGGAGGGAGGGTGACATTAATGGGCAGAATAACCCTGGCAAATGATGTATAAATTAACCCTGGCAAATGATGTATAAATTAACCCTGGCAAATGATGGATAGATTAACCCTGGCAAATGATGGATAAATTAACCCTGGCAAATGATGGATAAATTAACCCTGGCAAATGATGGATAAATTAACCCTGGCAATTGATGTATGAATTAACCCTGGCAAATGATGTATGAATTAACCCTGGCAAATGATGGATAAATTAACCCTGGCAAATGATGGATAAATTAACCCTGGCAATTGATGTATGAATTAACCCTGACAAATGATGTAAAATTAACCCTGGCAAATGATGGGTAAATTAACCCTGGCAAATGATGGAAAAATGAACCCTGGCAACCCTGACAAATGATGGTTAATGATAATTAATAAGTAGTGATGGTCTGTGCGGAATGGAAATTCCCCCCTTCCCTGCAATGAGATATAGCAGCAGGGAGGGGGGACATATTGATCAACATTTTTTTTATTTTTTTTTTAAGATAAAAAAAAAAAAACACTTGGATGAGTGTATGTGACAGACTGTATGTATGTATGAGTGTATGTGACAGACTGTACGTGTGTGTATATGTATGAGAGTATGTGACAGACTGTATGTATGTGACAGACTGTACGTATATGTGTGACAGACTATGTATGTATGATTGTATGTGATAGACTATGTATGTGTGAGACTATGAGTGTGTGTGTCTATGTGACAGATTGTATGTATGTATGTATGTATGTATCTATGTGAAAGACTGTATGGGTGTTTGTGTCTGTAACTGACTCTATGAATGTATGTGTCTATGTTACCGACTGTATTTATGAGTGTGTGTCTATGTGACAGACTGTATGTATGAGTGTGTGTCTGTGACAGACTATGTATGTGTGTGTGTCTGTGACAGACTGTATGTATGAGTGTGTGTCTGTGACAGACTGTATGAGTGTGTCTGTCGCAGACTGTATGTATGTATGTATGAGTGTGTCTCTGTGACAGACTGTATGTATGAGTGTGTATCTGACACTGTATGAGTGTCTGTCTATGTGTATGTGACAGACTGTATGTATGAGTGTATGTGACAGACTATGTATGCATGTACGAGTGTATGTGACAGACTGTTTGTATGTATGAGTGTGTGTCTATGTGACTGACTGCATGTATGAGTGTGTATGTGTGTCTGTATATGACTGCATGTGATTGTGTGTATGTGCTGTTTTCTGGCTCCTAGATTTTTTTTCGTCAAGCCCTGGCATAAATGCAACTAGTTATATACATATATTTGGGGTCTACCTAAAGCTTTTGAAATATTTAATATTTTACAAGTTTTGTTTTGTGATTATAAACGTAATATTTTTTTGGAATAGCCTTCCAGTAGAAGTGGTAGAGGTTAATACAGCGAAGGAGTTTAAGCATGCGTGGGACAGGTATAAGGTTATCCTAGATATTAGGCCAGGGATTATTGAAAATATGACTTTACTGATAGGGTAGTGGATACATGGAATGGCCTTCCAACAGAAGTGGTAGAGGTTAATACAGTGAAGGAGTTTAGGCACGCGTGGGATAGGTATAAGGTTATCCTAGATATAAGGCCAGGGACTAATGAAAGTATTACTTTACTGATAGGGTAGTGGATACATTGAATGGCCTTCCAGGAGAAGTGGTAGGTTCATACTGAAGTATGTTTTATGGTGTACACACAGCTCTCTGACTAAGGTCTTACTATATTTCATGTAAAGGTGATAATATCCATATGCCTGATGTAGATGTTGTGCTGTGAATGTATCTGTTGTATACCAAGGATGCTGGTAATGTTGGTGGGAACTTGGTGATATAATCTACACTGTGACAATAAGGTGGAGTTACATTATGCTAATTATGTGGAGTGGGTGGAGCTTTGGGCAGTAGGTGTGGTCAGTCTTAAAGTAAGTAATTGGAAGCTGAGCTGCAAAGTGTCCCTCGAAATTTTTTTCAAATGTTGGCAACTATGATACCTCCCACATGCCCTCATGCCTCACTACCGCTCATAGTTTAGTGCATAATAATACAGCTCAGTAAAATTATGGTACCTAACTTAACCCCTTGGCGACACAGGACGGACTAGGTCCGTCCTGTGTGCCGAGGCGTTAGTGACACAGGACGGACCTAGCCTGTCCTGTGTCAAAACGAGCACTGAAAGCGGAGTTTTTCCGCTTTCAGTGCTCTAATGGTATTGTAACGATGCTTCCGTGTGGAAGCATCGTACAATCCTGAAAAAAATGCCCGTCGGCATTTCGATCGCTCCGGAGAGCGATCAAAATGCCGGTTTTAAAGGCACAGTGCCTTTAAAACGTGGGCATTTCAAAAACGAGCATAGGAAGCGAATTTTTCGCTTCCTATGCTCAGAAAGTGTTTCTGATTGCCTCGCAAGTACCTGCTTCCTGTGCTCTCTGGCTGTCACACGATTGCCTCTTCACAGAGGCAATCAGTGACTGACAGGCAGTGGGGATGTTCTGCTGAACATCCCCACTGACTGGTCAGATCAATATTAACTCTATATTGATCTGACCAGTTATGATCTGCCTCCCTCTCCTCACATTTTTTTTAGTGAGGGAGAGAGACAGATCAAAGTAGGAAAAGTAAGTAAAAGTAAAAAAAACCCAATAAAGACACAACACGCGAATAATAAAACAATAAAAAAATTTTATTAAAGCAATTCCCTGCGTTTAACCCCTTCCCTGCCACTGATCTTGCGTAAGCAGTGATCGTGCACATCAGCGCATTTATTTTTGCTGTTTGTGCATTTTTTAGGGGTTAATTTTTTTTGTACTGTAATTTATTACAGTACTACAAAGGCTCTTCTAAGAGTTATTAACCCCTTCTTTGCCGTCGATCACTGCTTACGCAATGATATTGACGCCAAAGCAATTTTTATATGTCTGCATATTTTTTTTTATTATTTTTTTTACACATACCCGCTAGAGGATTACATGTAAAGTAAAAATATTAGAGTTTTTTTTTTAAGCTGCCTGAGCGCATAGCGATCAGTAACAGCGAATTAGTGGCAAAGGCGGTTTGGTGATTTCTCAATTAAGCTCACCATTCGCCCTGGTCAGATCAAAATTGGTCGGATCAATATTCACAAAAATTGATCTGCCTCCCTCTCCTCACTTACATTTTTGTGACGGAAAGAGACAGATCACTATTAGTGATATAAAATAACATTTTATAAAATTGTCAGGTTTTATGAAAGTCTTTCACTGTGTATTAACCCCTTCCCTGCCATTCATCACTGTATAAGCAGTAATCTTGCACAGCAACAGTATGTTTTGCTGTCTGCACTGTTTTATGGATTAATTACTTTGTACTGTAATGTATTACAGTACTAGATAGGCTCTTCTAAGAGCTATTAACCCCTTCTTTGCTCAAGATCACTGCTTACGCACTGATTCTGAGGCCGCGGACTCAGGGTTCGATTTTGACCCTGGTCAGCTTTCTGATACATCATCTAGTGATGTATCGGCGGCTGCTGAGCCCTTGCCACAAGGAGTGATGGGGGTCTACCGTTAAAAAAATATATGGTTTGGTGGGGGTAAATTACATTGGCTGGCTTAAAAGATATATCCCATATAGGACACGGACGCAGGTTGACTACATGTCAAAATTCCAAGTTGGAATTTTGAGATGTGCATCTCACAAATGTTGCCTTCTAGCCAAAAAACAAACCAACAAACCTATGCATGAGTGCTATCCCTGTACTCGGGAGATGTTGCTGAACACATATTGGGTTGTTGTTTGGCAGTGACATATACTGAAATCTGTGAATTCATGCCTGAAGTACAATGTATGTGGAAAAAAAACTCCCAAAAAAGTACTACCACAAACTTTTACAAAGGCTGGTGGTAGAATTAGTACCTATACAGTATTAAAATACCACCATTTGAAATACCTTAGGATGTCTATTTTCCAAAAATATATGGTTTGATGGGGTACAATTCATTGGACGGCTTCAAAAATGTTCCAAATGGAACATGGGCGCAGGCTGAATACATGTCAAAATTCCAGGTTGGAATTGCGCACCCCCTAAATGTGGCCTTTTAGCCCCAAAACAAACCAACAAACCTATGCATGGGGGGTATCCCTGTACTCAGGAGATGTTGCTGAACACGTACTGAGGTGTTGGTTGGCAGTAGCAAATACCAGAATCTGAAAATTTCTGCCTGAACTACAATGTGTGTGGGGAAAAAATGACATCCCAACCCTTTGACATAGGTTGGTGGTAGAATTAGCACTTGGAAAGTGTTAAAATACCACAATTTTAAATACCCTAGGATGTCTAGTTTTCCAAAATATATGGTTTGATGGGTTAAAATACTTTGACAGGCTTCAAAAGTGTCCCAAATGGAACATGGGCGCAGGCTGACTATATGTCAAAATTCCAAGTTGGAAATGCACCCCCTCTAAATGTGGCCTTTTAGCCCCCAAACAACCCAACAAACCTATGCATGGGTGGTATCCCTGTACTCAGGAGATGTTGCTGAACACATATTGGGGTGTTGTTTGGCACTGACACATAATAGGATCTGTGAATTCATGCCCGAAGTACAATGTATGTGAAAAAAAATTACTATCCATAACATTGACATAGGCTGGTGGTAGAATTAGTGCATGGAAAGTGTTAAAATACTACCATTTGAAATACCCTAGGGTGTCTAGTTTTAAAAAATATATGGCTTTGTGGGGTAGAATACACTTTCTGGCTTCAAAAATGTCTCAAATGGGACATGGGCACAAGTATTCTGTATGTCAGAATTCCAAGTTGGAAAACCAAAATGCGCACCCCCTAAATGTGGACTTTTAGCCCCAAAACAAACCAACAAACCTATGCATGGGTGGTATCCCTGTACTCAGGAGATGTTGCTGAACACATATTGAGGTGTTATTTGGAAATACCCCTTCACATTTTAAGGTAATGTTTACCTAAATTGCAATCTATGTGAAACGTTTTTTTGCTGCAAACTTTGGCAAAGATTGGTGGTAAAATGGCTACATGAAATGTGTCAAAATACCCCAAGTTAATTGCCCTGAGTGGTCTAGTTTTCAAAAATATGTACATGTTGGGGGTCATTCATGGATTTAGTACAGAAATCAGTGTTGCAATGTCACTATCACTAATTTTGAAAAAAAGGGTTTTAAAATAGCTTTGCACTACTTATAGTTCTGGCCCTGTAACATGAATAAAAAAACAAAAAAACATAAAACATGGGCTATTTCTGAACTCAGGACATATATTAGAAACTATTTAGCAGTTTTTTTTTTTTGCCATATTTTATTATTTTTTTTACATCAAATTATATGCAATTATCAAAACAATGGTATCAAAAGAAAGCCCTTCTTATAACTATAAAAACGATATATATTTTGTGCGGGTACACTAAATGAGACAGAAATAAATTACAGCAAAACACAAACACCTCAGAAATGTTAAAACAGCCATGTCACCAAGCGTCGGACAAGCCAAAAAAGTCATGTCACTAAGGGGTTAAAAAACTAAAATTTACATTAATTAACAATATTTATTTATATGTTTGGCTAATATTTGGCTCAAGTGTGTCAATAAGTGTAATATAGGCCTTATCAAACACAAATGTACACAAACCAAACAAGCCAAAGCCTGCTTTTCCCAAAGAATCACGCATTTGCAGTGCTACCACCTCTGAAAGGGAATCTGGGTAGGCATATGCAAATATGGTAAACAATGATCACCCACTGAATTTCAGTGGTTTGACCATCATCTTTACCCCAAGATTACTTAAATGGTTTGTAATAACTGTAATATGCAGCATTGACAATGTGAGATTGAAATGTTTGCATGCAGTTTCTTTCCCTGCTTTAGTAGGTGTAAGAATTCTGGCTAAAGTGAATCTGTTATTGGTTTAATCAAAACTGCCCTTCTGTCCATTTGTTTCACTGGGCTATCAGAAACTAACACGCTCTCCCTCATGCTGGATTTCTCACTCTAATGGAAAAGTACACAGACACCCGGGGTATAGTTATCTCTGAAGCTCTGGAAACCAAAACATTGGAAAGAATTTGGGTGTGCTCACTGTCAGATATCTGTGAAGAGAGATACTCTGAAAAAGTGAGGGCTTTGTAGTGCCCTGATTATGGCCAGACTATAATTTCTGATTAATGTTTGTTCTGAATCCTGTGACATTAACCCTTCAAGGACCAGTGATTTTCCTGGGCCAAGGACCAGAGCGTTTTTCAATTTTTAATATGCGGTTTTTGAAACATAATTTTCCTCTCTCTCATTTAACGTACCCATACAAGTTAAATGTTGTTTTTTAAAGGACAGTTAGAGCTTTCTTTTAAAACCCTATACATAAAAATGATTTACATTTTAGTATTAAAAAATACATATAAAAGAGGACATTTTTTAGGAAAAAAAAGTTTTTCCCCATTATTTTCCCAATAATAAGCTACACAATTAGTGCAACACTAACCTACTTATCCCCCCTAATTAACTAACTAATAAAAAAGAAAAATATTGTTTCCCAAACCCCCCTAAACAAAAAAGACAGGAAAAAAACTCTGAAGAGTGCGATGTCAGATCCATAAAAATCATGCAACAGGCATGCAGGGGTTAAATTTTATTAAATAAATATATTAAAATTACCTTTATTTATTAAAAAAAACTTTATACATTGTAAGAATAAAAAAATGTGTTAAAAAAAATTAAATGAGGGCCATAAAGTGGAAGGAAACTGATCACAGTTAAAAACTGTGATCAGCAATGAAAGGCTTAATTTATTTATTTTTTTTTAGTTTTTTTTACCTCTGTGAATGTTATTTATTTATTTTTATTTATAGGTCACTCTCTGTGCTTCACTATAAGAACGTGAAGCGCAGAGAGTGAATTAGAGGCAAAGTCAGTGTGTGAACACACTGACTTTGCATCTAATTTGCATGTTATCGCGGTGATCACTCAATCACCGCGATCACATGCCCGGAAATCCACCGATCGGGTCCAGGAGCTTTGCCTCGGGTGCGAGGCTTAGTCCTGGACCCGTTGCAGACTAGCTGGAGGTGCACACGGAGCGCACCGCCGGCTAGACTGCATGACGAGTTAACTCGTCATAAGGTCGCGAAGTGGTTAATTGTATTTATTTGAGCATAGTATAAAAACTAGAATAATAAACTAGAATAATACAAACCGGACCTAGGTGTGAGGTTTAAATAATCTCATTACAGAACACAATAAGATTCTGTGAGAGTTCAGACTTCCAGACAAAACATTTGGACTTTTGCTGCCGAGACATTTAGAGGTCACTTTAACCCTGCAGGACAAACCAAAACCCGATGTTACCATATATCTAGTAGGCTTTCATAGCACTGTCTACATGGAAAACATAGCATCCCTGTAACGTAGCATAATTAAAGATATAGGTAATCTTGAATGTTATTCAGATATGAGCACTTGTAATGTCTGAGTCTTTGAACATTTCATCGACTATGGAAAGTTAGGTACAATGTAATTTGAGCACAGGTCTACAAACCTCACAGACCATTTTAGATGAATTGGAGAATTTGAAATCACCTTGTCAATTGCCTGCAATTTCCTCTTTCGTGAATAAAGCCCTATATGTTTTACTGGGGAATCAACTTTGCACACTTGTTTTTATAGTTATGTCAACCCAGCTAGGGATACCACTTTTTTTTAAAAATGCAAGCAATGGTATTGCTTCCAAAGACTTAAGATTGCCTCAAGCCAGTTTTAAAGCAAGCCAGTAAAATACCGTCTGGATACGAGCTCTAAACCCACTTGATTTTATATTAATAAACAACATAAATGTTAGTTATTTTATAATGGTATAAACCATTTTAAATGCACTTAGATTTCAAGCCATAGACAGGCACAATAATAATAGGTTATCAGTATTTGTATACCCTCTTATGTTTGGGTAGGGCAGCTCATTGGGGGCTTTTCACTAAAAAGTGAGAGTTACCTATACATTGTGCAGGGACAATCAGTGATACCCTGGATCCTCATATTCCGGCCCATAGAAAGGAGCCACCTAAAAGAAATAAATGAATCCCCCTATGTCTAAAAAAAAGTGTGAAGTCGTGTCTTTTTAGCATTAAACGGAAACTTACCGTCAGTCATTAAATCACTGAATTGGGATTACTGTATATAGCTATGTTTTAACTGGGTCCGCTAAACCACCAAGAAAGTATAGAGGTTTTTAGCCGGTGGATAATTTTAGTAACAGGTGCTGTAATGATATTACCGCACCTGTGAACCTAATTAGCATAGGGAATTAATGGCTCTTTTTCTTTCTTATAAATGTAGAAAAAACATACAATTATGCAATGCAAAAAAAATACAAACAAATACATGTATGTACGCAGAGGGGATAGAGTTCCCGATTCCTAAAAACCCACCCGGTGATAACCACATGCCTTCCCCCAACCCCCCCTTTTCCCCCCAATAACTGGACACGAGACATGGTGATGGTATAAATAGGCCACAGCAAATTTTATTAAACAGTATAAGGCTGTATCCGCCAACCACCATCCTTTCTTTTATATAAATATAACTGATACAGCCTAACAAAGTATCTAACCCCTTGCCAGCCAAACATTAACTTAAATAACATATAAACATAGTGCATAACATTTTTACCTCAGAGGCGCTCGCCTCCCCTCCTCGTCCCATAAGGTATCCCATACCTTAACCATTCCTTCTTACCACAATGCTAACCACTAGCCGGCTCTTTTAGCTCAGTGGGCACGTCCAATGAACTGACTTCACGTTAAAAAGGTTAAGGGAGGACCGAGCACCCCATCCTTCTTGTACTTTTCCCAACTCCATTATTCCAAATACCAACCCGCTGACTGGCAAGGACCGAAAACCCACGCCTGCTGCGACAAAACAGAAAATTAGTACAATCATATGAAACACCAACAATAATACAAAATGAAGGGAAGGGAGGGCGGGAATTTTAACTACTGAGTGGATGGGATTCTGCAGTAAAATGGCTGCCGGGGAGAGAGGTCCCAGGACCTTTATCACCTCCCCTGGGACCCCTCCCCCCGGCAACTGTCAGTCATCTCATACACTCCCCCTCACTCATACATGCCCTGTCCAATATTTGCATATTTCCCAGGGTGCTTGTATGTACGCAGAGGGGATAGAGTGCCCGATTCCTAAAAACCCACCCCCTGACTGGCAAGGACCGAAAACCCACGCCACAGACCCGTCTGTTTAACACCTTAAATCAGCGGGGACTACCCACCACCCTAGCTATGGCCTGCAATGCAAGGTTGAAGAGATCGAGGCCCACTTCAGTCAAGTGGACCCCATCGTCCGAAAATACATTGCGGCATCGGTCTCGAACACCAGATGGCGAATAGTGACCCCTCCCATTCCCAGCACAAACTTGGATATCCGTTTGTTAAATTTGACCCGGCAGCGCTCGAGGGCCCTCTGGTTATGTGCGCATCGCCAGTAATTGCGGGGCACGGCCTCGGACCACACCAATGTAACATTGGGAAACACGACCAGTAGACTGGCCAGGTCCCGTTTCACCGTGTCACAAAGGTTCCACACTGGAACCGACCCCAGGTCGTTCCCACCCAGGTGCAACAAAAGAATGTCAGGTGCCCCTAGGAGGCGGGACAGCTGGACCAATTCGGGTAGCAACCGCACCCACCGCATACCCCTGATTCCGAACCACCGAACCTCGGCCAATGTCCGGGAGAGACCAAGGTTCTCGCCCCCGGGTTGCGCAGCCGCACGACTCTTGGCCCAAAAAATATACGAGTGGCCTATGAGCCACACCCTCCTAGCCGCTGCATCTGTAATTGTAAAGCAGAGGAAACCGAGGTCAGCCCTTGAGGCCGTACATAAGACAGGAATCTACGGGATTCCCACCTCCCAATCTGTCTAATTGCCCTCTCTGCATAACCCAACCTCGCTGCTTCGGACGCTGCGCCAATGCGAAAGGAATGGCCCCCAAATTCGCTACCTGGGAGGCCTAGTGCCTCCACCGCCAACCGAAAGACCTGAATGAATTGAAACCTAGACAAGGAAGATGAATCTGCGTGAACTAACAGGGAAAGAGACCCGACAGGCCGAACCGAGCAAAATTGGTCAAAGCATGAGACCGGGCAAACCGTCGACCCCGGGACCTCCCGGAGAGTAACCCAGGTCCCCTTTCCCAGCATGTCCGTCTTGGAGCGCCGAATCACAAAACGCAAGAGCCCTGGTAGCCGGGCTGACTAGTTCCCCGATCCGTAACGCCCCGAAGAATGCCAAAGAGAAAGCTAGGCGAAACAAGGAAATTTCAAATGGGGACCGACATACCGCTGGAAGTACGTGAACTAAGCCCAACAATAACGCCCCCGACACGGTTTTGCGTGCATCCACGGACCTGTGACCCCTCCTCCAACCCTTCATTGCCTGCCGTACCAAGAACTCTTTTGTGACATCCCGCAGGCCGGTGGCCCGAAACCAGAAGCTAAGGCCAGAGAGCCTTGCTGTAACCGCCCCTGGGGAAACACCCGCGGCATCCCAATGCCAGAGCAACCATAGTAAGCCCTGCAGCCGAGCCCCATCGTCAGCAAAACCACCCCGAGCCATCTCCAAAGCTAGCCACTCGCTCCACACCTTACCATACCGTTGCCAAGTGGATCCAGCGACGGACTGGCTAATCCACTGGACTACTCGCCCAACCCAAGGTTCCATAATTCCGCTGGGCAAGGAATCCCTTCCAGATCCGCCTGGGGTGCCACCGCCCGGAACACCTCCCACTGTGAACGAGAAAGTGCATCAGCGGTTATGTTGTGCACCCCGGGGATGTGAACAGCCCTAAACATTATGTTATAGTCAAGGCAGCGGAGCACCAGGGACCGAAGCAAGCGGACCACCTGTGGGGAGGATGCAGTCAAGTTGTTCACTGCCATGACCACCCCCATGTTGTCGCAATGGAAAACCACCCTGCGGTTGCGCAGAGTGGTCCCCCATAGTTCAACCGACACCAAAATGGGAAATAATTCCAGGAATGCCAAGTTCCTGGAGAGGCCCGTCTGGGCCCAACCAGAGGGCCATGTCTCGGAGGACCATTGTGAACCCAAAATTGCCACGTAGCCCACCGACCCTGATGCATCCGTATAGAGATGCAATGCCGCGTTAGATACCTCTTTAGCCTGCCACAGTGACCGACCGTTGTAACGGGCCAGGAAGTTGTCCCATACCGCCAGATCATCCCGCAAAGGGCGTGTCAGACGCACGTAATGGTGCGGCATGGACACCCCAGCCGTTGCTGCGGCCAGTCGTCTGCTAAAGACCCTCCCCATGGGGAGGATCTTGCAAGCGAAATTGAGTAGTGATTGCAACCTTCGCAGCTGAATTTTTCGCAAGTCCCGAGCCCCAGACACCTCGGCCCTAAGGCCGAGGAGCTTGTCCTGCGGGAGGCGGCACTCGCCTGCCACCGAATCAATTTCGATGCCCAGGAAACAAAGACAGGTGGCCGGACCCTCCGTTTTATCCGCCGCCAACGGAACCCCAAATTGATAAAAAACTTGCACCGTCCGTAGTAAGTGGTTGCAGACGTGTGAGCCGGAAGGGCCCACAAGTAGGAAGTCATCCAAGTAGTGCATAACCGATTTGCACCCAGACTCTTCCTTAACCACCCACTCTAAAAACGTGCTAAAACATTCGAAATAAAAACACGAGATGGAACAACCCAATGGGAGACATAGATCGACGTAAAAATGCCCCTCGAAGTAACAGCCAAGAAGATGATGGCATTCAGGGTGAACTGGGAGCAGACAGAAGGCCGATTCCACGTCAGTCTTAGCCATCAATGCCCCCACCCCCGCAGCCCAAACCATATCCACGGCCGCATCGAAAGATGCGTAGGATACCCGACACAATTCTGCACTAATATCGTCGTTTACAGACCCCCCATTGGGGTATGACAGGTGTTGAATAAGCCGAAACTTGCCCGGCTCCTTTTTGGGGACCACCCCCAACGGCGACACCCTAAGGGACGCCAAGGGGGGTGATTCGAAGGGGCCTTCTACCCGACCCAGCTCGATTTCCTTACCCAGCTTCGCCCGAACCACCTCTGGGTGTTCGTCCACCGAACGTAAATTCTTTAAACAAAACGAACCCTCCCGGACCTGAAACGGGATCCAAAACCCTTCCTCAAACCCGCGGAGCAAGAGCTCCGCTGCCCTACGATTATTATATTTGTTTAGCCAAGGGCACATTGCCCCGACGGCCACTGGCGTCTTCCCCCTTTCCGCCCAGGTCCCCTTTATCGCCGCCCTTGTGGTGCTTAAAACAGCGGGAGGCGGGATGGTTTCGTGCTTAAATCTACAGCCTGTGCCGAATTTGCACTGGCCGTCGTTAAACTGCCAGCAGCCACCTGGGCGTCGCTGTGTGGCCGAAGGAGCGGGTTGGCCCATTCCTCCGGCCCCCCCGAGAAAGGAAGTAAGTCCCCCTTGGTGTGAAGCTGGCCGGGTCATGATGGACAGCCACAATGCACGTCCATCTGGTCCCAACCCAGGGTGGGACGGACGGCAATCCGCTGCCGGAATTGCTCGTCGTACCTCCACCAGCTGAGCCCCCCATAAACCCTGCACGCGTTCCAGATCTGATCCTGGTAACAGAACAGCGAGCAGCATTTTTCGGGAGCTTTTTCCCCAATAACGCTAGCGAGAATGGAGAAAGCCCGAATCCAATCCCCGTAAGTCTTGGGAATTTTCCGGTACTTATATTTTTCCCTCTCCTTCTCCTTGTCCCCCAACCCCACTTGCGGTGCCGCAGAAACCGCCACTGGCGCCGTAACTGCCGAGGGCACTACTGTCGCCGTTGTTGGTAAAGGGGGGGGGGGGTGGCACTACGCATGCCGAGCCTGCAATGCCCGAGCTTAAATTAGGGGACCCCCACACCCCCCCTAGCACCCCGTCAATGCCCTGCATCGCGGCTGCGCCGGGAGCTCCCGCCGCGCGACCCACCTGTTCAATTACGCCGCGCAAGCTATTTAATACATCAACCCATGGCTGGCTATTGCTAACATTGCTAACCCCACTATCATTCCCAGTCAAAAACACCCCATGTCCCCCGGACTCACCTCTGCTCCCAGCCACCGCGGACAGCACGGGCGCCGTTGAAGGAAGCACTGCCATATCCCCCGCAGCCTGTGGCACAGGAGAGGAGACGTATCCTGGCATGGAGTCAAAACCCAGAGTCTGCAAAACAGAAAAAGGTGAGCAAAAGGACGAGGCAGAAGGGGGAAGGAGACCTGTAACAGAGACTTGGTGAGCAGGGACAGGGGAAAAATTGATAAATGGAGTAGGAGGAGGCGGGAGGGGCAGGCCCTCATCCTCAGACCTGGTAACGCTGCTGCGGCCCCCCTCCTCCCCTGGAGGTAAGCGCAGCGCCCCCCGTGTCTGGCCCTGAGGCCTACTCACTGCCCTGGTAGACTGCCTTGCACTTCTCCTCCTGGAGGACCTCGTCGCTGGAGCTGCTGGCGTTTGCAACAGGGCTGCACCCGACCTGGTGACAGCCCTGCTGGATGCTGGAAGTTCGCCCTCCAATCCCCGGGGGGAGGGGCGCGAGACACGTACCCCGCTCCCACTAGGCACCGGGGTGGACCGCGTGGCCGCCATGCGCGGACCGCCAGCGCGAGGCCCGCTAGTATGCCTGGCTCCACTCCTGCTCCGTTGGGAGGGGAGGGGGCCGGCAGCGTCAGGCCACGAAGGCCCCGGGGGGTGCCGGACGCTAGATGGAGCACGCCTGGCTCCGCTCCTACTCCGATGAGAGGGGAGGGAGCCGGCGTCAGGGTTCAACCTCGCGGGCGGGCGGGCGGGAAGGCCGCCTCACGCCACCGCGAGTCCCCGCTGGTAGCGTGGCCACAGCGGGGGTCATGTTGAGACGGGCAAGCTGTTGCTGCAGCTGCCTGCCGCCATCTGCGAGGGCCTCAGCCCTCAGGGCAAAAAGGATGGCCTCCACGTCCATGATGTCTGCCTGGGCCGTCAAGTAACACTTCAGGTAGCTAAACAAATTTTAACTACTGAGTGGATGGGATTCTGCAGTAAAATGGCTGCCGGGGAGAGAGGTCCCAGGACCTTTATCACCTCCCCTAGGACCCCTCCCCCCGGCAACTGTCAGTCATCTCATACACTCCCCCTCACTCATACATGCCCTGTCCAATATTTGCATATTTCCCAGGGTGCTTATTCCATACAATTATATCTGCATAGATGTGGATAAGTAGGTACCAGTTCAAATAATTGGCTAAGTATTAACTCCCTCTTCTATACCACCATTATTTGGTAAGGACATTAGCATATACATTATTATACCTCTGCATGAATTATAATATCATCTCTCCTAGTCCGAATATAATATGGGAGGTGGACTCGGCAGCGAGTTTCATTGGGTATTTTTGGATCCATTTATTCCATATATCATAAACATTTTCAGACACCCCATTTGCATAAGCATAACCCTGTTCCATAAGACATTGATGTCGAATTTGGTTAATGACATGCTCTATTTGCATCTCTTCTTGTTGCCAATTTTCATCATGAGGAAGGCCTGAATAACTAACTCTTTCAACTGAGGGTGGGGTCATAACATTCAGAATATTTGATATCAGTCCAAAAAGCTCACACCATGTCCGGTCTATCCGTGGGCAAGACCACCAAGTGTGTTCCCTACCGCATCTCCAACATTGGTCAGATGTTTCCTATTAATGGCTCTTTTTAATATAAAGTGGAGGATTGCATCTTCCCGTTGTGTCTGGTTTAATTTATCTGTACACTGTTTGCACAATATGTTATATTTGGAGGAACAAGTATTAACTGCATGAATTTATACTGAGAGACGATACTTGGTAATGTACACTCAAGGGGAATGTTGCATGTGGTTGCACATGTTAAAATGGCTGCCACACATGGAGAAACTGCAAGCGTGTGTGTAAGGAACTATAGCTGTGCAGATAATGTTAGCTGGAGAGGCATGGGTAAGTAGCAATTAACATGTATAAATGAATGCTGTATGTATCTAAGGGTCATGGGAGTTGCAGTATGAAGTTGCAGTTCATATCAATGTCTGTGTAGCAGTAGAACTATACAACTGAGGTAACACATGTGCATAGGTGTGACTATACATAAATCAATCATAGGCGTGCGCACGGGGTGTGCCGGGTGTGCCTGGGCACACCCTAATCCAGGGCTCGACAAACCCCGGGCGCCAGGTCGCCATGGCGACTAGGAAATTGTACCTGGCGCCCGGGTAGGATCAGCAGCACATGGCGCTCCACCGTCCTGAGGTTAGTTTAAAAAAAAAAAAAAAAAAGTATTATTCTTTCGCAGCGCGAGGGTAAGCAGAGTGTGCGCTTCCTGCTCCGCCCCCTCGCGCTGTAGTGTCGGATCAGCGGGTGTCACGTGACATCCCACCAATCAGCAGTAGCATGCAGACAGTCTGTGCCTGTGTGACAGGCATGGGTCAAGCTGCAGTAGAAATCCCCCTCCCGTGCAATAAGGTAAAACAGCAGGGAGGGTGAGTCACTTTTTGTTTTCTCTTTTCTTTTAAAAAAAATAACAACCTGATGGCTTATGTGTGTGTGTCTGGCTAAGTGTGGATGTGAGTGACTGACTGACTGTCTCTGGATGTGTGTGGATCTGACTGACTGACTGTCTCTGGATGTGTGTGGATCTGACTGACTAACTGTCTCTGGATGTGTGTGGATCTGACTGACTGACTCTGGATGTGTGTGGAGACTGACTGACTGTCTTTGCATGAATGTAAATGTCTTTGTATGAATGTGACTGACTGACTGTCTCTGTATGAATGTGAATGACTCTGTGTGTGTCTGTGTGTCTGTATGTATGGTTTCGTGTATGTGCCGTTGTCTGGCTCCTAGATTTTTTTTCTGGCTCCTAAAAGTAAATTAAATTTGTCAAGCCCTGCCCTAATCAAGCCTCAAAATTGAGGCTCTCTCACCTCCGTGCTGCACTGCCGTCTGCCGCCCGAGTTTGTCTCCTAATCCGATCCTTCACTATGCGAGCGGAAGCGCCGCATAGTGAAGGACGGACTTTCTCCTCCCTCAGACCTCCCCTGTAATGTACGCGTTCCGTGACGTCATGCAGAGGCGGAGTCACGGCAACGCAAGGGTGAGGCCCAGCTGCAGTGCCAGAGGAGAGGGTGCAGAGCGGAGCACAGGCACATCGTTTTTCCCCAGGAGGGGTTCTGGGGCGGCCGGCTGGCTGGTAAACTTTAAGTAAGTGTTTTTTTAAGTTAAAAAATGTGAAATGTTTGTTTACATTGCTAAATGCTTAATTAATAAAAAAAAAAGTTTTAACCCCTTAAGGACAGAGCCTTTGAAACATTTTTGCTCATTCTGGACAATGGCTATTTTAACATTTCTGAGCTGTTCGTGTTTAGCTGTAATCTTCTCATTTGTCATTTGTTGTACCCACAAAAATTATATATTGTTTTTATCAGCACAAGAAGGGCTTTCTTTAGATACCATAATTTTGATCATATCTTATAATATTATATAAAAAAATTAATAAAATATGTTGAAAAATAACAAAAAAAAATTAGTTTCTGACTTTTATTTGAAAAATGTTTGACTCATTTACAAATGTCAATGAAAAAACCTGCTAAATAGATTCTACTATTTCTCCTGAGTACAGGGATACCACCCATGCATAGGTGTGCCATGTTTTGGGGGGGCTAAAAGGCAACATTTGAGAGGTGCGCTTTTTGGTTTTCCAACTTGGAATTTTGATGTGCAGAAAACCTGTGCCCATGTCCCATTTGGGGCATTTCTGAAGCCAGCCTGTGTATCTTACCCCATCAAACCATATATTTTTGAAAACTAGACACCCTAGGGTATTTCAAATAGGAGTATTTTAACACTTTCCATGCACTAATTCTACCACCAGACTTTGTCAAACTTTTTGGTAGTACTTTTTTTGTGTGGTTTTTTTCACACACATTGTACTTCAGACATAAATTCACAGCTCCTGCTATAGGACACTGCCAAAAAACACTCCAATGTGTATTCAGCAACATCTCCCGAGTACAGGGATACCACCCATGCATAGGTTTGTCATGTTGTTGAGGGGCTAAAAGGCCACATTTGAGAGGTGCGCATTTTGGTTTTCCAACTTAGAATTTTGACTTGCAGACAACCTGCACCCATGTCCCATGTGGGACATTTCTGAAGCCAGCCTGTGTATTTTTACCCCATCAAACCATATATTTTTGAAAACTAGACACCCTAGGGTATTTCAAATGGTGGTATTTTAACACTTTCCATGCACTAATTGTACCACCAGCCTTTGTCAAACTTTTTGGTAGTACTTTTTTTTCACATACATTGTATTTCAGATATAAATTCACAGCTCCTGCTATGGGTCACGGCCAAAAAACACTCCAATGTGTATTCAGCAACATCTCCCGAGTACAGGGATACCACCCATGTATAGGTTTGTCATGTTGTTGGGGGGCTAAAAGGCCACAGTTGAGAGGTGCACTTTTTGGTTTTCCAACTTGGAATTTTGACTTGCAGACAACCTGCACCCATGTCCCATTTGGGACATTTCTGAAGCCAGCCTGTATATTTTTACCCCATCAAACCATATATTTTTGAAAACTAGACACCCTAGGGTATTTCAAATGGTGGTATTTTAACACTTTCCATGCACTAATTGTACCACCAGCCTTTGTCAAACTTTTTGGTAGTAATTTTTTTTCACATACATTGTATTTCAGATATAAATTCACAGCTCCTGCTATGGGTCACGGCCAAAAAACACTCCAATGTGTATTCAGCAACATCTCCCGAGTACAGGGATACCACCCATGTATAGGTTTGTCATGTTGTTGGGGGGCTAAAAGGCCACAGTTGAGAGGTGCACTTTTTGGTTTTCCAACTTGTAATTTTGACTTGCAGACAACCTGCACCCATGTCCCATTTGGGACATTTCTGTAGCCAGCCTGTATATTTTTACCCCATCAAACCATATATTTTTGAAAACTAGACACCCTAGGGTATTTCAAATGGTGGTATTTTAACACTTTCCATGCACTAATTGTTCCACCAGCCTTTGTCAAACTTTTTGGTAGTACTTTTTTGTGTGTTTTTTTTCACATACATTGTATTTCAGATATAAATTCAAAGCTCCTGCTATGGGTCACGGCCAAAAAACACTCCAATGTGTATTCAGCAACATCTCCCGAGTACAGGGATACCACCCATGTATAGGTTTGTCATTTTGTTGGGGGGCTAAAAGGCCACAGTTGAGAGGTGCACTTTTTGGTTTTCCAACTTGGAATTTTGACTTGCAGACAACCTGCACCCATGTCCCATTTGGGACATTTCTGTAGCCAGCCTGTATATTTTTACCCCATCAAACCATATATTTTTGAAAACTAGACACCCTAGGGTATTTCAAATGGTGGTATTTTAACACTTTCTATGCACCAATTCTACCACCAGCCTTTGTCAATCTTTTGGATAGTAATTTTGTTTTTTTTCACACACATTGTACTTCAGCCATGAATTCTCAGATTTTGGTATGTGTCACTGCCAAACAACACCTCAATGTATGTTCAGCTACATCTCCTGAGTAGAGGGATACTACCCATGCATAGGTTTGTCACCTTGTTTGGGGGTTTAAAAGTCACATTTGGAATTTGTCCATTCTGGTTTTCCAAATTGGATTTTTGACTTGTCCTATTTGGGACATTTTTGAAGCCAGCCTGTGTATTTTACCCCATCAAACCATATATTTCTGAACATTAGACGCCCTAGGGTATTTCAAATGGTGGTATTTTTACACTTTCCATACACTAATTCTACCACCAGCCTTTGTCAATCTTTTGGGTAGTATTTATTTTTGTGTTGTTATTCCACACACACAGTATTTCAGGCATGTATTCTGAGATTTTGGTATATGTCACTGCCAAACAATACCCAAATTTGTGTTTTACAACATCTCCTGAGTTCAGGGATACCACCCATGCATAGGTTTGCCAGAATTTTTGGGAAGGTTCAGTCAAAATTATTGAACTTGGTAATTTGGTTTGAAATTGAGCGTATATGTTCCGATAGGGCTATCTTTAGTTTGGGGCCAATTGCATACCCCAATTTAGTTTGATTTTCAGATAGCTGTATATATTTGAAATGTTGACACCCCAAGGTATTGCATATGGGGTGTTTTGATGTCTTTGATGCAACCATGTTTGCAAAATCAGTTGTTGGAAGTGTTTGGTGGTCTTTTTTCAAAAAAATATTTTACACATACATTGCATTTTGACTGTGATTTAGGAGAGCCTGTTCTAAGTTACTTCAAGAAAACACCCCAGTTTGTTTTCTGCCAGGCCTCCTGAGTACACCCATGCCCCCCATGCATAGGTTTGCCGGATTTTTAGGAAGGTTCAGTCACAATTATTGAACTTGGTCATTTGGTTTTAAATTGAGCGTATATGTTCTGATAGGCCTATCTTTAGTTTGGGGCCCATTGCATACCCCAATTTAGTTTGATTTTCAGAAAGCTGTATATATTTGAAATGTTGACATCCCAAGGTATTGCATATGGGGTGTTTTGATATCTTTGATGCAACCATGTTTGCAAAATCAGTTGTTGGAAGTGTTTGGTGGTCTTTTATCAAAAAAATATTTTACACATACATTGCATTTTGACTGTGATTTAGGAGAGCCTGTTCTAAGTTACTTCAAGAAAACACCCCAGTTTGTTTTCTGCCAGGCATCCTGAGTACACCCATGCCCCCCATGCATAGGTTTGCCGGATTTTTGGGAAGGTTCAGTCACAATTATTGAACTTGGTCATTTGGTTTTAAATTGAGCGTATATGTTCTGATAGGCCTATCTTTAGTTTGGGGCCCATTGCATACCCCAATTTAGTTTGATTTTCAGAAAGCTGTATATATTTGAAATGTTGACATCCCAAGGTATTGCATATGGGGTGTTTTGATGTCTTTGATGCAACCATGTTTGCAAAATCAGTTGTTGGAAGTGTTTGGTGGTCTTTTTTCAAAAAAATATTTTACACATACATTGCATTTTGACTGTGATTTAGGAGAGCCTGTTCTAAGTTACTTCAAGAAAACACCCCAGTTTGTTTTCTGCCAGGCCTCCTGAGTACACCCATGCCCCCCATGCATAGGTTTGCCGGATTTTTGGGAAGGTTCAGTCACAATTATTGAACTTGGTCATTTGGTTTTAAATTGAGCGTATATGTTCTGATAGGCCTATCTTTAGTTTGGGGCCCATTGCATACCCCAATTTAGTTTGATTTTCAGAAAGCTGTATATATTTGAAATGTTGACATCCCAAGGTATTGCATATGGGGTGTTTTGATGTCTTTGATGCAACCATGTTTGCAAAATCAGTTGTTGGAAGTGTTTGGTGGTCTTTTTTCAAAAAAATATTTTACACATACATTGCATTTTGACTGTGATTTAGGAGAGCCTGTTCTAAGTTACTTCAAGAAAACACCCCAGTTTGTTTTCTGCCAGGCCTCCTGAGTACACCCATGCCCCCCATGCATAGGTTTGCCGGATTTTTGGGAAGGTTCAGTCACAATTATTGAACTTGGTCATTTGGTTTTAAATTGAGCGTATATGTTCTGATAGGCCTATCTTTAGTTTGGGGCCCATTGCATACCCAATGTAGTTTGATTTTCAGAAAGCTGTATATATTTGAAATGTTGACACCCCAAGGTATTGCATATGGGGTGTTTTGATGTCTTTGATGCAACCATGTTTGCAAAATCAGTTGTTGGAAGTGTTTGGTGGTCTTTTTTCAAAAAAATATTTTACACATACATTGCATTTTGACTGTGATTTAGGAGAGCCTGTTCTAAGTTACTTCAAGAAAACACCCCAGTTTGTTTTCTGCCAGGCCTCCTGAGTACATCCATGCCCCCCATGCATAGGTTTGCCAGGATTTTTGGGAAGGTTCAGTCAGTTGTAAGATGTGGTAATTTGGATTGAAATTGAGAGTGTTTATAAAATTTGAAACTCTAGAGCAGTACACATAAAAACTAAAAATCTGGAGCAGTAAAACTTAAAAATATAAAAGGCAGAAAAATAAAGGACTAAAAAAAATTAAAAATGGGCAACTGTGTGGTACACTTTGAAGCAGGTACCGATGCAGAGTCCTGGCTTCCCAGTGCAGTCAGGACAATAAAAGGTTGTATCCGTTCTTTGTCCCCTGCTATAACAGACTCTGCATCTTTTCTGGGGGTTCTGCTTCTTGTCAGTTGGGGGAATTTTAAAAATAAAATGTGTAGCCCCAAGTCTGTTTCCCCCAATCACCGCCCGGGGACCAGGTGCATCTTGGTATAAGATCCCCGAAATTATCTGAAGCTGAAACTGTAAAAATGACAGCTTAATTCCGGGGTTTGCTGTTTTGTGCAACACAAACGCATTGTAGGTCGCAACTTGTAGCAGGTAAATTGCGACCTTCTTATACCATGCCTTCGTCTTCCTCATAATAAGATAGGGCTGTAGGAGTTGATCTGACAGATCAACTCCACCCATATACCTATTATAGGCCCTGATGCACACTGGCTTTTGGATGACCTCAGCTCTGCCACGGACTGCAACCTGCACAGTCCTCTCATCATGGATGGTGCTGAGCATGCACACATCCTTTTTATCCCTGAATTTTAATGCCAAGAGCTCTTCTTGGCGCAGAGCTGAGGTCTCCCCCCTTTGTAGCCGGGTACGTACCAATTGCTGTGGGAACCCTTTGCGGTTAGAACGAATAGTACCGCAAGCCACTGTTTCAAAACAATAAAGCAACTTGAACAGTGGTACACTTGTATAAAAATTATCAACATACAAGTGGTACCCCTTGTTCATAAGGGGTAGGAGAAGGTCCCACACAATCTTGGTACTTGCTCCCAGATGTTCTGGGCAGCCTGGAGGGTCAAGATGGCTATCTTTTCCCTCATATACCCGGAAGGCCTGAGTGTACCCACTCTCGCTCTCGCAGAGCTTATACACCTTCACTCCATATCTGGAGCGCTTGGAAGGGATATATTGCTTGAATCTCAACCTTCCCTTGTACTTCATCAGAGATTCATCCACGCATATATCCCTTTTAGGTGTATAAGCCTCTGCAAACCTGGCAGAGAGGTGGGTAATCAGGGGGCGGATTTTAAATAGCCTGTCAAACTGGGGGTGCTCTCTAGGGTGACACAGGCTATTATCATTGAAATGCATGAAATGAAGAAGCATTTCATACCGCTGCCTGCCCATAGACTGGGCGTAAATGGGGGTACTGCAGATGGGGCTTGTGCTCCAGTAGGAGCGAATGGAGGGTTTCTTTATAATACCCATCAACATTGTTAGTGCCCAGAATTTTAGAAATTCTGGCACGTCAATGGGGACCCATTGCTGCCTTCCCAAAAATGAAGTTGGGTGAGCAGCGTGGAACTGCTGGGCATATAGATTAGACTGGGAGACAATCTCCCCCAGTATATCATCCCCCAGAAAAATTTGGACAAACTGGAGGGGAGTAAATCCTGTAACATCAGTACTGATGCCAGGAACTGGGGTAAAAGGAGGGATAGTTGGCCTATAGCGATTAGGCACTATCCACTCCTCAGCAGCACTGCCATCCGGAGTCTCACGACTCCTTGTGGCAGGGGGCCCAGCAGCCACTGATACATCACTAGAAGATGTATCGGTAAACTGACCAGGGTCAAAATCTGACCCTGTGTCAGTGGCCTCAGAATCTGAGGCGAGGATGGCATAAGCCTCCTCAGCGCTGTACATGCGCTCAGACATAATAATATAAATGTATTAAAATTTTACTTTACGTGGCCCCCTAGCGGGTTCAATTGCCCCTAGCGGGTTTCCAAAAAAAAATATACAGACAGCAAAAAAGTACTGCTGCAAGCCGGATCAATGAAAAGCAATGATCTACGGCAAAGAAGAGGTTAATAGCACTGTAATAAATACAGTAAAAAAATATTAACCTCTAAAAAAAACTGCACAGACAGCAAAAATGTGCTGGTGTGCAAGATCACTATTTTACACAGTGATCAAAAAGCAGGGAAGGGGTTAAACACAGGGAATGGCTTTGAAAAAAGCCTTTGGGTCTCACAATTTATTAAAATATAGAAAATAACTAATATAACTGACTATAACAATACTGATCTGTCTCTCTCCCTCACCAGAACGCAAGTGAGGAGAGGGAGGCAGATCTAACACTGTCAAAGGCAATATTTGTAAATATTGCCTTTGACAACGAATGGCAAGTGCTCATCTGAGCACTTGCCATTCTAATCGGCACCCTGATAGGGTCTGCCGAGTGAAGCCCCCCCCCTCTGATGCAACGGAAGTGACATTACGTCACTTCCGTTGCCGGCTCCAGCAGAAGGGCAGCGCCATCTTTACAGCAGCGCTGCCCTTCCATCGTGAGGATGTGGCCGCTCATCGGAGCGGCCACGAAGATCACACCAACGATTTTAAGGTGTTGCTGAATGCCTACACGGCCAGGCATTTCAGCAACACCTTTTGATCTTAGGAAGCGAACGCTGTTCGCTTCCTAAGATCGTTTGTGCAGGCGGCGCCGCCATATTTAATATGGCGGATACGATCACCTCGTGGGGTGATCGTACGGCGCCCCTGCACATTTGAACAGTGTGGCACAAAGCCTCTACATAGAGGCTTTGTGCCAACACTGAAAGAGCAAAGAAAGCGACTCTAGATCGCTTTCTTTGCTTGATTTAGTCCATGACGTGCCAGACACGTCACATGTCGGCAAGTCCTCATTTTGCCGTGACGTGCCTGGCACGTCATCTGTCGTTAAGGGGTTAATACAGTTTTTAAATGTTTGTTTATATTGATAATTATATGAATGCGTCTGTATGTAAGTATGCAGAGTGCATTTGTGTATGTGTGTGTGTGTGTATAGATATATAGATAGATATATATCTATCTATATATCTATACACACACACACACACACACATATGTCATAATTGTTGTGCCATTCAGATGCCAGTAATATTGTAACTTTCGGATGCCAGTAATATTGTGCCAGTCAGAGCCCACTAATATTGTGCCAGTCAGAGCCCAGTAATATTGTGCCAGTCAGAGCCTAGTAATATTGTGCCAGTCAGATGCCTGCAATATTGTGCCAGTCAGATGCCTGCAATATTGTGCCAGTCAGAGCCCAATAATAATGTGCCAGTCAGATACCAGTAATATTGTGCCAGTCAGATACCAATAATATTGTGCCAGTCAGATACCAATAATATTGTGCCAGTCAGATACCAGGAATATTGTGCCTGTCAGAGCCCAGGAATATGGTGCCTGTCAGATGCCTGTAATATTATGCCAGTCAGATGCCTGTAATAGTGTGCAGTCAGAGGCCAGGAATATTGTGCCAGTCAGATGCCTGTAATATTGTGCCAGTCAGATGCCTGTAATATTATGCCAGTCAGATGCCTGAAATATTATGCCAGTCAGATGCTTGTAATAGTGTGCCAGTCAGAGCCCAGGAATATGGTGCCTGTCAGATGCCTGTAATATTATGCCAGTCAGATGCCTGTAATAGTGTGCAGTCAGAGGCCAGTAATATTGTGCCAGCCAGATGCCCAGTAATATTGTACCAGCCAGATACCCAGTAATATTGTGCCAGCCAGATGCCCAGTAATATAGTGCCAGCCAGATGCCTGTAATATAATGCCAGTCAGATGCCTGTAATATTATGCCAGTCAGATGCCTGTAATAGTGTGCAGTCAGAGGCCAGGAATATTGTGCCAGTCAGATGCCTGTAATATTGTGCCAGTCAGATGCCTGTAATATTATGCCAGTCAGATGCCTGTAATATTGTGCCAGCCAGAGCCCAGTATTGTGCCAGTCAGAGCCCAGTAATATTGTGCCAGTCAGATGCCCAGTAATATAGTGCCAATCAGATACCCAGTAATATAGTGCCAATCAGATGCCCAGTAATATAGTGCCAATCAGATGCCAAGTAATATAGTGCCAATCAGATACCCAGTAATATAGTGCCAATCAGATGCCCAGTAATATAGTGCCAGTCAGATGCCAAGTAATATAGTGCCAATCAGATACCCAGTAATATAGTGCCAATCAGATAACCAGTAATATAGTGCCAATCAGATGCCAAGTAATATAGTGCCAGTCAGATACCCAGTAATATAGTGCCAATCAGATGCCCAGTAATATTGTGCCAATCAGATGCCAAGTAATATAGTGCCAGTCAGATACCCAGTAATATAGTGCCAATCAGATACCCAGTAATATAGTGCCAATCAGATGCCAAGTAATATAGTGCCAATCAGATGCCCAGTAATATAGTGCCAATCAGATGCCAAGTAATATAGTGCCAGTCAGATACCCAGTAATATAGTGCCAATCAGATACCCAGTAATATAGTGCCAATCAGATGCCCGGTAACATAGTGCCAATCAGATGCCAAGTAATATAGTGCCAGTCAGATACCCAGTAATATAGTGCCAATCAGATACCCAGTAATATAGTGCCAGTCAGATACCCAGTAATATAGTGCCAATCAGATGCCCAGTAATATAGTGCCAATCAGATGCCAAGTAATATAGTGCCAATCAGATGCCAAGTAATATAGTGCCAATCAGATGCCAAGTAATATAGTGCCAATCAGATACCCAGTAATATAGTGTCAATCAGATACCCAGTAATATAGTGCCAATCAGATACCCAGTAATATAGTGCCAATCAGATGCCCAGTAATATAGTGCCAATCAGATGCCAAGTAATATAGTGCCAATCAGATACCCAGTAATATAGTGTCAATCAGATACCCAGTAATATAGTGCCAATCAGATACCCAGTAATATAGTGTCAATCAGATGCCCAGTAATATAGTGCCAATCAGATGCCAAGTAATATAGTGCCAATCAGATACCCAGTAATATAGTGCCAATCAGATACCCAGTAATATAGTGTCAATCAGATACCCAGTAATATAGTGCCAATCAGATACCCAGTAATATAGTGTCAATCAGATACCCAGTAATATAGTGCCAATCAGATACCCAGTAATATAGTGTCAATCAGATACCCAGTAATATAGTGTCAATCAGATGCCCAGTAATATTGTGCCAATCAGATACCCAGTAATATAGTGCCAGTCAGATACCAGGAATATTGTGCCAGTCAGCCCCCCCCCCCCCCCCGTACTTACATGAAGCTGCTCCGTGTCCCCCGCCGGATGTCTCCTCCGTGCAGTCTTCCCTCTTGCACGGAGGAGGGAAACAGAAACCGGATGTGACGCGACGTCACATCCGGCGTCAGTTTTTTTTTTTTACGGCCGTCGCATCCATCGGATGCGGCTTGCCGGAAAAAAGCGTTCACAAGCGCAATGCGCTGTGAACGCGGCAGCAGGGGCTGGGGGCCCACGGGACAGGGCCCCCCGGGAGTAAATGGGCCCAGGGCAGCTGCCCCGTTTGCCCCGCGTTAAAGACGGCCCTGGCAGAGACAGACACATGTATATATGTAAATATGATAACATGTATAGATGATTGATGATAAAGTACCAATAGCAATGTTCCAGTGCTATATTTCAGGTATTCTGACATCAAGTGAAGCTTCCAAGGGAGCCATCACTACCAGAGCCCCCTTTTGGTGGTCTGCCTGAGCTGGCTGACCTGTTGAATTTTAAGGAGGAGCTACTGCAGGTCATGGGGCCTGAGACAGTCACATGGAATTATGAATGTAGATCATGTAGTTATGACTTGCACCATTCTCAGTGTCATCAGCTCTTCAGTGATTAGAACGCAGCTACTATGGCCTTAACTTGGGAATTCCATTCAACATTACATGCAATTCCATCTTTTATGAATTAATCCACTGAAAATGTTGATGTGAAATGCTCTGCACCCAACTGTATGCACTCATTTTTCTTCATTGTGTGCAGGAATCCACCACCCAAGGTAAACATCTATACCACATCTTTTGTGGCTGATGTTAATGCAAATGTAGTTGGCTACCTCTGGAATGCAATCTATGTACATACTACAGTACATCCATGTACACAGAAATGTATGACATCTGTGCAGGGCCACAATCAGAAACTTCAGGGCCCCTTAAAGAAAAAAAATTACCCCCCCCCCCCCCCATTTCTCCCTCTCACTCCCCTACCCTCCCAAAGTCATTTTATCCATTCTGTGTATATCATGCCAATGATTTAAATGCCCCCTAGAACATGCCCCATCAGCCGCATTGCACATCCCAGACTTGCCGCTGCCCCCCAGGACATGCCCCATTACCCGCTTTGCAAATTCAAGACCTGCCACTGAGTGAGTGGGGCAGATGCCCCAGGCGGCACTCTGGCAGAGTGGTCTTTTTCTTTTTTCCCTGTGTTCCCTGATTGAAGGAGGTCTCAGCCAATCAGGTGAGACTTCTCAACTCTCCTGATTGGCTTAGTTCAGAACCTCCCGTGATTGGCTGAGACCTCCTTCACACAGTGCTCAAAGCAAAGAGAGATGCATGCAGCTGCCAGCAGGTAAAAAAGGACAGTGTGTGAGAGTGTGTGTATGTCAGTGTGAGTGAGTGAGAGTGTGTGTATGTCAGTATGAGTGAGTGAGAATGTGTGTATGTCAGTGTGAGTGAGTGTGTGTGTGTATCTCAGTGTGAGTGAGAGTGTGTGTATGTCAGTGTGAGTGTGTGTATGTCAGTGAGAGTGAGTGTATGTCAGTATGAGTGAGAGTGTGTGTATGTCAGTGTGAGTGAGTGTGTGTATGTCACTGTGAGTGAGAGTGTGTGTATGTCAGTGTGAGTGAGTGTGTATATGTCAGTGTTAGTGAGTGTGTGTGTATGTCAGTGTGAGAGTGTGTGTGTGTGTGTGTGTGTGTGTGTATGTCAGTAAGAGTGTGTGTGTATGTCAGTCTGAGTGAGGGTGTGTGTATGTCAGTCTGAGTGAGGGTGTGTGTATGTCAGTGTGAGAGTGTGTGTGTATGCCAGTGTGAGTGAGAGTGTGTATGTATGTCAGTGGGAGTGAGTGTGTGTATGTCAGTGTGAGGGAGAGTGTGTGTATGTCAGTGTGAGTGTGTGTATGTCAGTGTGAGTGAGTGTGTATGTATGCCAGAGTGAGTGAGTGTGTATGTATGTCAGTGTGAGTGAGTGTGTATGTCAGTGTGAGTGAGTGTATGTCAGTGTGAGTGAGAGTGTGTGTGTGCATGTCAGTGTGAGTGTGTGTATGTCAGTGTAAGTGAGAGTGTGTGTATTTCAGTGTTTGTGTGTGTGTGTGTGGATAAATGGGGTTAACTCCTCTGATACTGCCTATATCTTTCTAGCCACCAAATGGGTTAACTCCTCTGATACTTCCTATATCGTTCTAGCCACTAAGGGGTTATCTCCTCTGACACTGTCTATATCTGTCTAGTCACCAAGGGGTTAACTCCTCTGACACTGCCTATATCTGTCTAGCCATCCAAGGGTTAACTCCTCTGACACTGCCTATATCTGTCTAGCCATCCAGGGGTTAACTCATCTCACACTGCCTACATATGTTAAGCAATCCAGGGGTTAACTCCTCTGACACTGACTATATCTATCTGGATTTTGTTATAGGTCACTGGACACTTTATATTTTAGGGAATTGCACAGCCTATTATCATAATAATGTTTAAGCTCTTTGAAAAAAATATATTATTAAGTATATAAGAAGTACTTTAGTGGGCATATACAATTTTTTTTTTTTTAAATGATCTAGGAGCTCACCCATGAGGTGTAAAACAAACATTATTATGAAAATAGGCTGTGCAATTCCCCAAAACATAATATGTAACCACTGACCTATAACATGACTCAAATACTGTACATTAAGTTTAAATGCTCATACCCACATGTAGGGTATACATTTTTTAATCATGGCCAGCCAATAACCGCACTATATCATTTTGCATAGAGGTGCTCTTGCATTGAATTATCACTTCCAGATAAGTTTCATTTTAGTTTAAATTATCATTTCATATTTCTCCCCAGGCAGCACAATGTCTTGGGCCAGCCCTGACCCCCGGACATGCCTCATTACCTAATGTGAGAAAAATTATTCAACTTCCTCGGTAGCCAGAAACAAAGTGAACCTCCATTTTAGCATTTGTTTTTCCTAAAAAATAAAAAAAAACTTTACAAGACTTTTTACATTTAATAAAATCTTAAGGGAAAAGGCAAGTAAAAAAATTAAAAATAAATAATGAATATAATGTTAAGTCTCATACGCCACATCCTATTGGCCATGGAAATTATCATTCTTGCCCCCAATCTCCAACAGGGGTTCGGACTAAATAGTCTAGCCACCACAGTGTAAAGTAGGGTGTATAATGTTTATCCTCCACAAGCCCCACTTGGGGTGGGGCAAAATGCTTCTCTCACATGGACTATTCTAACGTGCCTATAGGCACATTTATGCAGTGAAAAATAAAATTTGTACAGTCATGGATTTATTTTTTGCTGCGAGCAGGCAGCTTGATGTCTCTTTTCTGCCCATGGGCACATCATCTTAGGCTGCCTTTTTTGCGGAAGTCAGAGCTTCAGGGGTCATGTGACCTCTCAGAGACGCACTATGCACACATGAAGCAGCCTGGGACGATGTCTGTGTGCTTTGGCAGTACACAGAAATCAGGAACTACAGGGCATAGGTGTTACGTATCACCCCATGGGCAGGCTCACCCAGGCTGATACATTCCTGGTTTTCCTTGCTGCCTGTTATTTTGTTCTGATCCATTCTGGGTTTTCCTTGTTTCCTCCCATCTTGTTTCACTGCTAGGAACTTGCCTTATTGAGAGATTCCTTGATGCTGATAGCACGCTTATCATCTCATAGCCATTTGGTGTAGCTAAACCCTCACAATTTCCCATGTTAGAGTTCTACATTCTTGGTTCTTTATATGCCTTTTTAGTTCTGTCATTATGCCCTTTGTTTGTGCCCTGTCTGTTTGTCTTTGTCTTAAACCATGTATTTCTCATCCACCGTTTTGATTTCTGCCTTGCCCTGCTCTTGTCTGTTTCAGTTATTGCTCCATAGTCTTTCCCTAGCCCTGTTCTCTGTTATTTCCATTTCTGCTCTGTCCTTTTTTTCTTATTGGGCTCATTAACCTATCTGTCTCAACCTGCAGCATCCTTTTTAACCTGTCAGAGTTATGTTCCCTGCCTGCTCCAGGCTGTCTGCAGGATATCTATTCTAGAAACAGCAGCGGCTACCTCTAGGTCAACTAACCTGGGGCCGCAAGCCTTCAGGGGAGTACTCTGCACCTGGCCCTGTGCCTCATATCTGCAATGTGACTTCTGAATACGCGCACTCAGGTGCCCTGGACGCCGTTTGTTACAATAGGTAAGGCCTGTTTGTGCAATCTGCGTGCTGGGCAATGCCTGTGTGTGTAATGTGTATGCTCTGCCATGACCTTGGGTTGCAATTAGTGTGCTGGGCAAGACCTGTGTGTGCAATTGGGATGCTCTGACAAGGCAATTCTTCTCTCCAGCTGTTCATGACATTGAACCACAGTCTGGTTGAGAAGTTATAGTTTACCAACTGCCAAAAGCCACAGATTCCATTCACTTTCCACAATCTGTCATCATTTAACCACTCAGGAAATGCTGTTAAAAAGAAAAGAAATCCTAAGAATAGAAGTTTTATTTTGCCGAAAGGAATAGATAGGAATAGGGAGCACAGTTAAATATATTATATATACAGTGCTCGGCCACATCATTTCAGGTGTACTAAACAACCAATTCCTTTTCACTGGATCAGTTAGAAAGGTCACAGCCTGTCTTATTGCCCAGACTTTCAGCATTTCACACATAAACATTACATGGATCACCTAATGAGCAGAGCACCAAGAAAGAGATGGAAAGCTGCAAACTGTTAACATTTTTGCAATGTGTCATTCATAAACATACTCCCAAATCGATTTGCTCCATTGAATAGAAGCCTGTTAGACAGGCTTAAACCGTCTACAATCTTGCATTGACCCAGATGTTTCAGATAGTATTCTAGTATGATTTAGTAAGCTAGAAATACAATTTATTCAAAAGGAAGAAAATCAATTTATTTTTCTTATGATTATGCAGAATACTAAGGACTTAATTCTCATAGAGCAAAGTTCTGCAGCAGCAGAGAGATAGACGTCTGACAACATCTCTCTTCATCATTTGTGTGTGCATGTGTAAATCAGGAACCACACAGCCAATCATAGGGATGAGATGATCATCTCCTCCCCTGCTGGAGGTGTGTTCTGCATCACAAACGACATACACCAATCAGCGATAGCAAACATCATCCAAATTAAGCATGAATCACTTCAGAACAGTGCTCCAGAGGAGGCTCAAGCCATTGCAAGACTACATTTCCCAGTGGCAAACTGATATAGCAGGTTTTTATGCCCACACTAGCTTACAATTTAGAGCCTTATGCGTCCCAGGAAGAAATGTTTGTTTTAACTTGAATCTGAACTGTAAACCAGCAGACAGATAGGTTTATTCTGGCACGTTAAGTCTGTTAGAAGTTTATGGGATAGTCCGGGTTTGTATTTTTTAGTTTGCTTATATATCAGCTGCATTTGTTCACTCCATGAAGTCTAGACATGACTGCTTATTCAGGGCTTGGTGCATAAATCAAAGTGTTAAAGAACCAAGATCACACTGTCTAGTCTGTGTATATTGAGAGAGGAAAGAAATTCAATAATCTTCAAGTCAGATAAATCAGATTATCAACAAATTTTGAAATTTAATTTGAAGTTTGGTTTAATATTTTAAATGTAATCCATTAAAACCATCATACTATATTTTAGTTTCACATTTTTACACATTAACAACTGTGAAAGGAAACAATTATGGCATTTTACTATGCTCTTCTATAATTGTTATGTTTATCTTTAATTTAGTGCACCCACAAATAACTTTTTTTATAACGTAAAATTTCCCTTCCAAGCTTAAATTTTCCTGTTAGTTACGCTTGTTAAGCCAGTAAGACTCATGAATGTAGAACAGGAACCACAGTAATATTAATTAGTGTGGTCCAATGATGAGTATGAAGCAAGAACCACATTGACCACATAACAAAGCTATGTGGACCCAGTCCATAGTCACTGTGTATTAGAACATGGAATATTTTGGTGAGACCCTAATAGTTCCATATAACACAAGAAGGAAGATGAATAAAGATTAGAAATGTAAAAAAAAGCAATACTATTTTTCTCAGTTTTTGTTCACTGTAGAAAAACCTAATATGTGCAGATTTATGCCCCAAGTGCATTGTTTCAGTTGTATATATACAAACTCAATGGTTGTCATTTTTTTGTATACCCAAAATACATATACTAGAGACAAAAGTATTTGGACCCCTGGCCAGGGTCTAGGACTCTTCTTCGCCGCATCTTCATCGCTGTCAGTTCAGCGCGGCAGTTAGAACGCTGAACTGTCAGCAATGAAGTATAACGCAGCCGTTTCACCGCGGCTGCAGCTATGTAAGAGCTGACAGTTCAGCGCTGAACTGTCAGCTCTTACAAATCTAAAAGTAAAACGAAAATACCCCCCCCCCTAATAAATGATTCCCGCCCCAATAGTAACACTAAACACTAAACCCCAATACTAACACTAAAATTAACCCCAATACTAAAATGAACCCCCTAAACCCTAATACTAACCCTAATACTAACCCCCAACCCCTAATACTAAAATCAACCCCCTAAACCCTAATACTAACCCCCGACCCCTAATACTAAAATTAACCCCCTAAACCCTAATACTAACCCTAATACTAACCCCCGACCCCTAATACTAAAATTAACCCCCTAAACCCTAATACTAACCCTAATACTAACCCCCGACCCCTAATAGTAAAATAACCCCTAACACAAAACACTAACACTAAACCCCAATACTAACACTAAAATTAACCCCAATACTAAAATTAACCCCCTAAACCCTAATTCTAACCAAACTAAAATCGGTAAAATACTTACCTTTAGCGATGAAATGTCCCCCGATGAAATCTCCAGCGACGATCTGTCTTGTGCTGCAGAGTCGGCGGTGAAGCGGCTGCGCGGAAGCAGTCGCGATGAAGAGTCCCATCCCCCCTGGCCATTACACCAACAGGTAAATTATGTAATTGCATTCTATACACATAGACATCAATATGTAGCTGTCCTCCCTTGCCAGCTATAGCAGCTTCCACACTTCTGGAAGACTTTCCAAAACCTTTTGGAGTGTTTCTGTGGGAATTTTTGCCCATTCATACAGTAAAGCATTTGTGAGGTCTGGCTGATGTTGGACGAGAAGGCCTGGCTCACAATCTCTATTCCAGTTCATCCCAAAGGTGTTCGATGGGGTTGAGGTCAGGGTTCTGTGCAGGCCAGTCAAATTCTTCCATACAAAACTCATCCAACCATGTCTTTATAGCCCTTGCTTTGTGCACTGGGGCCAAACAAATGGTGTGGGAGTTCAGATCCTATAGGGTGTCCTTGTGCAGGATAAGTACTTGTTAGTCCGGGTGCTGTAACAATAGAGGGGTTTTCAAAATCCCACAATTTTACAAAGTAAAGGTAAGTCCAATGTAAAAATATACAAAAATTATTTATTAGAATGTCCATGGACCATAAAAACATTGGAGTAAGAACAGGATGGCAACAAAAGGGGGGCTAGATACTTGACATCTGTTGCTTATTCATAAGCAGCTGGGGCACAGTCATGCTGGAATAGAAAAGGGCCTTCCACAAAGTAGGAAGCGTAGCATTGTTCAGAATGTCTTTGTTTGCTGTAGCATTATGATTTCCCTTTACTGGAAGTAAGGGGCCTAGTTCAACTCCTTAAAAACAGCCCCATACCACTGAGCATCCTTCACTCAACTTAACAGTTGGCACAATACAATTACAGGTAAAGTTCTCCTGGCATCTGCCAAACTGAGACGCGCCCATCAGACTACCTGACAGTGAATTGTGATTCGTCACTCCACAGATCACATTTCCTCTGCTCCAGGGTCCAGTGGCGGGGGTGCTTTACTCCACTCGATACGAAGCATGCCATAGTATTTGGTGATGTGAGGCTTTCATACAGCTGCTCAGCCAAATAAAATCATTCCATGACGTTCCTGCCGCACATTTTTTGTACTGATATTATTGCTAGTGGAGCTTGGAACTCTTCAGCTATAGTGGCAGTAGAGCGTTTTACGCACCACTTTGTGACTTTATGTTGTCTTCGTTTCTGAGTAGGTTCTGTTCCTAAATGCTTTCAGATCATAATAATACCGCTTACAGTTGACCGTGGAGTGAACATGACTTATGGCAAATGTTTCATCCTATCAGAGTGACACACTTGAATCAATGGAACACATCAGAACAATCCATTTTTTCACAAAAGCCATGCAGACTGCATGGCTAGGTGCTTGATTTTATACACCTGTGGCAATAAGTCTGATTGAAACATCTGAATTAAATAATTAAGGTGTGTCTGAATTATTTTTTCCATATAGTGTACATTTATACATATGTATGTATTCATGTATAAAGAAAACTACATGTAGGGTCTATTCTCTTTCCAAAAAATAAAAAGACATTTTGGAAAAAACAAGCTCCCTGTACCCCCAATAACCTGATGTGTGCTTTCCCTCCTTCCCAAACCTAGCTCAGTCATAGGTATCCCCACTCCCTGTTGTGGTCTGATGGGTGCTCCTACCCACTCCCTCAACATGTATAATTTGGGGCAATAATATACCAAATGGGCTGGTGATTACTCCTGCTTTCATTTCCAATCTCTTGGGCTGCACAATGGGAAGGTAATGGTCAATGATAAATGTGGTTAACATTAAATAGCTGGCTGAGCATCATTGGCACTGCATAGTTGCCAACATCGGCCATGTTTCCAGGGACACATAGGTGTTCCACATGCTGCAGACAGAGCATGCAAAGTGCAGCCCGGCAGTATGTAGGATGGATATATACGCTCAGACACAATCCAATTAATTAATCAGGGTGGAGATCTCATAGAACCTACCATGATTAATTCATTAGATTCTGTCTGTGCGTATATCCATCCTTCATACTGCCGGGCTGCACTTTGCATGCTGTGTCTGCAGCATGTGGAACAAATATGTGTCCCTGGAAACATGTCCGATGTTGGCAACTATGGGCACTGTGGTACATTAATGCGCCAGTGATGCTTAAAATGGACATGAGACTTCAGGTACATGTTATCATGAATTACAGCATCATGAAGCAATGAAAGAAGCAGGTCAGAAGTCAATGTTATCCAAGCAACATTTAGATGCCATTTTAGAATTTAGTGAATGGACCCAGCAGATGGCCTTGGAGGATCAGCAACCAGCTTTGTCAATGACTGTAAAGTGAAGAATGAAAATATGAATTTAAGAATTAGCTGATGTGCTTTCTATATTCTGCTGCCCTCTGCAGTCAACGAGTTGTCCAATGTGTAATTAGGAGCCCTTGTTGAAACATTATATCATCATCAGCAACAGGCAGGAAATGAGTCACTAGTGCTGCTAAACTTTGCTCTGTGTTGGTATGTGCTCTCTGAAAACGGAATCATGAACAAAGGCAGGAAATGAAATATTGAATCCTAGAGGAAAATGGTTATTTTTGTCAAATATGTTTATCACAAGTTATCTCCTTTCTTTGCTCTGTTATTTATAAAGTTTCTTAATACATGCTTACCAGCAATAGGTAATATGCAGCATCTTTGATTTTTTAGATTTCAAATCCCTGGATCTCCAATTGAATAAGGATCTCGTACGGATCTGTCAAGGTTTGCTTTAAGGACAATGTAGCAAAAAAATTATTTGTGTTTAATTGAAGGATCACATCAAGTGTAGGCATTTACATATACATGCTTTAATGAAAACATACAAATAATGTACTTTATTGAGCCCTCTTTGCTTCATAGAGCTCTAACAGGGGGCGGACATGTTGATTAGAATCTTGGGCCAGATCTTCATTTATCTGCATGAAGGTTAAGGCAGAGCTGACCCAAAATTCTATACAACATGTCTTCCCTCTTGTAGATATATGAAGCATTAAGCACTCAATAAGGTGTTTTATTTCTATTCTTTCATTAAAGCATCTCCATAGACACCATCTACACTTGATGTAATCTTTCAATTAAACATGAGCTATTTTTTTTGCCAACAGTTGTCCTTTAATAAAATGCTTCCCTTCAGTTGGAGCACCAGTAATTGATTGTCACTTTGTTTTGTAAATGTGGGAATCTATTCAGCAGTTGTAAATTAATGTTGCCTTTTCACCCAGGCACCTTTGTTCACAGTGGACATTTACATGGAAGTTCATGATGGACAATTTGATGATGTTCTAAGGACGTTCATAAACCTTATCTGGGAAGCTGGTGTCCTTGTCCTCTTTTAGAGAACTGGAAGATTTAATGGTAGTTTAACAATAAATAGACGGGGTAAATAATTACCCCTCCCCTCTTTTGCCATAGAAGTGGTGGTGATAGCTGAACATTTTTCTGTAATCACAGCAGTTGGGATTAGTTCAGCTTTTCTTAACCGTAAACAGACCCGAGTATATTTCCACCATGACACTTAGTGGGTGATAGATGTTGGTGCCCACCTCTGCCCTAGTGGTCAACATTGTATTCCTGAACACTAGGGGAGTCATGTATAAGTGCAGGTAGGTAAAACATGAGTAAGGAGCACTTTGTGAATATTTGTAACATTTTGTGCTTTTTGTTCCTGTATTGCGCCTCTTCTGTTTATTTTTATTTAGTGTGCTTTTCTCTGGTTGTGCTAATATATTGCGATTATATTTGCACATGCTAAAGACCTTTGCGAATGTTTTGTGAAAAATCATTCTTATTTTGCGTGTGAAAAAAATCAGTAAAACTGGCATGTTATAGTTATTGTATTAATTGGCTTGCTTATTTTTTGAACAAATATTTTTACCAATATCTGTACAAAAAACTTAACCTGAATAACTCTGGGGGAATATACAAGCAAACATCTATAATATTATTTTTATAGTGCAATAATTATTTCTATATTCTTTCCAGTACTTGGATGGCTAAAAATTATATTTACATTTTCTGCTGTGGATGCACAGTTTGTGGCTCTTTTTATGGGTACACCCGACTGACATAAATTTCACTGCATTGAATATTAATCTACATTAGGTTAAAGTTTTGCTTTTTATAATTTTCTCTATATTTTTTATTTAGGAATTTTTGTTTCCATTTTGGTTTGTTTTTTAATTGTTGTTATTTTCTTTTTTATTTATATATTTTTTTCTTAATGCAGCATATTATACGTCACTCATATTTATGTTCACGGTGTGATGTTTATTGATGTAATGACCCCATGGCCTATTGTGGATCCCAATAAAGTTAGTATTTTTCTATTTTTGCAACATTTTTGAAGTTCTCAATTATTTGATGTTTCACATGTGCTGATTTGAGTAGGACTACTTTGGTATAGTTCTCTGTAACATTACCAGTTATGTTATCTTAGTTTTTATGGTCGGTGGGCAAGTGGGAAGCTATGTAAACTAGAGGGCTTTTTGAATTAGACTGTTGATGCAGGTTGACATTTGTCAGTGTTGGTTATGTTTATGTCTTGTGGAGTTAAACTCCACTCCATATAGTTTGGTGACTTTTAGTGACTACCTAAGGTTATGCATCAAAGAATTATATTGAGCATATTAATGGGATTAAAGGACAACTGTCAACAAAAAAAATAAGTTCTGTTAAATTGAAAGGTTGCATAAGTTTCAACATTTTAGATAGAAATGTGTTAAAAAAGAGCACAAATAAAGTACTTTATTGAGCCCTCTTTGTTCTGTATAGCACTATCTGGGGACAGACATGTTGCTCTGACCCAAGATGTCTGCCCCCTGGTAGTGCTATACAAGCAGAGAGTGCTTACTTGTATTATTTCATTAAATCATTGTATTTAAAATGAGTACACATGATGCACTCTTTCAGTTAACTATAAAGTCATTTTTATCTGGTAGTTGTCCTTTAAAAGAACTTGACACAAGTATAATATTGAATAATAACGTAGAAAGCAGCACATGCATTGGATACATATAATAAATGACAAGACATGAATCATGTTCCATTACACAGTTTGGTGTCAGCAGTCCCATAGTTGCCAACTGTCCTGGATTTGCCGGTACAGTCCCAGCAACATGGCAAATGTCCGGCGCACTTTGCGAATGCGGGACAGTCCTGGGAAAATGGTCTGTCTCACGATCACTCCAGGTTACCGGGTCACTTGACATCATCGCACAGAGCTTTTTTTTTTACTTTTACTTTGGCCAGATATGACTGCAAATCATATCCGGCTACTGTCTTCCCTCCTCCGTGCAGGAGGGCAAATAAGACTGGCAAATGAATGGCAAAATATGTAAAATATGACTAGCAAATGAAGGGCAATATAGACTGGTAAATGAAGGGCAAAATATGCCTGACTAATGAAGGGCAAAATAAGACTGGCAAATGAATGGCAAAATAACACTGGCATATTAATTACAAAATAATACTGGCATATTAATAGCAGAATAAAACACGGAGGAGACGGCCAGGTGAGTACAGGGGAAGTGGAATATTGGCAGGCTAATAGTGGCATAATGGAAAAATTGGCTGTGGCATATTAATGGGCAAGCTAATAGTGGCATACTGATTGGGCAGTCTAATAGTGGCATATTAATGGGCAAATTAGCTGTGACCAAAGTGATACTGAGGCATGTTCTGTGGGGCAAAATAATATGTACTATGGGAGAAAGTGACACTGTGGCATGTTCTGCAGGGGAAGTTCAGTGGGACAAAGTGACACTGTGGTATGTTCTGGTGGGCAAATTGACATTGACGCCATTAGATGGAACCTGTTTTAGCCACCAACCCAGAGCATAAAACCACACTATTTTAATGAACATTTAAGCATAAAAAGCTATGTCTGCAATAGATCTTAACTGTATGTTCACATATTTAAGAAAAAAATTAAAAGCCCTATAAAATGTAAATTACCTTCAAATTACTTTTCCTGAGGAACAATGGCAACATATATTCATGAAGATCCACTCGTTGACGATCTGCACTCTTATCAAAGAAAGAGGGTACAAATCATCCATGTGGTACTTAGAGCCATCAAGTATTTCCATCCTCCAATGGTCTCTGCCTCCAGAGCTGTGGGGCTCAAGCTGGGTGCTTCTACTCATGGTAGTCTTAGACAAAAATTATGCCAGTCTGGAAATTTATGTTTGATCTTATATTCTCAAATCTGCATTTTTAAGTGGAGCCCATCCTAGAATTTGCCCCTGAGGATAGGAGGAAGCACACTAACTGGTCTTAGAGTAAGACATCCTGCCTTCAGCATTTTCTACTACATCGAAAGCTATTGTAGTTCTCCAAATGTTCAATGAAACCTTTGTTGTACGTATTTGTTTGTTGTTCAATTTACAAAAAAGGAAAACCCACATATAGATACTAACAAGTGATTGTTAATGTATGTGTGACCCATCAGTAGGGGGCGATATTGTACATAACATTTTAGATATCCCAGATCATCTGCGTTATTTGGAATAACTTATTTGCAACCTAATGTGTGAAGAGAATACATGCATCGATAAAGGAGCCCAACAAGTGACCCCAGAAAGCCATTGTCCATTTTTCAAAGAAAAAATGACAGATGATCCATCCCTGGGAGAAATCCTGCGATTTATACCTTTTCAAAAATAAGTGAATTCATGTGTTTTTAAATTGTCAGTTATCATTTCTATTACTACAAACAAGCATTGTTGTTCACAACTGCACTGCCACATACACATACTAAAAAAAAAAATATGTTAAAGAAAGGATAAAAATTAAATACCACATTTAACAGCACATTTAAAGGGACATTTCAACTTAAACATTGTTTATACTGTGAATGTAGATAATAAAAAGTTATGAAAAATGATCTATACATTGTGTTTTCAAAATGTAAAGGCATAAAATAAGACAAATATATGCTTTGCAGTTGTTTCTGTGGTATCTCATGCTTGTGAGATCCTAGGGCTGCCTCTGTTGGCCCTAGGATGAACCACATGCACCCATACACACACACACACAAACACATTAACCCAGTGGTTTATTTAGGTTTTGTGCTGCTAAGCAAGACTAGATTGCACCCCCCCCCCCCCCCCCTTCCAACCCCATGATGGAATTCTATTGCACCTTTTTTTATTCAAATTCTACCATGCTGAAAAAGGTGGATAAATAGAACAATAAATTAAAAACACAAGATATGCCTCAGCACCCACATTGCACACCCAGGATGTACCACAGTCAGCACTCACTTTGCATTCACAGTACATGCCCCAAAACCCACACTGCCCCAAAACCCACACTGCAAACCCAGTACTTACCCCAGCAATCACACTGCACACCCATGACTTACCCCAGCACATGCCCCATTGCCCACATTACACCCCGAGGACTTCCCCAGCACATGCCCCATCACCAACATGGCACACCCAGGACTTACTCCCACCCCCCCATCACCCACATGCATACCCTAGACATGCCCCATTACTCACATTGACACACTTGACTTACCCACACACCACCATCACCCAAATTGCACACACAGGACATGCCTCATTACCTACATTGCATACGCTTGACTTGCCCCAGCCACCTCCCTGGTGTCTAGTGGGAGGCTACATGGAGTCTGTACACGTCCCAGACACACAGACAGAGTTCTTCTGATCTCCCAGCCAGCATCTCTGACAGTAAGCTATTAATTTTATTTTAGCCGCCCCCCAGGTAGACAAGGCAGGTGCCTCCCAAGTCACTTGCATTGTCTGCCTCACGCTAAATACAGAGCTGCATTAACCCATGCATGCCCCACACTCACACAAGGGCCTTGCCCACCTAGCTGTGCTTTGCCTCCCAAGGGTCGAAACACAATATATAGACAATTTTTCATCATTTTTATTCTCTACATTCACAGTATAAGCACTGTTTATAGTATTTTTATGTACTCTAAATTATTGCCCTAACTGCCTTTTAACAGCTCTCCTAAGCACCTATTTTTTTTTTTTTTTTTTAAACTCCATAAAAGACATAATGATTGCGAAACACATCAGATTTTCTCACATGGGTAAGAGGACTCCATAATAATGAGCTTAAAGGGAATGTCTGGTGCATATTAAAGCATACTAAAGTACTGAAATAGTGGTTTAAGATGCATATTATACAATTTTCATAACTTAAAAAATGATAAACTTACATTTAAAAGCAGTTTGCAGATCTTGAGGCTTTTGAAGCAACAAGGAACACCCACTTTTACATTCCAATAGTGTGACGATTATTCTTTTTTTTGTTTCTGCTACAGCCAATCATATCCATTCCCATTCTGCATGCTCCCTATCACTGACATATCCCAGGCACCCCTTTATTGTATATTGTTTCTATATATTACAATTTTCTTTTCACAGTCCAAAATAAAGAATAATGGCATACTGCAACTTCTATTTAGGTTTAAGCCAACTTTAGTTTCTCTTTTGGGGTATGTTTTTTTTTTTTTTTTTAGTAATCTTTCACATAAATTTCCTCATTTGTAAATCCACCAGTAAACCTGTGTATAAGCATAGTGGACCCTTTTGACTTTTTTTTAGTATCCTTACTATATAACCAAACATTTGAGAAACTTCTGTCATTCCTACTGCTATTAGTTTTTTGTAATGTTTTGAAATATCCATAATGTGGCTGTGCCTTCTGAGATTACACATTCTTAATATGCAGAATATTTTCTTTTTAAGAGAACGCTCCACTAGGGGGCACTACTGTTTCACTTTAAGATGTCCAGTAAACCAAAGATATTACGCTAAATTGTTCCAAAATCTAGGCACATTTTATACTGCAATTTTTAGCACATTGCCTGAAACATATATAAATTAGCATCTGACAATATTTAGTAATGGTCGATAACAGCTCACTAGCACGCTTGCAGCACAAGCAATACACTTCTCAGGTGGCAGAAGAATCCTGCACAAAGTACAAAAAAGTTATTAAACTCCTATCTCACCGACACGATTTGACTTTTAAATGGCTTTAGGGCAGGGGTGAGGAACCTGTGGTTCACCCAACTAAGTATCCCACAATCCTTCAGTTAGCTCCCAGAAAGTTACCTCCCAGAGAGTTAAAGAACCAGTTCAACCCAGTTTTGGAGACATATGGTCCAGAGGCTTCACTAGGGTTGGTGTCAACCGGTGTGGTAACTCATGGTGTCACCCCCTGGATTTCCTACAATACCAGGCCAAACAGATTCCTTAGTAATGCCAGTCAGCCCATTAAATATGCCACATACAGGAGCCCCACAAATTATGCCACACACAGGAGCCCATTAACTATGCCACACACAGGAGCCCATTAACTATGCCACACACAGGAGCCCCATAACTATGACACACACAAGAGCCCCATAAATTATGCCACACCAGAGCCCCATAAATTATGCCACACTAGAGCCCTATTATTTATGCCTCACCTTGGAGCCCAATTAATTATGTCACACACACAGGTGCCCCTTAATTATGCCACTCACAAGTGCCCCATAATTTTGCCACACAAAAGAGCCTCTTAATTATGCCACACATGGGCCCAATAAATATACCACACATGGGACCACCATTAATTATGCAACACACAGGGCCCCACGATGTGACAATTGTACAATTCTAAAACAATCCATATCTATACACACAGAAATCTCTATAACTATTTGCATTTATACTTATTTGAACTTTTTAATATTATATTCAACTATTTTTATATGTAATAAAAATCTTATTGAAAAATTGCATTCCTAATTTTTATTCCCTTCCTCTGCACCCACATTGCACCTAAAGGACTTAACAAAGCATCATACAGTACCCACAGAACTTGCCATGCACCTGTTTTGCACCCACAGCACTTGGCTTGTACTCATATTGCACCTACACGAATTGGCATGCCACAGTGTCACTTTGCCCCACAGAACTAGCCAGTGTCACTTTCCTCATAGTACATGTAATTTTGCCCCACAGACCATGCCATAGCATCACTTTGCCAATTAAAATAAGCCAGTTTTCCCATTAATATGCCAGTGTTTGCCCATAAATATGGCACAGCCAATTTTCCCAATAATTTGCCCGGATTATTTTGTCATTCATAAACCACAATTTACACAATAGTATGCCAGTATTATTTTGATGTTTATAAGCCAGACAATTTGCCTAATAATATGCCAGTAGTACCGTATTTGCTCGATTATAAGACAAGGTTTTTTTCAGAAATTTTTTTTTTTTCTTATAATCAAGGTCGTTTTATAATCTGACCTCAAATCGAGGTCAGATTATAAGACATGGATCCAGGTCCCACGCAGAGCTGTGATGAGCGCAGACTCCCCTGCTGCCGCCCGGCACGACCGTCGGGGCTTCTATGATGAAGCCGGGTACTTCCGGCTTCGTCACAGAAGTCCCAGCGGTCGTGCCGGGCGGCAGCAGGGGAGGTCTGCGCTCATCGTGCAGACATCCTCTGCTGCCCCACTAGCCACCGGGGAGAATCGGGCAGCTGGGGGATGTCTGCACGATACGTGCATACATCCTTCATGCTGCCCGACACCTCCGTCTATTATGACAGACCAGCTGTCCGTCATAATAGACGGAGGTGTCGGGCAGCATGGAGGATGTCTGCACGTATCGTGCAGACATCCCCCGGCTGCCCCCACTAGCCACCAGGGATTATGAAACAGGTGAGGGGGAGGGAGGGGTGGAGGGAGGGGGGAACCAGAGCAACAAGGGGATGGGGGACCAGAGCAACAAGGGGAGGGAGGGAGGGGGGGACCAGAGCAACAAGGGGAGGGAGGGAGGGAGGAAGGGAGGGAGGGGGGAACCAGAGCAACAAGGAAGGGGGGAACCAGAGCAACAAGGGGAGGGGGAACAGAGACAAGGGGAGGGATGGGGGGGAAGAGACAGAGACAAGGGGATGGAGGGTGGGGAAGAGAGAAACAAGGGGGGGGGAGACAAGGGGAGCGAGGGGGGAGACAAAGGGATGGGGAGAGAGAGAAAGCTGGTGGCAAGGGAAAGAGGGAGGCAGCATTGGCACATAAAAGGAAATAAAAACAAGAAATGCATTTTTTGATATCATAATTTTTTATTAAAAAAGCAATTTACATGTGAATATATACAAGTTGAACTTTTTTCCTATAGGGTAGTCTTATATTCAGGCTTTTAGTTTTTTTCCTAATGGAATATCCAAAGTTTGGGGGGTCGTCTTATAATCAGGGTCGTCTTATAATCGAGCAAATACGGTATTTTGCCATTAATAAGAGAATTTTCCCAATAAAATGCCAGTATTATTTTGCTGTTAATAAGCCACAACCAATTTGCCCAATTATATGCCAGTACTATTTTGCCATTTAATATGCCCCAGCCAATTTCCCAATAATATGCCAGTATTATTTTGTCATTAATATGCCACAGCCAATTTGTCCGATCATATGCCAGTATTATTTTGTCATTAATAAGCCATAGCCAATTTGCCCAATAATATGCCAGTATTATTTTGTCATTAATAAGCCACAGCCAATTTGCCCAATAATATTCCAGTATTATTTTGCCATTAAAAAGTCACAGCCAATTTGCCCAATAATATTCCAGTATTATTCTGCCATTTAATGTATGCCAGTATTTTTCCATTCAATATGCCAGTATTTTACCATTTAATATATGCCAGTATTGTGCCATATAATTTATTCCAGTATTATTTTGCCACTCAGTATGCCAATATTTTGCCATTCAGTATGCCAGTATTTTGCCACTCAGTGTGGCAGTATTTTGTCACTCAGTATGCCAGTATTTTGCCACTCATTATGTCAGTATTTTGCTATTAAATATGCCATTCTTTTGCCATTCAGTATTCCAGCATTTAACCCCTCAATATCCCAGAATTTTGCCATTCAATATTCCAGCATTTAACCCCTCAACATGCCAAAATTTTGCCATACAATATTCCAGCATTTAACCCCTCAATATGCCAGTATTATTTTGCCATTCAATATGCCAGTATTTAACCCCTCAGTATGCCAGTATTTTTTTGCCATTCAATATTCCAGCATTTAATCCCTCAATATGCCAGAATTTTGGCATTCAATATTCCAGCATTTAACCCCTCAATATGCCAGAATTTTGCCATACAATATTCCAGCATTTAACCCCTCAATATCCCAGAATTTTGCCATTCAATATGCCAGCATTTAACCCCTCAATATCCCAGAAGTTTGCCATTCAATATTCCAGCATTAAATCCCTCAATATGCCAGAATTTTGCTTGTTTTATACCACCCTCCTCCCCCCCTTCCCCAGTACTTACCTTACTTGCTGCTCTATCTCCTTCGTGCAGTCTTCCCTCCTGTACGGAGGAGGGAAACACAGTTGTTCCGTTACACCTGACCTTGCATAATTCGAGGTATTAGGGCCCTGATCCTTGCCCACTGTGTCATTGGGTGTATTCTCACACCAACAGCAGTTAATTTGCTATACTTACACAGTGTACTGAAGAGACCACACAACAGAAAAATACAGTTTATGGATTGTTTGTAGTGGGGATCTGAGTGAAGGTGTCTGTGCACATTTATTGAAAGCTGTATAGCTGGAGTAGGTTAGTGTTTGAGCCCTTTGAAGGTGTTTGATAATTTGTCAATAGGCCCCTGGCATTGGCCAAATTACTAGTGGTTTGGTTATCATTCTTGTCTCTGCATTACCATCTGGCTTCACAAGTGTTTGGGACAAATATGCCATTCAAATTAATTTAACAACAGCGCAATCATTTCTTCGGCCTATTTGTCGCAATAGAAATTTTCCGCCTGGTATGGATTACGTTCAGTTCAGAAATTTTGATCAAGGGGGTATCTCAAGAATCTGTAATTTATTTCTTAATAATTCTGTTATATTATTTGATGATCTTAAAAAGACTTTACCTTTACGCTCGCCTGATTATTTCCGATATTTACAACTTAGAGACCTTGCCCTCACTTACTCTTCAATTAATTCAGCAAAAATCAAACAGACATGGTTTGAAAAGCTTTGTTTGAATGATCCTAGACAAAAGGGTCTGATCTCTCAATTATACCAAGATTTTCTTTACTTAAATTCAAATTTTTCTCCGTCCTATATAAAGGCTTGGGAGCGTGATTTGGGTCATCCAGTGGACTCAGACGATTGGTCTGACATATGGGAAGCCACCTCTAAAATTTCCATCTGTACTACTCATAAAGAGCAGGCTTATAAAACTCTGATGAGATGGTACCGGGCCCCCACTACTTTGGCAAAAATGTACACTTCAGCCTCTCCTCTTTGTTGGAAAGATTGTGGACAATTGGGTACCTACTTTCACTGTTGGTGGTCCTGTCAATATCTGCAAGCCTTTTGGAGGCAAATTCACAAACTCCTCATCCATGTTATAGCTAAGCCAATACCATTTGAACCTGAGCTGTTCCTACTGTCCAAACCTGCTGACATATGCACCAAACATGAAAATGTCCTGATTACTAAAATTACTTTGGCAGCTCGTAGAGCTATAGCACAATTGTGGAATCAACCCAACATGCCTACGTTAACGGAAGTTAAAAACATGATTATTGAGGTAAAAAACATGGACCTCTCAACTGCATATGTACATGATACTCCAGCCAGATTCCAAAAAATTTGGTCATTATGGACCTTGGCCCTCCCTTAAATCTTTATAGTTTACTAAATTACATAACATAATATTAACTTTCTAGACTTATAATCGTTCCTCCACCCTTGGGTCCCCCTATTATATTATTATATCAATACCCCCTTATCCTTACCCATTCCCGTCAATACTTTTCCTATTCACCTTCCTTTTTATCTTCCTTTCCCAGGGTAATATATGTCTTTTTTTTTTTTTTTCTCCCTTTTTATTTTTTTTTATTTTACTAGTTTTTGTTTTTTACCCTAAGTATTGTATGTTCTCTCTGGTCTACTTTCCTATCATATTTCCCAAAACCTTGTCTGTCCTGGTTGATTTAATAAAACGATGAGCAGCAGACAACAAGCTTATGTTATTTTTATTTTTTCTTAATTAATTATAAAACTATTGATTGAAGAACTATTTCTACTGTTCTATTAATGTTTTTATATGTGTTTTTGTATTTATGTTATCATTTGTTGATGGTGTACTATTGTTGTCTTGAACTTATGTACTGTCCTTTTAATATTTTCTGTATGTGTTCTTGTATTGTCATGTTATGGTATCATTTGTATATTGTATACTATTGATATCTTGGAGTTATGTATAAATGGTTTCTTCAAATAAAGAATGTTAAAAAAAATAATTATTATTATTTAGCATAATTTAGCATACAGCAGTAGTATTAATTATAGACAAATCATAATAAAATTACAGTGTATAAAGTTGGAGAGAGAAAAGAAAAAAAGTTAATTGAATTCAGACATTGCAATGTATACACAGTTTGGCAGCATGCAATCTATAAAAAAAACTGACAATTGTATGTTGCCATTCAAAGATAAAAATAAAAAAACAGCTTGAGGGTATTTTTTGTTGGTAACCAAAGTAATAAAAATTAAAAAAAATAGTTAGTGTTGTAAGCCAACAACAGGTTACACTCACATCTCTCCAGTGTGATAAAACATATAAGCCTCACATTGGAAACAAATCACCAAATCTATGAATTTATAATGATTAATCGAGCATCAAAAATAAAAAGCATAGCTGGCAGTGCAGGCGTGCTAATCTAATAAAAACAAAAATAATTTGGCACCTGACTGTGTGTAATGAATTTAGAGGCTTTTCCATAATATGAATAATAAAAATACATACTACGGTCTTCTGTAAACTGAAAATTAACATTTCTTGAAAGAAAATAAATATTGAATGGTACGTCTTCTCACAGGTCTGTTCCTCTTCCTCCTCAGTTGGTATCATCTTCACATATTTTTAAAAAGCAGACTTGAAGAGTAAAAGTTAATATCATAGAATTAATCTGTTCTACCGTTTTGAACAGTTTCTTTGTAAATCACCTCCTGTAATTTACGAACTTGTTCCTTAAGATATTCCAGTCTCTCTAGAATCCCACTTTTTAGAGAATCATTGTCTGCCTGTAGCTGGTTTTTCTTAAACGCATGGTGTGGAACCCAAGGCTTAGTGTAAGCTTTCCTAACACTATTATCTCTTCCATGAGATCCCCACCTAGTGAAATTAAAAGCATACTTATCTTTCTGCCTCCAGCTATCACCCTGGATCTTTCCTGAGCATGATGAGTTTTAACAAAGGGAGAGTAGCAATTTCTAGCAAAATGTCCCCCCTTACCACATGCACAACATTTGAGGGCCTCCCTCCTGCCTGTGGATTCTTGAAATTTGTGTGTGGGTCTACTCTGATAGTACTGTCTCTGAAGTGATGGGCTTAATACAGACACAAGCTTTGCATTCATTTTCCAGTGATTTCTGATAACTCTGTGATTAGCACAAGTTTGCTTTTCATCTAAGCTTTGTCCATCTATTTCATTTACACCATCATTTTCTGCCACTTTGAGTGCAGCCACAACATCATTTATTTTCTGTAACTGCCCCTTTAACTTGGTAATTTCATTCATGCAATATGAATGGTCAACTTCCTCCTTGCTGGAAGTTGCAATGGTTGCTTACACATAAAGCATTAGCATTTTCTGCACCAATTTTGACCATCTCTACTTCTTCCTTTAAACTAATAATTTTTGCTTCCAAGACTTCATTTTGCACTTTCACTTATTTGTACTGATCCGCTATCCAACGAGCAGCAACATTTAAAACCATTTTCACTTTTGATTTAGACAATTTCTTATCAAGAACTGCCCTGGTCACATACTCCTGAGCTTTGCACCATGGATCGGAGGCTCCCTCCATACATTTAATCATTTAATAACTTTAATAGTTTGTGACCTTGGTAAATGCTCTCAATAAACTCTCCATTATTAGCAAAACAATTCACTTGGCTATGTATTCAATATATCAGGACAATAATACAATTCAATACACATTGTATACACTTATAAAAATACTCACTCGTCACACTAAATCCCTCCTACCTGACTCGCCAATTTTACTTTACCCTCCTACAGGGTTATTCTTTTAGGGACAAGTGTACATAAAAAGGTATATTGTTATTAAATTCAGATACTATTACAGGTTATAACAGGAAATACACAGTGTACACATTACACATAACTGGCTCATAATCAACAGGTAACAGAAAAAGGTATACTTAAATTAAATGAATATCTCCTCCTTGTGCCTTCATCTTGGGTCTTCTGCTGGCTGTCTTCTCCTCACCCAGAAACAGACAAGACTAACTAGCACTCTCAAAAAGTGGTTCACTCAACTAAGTATCCCAAAATCCCTCAGTTACCTCCCACAAAGTTACCTCCCAGAGAGTTAAAGAACCAGTTCAACCCAGTTTTGGAGACATATGGTCTATTTAATAAATGCGACCCCCTTCTCACATACCTGTTAGTAAATAAAGACTGGAAAGGTGAGTGAAAGACTGATCCCACAATCAAAATAAGTAATCTCAGCTGTAAACCTTTTCATTTCCACTTCTGGTGACATTCAAACTGCATTCCATTATGAAACCAGATAATTATCTTAGTTAATTACACACATCCACCCAAAAGCACATATCTATGTAATAGATATAAAATAACATTTTTATAAAGGAACTCTACATTTCTTATACCCTCTCAATAAAGTAATACTTCCTGAAATTACTTTTACATCGTTGCCCCTGAAATTTAAATTATAATATCATATGCCCCCCGTTATGTCTCCAACCTATAAACGTTAAATGGCTTTAACCTTTCTTGGTAAGTTTTATCCTTCAACCCATGAACCAGTTTAGTTGCCCTTCTCTGAACTCTCTCCAAAGTATCAATATCCTTCTGGAGATACGGTCTCCACTACTGTGTACAATACTCCAAGTGAGGTCTCACCAGTGCTCTGTACAATGGCATGAGCACTTCCCTCTTTCTACTGCTAATACCTCTCCCTATGCAACCAAGCATTCTGCTAGCATTTCCTGCTGCTCTATTGCATTGCCTACCTACCTTTAACCCCTTAGTGACAAGACATTTTGACCTTGACTTTCCCTTGGTGGCAAGGGCTGTTTTTACATTTCTGGGGTGTTTCTGTTTAGCTGTAATTTTCTTCTCTCTCACATACTGTACCCATACAAAATACATGTTGTTTTTATCATCATAAGAAGGTCTTTTATTAGATACCATTATGTTCATCATATCTTTTAATTTACTACAAAAAAAATCATAAAATATGATGAAAACATTAAAAAAACACTTTTTCTAACTTTGACCTAAAATATAATTTACACAAATACAATCATTAAAAAAGGCCCCATCTTAATAGTTTCTAAATGTTTGCCGAGGTTCAGAAATATGCATGTTTCCATATTTTTCTGCATTTTTTGCGAGTTTTGGTAGTGTTTTTTGTTTTTTTCCTAAATTGCCTTTTTGACCCCAACCCGAACCCTAAATTTAACCCTAACCCTAAATTTAACCCCAACTCTAACCCTTATGTTATCGCTTAATATATTTTTATTTCATTTTAACCCTATCCCTTATGCTAAAAATTAATTTTAACCTTAACAGCTAATCTAACTTTAATCCTAGTTTTAAGATAATTAAATCTTTTTGTATTCCATTGCAATCTAGGGGCAGTCATGCAACATATTCAGAGCGACGGAAGTGATTTTTTTTCACTTCCGAAGCTCTAACCACAAAAGGGCATAGCCTTATTGCCGTAGCATGCTGCTCCATCAATATGGCACCCACGGTCGCTCCGTGGGGGGATCGTGGGTACCCCCAGAGAAATTTCAGTGACCAGCACTGTTAAAGCAGTTTTTGCAATCGGTGATCGCGAAAAATGCTCATTTCACCGCAGGACGTGTCGGGAACGGAGTTCCTGGTTGGACTTGCCTGACATGTCTATTGTCGCGAAGGGTTAAGTCCTCTGAAATTATTACTCCTAAATCCCTTTCCTCAGATGTTGAGGTTAGGACTGTACCAAAGATTCTATATTCTGCTTTTGGGGTTTTACGCCCAAGGTGCATAATCTTGCACTTGTCCACATTAAATGTCAGTTGCCACAGCTCTGACCATTTTTCTAGTTTAGCTAAATCATTTGCCATTTGGCTTATCCCTCCATGAACATCAACCCTGCTGCAAATCTTTGTATCATCAGTAAAAAGATATACCGTATTTATCGGCGTATAACACGCGCCGGCGTATAACACGCACCTCATTTTAAGAAGGAAATTTTAGGAAAAAAAACTTAAATTTCAAATAAAGAACTTTGAAGCCCAATATGCCATTTTAATATGCCAGCATATTGCCCCCAATATGCCAGGATATTGCCCCCAATATGCCATTTAATATGCAGGATATTGCCCCCAATATGCCATTTAATATGCAGGATATTGCCCCCAATATGCCATTTAATATGCAGGATATTGCCAACAATATGCCATTTAATATTCAGGATATTGCCCCCAATATGCCATTTAATATGCAGGATATTTCCCCCAATATGCCATTTTAATATGCCAGATATTGCCCCCAATATGTCATTTTAATATGCCAGATATTGCCCCCAATATGCCATGATATTGCCCCCAATATGCCATTTAATATGCCATGATATTGCCCCCGATATGCCAGGATATTGCCCCTTAGTATGCTCGTTATGCCACCCTCCTCCCCCAGACCCCAGTACTTACCTCGTTCCTGCTCTGTCCCCCGGTGCTCTGAAGCTGCGTGGCTGTGAGGGAAGCGTTGTGAGCTTCCCTCCAGCCGCGCGGTCAATAAAGTTTGTTTTAAAAAAAAACCACTTTATTAACCGGGCGGCTGGAGGGAAGCTCACAACGCTTCCCTCACAGCCAAGCAGCTTCAGAGCACCGGGGGACAGAGCAGGAACAAGGTAAGTTTTAGATTTTTTTTTTTTTCGGCGTATAACACACAGACATCATTTTCCCCCTATTTTCAGGGAGAAAAAGTGCGTGTTATACGCCGATAAATACGGTACTTTACCAACAAGACCTTTTTCCAATATCACTACTAAAAATATTAAAGAGAATGGGTCCAAGTACAGATCCTTGAGGTACCCCACTAGTAACCTTGCATCGAATATACTCCATTGACCACAACCCTCTGTTGCCTGTCACTCAGCCATTGTCTAATCCATTCAACAATCTTGAAATCCAAACTCAAAGTTTGCAGTTTATTGATAAGCCTTCTATGTGAGACAGTGTCAAAAGCCTTACTGAAATCTAGGTAAGCAATGTCTACTGCACCACCCTGATCTATTATTTTAGTCACCCAATCAATAAAATCAGTACGATTAGTTTGGCATGATCTCCCTGAAGTAAACCCATGTTGTCTCTGATCTTGAAATCAATGTGATTTTAGATGTTCAACAATCCTATTCTTTAACATGGTTTCCATTATTTTCCCCACTACTGAAGTAAGAATTACTGGTCTACTCAATAAAGATACTCAATAAAGATAGAATTTCAGGGATTTGAGATGGAAATTTCAAACTTTACACCAATGTATCTGAGTTGGAAGAATTCTCCAATTTAGCTACATGGGAGTATTTTCCCAACTCAACTACTTTGAACTTAAGTTTGGAATTCCCCTCTCAATTACCTTCAATTTTCTCTTTATTGAGTAGACTGATGAACTGTGTCTCACACAAAATATGAGAGCAATCCTTTTTCTGGAAGCAGCCACTTGAATACAATATACAATTTACGGTGTTATATTAGTCAATTATTTTGTATAACGACATAGGAAATTAAAGATACCAAGGCAAAACAAATACAAAAATATATTATTGTACATTATAGTAAGACATAAAACATTCCATAAGTTTTAAAAAAATCTAATGTAAACTATAACAGAAAATATTTCTTATTTGACTTTCAAGAAAGTAAAAATGTATGATAACTATTTTGAATGTAATTTTGAGATGAAGATTTAAATGGCTGGTTTCATAAAATTGGAAATGGTTGAACATTGTTGGATTTTTTAAATTTTACACATTTTTAAAACATTTTCCTTATCTTTTCTACTCAATTAACAATTAAAAATGTTAACTAGAAAAAATAAAGAGCATCTTCTTTGTGGTACATTTGAGGTGGAAATAGTAATTATGGGTCATAATCAACCCAACTCATCATCTGCAAATTATTGAACTATTGCATTCATTGAAAAATTGTGGGTATTACAGAAGATCTTACTTCGTAAACCTCAATCAATTTAATTTTTCAAGCCTCTGATTATACTGGAAAGTATTTAAAACTAACTACCATCTTGCTGTGGATAAAAGGCAGACAGCATTGATTTGAATATTGTTGGGCTCTGTATACTATAACTTTTTTGTACCAAGCCTATCACCTGTATAAACATATTCTATGCGCTACAAGCTAAATTATACATCTGCACAGTTCTACTTTTATGAGTTTTTTTACATAACACATGACATACTGACCTGTTTTGCCTATCAGTATTGTTAAATAACAATAAATTAAGTGAAGGAAGCTACTTTTTGTCAACTACTATGAACACACCAATTGAATAGACAAAAAAATCTGTATTTGAGATCCTTTTGATAAAAGTATAAAGCAAATTTTAATAATAACTAGAACCCAAATGAACCCGAGACATATGTCATTGATCAAAATACACATCTAGATGCCTGGGAAGCAGGCAAAGCTGGTTGTACAGGGAACCATGTATGAGTGAGCGTGTCAGACCCCAGTTCCAACCCATGCCTCCTGCAAGGACTCCCTACCTGGTCCAGCCAACTCCAAGTACCGGGGGCACGCGATCGCAGTGTAGTCTGCATCACCGGCCTGTAGTACAACCTGCCTCTCGTAACACGAATGGACGTGTCAATATGATGGCAGGAGGGCGTTGCCTGTGGCCCGGTTGCGTACTCCCATTGGAGGATGCATGGGAGGCGTGGAGAGGGGGCAGGACCTACTCCTGTCTTCACTATCTGGCTAAGGCCAGAGGGGGGAGACGACCTGCAGGATGGTGGGCGGAGCAAAGGTTCTGGCGCCCTATTTAAACAGCAAGCACTGTTCATTCAGTGCTTGCTCGTTTTTCAAGCTTGTAGTGTGGCTAGTCTCTCTACAGTGATTCCTACCCAAACCTTTGTTCCTTGTTACCCTGTGATTATTGATCTCCCAGCTACCAAACCCTTGGACTCTATTTTGAACTACGTTTACCTCTCCACTCCTGACCACGGATTACCTCATACCTACCTTGAATCTTTTTTCTGCCTGCATTGAACCTTTGGACTGTATTTGACGCTGTTCTGCCTTACCCCTTGGTACTATTGCCACTCTTGACTATTCTAGTGTGCGCACCATCTGGCTTCTCCCTTGCCAGGGGCGTACCTAGAGCATTTGGCACCCGGGGCGGACCCTGAGTGTGGCAGCCCCCCCCCCCCCCCATAATAAAAATGTAAGATACCGCCCACAATTTTTTCAATGTTTAAAAATTGAACAATTATAGATACCAGGAATAGTGTGCCATTCAGAGCCCATTAATAGTGTGCCAGTCAGATACCAGTAATATTGTGCCAGTCAGATACCAGTAATATTGTGCCAAACAGAGCCCAGTAATATTGTGCCAGCCAGAGCCCAGTTAATATAGTGCCAGCCAGAGCCCAGTAATATAGTGCCAGCCAGATGCCCAGTAATATAGTGAAAGTCAGAGCCCAGTAATATAGTGCCAGCCAGATGCCCAGTAATATTGTGCCAGCCAGATGCCCAGTAATATTGTGCCAGTCAGATGCCTGTAATATTGTGCCAGCCAGAGCCCAGTAATATAGTGCCAGCCAGATGCCCAGTAATATAGTGCCAGCCAGATGCCTGTAATATTGTGCCAGCCAGAGCCCAGTAATTTAGTGCCAGTCAGAGCCCAGTAATATAGTGCCAGCCAGATGCCCAGTAATATAGTGCCAGTCAGATGCCTGTAATATTGTGCCAGCCAGAGCCCAGTAATATAGTGCCAGCCAGAGCCCAGTAATATAGTGCCAGCCAGAGCCCAGTAATATAGTGCCAGCCAGATGCCTGTAATATTGTGCCAGCCAGAGCCCAGTAAAATAGTGCCAGCCAGATGCCCAGTAATATAGTGCCAGTCAGACGCCTGTAATATTGTGCCAGCCAGAGCCCAGTAATATAGTGCCAGCCAGAGCCCAGTAATATAGTGCCAGCCAGATGCCCAGTAATATAGTGCCAGTCAGAGCCCAGTACTATAGTGCCAGCCAGAGCCCAGTAATATAGTGCCAGCCAGAGCCCAGTAATATAGTGCCAGCCAGATGCCTGTAATATTGTGCCAGCCAGAGCCCAGTTAATATAGTGCCAGCCAGAGCCCAGTAATATAGTGCCAGCCAGATGCCTGTAATATTGTGCCAGCCAGAGCCCAGTTAATATAGTGCCAGCCAGAGCCCAGTTAATATAGTGCCAGCCAGAGCCCAGTAATATAGTGCCAGCCAGATGCCTGTAATATTGTGCCAGCCAGAGCCCAGTAATATTGTGCCAGCCAGAGCCCAGTAAAATAGTGCCAGTCAGATGCCTGTAATATTGTGCCAGCCAGAGCCCAGTAATATAGTGCCAGCCAGAGCCCAGTAATATAGTGCTAGCCAGAGCCCAGTGATATAGTGCCAGTCAGAGCCCAGTAATATAGTGCCAGCCAGATGCCTGTAATATTGTGCCAGCCAGAGCCCAGTAATATAGTGACAGCCAGAGCCCAGTAATATAGTGCTAGCCAGAGCCCAGTGATATAGTGCCAGTCAGAGCCCAGTAATATAGTGCCAGCCAGATGCCTGTAATATTGTGCCAGCCAGAGCCCAGTAATATAGTGCCAGCCAGAGCCCAGTAATATAGTGCCAGCCAGATGCCTGTAATATTGTGCCAGCCAGAGCCCAGTAAAATAGTGCCAGCCAGATGCCCAGTAATGTAGTGCCAGTCAGATGCCTGTAATATTGTGCCAGCCAGAGCCCAGTAATATAGTGCCAGCCAGAGCCCAGTAATATAGTGCCAGCCAGATGCCCAGTAATATAGTGCCAGTCAGAGCCCAGTACTATAGTGCCAGCCAGAGACCAGTAATATAGTGCCAGTCAGAACCCAGTAATATAGTGCCAGTCAGAGCCCAGTAATATAGTGCCAGCCAGAGCCCAGTAATATAGTGCCAGCCAGATGCCTGTAATATTGTGCCAGCCAGAGCCCAGTTAATATAGTGCCAGCCAGAGCCCAGTAATATAGTGCCAGCCAGATGCCTGTAATATTGTGCCAGCCAGAGCCCAGTTAATATAGTGCCAGCCAGAGCCCAGTAATATAGTGCCAGCCAGATGCCTGTAATATTGTGCCAGCCAGAGCCCAGTAATATTGTGCCAGCCAGAGCCCAGTAAAATAGTGCCAGTCAGATGCCTGTAATATTGTGCCAGCCAGAGCCCAGTAAAATAGTGCCAGTCAGAGCCCAGTAATATAGTGCCAGCCAGATGCCTGTAGTATTGTGCCAGCCAGAGCCCAGTAATATAGTGCCAGCCAGAGCCCAGTAATATAGTGCCAGCCAGATGCCTGTAATATTGTGCCAGCCAGAGCCCAGTTAATATAGTGCCAGCCAGAGCCCAGTAATATAGTGCCAGCCAGATCCCAGTAATATTGTGCCAGCCAGAGCCCAGTTAATATAGTGCCAGCCAGAGCCCAGTAATATAGTGCCAGCCAGATGCCTGTAATATTGTGCCAGCCAGAGACCAGTAATATAGTGCCAGCCAGATGCCTGTAATATTGTGCCAGCCAGAGATCAGTTAATATAGTGCCAGCCAGAGCCCAGTAATATAGTGCCAGCCAGATGCCTGTAATATTGTGCCAGCCAGAGCCCAGTAATATAGTGCCAGCCAGATGCCTGTAATATTGTGCCAGCCAGAGCCCAGTTAATATAGTGCCAGCCAGAGCCCAGTAATATAGTGCCAGCCAGATGCCCAGTAATATAGTGCCAGCCAGAGCCCAGTAATATTGTGCCAGCCAGAGCCCAGTAAAATAGTGCCAGTCAGATGCCTGTAATATTGTGCCAGCCAGAGCCCAGTAATATAGTGCCAGCCGGAGCCCAGTAATATAGTGCCAGCCAGAGCCCAGTTAATATAGTGCCAGCCAGATGCCCAGTAATATAGTGCCAGTCAGATGCCCAGTAATATTGTGCCAGCCAGAGCCCAGTAATATAGTGCCAGCCAGAGCCCAGTTAATATAGTGCCAGTCAGAGCCCTGCTTGTGTTAAACCACCCTCCTCCCCCCCTTCCCCATTACTTACCGATGCTGCTCTCTGCAGATCATTTTCTACAGGGAGAACCTCCATCTCTGCTTGTTTTATTCTTTATTGATTTAAAATCGATTAAGCTTATATTTTTTATTTATACTCCACTAATTGTAACAGAAAAGTTGATCAGCATGGATTTAGCAGCAGTATAAGATTGCACGCACATTAGATTTGTGACCCGTATCATGTGAAGGTACTAACTTTATTGGCAACAACTATTTCACTGTGTCTTATTTGGGTGGAAAACCAATGTGAATCCCTTGTGAATCGCCCCTATACACTTTAGCACAGCAAAAATATTTTATTTGACTAGTTGCCAGGTTCCATGTCAGCAAAGCTTGTCTCACCAGGTGAATAAGTATTCAGTATGTGACCACGTTTTTATACGGAAACAAGTCTCCTTGCCAGAATCTACCTTGTAACGCCCCTCGTTTTCATTCGTTAAGTTTATTTATAGTATTGGATTCTTTTTTTTAAAAAAGACCCTTTTATGCAAACTCAGGTTACAGATAAATTGTCCAGACTGCTCTCTTCAAAAAAGAAACACTGAAGTGCTCTTTCTAGAGAAACTATACCTGCATGTTTATTTACTAAAAAAGTCAGGCTAGCTCCTCTACAGTCTTTCTGTTGTTCTTTCTGCTCCTTTTATATGTAATGTCTGGAGAATTTAATAGAAATTTGGTATACTTTTCTTATTGAATGGAGTTAAACTTGGTCATCATGGCCTTTTGTTTTTAGGTCACTAAGGAGGGGATTCACACAATATGAACAAAAGTATTTGGACACACCACTAAATTGTTGAATTCAGGTGTTTCAATAAGATCTATTGCCACAGATGGGTAATATCAAGCAACTAGCCATGCAGTTTGCATTTACAAACATTTGTGAAACAAACATGTTGTTCTAAAGATCTCAGTGAATTCAAGCGTGGTACTGTGATAGGATGCCACCTTTGCAAGAAGTCAGTTCATGAACTTTGATGTCTGCTAGATATTCCACAGTCAACGGTAAGTGGTATTATCGTAGAAAGTGGAAACGTTTAGGAACAGCAATATCTCAGCCACAAAGCAGAAGTCCATGTAAAATCACAAAGTGGGGTCACCGAGTACTGAGGCGCACGGTGCATAAAAGTCATCAATGCTCTGCTGACTCCATAGCTGAAGTGTTCCAAACTGCCAATGGAATTAATATCAGAACAAAAACTGTGTCAAGCGGGAGCTTCATGGAAAGGGTTTCCATGGCTGAGCATCTGCATGCAAGCCTCACATCACCAAGTATAATGCCAAGCATCGGATCGAGTGGTGTAAAGCACGCCACCACTGGACTCTGAAGCATTGGAAACATTTTCTCTAGTGTCTTCACTGTATGGCAGTCTGACGGGCAAGTCTGGGTTTGGCGGATCGTCCTGACTGCACTGGTATGGGGCTGTTGTTCAGAGTTGATCTAGGCCCCTTGCTTCCAGTGAAAGTAAATCTTAATACTTCAACATACCAAGACATTTTGGACAATGCAATGCTTCCAACTTTGAGGTAACAGTTTGGGGAAGGTCATTTACTATTCCAGCATGACTGTGCCCCAGGGCACAAAGCAAGGTCTAGAAAGACATATTTGGATGAGTTTGGTGTAGAAGAACTTGACTGGTCCACACAGAACCTTGACCTTAACTCTAATGAACACCTTTGGGATAGCCAAACACTCATCTAACACTCAGAGCCTCAGTGCCTTTACCTTACAAATGCTTTACTAGATTAATGGGAAAAAATTCACACAGAAGTAGCCAGAAGAGTGGAAGCTGGTATAGCTGCAGGGTGGATAAACTACATATTAATGTCTATGTATTTAGCATACACTATCATAAAAGTGCCTGTTGGTATAATGGTCAGGTGTCCCAATACTTTTGTCCATAGAGTTTTAAGCAGACACAGGAAAAGTGTCAAGTGCAAAAAAGGTTCACTTCTATTGATATATAAGACCTCAGGCATTGCACCCTTTTTTATACATCCTAAAACTGCACTTCCCAAACACTTATTGTTGTCAGAGACTTTTCTTACAATTTAAGGCACGCGTCTTTACCTCTTTCATATGGGTAGCAACCCAGACATTTAGGACCAGTGCAGGTACCGTGACTTGTTTTCTTGCGAGTTAGCCCAATGGGAACAATTTCTGTGTGTGCCACTTTTGTACATCCCCAAAGTGTTCCCCTTGAAAACAAGGTTTAATTATAGTTCCAAAGACTGAGTTTTACATCTAATAAACTGAGGTTCTCTTAATTATACTTCAGTGCATGGATTTTGAAATTTGGACAGTATTTTGCCACTTACATTTAATAGGTTATAATACTCCCATATATTGAATCTGGTGTATGAAAATGTGCCCTCTGGTTTACCGTTCTTCTGAGCCACTTTTTCTTAGTAAAAACATTTATCAAAAAAGCAAAGGGCTTTATCATCTAAGAGAGAATTGCAGGGATTTGAGAATTGCAAACTTAAGGCCAAAATAGAAGAGTTGGAAGTATAGCTGAATGGGACAATATTTTCACCCTGGCTAATTTGGTCTTAAGTTTGCAATTACCTTCTCCATTTCTCCACTTCATTGTTTTTTTTTGGAAAATGTTTCACTAAGGGCAACATAGTTGGATGAGAAGAGCACCAAGCTAGAGGCTGCCATTCGTACAGCCACACCAAATTCAGCATATGGGACGACAAAATCACAATTTGCATACAATACCAAGAATTGGAAAGCTGCCCCTGACGTGGGCTTGCTGATATGAGTAAAATTTTGTACAAGTTATGCATAAATTATGCTTATGGCTATTTGTGAATTTCAGCTATTTTAAATAATTTACCCCTATATAACATAAATGCATTTATACAGAGGTAGCATTGGGTACGAATATAAATATATTGAGTACATTCCCCTGTATACAACGTGTAATCTTAGCAATAATGTCCGTAGGTTAAAAGACAATTGTTTTTAAAGTTAATAAAACTACTTTCAGGTCAAAACTATAGTAAAACTAAACAGCACATATCCTCCTGTAGTATTAGATTATAATGGCTACATATTTACATGGGAGTACATAAATTCATGGTTACACCCTGGCTTGTCCACCAAACAGAGTAAAATCTCAGCTTCAACCACAGCAAAAATACTACTCAGAACACATAATATTATCATTATTACCAACAGTAAATACTTGTGACCTTGTGTGCCTTGCTAAAACCATTCACTATTCACAATAAATAATCAATTTAAGCTCGATGTGTCTGCAGAAGGAAGAAATCGTACAAGGATCCTTTATTTTCTAATGTTGCTGCAAAAATCCAGAAATCCATAAAAACCCCAGTTGATTGAGTGATCACCGCGATAACATGCAAATTAGATGCAAAGTCAGTGTGTTCACACACTGACTTTGCCTCTAATTCACTCTCTGTGCTTCACATTCTTATAGTGAAGCACAGAGAGTGACCTGTAAGTAAAAATAAATGAATAACATACAAAGAGGTTTAAAAAAATTAACCCTTTCATTGCTGATCACAGTTTTTAACTGTGAACAGTTTCCTTCCACTTTATGGCCCTCATTTAGTTTTTTTTTTAACAGATTTTTTTTATTTTTACAATTTATAAAGTTTTTTTTAATAAATAAAGGTAATTTTAATATATTTATTTAATAAAATGTAACCCCTGCATGCCTGTTGCATGATTTTTACGGATCTGACATCGCACTCTTCAGAGTTTTTTTCTGTCTTTTTGGTTTAGGCGGGTTTGGGAACAAATATTTTTCTTTTTTATTAGTTAGTTAATTAGGGGGGATAAGTGGGTTAGTGTTGCACTAGTTGTGTCGCTTATTATTGGGAAAATAATGGGGAAAAACTTTTTTTTCCTCAAAAATTTCCTCTTTTATATGTATTTTTTAATACTAAAATGTAAATCATTTTTATGTATAGGGTATCAAAAGAAAGCTCTAACTGTCCTTTAAAAAACAACATATAACTTGTATAGGTACGTTAAATAAGAGAGAGGAAAATTATGTTTCAAAAACCGCGTATCAAAAATTGAAAAACGCTCTGGTCCTTGGCCCAGGAAAATCCCTGGTTAATGATTGTATTTGTGTAAATTAAATTTTTGGTCAAAGTTAGAAAAAGTGTTTTTTGTTTTTTTTTTAATCATATTTTGATTGTTTTTTTTTTTAGTAAATATGATATGATGAACATACAGGGAGTGCAGAATTATTAGGCAAGTTGAATTTTTGAGGATTCATTTTATTATTGAACAACAACCATGTTCTCAATGAACCCAAAAAACTCATTAATATCAAAGCTGAATATTTTTGGAAGTAGTTTTTAGTTTGTTTTTAGTTTTAGCTATTTTAGGGGGATATCTGTGTGTGCAGGTGACTATTACTGTGCATAATTATTAGGCAACTTAACAAAAAACAAATATATACCCATTTCAATTATTTATTTTTACCAGTGAAACCAATATAACATCTCAACATTCACAAATATACATTTCTGACATTCAAAAACAAAACAAAAACAAATCAGTGACCAATATAGCCACCTTTCTTTGCAAGGACACTCAAAAGCCTGCCATCCATGGATTCTGTCAGTGTTTTGATCTGTTCACCATCAACATTGCGTGCAGCAGCAACCACAGCCTCCCAGATACTGTTCAGAGAGGTGTACTGTTTTTCCTCCTTGTAAATCTCACATTTGATGATGGACCACAAGTCTGGAGCTCTCTGCCCTTTACCAATCCAGCCACGGGCCCATCCATCTGGCCCATCAAGACTCACTCTCATTTCATCAGTCCATAAAACCTTAGGAAAATCAGTCTTGAGATATTTCTTGGCCCAGTCTTGACGTTTCAGCTTGTGTGTCTTGTTCAGTGGTGGTCGTCTTTCAGCCTTTCTTACCTTGGCCATGTCAGTTTTTACTTACTTTTTCACTATTTTTTCATTGAAGATTTCTACAATATTTGGGGCTTTATTCATCCAAGAGGGAATTGCAAACTTAAGTCCAAAATAGCAGAGTTTGAAGTATAGCTGAATTGATAATTTTTCAAATTGAGTTTATTTGGCCTAAAGTTTGCAATTCCCTTCTCAGTTTGATATAGCCACAGCAAATTAAGTAAATGGGAGGGAGTGCACAACATTTCAGCTTGCATACAGTACCATCAATTGGAAGGCCCCCAGATTTGGGCCTGCTGATATGGGGTTAGTTTTAGTGTTAAGGATTTATTTCAGGGTAAGCATTATGGCTGGTGGTTAGTTTTAGGGGTTTCTTTAAGGGCTAGAATTATGGTTGGGATTTAGTTTTAGGGTTAGTTTTAGTGTTAGCGGTTTCTTTTTGGGTTAGTATTAGGGTCGGGAGTTAGTTTTAGTGTTAGGGGTTTCTTTTAGAGTTAGTATTAGGGTTGTGAGTTACGGAAGTTTTAGGGTTCATTTTACTGTTAGGGGGGTTTCTTTTAGGGGATAGAATTAGGGTTGTGAGTTAGTTTTAGTGTTAGGGGTTTCTTTTAGGGTTAGTATAAGGGTTAGGGGTTAGTTATAGGGTTAGTCTTAGTGTTAGCAGTTTCTTTTAGGGTTAGTATTAGGGTTGGGATTTAGTTTTAAGGTTAATATTAGGGTTAGGGGTTAGTTTTAGGATTAGTATTAGGGGATCCAATGAAAATGAGCAACAAAAGGACATGCACTCCGGAGTAGGTTGAATGATAAAGGATTGTATTAAATCAAGGAAACATCACGAACATCAGGGATAACAAACAGATAAAACAGATGCCTTACGCGTTTCACGTGTCTCCACGCTTATTCATAGGCTTAACTAAACACATAGATACATTCCATATAAATACAAGTGATCAGCCACTGAGTACAAAGGTCACACTAATCAAAGTAATTAGAATGATTGTGAAAGCATGTTTGTGCTCTGATGTAACAATCTGTAGTGCAGTGTTATGTGAGAGATCTAAATAAAATGTATGAATGAAGTGAAGATGTGTGTGAAATCAAGAAAAAAATAGTGAAAAAGTAAGTAAAAACAATTGTGTCAACAAAGTACAAAAAATATATGTGAAAAGTGAATGTGGAAAAAAGATAAGTGAATGTGGAAAAAAGATAAGTGAAGAAAAAAAAAAAGGGTGTAAATAGGGATGATGTGAAGTGTGGTGACATATAATGTGATTATATGTGATACAGTGTGACATGATTGGTGATTATGTATGATACAATGTGTCATGATTGGTGATACATGTGGGCTTAGTGACAGAAAATAATAATTAAAAAAAACCATTTGTTCACATGTGTTTTATCTGTTTGTTATCCCTGATGTTCGTGATGTTTCCTTGATTTAATACAATCCTTTATCATTCAACCTACTCCGGAGTGCATGTCCTTTTGTTGCTCATTTTCATTGGATTACTTAGTGCTGCGGCTACAGCACGGACGGAGCACCCGGTGATTTATACTCGCTGAATGAAAGAAATTTATCAGCATTTCAGTGGAGCCGGCTTGTTTTTTTTTTGTTTTTTTTTCTCTAAATTTAGTATTAGGGGACTGCTAAGATTACGTGATATATAGAGGAGAATGACATCAATATATTTATTTTCTTACCCAACGCTGCCTCTGTATAAATGCATTTACGTTATATAGGGATGTATTATTTTAAATGCAAATAGCAGTAGTGCACCATTCATTGAAGATTTCTACAATATTTGGGGCTTTATTCATCCAAGAGGGAATTGCAAACTTAAGTCCAAAATAGCAGAGTTTGAAGTATAGCTGAATTGATAATTTTTCAAATTGAGTTTATTTGGCCTAAAGTTTGCAATTCCCTTCTCAGTTTGATATAGCCACAGCAAATTAAGTAAATGGGAGGGAGTGCACAACATTACAGCTTGCATACAGTACCATCAATTGGAAGGCCCCAGATTTGGGCCTGCTGATATGAGTAAAAATGTATGCATAACATTCAACTGTCCTTATTTCAGCATCCAACAGTCCTGATTCAGAACCACTATGCTGCCATTCCGATTTTCATTCTTCAGAGTCCGGGTGAGTTTTGCGCATGAAAAATAAGAAGATGGCGTCAGTGCTTTGAGTGAAAGTACTACCATGCATAAGCGGTAGCTCTGATGCTCCTCTTCATAAGCCATGAAATGTGGATGAATACACAAAAATAGCGTTAGAATTAAACAATAGTTTTATACATACTTGTACCACACAGTAAATGATATCAGGAGCCTGACTGACATTTTCATGGGGTTTGAGGAGCAAGCTCACTGTTTCTCTGGCTTATTCCTTATTTAAATTGGCTGCCTGTGCACTTTTGCGCTGTGGGGGATGTGTAACCACTGGCTCCAACAAATGTTTTTCTCCTTCACGACACAGCAAATCTGATGAACTCTATTTCCTATCTGTCCAATGGAGTCTTGCCAAAAAAGCTGAGCTTTGGAAACTTGGATTTCTACAGTTCAACAACATACTCTTCCCTGCAGTGAGGTGATGCTGATGATTAGGAGTCACTACCACTACACTTAGCCACTACCAAAAGAAAATATTACCTATAGCTAATTGACATACCTTGTGTCCGTGTTTGCATTTCTTCATGTAACATCTTTTTTTTTTTATTATTTATTGTTCAAAACACAACAAAAACAACACATTTGTACCATAAAGACAACAGTAAAAATAATACACAACTTAAACATTGGAATAAATCTATCACATTAATACCAGTTAGAGACTGAATAATAACTTAATACCATCAACTTCCTTGGGTGGTTTCATGACCCTAATCAATGGCAAACCAGAATTGATGAAATGTAACATGTCAAACTCTTTGGTGGGTCCATATAAATCCAATTATTAACTATTACCTTTATTAAAATAATGTAGATGTCTCATCCTTGCGCAGGGTTATCCTTTGTTGTATACAGGGGCGTAACTAGAAACCATGGGGCCACAGTGCGAAAATTGCCCTGGTGCTCTCCAAATTCACCACATGCACCCCACTTTCCACACTACCAATTTTGCCCCACACACTCTGTGATACACTTGCACACATCATGTTACTGATACTATTATTGTTCTGTGACACACACACTCAACATATTACTGTGAGTTTTATTTTAATGGAGCTATGTAATATACTCACACATTACTGTGACCTTTTTGAGCCAAAACAACTTGTAGGACTTAATTTGCATATGTGACTAACATATAGAAGGGTAAAAAAGATATAAAGAAAAAAAATAAAAATAAAAAAATCCAAGCATACTTGGACAAATTCTTTATAGCCTCCTTATTCTTTAAAACCTCCTAAGAATATATATATATATATATATATATATATATATATATATATATACATTGTTACTATCCACAATGTGGAGAGTAGATGGAAGATTGTCTTCTCTGCTTATCATTTGCTGCTTTTAATTTGTTTACATTGACATGATATTGTTGTACAACGCTTTTAGTGGTGTTTGTCTTCTGAAGAGCCATATTTTAAGGCTTCTACCCCAAAAGGACACATCCATTATGGATGTATACCTTTGGAATACACAAGCTGTACCAGCAATTGATGAAATCTATTACTTACTAGTAATCCCATTCCATTAGTACTGCACGCCTTATAGAGACCTGCTCTCTGCTGGTACTGTGTGCAGGGCTGGAGGCGGGGATATGAATAGATATTCCTGCGCACTCCTGCGTTAGGCCCTGCGCACAGTAAAGATAGACAGTAGGAGGTCTCTGCCAGAAGAGGCAGATACCCGGCACCCCTGATACTAGAGATTAGGCTAGTGAAGATTCCAGTCTGTCTTGGCCATCAGCTTTTGTAATCTCCCTATACATGTTTGATAGCAGACCCTTTGAGTTGGTAGAAATACATTCTAGATCAGATTCTTCGCTGGAAGTGAAACTTATCTTTCCACTGTGTGTTAACAATATTCTGACATTATAAATCAGATGGCGTATTAGCTCTCTATGGAGAAAGGCCTGCTATCGGGCAAACAAATGAACATATTAGAAAAAAGCTTAGGAGATATGGTCACAAACCTTTAGATGTAAGGTCTCCAGGGTCTCTAATAAAGAATGAGCACTAAAATAGAAAAGTTGCTCTATAGTTTTGTTTTTATTTTTAACCTCCTCCAACAGTTGGAAATAGGTAGAATATGATTGTCTGAGAAGCATTGTGGCATTACGATTCTTATGTGCATGCATTGTAAATTGTATAGTGTGTGGTTTTTAGTATGATTCATTGTATATATACAATGGCTAGCACATCATTTTGGATAAATATGTTGTTTATGTAAATGATGTAAATATGAAACATTAACAATATCTCTTAATTGATCAAATCTATCCAGATATTGAGAATGTATAGCCTCATCTTTTATTAGCTCATCTACTGCCAAGATTGACCTCTGATTATGTCCCCCAAATATAATCAACCCCGGAATTTCCAAAAACTTGATGCTTTAGCTTTAGTGAAGTCTTTTAAATTATGGTAATGCCAAATTGGAGTTTAAAAAAAGGATGGTTCAACTATTTTCAATAAACATGTCCCCTTCATCCAGGAGCAAAACATATTATTAATTTATATAGAAGAAATACTACAAAACATTTTGCAGTATGTATAACAATTTCCAATTCTGCACCTGGTGAAATAATTGCTTCTCAAACAAAACTGATGAAAAAAGTCTTACCGTCAGTCATCCAACCCCTAATATGAACCATTTGCAAAGCAATAAAGTAATTATACCAATTTGGTAGTCCCAAGCCCCCATTTCCCTTAGATAACACCAAAGCAGAATTACTCATTCTTCTACTGTTTCCATCCCAAATAGATGAGTTTACATTTTGTTATTATCTTCCTGAAAAATTATTGAGGTAGAAAAACAGGGGCATTTAAAATAGATAGATAAACTGAGGTAGGATCATCATTTTAAACAAATTAACTCTACCAGACACATCTCTAGGGAGTTGTTGCCATAATGACACTTTTTGTCCCATTCTTATAATTACTGGAGGAATATTATACCCAATACACTGAGCTGGATTTTGGAAATAGTTATCCCTAAACATTTAAAAGTCTCTGTCCACACAAAAGAGCATACCGTAGAGCAGGGGTCCTCAAACTTTTTAAACAGGGGGCCAGTTCACTGTCCCTCAGACCGTTGGAGGGCCGGACTATAGTAAAAACAAAAACTATGAACAAATTCCTGTGCACACTGCATATATCTTATTTTGAAGTGAAGAAACAAAACGGGAACAAATACAATATTTAAAATGAAGTAAAGTTAAATCAACAAACTTACCAGTATTTCAATGGGAATAGTGTGCCAGTCAGATGCCCAGGGATATTATGCCAGTCAGAGTCCAGTAATATTATGCCATTCAGAGCCCAGTAATATTATGCCAGTCAGAGCCCAGTAATATTGTGCCAGTCAGATGCCCAGGAATATTATGCCAGTCAGAGCCCAGGAATATTATGCCAGTTAGATTCCCAGGAATATTATGCCAGTCAGATGCCCAGTAATATTATGCCAGTCAGATGCCCAGGAATATTATGCCAGTCAGAGCCCAGGAATAGTGTGCCTGTCAGATGCCCAGGAATATTATGCCATTCAGATGCCCAGGAATATTATGCCATTCAGATGCCCAGGAATAGTGTGCCAGTCAGATGCCCAGGAATATTATGCCATTCAGATGCCCAGGAATAGAGTGCCAGTAAGAGCCCAGGAATATTATGCCAGTCAGATGCCCAGGAATATTATGTCAGTCAGAGCCCAAGAAAATTATGCCAGTCAGATGCCCAGGAATAGTGTGCCAGTCAGATGCCCAGGAATAGTGTGCCAGTCAGATGCCTAGGAATATTATGCCATTCAGATGCCCAGGAATAGTGTGCCAGTCAGAGCCCAGGAATAGTGTGCCAGTCAGATGCTCAGGAATAGTGTGCCAGTCAGATGCCCAGGAATATTATGCCATTCAGATGCCCAGGAATAGTGTGCCAGTCAGATGCCCAGGAATAGTGTGCCAGTCAGATGCCCAGGAACATTATGCCAGTCAGATGCTCAGGAATAGTGTGCCTGTCAGATGCCCAGGAATATTATGCCATTCAGATGCCCAGGAATATTATGCCAGTCAGATGCCCAGGAATATTATGCCAGTAAGAGCCCATGAATATTATGCCAGTCAGATGCCCAGGAATAGTGTGCCAGTCAGATGCCCAGGAATAGTGTGCCTGTCAGATGCCCAGGAATATTATGCCATTCATATGTCCAGGAATATTATGCCATTCAGATGCCCAGGAATAGTGTGCCAGTCAGATGCCCAGTAATAGTATGCCAGTCAGATGCCCAGGAATATTATGCCAGTAAGAGCCCAGGAATATTATGCCATTCAGATGCCCAGGAATAGAGTGCCAGTAAGAGCCCAGTAATATTATGCCAGTCAGATGCCCAGGAATATTATGCCAGTCACAGCCCAAGAAAATTATGCCAGTCAGATGCCCAGGAATATAATGCCAGTCAGAGCCCAAGAAAATTATGCCAGTCAGATGCCCAGGAATATAATGCCAGTCAGAGCCCAAGAAAATTATGCCAGTCAGATGCCCAGGAATAGTAGAGTGCTCGTTATACCTCCCTCCTCCCCCTCCTTCCCCATCACTTACCTCCAGCTGCTGTGTCCCCGGGCCGGACGTCTCGCCGCAGTGTTCCCTCCTCCCTGCACGGAGGAGGGAAACAGTTACCGGGTCCGGATGTGACGAAACGTCACATCCGGTCGCGGTGATTTTTTTTTTTTTTCCGTTTTCCTGCAGCCGCATCCCCCGCGGGCCGGACAAATGTGCTCGGCGGGCCGCATGTGGCCCGCGGGCCGTAGTTTGAGGACCCCTGCTGTAGAGCAATGGCCTTTTGTGCCTATTAATTTCCCAAAAATTAGATTTCTGTCCAAATTTCTCCTCCAGATCAAACAAATTAATTAAACAGGTAATTAACTGTAATTAACCCCTTAAGGGCAGAGCCTTTGAAACATTTTTGTCCATTCTGGACAATGGCTATTTTAACATTTCTGTGCTGTTTGTGTTTAGCTGTAATTTTCTTCTTTGTCATTTGCTGTACCCACACATATTATATATTGGTTTTATCGGGACAAGAAGGGCTTTCTTTGGATGCCATCATTTTGATCATATCTTATAATATTATATAAAAAAAAAAAAAAAAATATGGTAAAACAAAACAAAAAACACAAATTTCCTGAATTTTATTAGAAACTGCTAAATAGATTCTACTATTTCTCCTGAGTACAGGGATACCACCCATGCATAGGTTTGTTGGGTTGTTTGGGGGCTAAAATGCCAAAATTGGGAGGTGCAGTTTTTGGTTTTCCAACTTGAAATTTTTACATGCAGACAGCCTGCACCCATGTCCTATTTGGGACATATTTGAAGCCAGCCAGTGTATTTTACCCCATCAACTCATATATTTTTTCAAAGTAGACACCCAAGGCTATTTCAAATGATGGTATTTTAACACTTTTCATGCACTAATTCTACCACCAGCCTTTGTCAAAGTTTGTGGTAGATATTTTTTGTGTTTTTCTTTCACAAACATTGTACTTCATACATCACAGATTTTGGTACGTGTCACTGCCAAATAACACCCCAATATGTGTTGAGTATAGGGATACCAGCCATGCATAGGTTTGTCTGCTTGTTTAGGGGTTAAAGGGCCACATTTGAGAGGTGCGCTTTTTGGTTTTTTAACTTGAAATTTTGACATAAAGACAACCTGCGCCCATGTCCCATTAGAGACATATTTGAAGCCAGCCAGTGTATTTTACCCCATCAACCCATATTTTTTTTAAAGTAGACACCCTAGGCTATCTCAAATGGTGGTATTTTAACACTTTACATGCACTAATTCTACCACCAGCCTTTGTCAAAGTTTGTGGTAGTAATTTTTTTTTTCCCCCCACAAACCTTGTACTTCAGACATGAATTCACAGATTTTGGTATGTGTCAGCCAAATAACACCCCAATAAGTGTTCAGCAACATTTCCTAAGTACAGGAATACCACCCATGCATAGGTTTGTTGAGTTGTTTGGGGGGGGGGAAAGGCCAAATTTGGGAGGTGCAGTTTTTGGTTTTCCAACTTGAAATTTTGACATGCAGACAGCCTGCACCCATGTCCCATTTGGGACATATTTGAAACCAGCCAGTGTATTTTACCCCATCAACCCATATATTTTTTAAAAGTAGACACCCTAGGCTATTTCAAACGGTGGTATTTTAACACTTTCCATGCACTAATTCTACCACCAGCCTTTGTCAAATTTTGTGGTAGTAATTTTTGTGTGTTTTTTTCCCCACAAATATTGTATTTCAGACATAAATTCACAGATTTTGGTATGTGTCACTGCCAAACAATAACCCAATATGTGTTCAACAACATCTCCTGAGTACAGGGATACCACCCATGCATAGGTTTGTTGGGTTGTTTGGGGGCTAAAGGGCCACATTTTGAAGGTGCGCATTTCCAACTTGGAATTTTGACGTGTTGTCAGCCTGAGCCCATCTTTCATTTGGGACTTTTTTTTTTAAGCCGGACAGTGTATTTTACCCAAAAAAGTATATATTTTGTAAAAGTAGACACCCTAGGCTATTTTAAATGGTGATATTTTAAGACTTTCCATGCACCAATTCTACCACCAGCCTTTGTCAAAGTTTGTGGTAGTAATTTTATTGTGTATTTTTTCCCACATACATTGCACTTTAGACACAAATTCACATATTTCGGTATGTGTCACTGACAAACAATACCACAATATGTGTTCAGCAACATCTTCCGAGCACAGGGATACCACCCATGCATAGGTTTGTCAGCATTGTTGGGGGTTGAAAGGCTACATTTGAGAGGTGCGCCTTTTGATTTTCAAACTTGGAATTTTGACATGTAGAGCAAGGAAGGGATTAATAGCTCTTATAAGAGCCTTTGTAGTACTGTACAAAAAAATGAACCCCTAAAAAGGCACAGACAAGAAAATATGTTCTGCTATGCTGTGATCAGTGGCAGGGAAGGGGTTACTATACAGGGTACACTCTACAAAGGGTATGGCTTTTATAAAAGCCCTTGGGTCTCACAATTTTGTAACATTTTATTTAATTTATTACAATTAAAAACTTATATTATACAGATCTGTCTCTTTCCCTCACTAAGTGAGGAGAGGGAGGCAAATCCATATGGGTCAGAACAATATTTGCCAATATTGATCTAACCAGACGAATGGTGATGCTCATCTGAGAAATCACCAAACCACCTTTGCCACTGATCGTCTGTTACTGATCGCTATACATGCGTTCAGACAGCTTCAAAAGGAATACACGTAATCCCCTAGTGGGTATAATTAACGCCTAGCGAGTGTGACAAAAAAAAAATGCTGATGGCAAAAAAAATCCTTCTGCGACCAGATCGCTCCATATGCGCTGCTTAGGCAGTGACCATATGCACTGCTTAGGCAGTGACCATATGCGCTGCTTAGGAAGTGATATATGGCGAGGAAGGGGTTGATAGCTCTTAAAAGAGCCTTTGATATACTGTAAAAAAAAAAAAAAACAGTAAAAAAAAAATTAACCCCTAAAAAAATGCACAGACAGCAAAAATGTGCTGCTGTATACACAGCGATCAATTGCAGGGAAGGGGTTAAACACTGGAAACAGCTTTTATAAAAGCCTTTGGGTCTCAATTTTATTAAAAATATTATAATTAAAAACTCACATTATACAGCTCTGTCTGTCGCCCTCACTAAAACTCAAGTGAGAGGGAGGCAGATCTACACCGGTCAGATCAAATATTGACAAATATTGATCTAACCAGGCAAATGATGATGCTCACCTGAGCACCAAACCTCCATTGCCACTGATCAGCTGTTACTGATCGCTATACATGCGCTCAGACAGCTAAAAAAAAATTCTTTTTACGATAAACGTAATCCCCTAGCGAATATAATTAACCCGTGACGGGTGTAATAAAAAAGTTTTTAAAAAAAGTAAAAATGCTTCTGCAGCAAGATTGCTGCATTTGAGTCAGATCGCTGCTTAGGCAGTGATCTACAGCAAGCAAGGGGTTAATAGCTCTTAAAAGAGCCTTTTTTATACTGTAATGAATTACAGTAAAAAAAATGTACTCCTAAAAATGCACAGACAGCAAAAAATGTGCTGCTCTGTATGATCATTGTGTACACAGCGATCAATGGCAGGGAAGGGGTTAAATGGCTTTTATAAAAGCCCTTGGTGTTTAACATTGTATTAAATATTTTATTTTATTATTTTATTTAATTTTTTTACATTATCTGATCTGTCTCTCTCCCTTACTAAAACTAGTCAGGAGAGCGACCACCATCGGTTCTGGGGAGCCTGAAGGTGCTGCTAAGTGCCTCGCTAGCGAGGCACTTTAGCAACACCGGAGGTGCTTAGGAAGCAAACAATCGTTCGCTTCCTAAGCACATGTGTGCAGCGGGCCCAGACATTTATAAATGGCTGCTACGATCACTCCGGGGAGTGATCGTAGCGCGCCCCTGCACTTTTTTGGGGTGTTGCACAATGCCTCTACCTAGAGGCATTGTAGCAACACCGATAGAGTAAAGAAAGCGACCGCTGGTCGCTTTATTTACTCTGTTAAGTGCATGACGTGCCAGGCACGTCAGCTGTCGACAAGTCCACGATTTGCCGCGACGTGCCTGGCACGTCATCTGTCACCAAGGGGTTAAACTAAAAATAACAGTAAATTGTCTGCCTATAATTCCAGCTTTGCTACACGTTGACCAATAAAGCCCCTGATTCTATTTGATATTCGTATTAGGTTAGCTGGGGATAGAGGGGATTAGAGGACAGTCATGTGGGGATAGGACACTTCATCGCGGCTGCTTCCGCTCAGCCGCTTCACCGCCGACTCTGCACCACAAGACAGCTCGTCGCTGGAGATTTCATTGCGGGACATTTCATCGCTAAAGGTAAGTTTATTTCAGTATTTTAGCTATTTTAGTTTATTTTAGTAAGGGTGGTTAGAATTAGGGTTTAGGGGGTTATAATTAGGGTTTAGGGGTTAATTTTAGTATTAAGGTTCGGGGTTCATTTTAGTATTAGGGTTTAGGGGGTTAATTTTAGTATTAGGGTTCGGGGGTTAGTATTAGGGTTTATGGGGTTAGTATAAGGGTTCGGGGGTTAGTATTAGGGTTTGGGGGTTAGTATTAGGGTTTAGGGGGTAATTTTAGTATAAGGGTTCGGGGGTTAGTATTAGGGTTTGGGGGTTAGTATTAGGGGTCGGGGGTTAGTATTAGGATTTAGGGGGGATAGTATTAGGGTTTAGGGGTTAATTTTAGTATTGGGGTTAATTTTAGTATTGGGTTTGGGGGGGCACTTTGGGGGGGAATAATTTATTAGGGGGGGTTATTTTCTTTTTACTTTTACATTTGTAAGAGCTGACAGTTCAGCGCTGAACTGTCAGCTGTTACTTAGCCGCGGCCGCGATCAAACGGCCTCGTTATTCTTCTAACTGCCGCGCTGAACTGTCAGCGATGAAGATGCGGTGAAGAAGTGTCCTAGACTCAGTCATGTAACATCTTAAAACTATTTTGGAAATATTGTGGATTATGTCAAACATTTATGAATGTATTGTAACCCCCCTTATCTATGGCTTTCTTAACCGCGGGTTTAACGCACCAGTGGTTGACCGTGGCCCAGAAGAACAGGCGATAATCTCATGAGATCGCACTTTGGTGCATTAATCCAGTGCTGTATTTAGCTTGAGGCAAACAAAGCAAGTGCCCCTTTAAGAAAAAAAAAAACTTGATTGCCGGTAGAGGCAAGCAGGCAGCATGGGGAGCCGAACAGAAAGCACAGAAACCTCCGAGCTGCCTGTTCCGCTCCCTGTACAATATGACGGGGAAGTGTTGATGGGTCACGGATCCTGTCTGCATTCACCGTGTGGGGAGCCAGACAGGCAGCATGGTACGACACCATGCTGCCTGCCACTAGCCACCAGGGACCAGGGTAAGTCCTGGGGTGAGGGGGGATGCAGGCATGTAATGGGGTGATGGGGGCACGTAATGGGGTGATGAGGCATGTGATGGGGTTATGGTGACATGTGATGAGGTGATGGGGGCATGTAAATCGGGTTGATGGAAGCATGTAATGGGGTGATGGGGCATGTAAAGGGGTTATGGAGGCATTTAATAATGGGGTGATGGAGGCATGTAATAATGGGGGTGATGGAAGCATGTAATAATGGGGTCGATGGAAGCATGTAATTGGGGTGATGGGGGCATGTAATGGGGGATGAAATGGGGCGATGGAGGAATGCAATGGCGGTGACATAATTGGGGGATGGAGGCATGTAATGGGGTGATGGGGGAATGTAACTGGGGTGAGGGAGGCATGTAATGGGGGATGTAATGGGGTGATGGGGGTAATGGGGCATGCAATGGGGTGATGGGGTAATGGAGGCATGTGATGGGGGCATGTAATGGGGTGATGGGGCATGTACTGGGTGTGCAACGTGGGTTATGGGGCATGTTGTGGGTGTACAGTGTGGGTAGGGGGGTGCCCTAATTTTGTCTGCCTAGGGCAGCACAAAATCAAGATACACCACTGCGTTAATCCGCCCTTTGTTCAGCCTATCCATACTGAATTTTCTTTTTTCTTTATAATGTGCATTCCATGGGCCAAAAGAGATACTTACACAGATTAGCCATAACATTATGACTTTCAGAGGTCTAGCAAAGTCCATGCCTCAACGGGTCAGGACAATTTTGGCGACTGTCACAGTAGCCCCGCAACCAACCATGTTTTGCCATTTGTCCATGCCCATGTTCCGGCTGAGTTATGTGTGTTTTCCCCTGTGTTAACTGTGTGTTTAAAATGTATAGTGCACTGTTAAAAGAGCTTTATCACTAGTAACAGTTTCCCCAGGAATGTATTCTACAGTGAATCTGATTGGTTGGTAGGTAATAGGTATTCTGGCACCAAATTCAATTACCCTTTGTGTAGGTGTGAATTTGTAATCCTCTATGTCCTGTTTCCATTTACTATTCTATGTTAAACTTGAATCCTGTTATACTTCCTTTGTTTAATCTGTGTTACCAAGATGTGTTACTGTATATATGTCCCGTGTTTTGAATTAATAAGCAGTTCTTCTGATTTTACCCAACACGACCAGTCTCGTCCGCTATGTTGGGGGAAGTGCTAGTAGGGAACCAGTGATTATAGTCCCGTTTGGCTATTTGCTATTTACCGGACCTGAGGAGTGATTTTGTGGAACTGATTCCAGTAGGAGCTACCCATCTAGTAGCCCTCCCGTGATGGTGACTAACACAATATTAGGCAGGGTGTAATAATGTTATGGCTGATCAGTGTATATGCACTCAAGAGTATTTTGCAGACCATATTAGTTCAATAAAAATATCAATTCATATGATGCCTGCCCTCTCTGGCTGTGGGCGACCTAAAAATTAGCTGACTACCCTGAGCTCCATGATAAAAAGACAAAACTTTAGTGTAAACACCAGTAATTAAAACAGTAAACATATATATAATAAACATGAGCTTCTGGCACGTGTTCTTATGGCACTGCACAGACTGGTGACCTGCTCCAAACAGAGCACAGCGGAGATTCCAAAGCGCACCTAGGACTGACCTGAGGTAAATGAAACAGCAAAACTCTAATCCATTAGGAGGAATAATCCATGCAGAAATGAGGTGTGTCTACTAGAAATTTCATTAGATGAAAGGCATGTGAGCCAAATAGCTGCTATCCGCTTAGCACATTAACTCCCATGATCTTACTCTCATGTGCCATGAACATTAACTTCCAGAGACTCTAGGTAAAGAGTGGAAAATAAGGTGAACTTTAAATAGGTTATGTAAGTAAATAGATTATTCAGACAGAGGCTTTCAAGCTGCCCTGTCACATTTTTCGGAGCTATTGATGTGTGCAAAATTGCATGGACTTGGTAAATAATAAGTGGATGAAGACTTGAGACTTGCGAGTATCTAGGTGTATAGTTACCTCAAGAAATTTAAACATGGCATATTGAAGGGTGTTGCACTTGATTAAATTGCCTCATATATCATGTGTTGGAGGTTAATTGTTAAGTATTGGAGCCAGCACCATGTTATTATAATTGAATCATTTAGTACACATAGTTCATAAGCCATTCAATTTTGAATCTCAGGCTTCCTTCCCACACAATTATTCTGCTTTCCAGAGAATATAACTTGGCAGTTTAACAAATTAAAATTCTACAGGCATTCCTCCCTTTGGCTGCCAGAATACATAAATCAGCAGTGAAGTCAGCACAGTGAACCTTGAACTATATCCATAAAGTCTTCAAAAAGTTTCCAGCATATTGATTTTATTTATTTGTTTTATTCAAAACAATGTTGTGAAATGTTTGGGTGATATTTTAAAAAAGAATCACCCATTACACATTTGTAAGAAAGAAGAAGCTATGAGCAGGCCTATAAAACTTGTGAATTCGCACATTAGCAGTCTTGTAGACTGTCTGTTATCAAACTAGCTCATATGTGTATCAGTGAGTTTTGTTTTTCAGCCGCCAGCTGGGGTTTGTTCCTGTAATGCTGAAATAAACATTAGATTCATGGCGCCATAGCTGAATATGTTTTAGAAAGACATTTTTAGACACAGGCCACCATCAAAGGGAATGGGCCATTCAAAGGAGAATGGACAGTACCTCACTTTACTTCTGTACTGGACAGTTGTGATAATTTGGGGAGATAAGGAGACCGCTAAGCTGGTAAACTGTATTTTTTGCTCCATAAGACTCACTTTTTTCCTCCTCAAAAAAGTGAGGGGAAATGTCTGTGTGTCTTATGCAGCGAATGTAGTAAATTTTCAGTACTCACCTCCTTGTTGCTGAATCTCCGATCGTTTCCTCCGTGCAGTCTAGTCGCTTTTTTATTTATTTATTTATTTTTAACTTTATTGAAGTTGCGCGACCGGAGTTTCCTTCCTCCATGCAGGAGAGAAGACTGCACGGAGGAAACGATAGGAGATACAGCAACAACGAGGTAAGTACTAGGGAAGGGGGGGGGGGCAAAATCCTGGCATATTGAGGGGCAAAATCCTGGCATATTAAATGGCTAAATCCTGGCATATTGAGGGGCAAAATCCTGGCATATTAAATGGCTAAATCCTGGCATATTTGGGGGCAAAACATGTCATATTGAGGGGCAAAACATGGCATATTGAATGGCTAAATCCTGGCATACTGAGGGGCTAAATCCTGGCATATTGAGGGGTTAAATTCTGGCATATTGAGGGGCTACATCCTGGCATATTGAATGGCTAAATCCTGACATCTTGAGGGGGTTTTCTTGTTTTCCTCCTCTAAAAACTAGGTGCGTCTTATGGTCAGGTACGTCTTATGGAGCGAAAAATATGGTAGTTCCCAACACAGGTAATCACATACACAACTTTAGAAGCAGGAAGAGGTACAAACCTGTGTCAGTTGTTGTGATGTTGCAGGATCTGTATCTTGAGGTTCCAAAAATACCTCACACACTGAATGGATATATTACAATCCTGGTATCGTATTAGTGTGATGGAGGAATAGACAGTAATAATACTGTATTTTGTAATCCAGCAATATTGTGGTTAAACCAGCAGACACAGTAATACACTTGTAATCCAGCCATGGAACGGTAAAACAAGCAGGAATGGTACTGTACTTGGAATCAGCAATGCGGGGGTTAAACAAGCAGAATGGTACTGTACTTGTAATTCAGCAATGCAGTGGTTAATATGAATGGCAGCGGTACAGACAGGGGCACATGCAATAGAATGGTCAGCAAACAGTCCAGGGTCAGGGGAATAGGCAAACTTCATAAACAAGAAAACGGGAGCCCCCGGGGGGCAGCAGAGTCAACCTGAGGGGGCATTGACTGGGTTAGGAAAGGGTTAATGGCTTGAGGGTAAGGAAGTGGGTTGGTGTTATAACAGGGAGGAGTTAGGTCCTATATAAGCGATAGCAGCCATTTTAAGGATCACTCATTTTGTGAAAAGATTCACCTACCTTGATTTTAGTCTTTTGTTTTGCAGGTTCAGTTTGATCTTCGCCTGTCAAGAATCTGATGATGGAGTCTGATCTGGATGGCTTACTGGAGGGGATCCGTGCTGCTGTAAGGACCAGAGGAGCAGATTGGCTGCGGGAGCAACTTGGGCCCGAATTACAGATGTCAGCGGCGGGAGACGGAGCATCGCGCCCGGTGCGGCAGACAAGGCCTCCGCAACGCCTGAGTCCAGAAGCGGGAGGGCGGCGGAGACGAAAACGGAGCCCGGCGGCGGAGCTACAGGTGGGCCGGAAGCGCCCACAGAAGAAAGGACCGTGTCAGGCCGCCAGGGGGACGGTGCCTGCGGCGGGGGAAGCAGAGGAGGCGAGACCCGGGCCTTCGGGCCTAGCGCGGAAGGCAGGTGGAGCTTTGACAGCAGGCCGTGGAGGTCGAGGCCGCGCTGCGGCCTTACCGGGAGTAGATGCGGACCGCATGGCGTGGGAGACCCAGGAAACTGAGGTAACGGCCGTGTTAGGGCCTAGGGATCCGGTTGAGGCAGGCCCCAGTATAATTACCCCGGGGATCGTGGAGGACAGGGATGAGGATGGAGAGTCAGGCACCCCCCCATCGGGACAGAGAGAGGCTGGACGGGGGGTGGCCCTGGGACCCGGTTTGAGGCCTAGAGCAGGGACAACCAGGAGCCCTTCCAGGGGTTCCTCACCTTTACTTTGGAGTCAGTCCCCAGTGAGAGAGGAAGGTTTTGCAGTGCACCGGAGGAATCGGGTTTCGGTTAACAGGGATAGTGAGCCGTGCAGTCGCAGGGAATCGGTGGCAAGGTAGCGCAGGTCCCAGGACAGAGGTTCATCAAGGGCCCAATCCAGCGGAGGCAGGTCAGAATCGTATAGGAGGGAGGTCCGGTCCGACAGGTACTACGCAGACAGGTCTGAGAGGGCCACATCTAGGGGCACATCACCCAGGAGGGGTTGGGAAGATTGGAGGAAGCAGCAACGTCAGGAAGCACAGGGACGGTCGGCCCGGTACTGCAGGTCTCCCCGGCAGGGACAGGGGGAGTTGGCAGGACGAAGAGGAGCAAGCCCACAGTCAGGTCATCGGGGTAGCCCAAGGGGTCACCGAAGTCGGACACCTACCCCCCCACGGCGTCCTTACGGCCCAGCTCACGTCAGGGGTTATAATACCGAGGAGAGAATGGAAAGTGACAGGGAGCGTACAGGGAGGCAGTCAAAGGGCAGGAGTCAGGTGGTACGAAACCTGGTACCAAGTGGAGTCGCTCACGACCCGGCCCAGGCTGGGGTTAGTGTTTCTTCCAGGGCTGCAGGACGGAACCCGAGGATGTCGACACCTGTGGCGAGGGACCGAGTTACGGCTGCAGGACCGGCGGAGGCAGCCAACACAGCTTCTACAGGGATTTCGGAGGGAGGACGGACAGAGAACACGGCCCAGAAGTTGCCGACTGCTGGGGGCCCAACTGGTGAGTCCAGAGAATACACTTCACATACGCAGAAGCTAAGGGACGGCTTAGAGCTACTGTTAGACTCATTGAACGAACACGGGTCCACACCAGGGGTGGGTGAAGTGTGGGCACCAGGCAGGGTGATGGAAAAGGGGGTAGTTAGCAGTAGTCCGGGGGAGGGAATCCCGACAGTGGCTCCCCCTAATACTCCGCAGGCAGCGGAAATATCAGGGCCTTTGCTGGGTGTTGAGTTAAGTGAGAATACTGCGCAGGTAGGGGATATTTCAGAGGTAGCGAGGCTGGGCGGTTACATGTCACTCGCGGGCCCCTTGGGGGCGCATTTGAGGTCAGAGATTAGGGAAAAAGTGGTGAAGGGAGAATATGTGGAGATTTATGCTCTTCTCCCTCTTGAGGAGTTCCTTGACCTCAAGGAGGAAGATAAAAAGGACTCCAAGAAAGAGGAGGAGGAGAAAAAGCAGAGGTATAGGAAGATTCCCAAGACCTTTGGGACTTGGTTGCGCGCTTTTTATATCCTGGCAGGCATTACAGTACGAAAGTCCCCTGAGGTATGCAAAGCTTTGTTTTGCTACCTGGACGGGATTTGGGAAGCATACCGCACCTACGGCGGATTGGCGTGGTGGCGGTATGACGAGCAATTTAGGCAGGGACCCCGGGGATGCGTTGGGATCAGATTGATCTCCCACTTTGGCTAAAATTGATGATGGCGCAAAAAGCGGCGCCCTTTCATGGAGGGGTCGGCGGGGGGAATGCGCCAGCTTCGTCGGCCACACACAAACCGGGGTTTTGCTGGCAGTTCAATGAAGGAATCTGTAAGTGGGGAGCGGGGTGCAAATTTAAACACGAATGCACCTACTGTGGAGGCTCCCACAGTAGTCTGCGCTGCTTTAAGAAGGGTAAGTCCGGTCAGGCAGGGTCCGCCGCAGCTTCAGCAGGAAATGCGGTTCCCATTGGGGGCCACCCCGGTGCGGCTAAACGCGATGCTGCCTTGGCTAAGCCTTTACTCTAATGTACAGGATGCAGCGCTGTTGCGGGAGGGTTTTTCCACAGGGTTTTTCATTCCCCATGTTGACAGAAAAGGGGGGCGTTTCCATAGGAATTTGATTTCAGTTGATTCTTACCCAGAGGTGGTTAGGGAAAAGTTAGGGAAGGAAGTCATGTTGGGGCGCATGGCAGGGCCTTTTGAATCCATTCCTATGACAGATCTTAGGATTTCTCCTCTAGGGGTGGTGCCAAAGAAGGAACCTGGGAAGTATCGGCTGATACATCACTTGTCCTTCCCTTATGGTACCTCTGTGAATGATGATATCGACAGAGACCTCTGTTCGGTATCATACACCTCCTTTGACCAGGCGGTCGATGTGGTGAGAAAAGCAGGGCCCGGGGCCCTCATGGCAAAGGCTGACGTAGAAGCTGCCTTCCGGCTGCTTCCTATTCACCCTCAATGTCACCATTTATTGGGATGTTGTTTTGAGGGACGGTTTTACGTTGACCTCTGTTTGCCTATGGGGTGTTCCATTTCCTGTTCTTACTTCGAAAAATTCAGTTCTTTCTTAGAGTGGGTGGTCCGGCAGGAATCGGGTAGTCGCAGGATTGTGCACTATCTGGATGATTTTTTTTCTGCGTTGGGCCGGCGGGCTCTGACGACTGTCGTTTCTTGCTGCGCACACTGGAATGGGTAGCTGGCTGTTTTGGGGTTCCCTTAGCGGCTGATAAAACGGAAGGGCCCAGCACTTGCTTAAGCTTTCTGGGCATTGAGATTGATTCTTTGGCTGGGGAGTGCAGGTTGCCTCAGGATAAGTTAGTAGCCCTTAGGGACGGCGTAGCTGAGATGCAAAGGGCAAAAAAGGTGACACTGCTGCAGATGCAGTCTTTACTGGGAGGCTTAATTTTGCTAGTAGGGTGATCCCCATGGGGAGAGTCTTTAGTAGGAGCCTTTCTCGGGCTACGGCGGGCGTTTCGGCTCCCCATCACTTGATCAGAATTACTAGACCATTGAGGGAAGATTTGGAAATTTGGGATACCTTTTTGTTGCACTTCAATGGGAAGGTTTTCTTTCGGAAGGCGATGGTGTCTTCGCAGGATTTAAACCTTTTCACTGACGATTCTGGCAGCGTGGGCTTTGGGGCATATTTTGGGGGTTAATGGTGCGCTGAGAAATGGCCTGAGGAATGGAAATCATGCCCTTTGATTAGGAATTTGGCGTTCCTGGAGATGTTCCCGGTAGTGGTTGCGCTGGCTCTATGGGGAGACAGGTTAAAAGACAGAAGGGTGGTCTTTTATTCTGACAACCAGGCGGTGGTAGAGGCAATTAATGGGCTTTCAGCTTCTTCTATGCCGGTGATACGGCTCCTTAGGCGGCTGGTGCTTTTGTGCATGTCCCTCAATATAGCCTTTAGGGCAAGACATGTACCGGGATATTTGAATGTCATAGCTGATTCTCTCTCTCGGTTTCAGTTTTCCCGATTTCGGCTGGTGGCTCCGGAGGCAGAGGAGGTGGGGGTGAGATGCCCGGAGGAGATGTGGAAGCTAGGAACATCGTGCTTGCACATTGGGTGAGGGCATCTTTAGCCCCGTCAACTTGGAAAGCTTATAGCAAAATTTGGGGGGAATGGGAAGATTTATTGAGCCAGGTAGGTGCTGAAGGTTCTTCAACTGATAGATTGGACACCTTATTGTGGTTTATATTTCGGCTAATGTTGGCAGGTGTGTCCCCAGCAGTACTGGAGCGTAACATGTCAGCGTTGGCGTTCCTGTTCAAATTTAAGGGTTGGCCGGATTTCACAAAGAATTTCCTGATCAAATTGGCATTGAGGGGGTTTAAGAAGGGGAAGAGGGCTCCCGATAGAAGAAGGCCAGTATCGGTGGCCATTCTGGAAGGCTTGCTGGAGGCTTTGCATGTTATCTGTGAAGATGCTTATGAGGAGGTTTTATTCTCGACTGCTTATGTTTTAGCTTTCTTTGGGGCTTTCAGAGTGGGGGAGCTGGTAAGTGCGAACAAACGTACAGCTGGTGGGATTCAAGGATCGGATACCCAGGTGGAGTCAGGTAAAGTGCTTATCTGGTTGCGGAGATCTAAGACGGATGTTTTTGGGAAAGGTTGTAAGATCACGCTGCATGCCTTACCTGGGCATGGTTGCTGTCCTGTCCAGTGGGTTTCACGGTTTTTGGCTATTCGCCCAGCGGTAGGTCTGGGGGGTTCGTTGTTGATTCATGCAGACGGCAGCTCGCTCTCGAGGTTTCAGTTCCAGCAGGTGTTCAAGAAAGGTTTGGTAAGGTTGGGCCATGATGCTTGTCAATTTGGCACTCATTCTTTTCGCATAGGGGCAGCCACGGAAGCGGCCAGGTTGGGTTTTAAAGAGGATATCATTAAGAAAATTGGGAGGTGGGAATCTCAGCGATTCCGTTCTTACTTAAGGCCTAAGGGTCTGATGTGGTGATGGTTTTGTATCATGTCACTGTTTGAAGTTTCTGTTACAGGTCTTGTCGCATGGATTGTCGGCCACTCTTATGTGTTCTGGGCGAAAAGGAGAGCTGCAGTTCGGATGGCCGGTAGACAACTGGGCTTTCCTGACAACGTCCTGTCCATTAAGTGGTTCGGCTTCAGGGGATATGGCTGGAGTGACATTTGGTTTGAGATGTTTCAAAAAATATTGCAGGGCAGGGTCCCCGATTTGGTGCTGATTCACGCTGGGGGTAATGACCTAGGTTTGATCCCCCAGAGGGAATTAGTACGTCAAATGCAGAGGGATCTGTTGCGTCTGCAGGTTGTGGCTCCTGAAGTGCAAATAGTGTGGTCAGAAATAGTCCCGAGATTAAGTTGGAGGCATGCCAGGGATCACGTAGCGCTCAGCAAGAGTAAGGGTAAGATTAATAAATTGATGGCTAGCTTTATCAGGGCCCAGAGAGGGGTGGTAATTCGCCATTGGGAATTGGAAAAGGTGCTTCCAGGGGCATACAGGTATGATGGGGTTCACCTGAATGATGTGGGTCTGGATTTGCTTAATCTGGGTTTCCAAATAGGTCTAGAGCGAGCTTTGGCGCGTGGTGGGGGGGCGCATCCAGTTTGAGGCGTCAATGGATGGCTGGTGGCGTAGATTGCAAGGGTAGTGCACTTTAGGGAGAGTTTTATGTATGTTTGGATATGTTATCCAGTTGGTTGTTGGTGTGTTTGGTGGTTCTGAGCAAGTTGGTAGCTCAAACCGGGTGGGAGGGGGATCTCGGTATGCCCCTCCTTTATATGTGTTTATGTGTGTTATGTGTTTTAGGTGTTTGGTTGTAATATTGTTATTATAAGTTTTGTTATCAGTATGCAAATTATTTTATATCTTTTGGGTGTCATTGCCAAGTTTATGTGAATAAAGGGTGGGGTAATGTTATACTAGGAAATGACAGATGATGTTATTTTAATAAAGATATGGCCATATTTAAAAGTATGGCCATAATTATTTTCCATAAATTCTGGTGTCTGTCATTATTGGGGGGGTTTATAGGGGGCATTAACCCGAGAATTGACTATACCCTAGTCAAGTACTGGATCAAATACCAGAAAATCAGCACAACGATCAACAGACTAGGTAGAGGAGATCCAGAGGACAGGAATAAGCCAGAGAACAATCCAAAGTCAGAAACAAATAAATCAACGATAGCAAAACGATAGCAGCAGAAAACACGAGAATCACCAAGCACTGGTGAGACTGTGAGAACCATTTTTAAATGTCCCCACTAGTCGCGGGATAGTGTCCCTGATGATGTCACGCCGAGTTCCGATATCAGTGGCAGTGGAGTAGCGCGTGTCACCGGCGGTTTATAGACTTCGGCTTTTAGAATACGTGTAATACTATTGCCTTTCTATAAACCGAACGAGAGCCCCATTCATAAGAAATTCTTATGAATGGGGCTCTCGTTCGGTTTATAGAAAGCCAATAGTATTACACGTATTCTATAAGCCGAAAGTCTATAAACCGAAGGTCGTGTAGTACTATTGCCTTTCTATGAACCGAACGAGAGCCCCATTCATAAGAATTTCTTATGAATGGGGCTTTCGTTCGGTTTATAGAAAGCCAATAGTATTACACGTATTCTATAAAACGAACGAATAAAACGAAACGAAAAAAATGAACGAATTTCGTCTGAAACGAATGCAGTAATGAACGAAATTCATTTTAGACGAAATAAATAAAATTTTCGTCCAAATGGACGAAAACGAAATGAAAAATTTAGTTTTGTACATGTCTAGTACACAACAGCTGGTGTTCCATAGGCTAATAATCATGAGGGAATATTTTATTTAAAACACATTTAAATGTGTGGGAAACACATTGCAATGCACCATATTGTATCTAAAGAGTTATTTTTTCCCATCTTTTAGCCATTTCATCCTGTAATTTCTCTCCTTGATCTGACCAGATCTTACGTTTTCTTACTCCAAGCTAGAGCACTTAAAGAACATAGAGCCATGAACTTTGGTACCCTTGTGATAGAAGTAAACCTACCAAGGCCCTACCAGAAAACTGTGCAGGGCAGGGCATCCCTGTTATGAATATAGCAAGCCAGAAAGTGAAGGGTTAAGGTACAGCAGACAAAGCAACACCTGACAAACTCCTTCCACTAGAGGCAAAAATGTGAGATTTTGTGAAATGTGTCAAAATTTATCTATGATCAGGTCAGTTTTTTAATTTCAACATACAAGTAATCTGTGCTGGGGTAAGATCTGGGTGCCATCTGAGAGCTGGAGTAAATCCTAGTGTCATCTGTGTACTAGGGCAGGTCCTGTGAGTACAGTTTGGTTGCTGGGGCAAGTCCTGAGAGTAGGGTTGCAACCTGGCCGGTAAAAATTGGCATGATACCAATGTTAAGTCTATTGAGGCAGTAGCTTGGCTGGCAATTTTTTGAAGAAAAGGTGGCAACCCTACCTGTGAGTGCAATCTTGGTGCTGGGGCAAGTACTGTGAGTAAAATAGGGTTATGGGGTAAGTCCTGTGACTGCAATCTGAGTGCTAGGGCACATTCTGCGAGTAATTTGACATCACCTGTGGCATAGTGTGCAAATTAACTGCTTTTCAATGGGAAATGTGTAATTTGCCATATGTGATGGCAGGGAGACTCCACAGACACATTTAAAACTTTTTTTGTTCTCCTAACTTAGGCATTTGCTTGCAATTTTGTTAATACAATATATAGATAATTTTCAATCATTTTTATGTTCTACATTCACAGTAAAAACAATATTTAGGTGATACAGTCCCTTTAACCCAGGACCAGGGCTGGCACTACCGATAGGCAAAGTAGGCGCAGGGTAAGTCTTGGGTGTACAATGTTTGTGATGGGGCATGTCCTGGGGTTAGTTCTGAATCTGCAATGTCAGTGTTGGGGGGGGGGGGGGGTTGCAAGGTGGTGCCATGGCAAGGGATGTGTGGGTAATAAAGAAAGGAGAAATGGAGAAATCTGGTGAACCCACATGCTTATTTGAATCAGACTATCACACGTGTTGCAGGAGGATCTCCTTGCGCTGCTCATGCACACTGCCTGTCAAAGCTGCTGTATTGTGCAGGTCTATTGGTCCAGTCCCAGCTACTATGACAGAATTATATGTTATTTAAGTGTCCTTTTCTGATTGCTCATCTGTTTCCAAGAACTGTCTTACTTCTGCCCAGTGGTATTGTGTCTGCGTTGCTGTTATCTCTTATCAGACCAGGCGCCATCTGTTCATGTTTTTCTGAGTGAGAAGAATAAACAAAATAAGCAGGGGAAGAAAAACTGACACCTCTAACCCTTTGAGTGCCAGTGGACCGTGGCCCCAATTGAAAGCCTGGTTTGATTTTAATTGTTTCTTGGTGCTGGTTCATGAAACATAAAATTACATCAGCGTTATTTACAGGTTTCTACATTTTATTCAAACCAGTTTGATGCGCCTTATTTTTTCATGTTACCCAATAGCCATGAGGGATATGATCAAGAATTGCGAAGCACACTGCTTCATTTATAATTGGCAGTATATGTCACTTACCACTTCTTTTGTAAAAGTAATGTGTAAACAGAAGACATGCAGTGTGTTTAAATGTAATACCGGCATCCCAGTAATGAATTTACAAAACCATAAAATCCCATTCATGTGTAAACATTTAATCATGGCACTTTGCTTTTCAGTGTAAAAAAGTTTATTTTGTATATTACACACTGTAGCTAAGTTTATTTGTGTACAGCAAGTACCTTACCTGGACAATCATCAGAGAATCAGCACTCACCTCATTGTGCTTCAATAAATCCACGTACGACCAGGGTGACCACTTTACCAATGTATTCTGGAATGCTTTAATAAAATGCGTATACTGGGACATTGTCTACATTTTATATTTATATCTTTCTACTATTTTTTTTCTAAAATTATATGGTCACCCTACCAGACACAAAACATACTTTAATATGACTAAATATGTTTTACGAGAAGAGAGATATCATTAGATTTTATCTCATGCAAACATGACTGTTCGTTAATTTGTTTGCAGATTTATTTATTTTTTAGTCTGTTAGTGCCTTAATTAAAATAAGAAAACATTGAGGGACTAAGGAGTGGCATTACCATGTAAGCAGTTTTTTAGAGGCCCCAGAATGGCCTTTGAATCGAAAGTAGTTATGTAGACGGGTCCCTACATGATCTTTCAATTAGGCCTCCCCAAATACGAAGATCCCCAAGTCTATTATTACAGCTGTCTACATTTCTTAACACCTGATTCTAGGTATTTGACAGACTAACGGGTCTACTCAATAGAGAGAGAATTGAGGGAAAGTTAGATGGGGATTTTAAACTTTAGGTCAATGTAGCCGAGTTGGAAAAATTCTCCAATGCAGCTGAATGGAAGAATTTTTTCCAACTTGGCTTCTTTGGCCTTAAGTTTGAAATTCCCATCTCAATTCCCTGCAATTCTCTCTTTATTGATTAGACCCTAAGATATTTCACAATTATCTATTGGTCATTGCTGGATAAATTGCATTTCCATTTCATTTTCTGTAGTGTTAAGAACTGATGTCTGTTCCATTTAAAGAACTATGGGATAACTGAGTTTAGTACACATGTTTAAGAAAAAAGAAAAAAAAAGTACTATTATTACCATTTTTTTAATTGGCTAATGACTTTTTTCTGTTTATTGTTTTTGAACTACTATTGAACATGTCATCCAAACATGACTGATAACAGCTTCAGGCTGGCTTCAAAGTCTTCCCCTTTCATTTGTACAGATCCATGAAACCATGTGTCAAACCATTAATCATATGTGCTGGGAGCAATATCAGTCAGAGTGGGGGTACACGCCTCCTACCTCAGCCAATGACATTTTGTTATGAGAATATGACCAGGTTTAGGGCTGGGTGTGCCCCACAGGTTTTCCAGTCCAAAATCATATTACAGTACTCTGTAACACAAGCCTGCCAGCTTATTTTTTGCATGCTGTACATGTATTTAATATATGTGAACTGCACTTACTTTTACTTTAAAGGGACACCCACTAAAAAAATGAAAGGGTTTTTTATTTTGCATTGTTGATTTCAGATATACTTTTGTTTTTGTTTGTGAGTTTATTTTATAAAATATTTTACTAAACAAGTGTGACTTGGTGTCGCCATTTTGGGAAATATAGTGTTTTGGGGGTGCAAACCTCCCAGAGACTTTAACCCCTTTGTGACGTTAGGAAGTACTATGCCGTCCTGATTTTAGTGCCTAAAAGTCGTTAGGACGGCATAGTATGTCCTGTGTTAAACAGCTCATCGTGGCACCAGCTACATTTCTCTAAATCGCGCAGAGTCCGAACTTCCGGTTTCTCACGATTTTTTGGCAGGGACCCACAGGGTCTATTAAGACCCTGATCGGGTCTCTGCCATAGTGTTCCTGGCTTGTGATCAGTGGCCAGGAACAAATAGTGACGTTTTGGTGCTTGAGTCTTTTGGGACGCAAGCACCATGCGTCACAAAGGGGTTACTAGTACCCATCATTTTGGTGCTGGGGACACAAAATGCAGTCTATAAGTCAGAATTCTGCATTGAATGGGAGGGTAATGTAACTATTACATCACAAGCTGGAAGAGTTATGATGTTTGATCAGGTCAATCTCCTCTGTTTGTGTTGGAAGGCAGGTAAAAAAAACTTGTATACCGTCACCTTGTCCTGCCCACTATGATACACAGGCGCAAGTAAGAGAGATGCGGTATATCTTATGACATCATCATGCAGGCTTTGGCCACAGTTGTAAAGTTAGACTAGCTGGAAGATTTTGGAAAATGTTGCTTCATGGGTAAAATTCTCAAAATGGATGCTGGAGATAAACACCTAATTTTATTTTTACGTTCATATGCAATTAATTAAATTAAAGAAGAAAAACAGTGGCATTTGTCTTATATATGTGTTTGTTTTAAATTTATCAGATTATCTAGTTATATCATATGTAAGTGGTAGAGTCCCTTTAAAACAGTTTACCATTCTACTGTAGTTTTACATTGAAAATAATTTCATAGGGGCCTCTAACTTCAGTGACATCCACTAAGGAAGGCTTGGAAAATGGGCAGGGTAAGCAACTGCAATAACTTTATTTGCCTTTTTTTTAGCAGATGGGAAGTGTTTCCTTTTCTTTATGTGATGCATTACTGAATAATGACATGGAATGTCCTGTATTAAAATGGATGGTGGAAGTGATCAACTATCACTTCTACCACACAGCCGGTGTTGCTGCAATGCCTCGATATAATATACTATAATATTTTACTTGTATTGGCAAAACAGCATATTTAGTATACATTTTTCCTAAGAAAAATACATTTTATTTTCTGATTGCCCAATCACACCCCACTGTACACTATGTTCTGTGTTTCACAGCTGTTCGCTCTTCACCATGTGACCCGATGCACAGGTGAATCTACTATGCTTTGAGTTTGCTCTTGTTTCTGGCAGACAATCAGAATTTAAACATTGCCACCCTGAATGTTCCCATTAACCATTGACATTATGTATTAATCAGCAAAAACAAAGTATTTTAAATTACACTTTATAGCAGTGATTTACAAACCAGTGGTGAATAATCACCAATAGTACAGGATTTCCAGTACACTTGTCTCATAGGAAACAGCATAACACACTTTTTGCAGATTATTTTTACTTTATATTTGTGATTAAATGTGCAATGTCAGAGTTGGCACTGCCGCTATTTATTACATCTACCTACATTGCCTCCTTTACTTTTTCACCATTTCTGTCTCTGGTAATCTTTTGTCCAATGCTCTTTCTTCGTCAAACCTCATGTGATGTAATGAAGGGTGACAGTGAAACATATTCCTCAAGGTAATAAAAAGACTTGTGTGTCATTGCACATTTAGGATATAGACTGTGACTAGGGTTCCCACCTTTTCTACAAACCGGCCATACTACTGCCTCCATAGACTTAACATTAACCTCAAGCCATTTTTTTACCTGCCTGCCGGTAAAATACCGGACAGGTGGCAACCCTAAGCATGACAAGGTCCCCAGTAGAGGCTCTGTGCACATAATGGGACTTGTTAGCAATTATTTTTGGACATACCCACAACACGATAACAAGGTTGTGTTCACTTATGTTTCTTGTTGTCTATACCTAAGCGGTATATTCACTAAACAGATACTGGATATTGACACACCAGGTGGAAAGCTTAGGCCAGAATAGCCAGACATATTGTTTTACAAGTCTGCAAAGTTTCTCAATTCAGTGATCTATCCAAATTCAGCCCAATGCAATGTTTAGTATCTGAACTCCTATGCATGAGGTGTTTCACCAGGAACCATACTTCACCATGGTTAGTTGTGGTGTAAATTCAAAAAGCCACAAAAGTCCACTGAATAAGTGAGACAGAAGGCAAAGGAGCTCCCATTAGATTAGTGAAGATTACCAAAACATTACCAATCGGCAATAATTCAGGATCTGCTCTCACTTGCACTTGACACTCCACGAGATGCAGTAATGAGGAAACATACTGATGTCTGAATAACCACGAATATGTAACTGCACATTGAATCAAAAGATTGGAATAATGTTCTGGTTTATTGGGTTCGAGAACAAGTTATTTGCTGTCTGCAACTAGTATGAACTGGTATGTCAGTTTACTTGTGAGTTAGCAATCCAAATATTCCATGGCCATGAGTTTTAAAAGAGTGAACATTGGATCAGATTACAGACCTTGTAGATTTCCACTAAATTACTGTTCAAAACGGGGAATCCCCCCCACCCGATGAAGTCACAGCGGTGGCGAAACGCGGGTCAGGCTAGGGTCTCTTGTCCTCCCCATAACCAACCTGTGCATAATTGATTTTGGTGTCCGTTTCTTGGTGTACATGGTGCCAGTCCTCCCTCCGTCATCTTAGTTGTAGTCCAAACCTTACATTCATCTAAACAAATGGGCAGACCTGGCTGCACCATAGATCAATTTACAACTATAGTAGTTAAATGCCTAATTTTGATATTAAGTGTATGCATTATGTACCTGCACCTTATGCTATACTTACAGCAGGAATTATCACGGTATAATTGTTTTGCGCATATTGTTCAAATGTATCGCTTGTTGGTAACAGTGAGTTAGTTATTTAACTTGACACAGCATGATTTCGGTCAGCTGCAGAATTTAAAGGAACATTTTCTTTTTTCTCCTTTTTTGCCATTCAATCATACTATTATATGTTGGAGATCTGTCTCACTGGATCACAACTAATGATTGTATGACTAGTGAAATCTCTCTCACTGGATCTGCATATTCGCCATCAGATATTATATATATTTTGCTGGCTATTCTTTATAGCCCTGGCCATATCTATTAATACATAGTGGAGACATCAGTCCCTTTTGAGGTGGAAGTCTATTCACTCTAATTGTACATATATATTTTCTTTTTACCGTGAACCTGCCATAACAATTATACTGTTTTTGCTATAGTGTGTGCCTTACAAACCTAAGGGAAAGATATTGCTTATTGATTATTATCATATTCTAATACCATGCCAAACAATTCAGTATGTGATTTACCTCCTGGCTTACTGCACAAGGTTGTAGAACGGTGGTAGGACAACAGACCCCTTTCAGTAATCGTTTTTTCAACAATATTCATATGTCCTGACATGACTCTATTCTGTCATTAGCGTTCATATTTATGACTGCATTACAACTGGATTACTGTCCTTGCACCCCATTCTACAGTCTAGAGAACTATCTATAGTAGATTAACTTACATTTTATTATCTATGGCTATGCAAGATTGATTTTATTCATATTATCACCTATTTCACGGTTTGTTTGTTTTTTCACTTTTTTTGCTTGTTATATGTGTGTCATTTTATCAGTTACTAATAAAAGTTACCTCTTAACCTGGCAAGACTTCACATACATCCATACTAATATTTGTCTAGTTTTAGGGTTACCCCCTAGTGGAAGTCTCCTTACTTTGTATCAGAGCTCCTTCAGGGATCTTTTACATATATTGTATTTTGTACATGGACACAGAATATGTGTTTGCTTTATAGATAAGGTTCTGCATTTAATACATACATCAACTTAGCAATTCTAACTGCACAATGAAGCAAAAGATTGGAATAATGTTCTGGTTTATTGGGTTCGAGAACAAGTTATTTGCTGTAACTAGTATGAACTGGTATGTCAGTTTACTTGTGAGTTAGCAATCCAAATATTCCCGGGCCATGTGTTTTAAAAGAGTGAACATTGGATCAGATTACAGACCTTGTACATTTCCACTGAATTACTGTAGAGAATGTGACTTCTCAGTGATATGTCAAGATTAAATGTTAATGGCAAAGTAAAAACAAAATATTTTCTAATTTAGGTAATATGCAAAAAATAAATAATAGGCATCAGCATAAACCTTCACATTTTGTATGCTATAATGAAGCCTGGTAACAATAAAACATTTTTTGATTGGCTAACTCATATCACATGATTTAGTGGCAGCCAGCAGCCCCCTAGCATTGAAAGGTTTTGGCCCTGGTTACCAAACTAACATAATTAGACAAATGGACAGAGAATAGTTCATGCAATTGCCATTTCTGCAGCCTGTCATATACAAAGGCCACAGTCAGTATTATAAGCAAAATATAATATATTGCTGTATACGGTTAGTATGGACTGCAAAGCTGTGACAGCTCACTGTATCATTAGCAGGTTCAGTCACTCTGTTGGAATGAACTACTTACAATTCCAGGAATAAGTTAGACGCTTATGTTAGAGAATTTTTTAAATTCCTGGTGGTCTGATGTGTTGCATGAGTTTCTGTTTATCCCTGAAACAATACAGACTCCTCACATACAAGTCTCCAATATATCACTTTTCAATCCATTTAATATCAGATATTTTCTAGTTTCTCATCCACTCACTCTTTTATGGACAGATTCCGCTGTCCCTTATTCCAGCAATATTTTCGAATATATAGTAGCCTATCATGAATTAAAAAAAAAATAATAATAATTACATATTACAACAGGATTTTTTTCTCATAAATAATAAAAAGATTTAAAGAAAAACTCTATATAATTAAAAACTACACTCAGCCCAAGAAGCCACATCCATGTGACCATCAAGGTTAGGAACTAATTACATGCAATGGGATCACACGGTTGAATGTTGCAATCAGAAGAAATAATGACTTGCAGAGGCGTCACTAGGGTTGGTGTCACCCAGTGCGGTAACTCATGGTGTCACCCCCTGGATTTCCTCCAGTACCATGCCAAACAGATTCCTTAGTAATGCCAGTCAGATGGCCCATTAAATATGCCACATACAGGAGCCCCAAAAATTATGTCACATGCAGGAGCCCTTTAACTATGCCACACACAGGGGCCCCATAACTATGCCACACACAGGAGCCCCATAACTATGACACACACAAGGGCCCCATAACTATGACACACACAGGAGCCCCATAACTATGACACACACAGGGGCCCCATAGCTATGCCACACACAGGAGCCCCTTAACTATGACACACAAGAGCCCCATAAATTATGCCACACCAAAGCCCCATAAATTATGCCACATCAAAGCCCCATAAATGATGCCTCACCTTGGAGCCCAATTAATTATGCCTCACCTTGGAGCCCAATTAATTATGCCTCACCTTGGAGCCCAATTAATTATGCCTCACCTTGGAGCCCAATTAATTATGCCACACACACAGGCGCCCCTTAATTATGCCACACACAAGCGCCCCATAATTATGCCACACAAAAGAGCCCCTTAATTATGCCACACATGGGGCCCAGTAAATATGCCACACATGGGACAGCCATTAATTATGCGACACACAGGAGCCCCACAAGGTGACAATTGTACAATTCGAAAACAATACATATCTATAAACACAGACATCTCTCTATAACTAGTTGCATTTATACTTATTTTAATTATTTAATATTCTATTTAATAAAAATGTTATTGAAAAATTGCATTCCTTTTTTTATTCCCTTCCTCTGCACCCACATTGCACCTAAAGGACTTAACACAGCACCATATAGTACCCACAGAACTTGCCATGCACCTATATTGCACCCACAGCACTTGGCTTGCACTCATATTGCACCTACACGATTTGGCATGCCACAGTGTCACTTTGCCCCACAGAACTAGCCAGTGTCACTTTCCTCATAGTACATGTTATTTTGCCCGACAGACCATGCCACAGCATGACTTTGCCAATTAAAATATGCCAGTATTTAAACCCTCGATATGCCAGGATTTAGCCATTCAATATGCCAGGATTATTTAGCCACTCAATATGCCAGGATTATTTAGCCACTCAATATGCCATGATTTAGCCATTCAATATGCCAGGATTTCGCCACTCAATATGCCAGGATTATTATGCCACTAAATATGCCAGTATTTAGCCCCTCAGTATGCCAGGATTATTTTGCCACTCAATATGCCAGGATTTAGCCACTCAATATGCCAGTATTTAACCCCTCAGTATGCCAGGATTATTATGCCATTCAATATGCCAGGATTATTATGCCACTCAATATGCCAGGATTTTGCTCGTTTTATACCACCCTTCTCCCCCTTCCCCAGTAGTACTTACACGGAGGAGGGAAACACAGACACCGGAAGTGACGTCTACACAGTCGAAGGTGCATTTTGGTTCCCCCCTCCTCTGACCCGCAACGCCTCCCACACCACCAACCCTCCATACATTTTAAATATATAAAATTATAATGTATAGTGTGGAAAATAAATACATCTAAATATTCAACTTGCATGCTCTAAATTTGTCACACATTGACACCCTAACACACATTTAAATACAAAGACCCTTGCAGTCACATACACCCTTACACAGACACAGTGACACACACACACAGTGACACCAATACACACATAACCTGAGACACACTATTTTGCCCCTCAATATGCCATTTAATATGCCAGGATTTTGCACTTCAATGTGCCATTTAATATGTCAGGATTTTGCCCCTCCGATATGCCATATAATATGCCAGGACTTTGTCCCTCAATATGCCAGGATTTTGCCCCTCCAATATGCCATTTAATATGCCAGGATTTTGCCCCTCAATATGCCATTTAATATGCCAGGATTCTGGCCCTCAATATGCCAGGAGTTTGCCGCCCAATATGGCATTTAATATGCCAGTATTTTGCTCTCAATATGCCAGTATTTTGCCCCCGAATATGCCATTTAATTTGCCAGGATTTTGTCCCTCAATATGCCAGGAGTTTGCCCCCAATATGTCATTTATTATGCCAGTATTTTGCTCTCAATATGCCAGGATTTTGCCCCCCAATATGCCATTTAATATGCCAGGAGTTTGCCCCCCAATATGCCATTTAATATGCCAGTATTTTGCTCTCAATATGCCATTTAATATGCCAGGATTTTGCCCCTCAATATGCCAGGAGTTTGCCCCTAATATGCCATTTAATATGACAGTATTTTGCTCTCAATATGCCAGGATTTTGCCCCCCAATATGCCATTTAATATGCCAGGATTTGTCCCCCCAATATGCCATTTAATATACCAGGATTTTGCCCCTCAATATGCCAGGAGTTTGCCCCGAATATGCCAGGAGTTTGCCCCCCAATATGCCAGGATTTTTCCCCCCAATATGCCAGGATTTTGCCCCTCAATATGCCAGGATTTTGCGCCCCAATATGCCAGGATATTGACAATTAACATGCCAGGATATTGACACTTATTATGCCAGGGTATTCCCAATTAATATGCCAGGATTTTGCCATGTAATATGCTAGGATATAGCCAATTAATATGCCATGATTTAGCCACTCAATGTACCAAGATTTTGCCCCTCAGTATGCTCGTTATGCCACCCTCCTCCCTCCTTCCCCCTTCCCATTTCCCCAGCTAGTACTTACCTCCTTGCTGCTCTGTCTCCCGGTGCAGGTCCGTGGCTGTGATGGAAGCATTGTGCGCTCCCCTCCAGCCGCGTGGATCAATAAAGTTTGTTGAAAAAAAAAATGTAAACAAACTTTTCTGATCCGTGCGGCTGGAGGGGAGCACACAATGCTTCCCTCACAGCCACGGACCTGCACCGGGAGACAGCAGCAAGGTGGTAAGTTTTTGATTTTTGGGGGGGAATGCAGGGGGTGCTGGCAGCACGGGTGTCTCCCTCACTCGTGACGCCACGGATGACTTGGCACTCCTTGTATATTGCCCAGCAGTGTGACTATTTTGATTAGAGAGAGACCGAAACTATCAGGGCTGGATTTTTATTGGTATGCATGGCAGCCCAATAGAACTGTTGCCATTGAGGTAACAATACTTATTCACCCAAATTTAAAATGAAGGATTAGAAGTATGATAACCCAAATTAAGTGTACTCTCTAACATGTATACATGCCAAACAACAACATGTGATGCACTTTAATCGCAACTATGTTGCTCGTCATAATGGAAGCAAGCAAGCGATAGGTTTTCAAGGTAAGTATTGCAAAAACTAAAAAGCATTTTTTTCAACGTCTAATGGTCCTTTAACTCGGCAGATCAGCTTTCTAAAAAGTCCAAGCATATAGTTAGCACTTTTTTCACTTCCAAGAAATGGGTGATATTTTGTGCTACAACTGTAACTTCTGAAGTAGCAGATTTTTCCTATTATAGCCCGTTTGCTTTGGCCTTTCTGGATACTGCTAAGGTATGAACCAATTTAAAATGTGAATTCCAAAATGTAGAGAATTTAGAGGTTCCTGAGACACTCAGCTCAGCTTAGTTTAACAATGCCTTTTAAATACAGTTTAAAGGAGGTGGGAATCAGGAACAAGTTGAACCTTTATATAAATAAGAGAAACACGCAAATAGTGTAATCCAATTTAAACAACAACATGACCACTATAATGGGTTGGTAATGTACTTACAAACAGATGTAAAAATGAGGCACTCAGGATTATAGCTGGAATTTGAATTATACTTCATCTGTTAAAGGAATAAAAAAAAAGCATGGGCAGGACCAGATAAAAATAATACTGGACCCCAGCTAGGGAAACACTTACAAGGTGCAGAAAAATAAAGTGATTGTAGAATATGCCTTGGATCCACAGGGCACCACGCAGAGAATATGGAACGACTGCCTCAAATGATGGCGATGTCAAATGAAATCTGGATATAGCAGCAACAAACTATCTCAACATATTTCACTGGATCTTCAGTCACAGCTTCATCTGGAGAAAAATATTTTAGAGGTATGTGTATGTGAAAATATCATAGTTTCCAGGGGCACATATTTGTTCCACATGCTGCAGAAAGACCATGCAAAGTGCAGCCCGGCAGTATGGATATACGCTCAGGCAGAATCCAATTAATTAATCAGGGTGGAGATCTCATAAGACCTACTATGATTAATGGGATTGTGTCTGTGCGTATATATCCATCCTACGTACTGCCGGTGTTCTGACAAAAAACTTGTGTGAATTCTAATCCACAGGCGCAGTAGAATTCACTCATTGCGCACCACCGCGCATGTGCACAAAGTTACAGCTGTCATTCAGCTGTTACTTTGGCAGAACAGCACATGCGCGAGGGACACACACCACCAGACGCCCCCTTTAGATGGGTACACACGGGAGTCTAAGGAGGTGCTCACTGGGGGATCACAACCCCCATCAAGATGAGGCAGGCTCCCCCTGTGTGTCCCCCTCTATCCCCCATGTCACTGATAGGAGTTTTACCAACTATACAGTGATTGCTACGCTAATAAGTGACAATAATAAGTAATACGCTTCTACTTTACCTGTCAATGCAGCTGATCCGAAGGGGGCGTCAGGTGGTGTGGATCCCTCGCGTATGCGCTGTTCTGGCAAAGTTACAGCTGATTGACTGCTGTAGCTTTGTGTGCATACGCGGTGGTGCGTAATGAGTGAATTCTATTGCGCCTGTGCAGTAGAATTCACTCAAGTTTTTTGTCAGAACACCGGGCTACACTTTGCATGGTCTTTTTGCAGCATGTAGAACAAATATGTGTCCCTGGAAACATGGCCGATGTTGGCAACTATGGATCATATATATACCGTATTTGCTTTAATATAAGATGAGGGTTTTTTCAGAGCAAATGCTCTGAAAAAGACCCCTCGTCTTATATTCAAGGTCGTCTTATAATCTGACCTCAAATCGAGGTTAGATTATAAGACTGGGATCCAGGTTCCCCGCAGAGCTGCAGGGGACCTGGATCCCCCTCGCTAACAGCCGCCCAGCACAACCACCGGGACTTCTATGATGACTGCCGGGCAGCAGTGGAGAATGTCTGCGCGCATTGTGCAGACATCCTCCGGCTGCCTCCACTAGCCACCAGGGAGATATGGGCAGCCGGACCGGCTGTCCGTCATAATAGACAGAAGTGTCGGGCAGCATGGAGGATGTCTGCACTATCGTGCAGTCATCCCCAGGCTGCCCCCACTAGCCACCAGCGAGAGACAAGGAGAGGGGGGGGGGGGAGAGAGACAAGTGGAGGGAGGGGGGCAGAGAAAGACAAGGGGAGGGGGGCAGAGAGACAAGGTGAGAGGGAGGGGGGAGAGAGAGAAAAGGAGGGAGGTGGAGAGCGAAAGAAAAGTTTTGGGGGAGGGAGAGACAAGTAAAGGGAGGGGGGCAGAGAGAGACAAGGGGAGGGGCAGAGAGAGACAAGGTGAGAGGGAGGGGGAGAGAGAGAAAAGGAGGGAGGGAGGTGGAAAGAGAAAGAAAAGTTTTGGGGGAGGGAGAGACAACGTGGGAGGGAAGGGGAGAGAAATAACACTGGGGGGAGAGAGAGAGAGAGACAATACTGGGGGGAGGGGGAGAGAGAGAGAGAGACAAAGCTGGGGGGAGGGGGAGAGAGAGGCAGCATTGGCACATAAAAGGAAATAAAAACAAGAATTGCATTTTTTTTATATCATAAATTTTTATTAAATATTAAAAAGCAATTTACATATGATATTAAAAAGCAATTTACATATGATTATACACAAGTTAAACTTTTTCCCTATAGGGTAGTCTTATATTCAGGCTTTTAGTTTTTCTCCTAAAGGAATATCCAAAGTTTGGGGGGTCGTCTTATAATCAGGGTCTTATATTCGAGCAAATACGGTATATATATACACACATATATACATATATATGTATTTGCTTTATATTTTAAAAACATTTTTGATGCCTGATGGAAATCAAAATGAAAGCAGTAACAGTGTACATTCTCATCCCTCATGCAGAGTGAGTAGTAGAAAAGTTTCTTACTCGGACATTTCCTTTTTAATTAAAAAAAAAAATTACAAAACATTCCTGCACTAAAAATTGCTTTTACAAACATAGGGACATGGTCATAAAGACACTGGCAGGCCCATTTCTCTTAATATGATATGATTAAAAGCACCATTTTATGAAGATTCAAAACTTTCATTTTATTAAGACCTACCTATCAGGACGTGTTGTTTTGGACCTTGCCTGGTGCCGCCTTTGCTTGCAGCTAATTGGACCCTATCCAACACATTAACCCCTTAATCACTTAGTTTGTTGTGGTCTTTGGGGACCAAAAGTCCCTTTGTGCGATTTTGTGTTCCTGGGACCGGATCGCAGTGACCAGGTCTAGGAACACAGAAGCAGGGACATGATCGGAGACTGTGCCTAAAAATCTTCATGCCCTGCAATGTCACTGGGGTATGCTGTGCCTTCGAGGGGCCAGTCATTTGAGAACAGTCCGGCACATCCTTCTGCATGAAATGGTTAAACCGTTTTTGGTAACAGTATAGATTCATGTGCCCACTAGATAGTTAGGCGAGGTGGTTTTCTTTGTGACACTTACAAATACCTACTAGAAATATGATAAACTATCTGAATGGTTATTAAAATTAAACCTCTGCTCATATTTCCCTCCCCATTCTCTGCAGCTCATAATACGGTCAGCTAAGAGGATGGCAAGGAAAGAGTTGAAGGGTCATAGTCTGGCCATTGGATAAAGCAGCAACCTGCTGATACATTTAAATGCAAGTCAGTCAAAATCATAGTAATTCTCCAACTTGCCCATCATACCAACTAGTCTATTAATATCTGAATTTTACAGTTCACTTGTCAAATCCCTTTTTTATGAACAGCCCCTTAAAATTCATACAGCAGCCATACAGACAGACACTTCCTTGCTGCCTACTTCCAGCTCCTTAAAAAAACATGAAGAAAAATAGTTCCTTGGAGAGTAAACACCAATACTTTGTTTATTACCTTTATATGTGAATTAGACCTTGCCAGTGCTATAACTCTGTTTAGAATCCTCAACACCAACAAAAAAACACTTCTGTTTCTTTGATTAAAGTAGTTGATTGAAGTACTACAGGCATGCGTCGCTTTAAAGGACTTTCACTTTAAGAACACTCGCAATTAAGTGTTCCACTTGTATGCTCTGGACCCATGGTTTATGTTAATGTGCAGTATATGCCTGTACCTGCTTTAAAGCTTCCTATATGGAGCCTAAGGCCATAAAGGTGCAGAAACAATGAATGACAGTCAGTAACCAAATCAGTATCACATTAAAGCATACATGATGCAGGTATGACTAGGAAAGGGCATGTATAGATTTAGGTGCATGCCATGATGCCACATGCTAAGCTCAAAAATAACTATTGGTTCGAACGTATGCTCTGATGCACATTTAGTACTCATCCACTGCACAGAATTTGGAAAAATATGCCATAGCATTTACAATGCTACATTAAAAATAAGAGGTCAGGCAGAAGGCTGTCAGTGCCATATCAATGGCTCCATGTTTATTAGTGAGGTTCTAATGTTACTCAGGTTTAGTTGTGATATACTACTTTATTATATCTCTGAGCATGTTACTGGGCTTAGTCCAGGAATTATAAAGAATCCGTGTTTGAGGGCCATATAAAACATTTAAGATTTATAAATACATTGAGCCTGAGAACGTGGCTAAGACTCCAGCTATTTGCTTTAAACATGGGTGCGCACAGATCTTGGCATCATCTGTATTTCCTCGTTTATTCACAACCCCTTAATGCATTCAACAGCCATCTACTCACTTAACTGGCATCAGTCATATACAGTTCCTTGTAATGTTCATGTTCCATTAGCACATTCCCCTAACCCTTTGATCTATCAGTCTGCACAGTGGTCCTCAACATGTCCTATCTGTCACAACAATTGGTGTAGTGCATACCTGCATCTACTATCCGGTAGAGATGGTATGACCTTTGTGATCTGAAAATCTTTACAACTTGAATGTTCCCTTTGAAGCTGGAACTGATGTTACAAGGTGTGAAATGTTACACTGAGTTAGTTGCCAGCAAGTCTATCTAGCATAGGTCTGTATCCCCTCATAGATAGTAGGTTCTTTTGATATGCTAAGTGGCCCTTACCAGTTAGAAGTCTTGTCCTGCAAAAGTCATCTCCCAAACATGCATTAATAATAACTCACAGATTATTAATCATGTCTCCATTTGGGAATATTTAGACAGGATAGAGTACACCCTACAAATGAGTACAAATATGGCTGGTGCAACCTGAGCCATTTGTAAGTTATTGTGAAGTCTGTGGTATAGAGTCATGGGTAGCAAGTGTGACATGTATATGGACTTCATAAATTGCAACAAATTAATAGAGGCAAGAATTATGTGACTAGGGCCGCACCGGCCCACCGGGATACCGTGAAGAATCCCGGTGGGCCGCCTTTCCCAGTTAAAGTGACTCGGCGGCGGCCGCCACTTTAAAAAATTCGGCTGCTGCAACAACCTGCAGCAGCAGGCGAATTTCTTATAGCGGCGACAGCCACCGAATTGCTTAAAGTGGCAGTGGGCCACTTTAAGAAGTTCAGCGGCAGACGCTGCTTTAAGAGGTTCGGGGCTGCCGCCGCTTTAAGACTTTCATCTGCTGTCTCTGGATGTTGCAGCAGCAGTTCCGGCAGCGGGATGGGGAGCGGAGGAGGGAAGGGGGGGGGAGACAAACACTACAGGGGGAAGGGGGGCGGGGAGACAGACACTACAGGGGGAAGAGAAGACACACCCTACAGGGGGAAGGGCGGGAAGACAGACTCTATCTTACTTTGGTGTAAATAATTTGTCATCTGTTGTATTTTATGTATGCACTGTGACTTTTGTTTTGTTCATAATTGTGGCGGAACCAACCTCGCCACTATGTTCTGGAGAAGCCTGGTTGCTCGCCTGCTGCCTCTGGACTATGGCCCCATTGTAAAAGCTTGCATTTTCCCCTGCAGAAAGGCTTGTTCGTGCCTTTCTGCCTGGGTGTTCGGTAGATTGAATCTACCGAACCAACTCACAAATTAATGGACTACCTGGGTAAGGGATGTGCCATAGCACTATACGTTAATATTGTTAGTTAGTTATATTCTGTTAGTATATTGGTTATGTGTAATGTTTAATTCTGTTAGTAGACCACTCTGAAAGTTTATAATGTGACAGTGACTCCAATAGTTTACTCCAACATCCATTGTTCTGTAGTAACTGGATTAACTGGTAAACTGATTATGTTGTGTACATTATGTTTCTTACTGTGTGTCTACTCACTGTATGGTAATTTGGTTTGCAGTATGAATGTCTAATGTTTTCCTAGCCCCAGTTATTTGGAGAACTGTTTAGTTCCATCCCCCCATTGTATACTAATGTCTGTGATGTCATGTGTATGTCTTTTATAAGTCTGTGTTGTTTGTCAAATAAAGTAGTTCAATCTTGCTGTACCTAACTGCTAGATGTCCTGTCTATTTGGGTACAAAGAGCAAGGGTCCAGGAAAGACTTGCTGGGTGTGACGGTCCGTTACAATAATAAATATTACTTTATTAAGCTCTGCCTTTGTCTGGTAAAGAGACTCACGTTACCTGATTAGACCAATTTATCGGTAATTTAAATCGCATAGATATTGATTATAAAGCATATTTTGTGGGTTTAGACTAATTTGCTTGGGGGACCAAGGCACCCCATTTATAAATTGCCTTGGTGGTGGCAGTGTTAGGACATTAATTATATCAGTATAATTAAGTGTGGGTGGTGTTAAAGGTTTTTTTTTAGCATTATTTCTAGTCTAGGGCAGACAGATAGTTAATTTTAACCCTTGCACCACCATAACCCGGTCACATGCACTCTTGGAGTAGGGTGCATTCATGAGACTATCCATGGAAAGTGAATAGTTTCTATAATGTAGTTTTTTGTTACTTATAAAAAGAGACGGTTTGAAAAAAAAAAAACCGTGTTTATTTATAGACCTTTTGGCAAAATTCAACAAAAATATATGGTCAGCAATTTGTGCACTGCATACATTCATTAAAACTGCAAGTGCAAATAAACAGCAGAAGGCAATAGCAAATACTTTTGCTCATCTTTGGCAGCTAACCAATATTAGCCCCTATTTAACATATTGCAGGGTTCCAACCTACAAAGGGACATTCCTTTTCAACCTTAACCTTTGAACATATAAGAGTTTTCCCATTGACCACATTCAATGTAGCATTTGTCAGATTACAGAATTCACTTAATAACCCACATCAAAATATCCATCAACCCCTCAACACTTTCAGAAAGGATAAAACAAAAAACAAAACAAAAAGTAATTTTTAAAAAATTCATCCCTCAACAACCCATGCCCTTTTGAGAGAAGACAAAAAATCCCCAAATACACTGTTTGATCACATCCAAGATTGAAACAAAAAGTATTCTAAAGAAGCCATACATACAAGGTCTATATTTAAGCAATACGCACATAGCAGCTTACACATGTATTTACATTTTTTCACAGTTATACAGATACTCTTGCCGTCCAATCTCTAGGTTTGCCTCAAAAATGCGAATGCTCCAGATTTAAAGCTTTATGTAAAATCATTAATGTATCAAAGTGTTTAAATACTGGATACTTTAAATATTCAAATAATAAAACTTGTAACATTTAAAGCAAAGCTTGTAATGCATTTGGGTGCATAGCCAGTTTCGTTACAGGTAACTTGAAACTGTCCTCTACACCATTTGGTAAGCAAGAAACTCCATGACTTTTGGAGGGACGGGCAACTTCTTCACTTGATTTGTAGTCATTACTCTTCTTATTGCCATACGACACAAGTGCTGAAGGCTGGAAACATACTTTGGAGTCGCCCAGAAGTGTGCATTCCCATCCTGAGTTCTGTAAAACAAAAAAAAAGTAGATAACGTTTCAGCTCGCGACAAGAAAAAGTGAAAGAACATGTCTGGTGTATCAGTCATGTGAGCGTGTAATACTCACCCAGCAGCTAGAACACTGCCATCAGTAGAAAAGGCACAACAAAGTCCTTTATTCAAAGGTGCAACCTCCACAGGATGAGAGGTGTCAATTCTCCAGAATCTCACTAACCTGAAAACAGTAAGCATGGCAAGAATGTGAGCAAAATAAAATAACTAAGTTAGCGCATATAAATTAAACTGTCCACAAAAGAATGTGTTATGTTTCATTGAAAGATTGCATCAAGTGTTGGCATTGTATGGCAATATCAGTAGATGAACATGCCATTTAGAATCTTGGGTTAGATGAAGGCATACTTGACCCAAAATGCCAAACAACATGTCCACCCCGATGGAGCTGTACAGAGCAACGAGGGTTTAATAGGGTACTTTATGTATTGTTGTTTTTTTAAACCATTTTTAAATTTAAAAAAAAAATGCCAACTGAAATTTGTCCTTTAAAAACACAATACTTTTAAAACCTCAAAATCAATACAAAAAGAGTATTGATGTTTAAAGGGACTGTCTAGTGCCCAAAATGCATCTACCAAATATTAAAAAATATCAATGTGAAAGTACTTTAAAATGCCTGTGTTTACAATACTTACAGCTGAATTGTGAAATTACAGCAGTTTGCAAGAAGCCAGGACTGCCCACACTAGCTGAGTAAAAGTCATTTCAATATTTTTTTTTTTGCTGGGAAGGTGAGTAGACAGCGCTTGGCAGTTAAACAAAGTAAGTGTCAATCAATATAAAAAAAACCAAAGATAGTAAATTAAATTTAATAATATATAAAAACAAATGCAATATATAAATACATATAGAAAAAAATACACAAATGTAACAAAAAATTGTTAAAAAAAGGAAAACAATGATATGTGCCTTTAAATACAAATGAACAGACACAGATACAAATGTAACCACAGGCACTGTGTCAAATTACTCACTTGATGATTAGGTTAGCAAAATACCATGAATAGTACATGGATACAAAAACGTGCTGGTCAGTAAGGAAGGAAGAATTTAGAACCTGGCCAGGTAACTTCACTTAACAGGAGGGACGCGTTTCGTTCAGGGAACTTCTTCAGCCTCTAAACAAACAGACCAGCCTGTTTGTTTAGAGGCTGAAGAAGTTCCCCGAACGAAACGCGTCCCTCCTGTTAAGTGAAGTTACCTGGCCAGGTTCTAAATTCTTCCTTCCTTACTGACCAGCACGTTTTTGTATCCATGTACTATTCATGGTATTTTGCTAACCTAATCAGCAAGTGAGTAATTTGACACAGTGCCTGTGGTTACATTTGTATCTGTGTCTGTTCATTTGTATTTAAAGGCACATATCATTGTTTCTTGTTTTTAACAATTTATTATCATTTTTTGTTACATATGTGTATATTTTCTATATGTATTTATATATTGCATTTGTTTTTATATATTATTAAATTTATATGTTTTATATTAATTTACTATCTTTGTTTTTTTATATTGATGGACACTTACTTTGTTTAACTGCCAAGCGCTGTCTACTCACCTTCCCATTCTGTTTCCCTTTACAGTGGCTTGTTCCACTGTTTTCTCATAAAGACTAGCAGCTTATTTTCTCAATGCGACTCATCTGTCCAATCCACTGAGATATTTCATTGTCAATATCCTCAGTGTATCGCTGGGTTTGTATACGTTTATAATAATAATTTTTTCCTTTTTTTTATTTAATATTTGGTAAAGGGTTCACTTTGATTTCACAAAATAGGCGCTGTGTATATCACATTTCCATTTTTTTTTTTTGCTGCAGGAACCAATGAGAATAATTTCATTCAAATGAATAGAATATCCTTTCTCTCTAGTTTTGTCAGACAATGTGTTACATTGTTAAGAGATCCTACTGTGTACAAGAGCAAGGTCAGAGGCCACATAATGTATTCAAATGGAAGAGCACAGGAAGTGACTAAATGAAAACAATTTTTTATCCTCAGTGTCTATATTATCAGTGCTGCTGCACCTGCAGTGTAATCACAGGGGAGGCCTTGAGTAAAAAATGATTTATGAAAAACACAGTACCAAAATATTCTTATTTTCTAATATTTAAAAGAATGGTTTCATAAAAACAAAAGGGGATCTTACCATTTAATTTCATAAACATGGCTTTATTTTAACTGGGAACAACTAAATTCTATTTTAATAAGGCTGTAATTGAAACGATTGTTTGATAAACCATTACTGTTAAAGGCATGAACTTACTTATCGTCAGCAAGGCTTGCAATGTGTACTCCATCATGACTGAAAGAGACTGACCTCACCCAACGGCCATTATCACCCCCAGCAAATATGGGTGTAGGCGGTGGGAATAGGTGCCTGTAATCAAATTCCAGACAGTTTCATTAGTAATTACATAAAAACGATGATCTAATGGAAGTATAAAAAAAAAAAAATAAGTATTTTGGATAACTGATCATTTTCACAATACGTCATATTAAAGCCTCTCAGTACTCATGAAATAGAGTAGTATCAAAGCAAATACTGTATAGAGCAAATAACTCACTTTTACTGTGATGCAAGGCATCATAGGAAAACTGGAGTTTGTGCATTACCCTACAGACATACCATCTGAGCATGCATGGGACTGGACACTGAATAAACTTGTGTGCTTGCATTCTGACAGGCGTGTGGAATTTGCAACTTGTAGATAACTTTTGGATAACCAATTTCTGAATAAGGGATACTCAACCTGTAGTCCACTACTAAAGTCCCACTTCAGAGTTCAACACTCAATTTTCATAACGGATGAAAATATTGAGAGGGAATCACACAAATTAGGGTACACGGCAGAAAGTTACTAAATATTAAATGGACAACTAAAGGTTTTTTCCCACTTGTGCTTCTAATATATGAAACCCCATTATGCTAATCCTGACCACTAACAATCCTGTCTCGGTACATGCAAGAAAGGAGGTCTTTGCTCCCATATTTGTAAGAAAGAGTAAAAGTACACTGCGCCAAAGTAAATGAAAAAAGGAATGAGCTTCTGGGTACAACAAAAGGTGCTTCCCAGTCCATGTTTAAGGTATGAATTAAGTAAAAAAAAATAAAGAGCAACCGCGTTACATACATACATACATATATATATATATATATATATATACATATATATGTATACAGACAGTAGAAAAAGCAGAGTAATCAAGAAAGATGAGAAGAAAAAAAAAGGGTAAGTAAATCAAATAGGTTGGAAAGGACAATATAATAATAGCCAAGTATACTTAATATAAGTGAAAGGCAGGTAAAATTAGTACAATATTTAAACCAAATTCAGGATGAATAGTACATATGCAAATCACACCTAAAACTACAAATGGATGAAAACAAAAGCTGGTGATGTAAAGAAGAAAATTGGTATCCAAATGCAAGCAACCTGGTACTATTCATCCTGTATTTTTATTAAACATTGTGCTAAATTTTACCTGCCTTTCCCTTATTTTAAGTATACTTAGCTATTATATGTCCTTTCCTCCCCATTTGATTTACTTACCCTCTTTTTTCATCTTTATTATTTTTCCACTTTATTTTTGGTTCTATATATTGCGTGCTTCCCCTTTAAAAAAAAACTAAAAAAAAAAAAAAACACACAACTTTATCCCATATATGTAACTTAGTTCAGTAGATTTTCACTGGGGCATTAGAATGTCAAATTCAGACTTGCCAATAAAGCAGTGGTAGGTGGACTCCGTGGTAGACTAGGCAAGATTTGGCCACAAACACCACCCCCAGTTAAACCTATAAAGCTTTCCGGAAACCTCTAAGACTGTGTAGCCCCAATTTGCGTGGGTGTGCTCTAATGTCTTGTGTATTACACAAAGCTTGAAGGACAACTTTTTTTTTTCTTACACTGTTTTGCAGTACTGATCCAATAAGCAACTTAATTTATTTATGGGTGGGGGCTTATGTTGTATTATATTTAATTCAGAGCCCCCAGACAGTTACTTTTATTCTTGACCCCTTGGCTCTACGCAATTGTGTCAGCAATGCTTATTCGGAAAATGTCAGAATGTGAACTGTGTGCGCACATGCACGATTGAGGCTTCCTCCACTGCAGAATCATGGCAAATGTAGTTCCCATTGATACTGCTGTATCTTTACATATTATAAAAGCAGTCTGGCATCTTCCGAATAAGCATTGCCGACACAGGCTGTAATATAAGAACAGCTATGATGGGTTTAAAAATGGACCAATATATGGAGTTAAAAAAAGAAAAATGTTACTCACCCAAGTTCAAAAAGTATTGACCCAATATGGGGATCCCAGACATAGACTCTAGTATCATAGGATGCAGTAGCTAGCAAAGCTCCATCAGGCGAGAACTCACAAGCTACCACATCATTGTGGTGTCCGTCTAATTTACGGATCATAGTGTATTTATCCATGTCCCACAAAAACACCTACAAAATGAAAAACAGGTCTGTTATAGGCCATGCAGTGCACAAACTGGACAGGTCTAAAAATAGTGCTAAATAAATAAAATCAGACTAACAAAAAATTAAAGTGAAAATTACAATATATGCTCAGTGTTATATTAATTGGGATACTAACATTAAAAGCAATACATGCAAAAAAAAAAAGTTAATAAATGCTTTTGTTAAAAGGTTACTGCTAAAAGCAAGTTCTATTAAATGCACAATATGTCAAAAAAAAAAATGTAGTACATAGATATTTAAATTTATTTTCGCTTGCTTTTATGTATAAAAACATATGGAACAGCAGGGTTCAGCATTACAACCCTCGTTCTGAATATTTGCAAATGTATGAATAGTTATACGAACAGGTAGTATAAAGTTATAATATGGTTACTCCAGTGTACTCCCTTTGAGAGATTAAGTTCACTTGTATACAAAAGGCTTCAAATCATCACGTGAGCCCAGGAAGAGAAACAGATACTGCAAGAAAAGAGAGAATTGACAGCCAAAAGTAGTCTTTTGGCAAACAAAGCAAACTAATTAACTTTTATTAGAGAAATATTTAATCCTCAACACCACCTCACATATTATGTTTCATGTTGTCAATTTAAAAATGTAGAATTTAGCCAGAAGCAAAGGGTTCTAATTTAACCCAATTTTTGGTACAATTAGACAAATTGGCGGGGTTTAAAATATTTTGAATAGATGTGAAGTGATGTAATATTCAAATATTGTAAGTAAACTAGACACAAGTCTAAGCTAGTAATTTAATTATGACACCTTGCACACTAAGCAATGGCCAGATTATATATGCACATTTTATTTATTTTTTTAGGGTGCCAAATATGCAATATTGATTAGTTATTATGCAAAATGTCCATATAACTGGAGTATACAAAAGAAAAATACTAAATTGCTTTAAGTTACAAAATAAAACAAAAAAGGAAAAAAAATAAAGAAAAAGCAGAAAGTGGACATCAACCAGCACCTGCGTACGTACAGTACACCTTGCAGTCGAACGCAAGGTTACTTCGTCCTATGGCATTAGTCGTCCCCAGCCTGGTAGCCAGAGAATGCCACTCTTTCTGCACAGCTAACACCACTGTGCTCCTTTGTGTGGTGCCAACTTAACCTCAATCACACCCATATTGCTGCCACCACCTGTGACAGGGAAAGCAAGAAGCTTATGGAAAACACACAGCCTACAATAGCACTGGGTTAACAAATATGAATGTCAACATCCAAATATGCTAAATTTTTAGGCGTGAACTGCTCCTCGGAAAAATAAAAAAAAGTTACAAAACCCAGCAGTGAATTACACTGCCAACAAGTACTTCTAGTTCAATGCCTCACATTTTTTCTTTAAACATGTTCTATATACACTATGATACATTTTCTATGCCATAAGGGTATGTAGGAGCAGCACCTGCACTGCTTTCAGAGAGCAGCAGGACAACAATTACATTTTAACATTCTGCATTAAAGAGGAGCACAAATCAGTAGCAAAGAATGTGCATTTTTCAGAACTGTAATGTTTTAAACAGTATAGCATATACACTGTGCAAAGCAAGGAATTGGAATTGCAGCAAAGAAAATGGATAACTGATGTTTTTACCATCAAAATGTATCAGGAGATGGGTCAGCTTGCCAAAAGCAGTGCAAGTTATTAGAACAAATCTTAAGCTAGTCTACAATTTCGGATTCCTTCATGCACCTTAATGCTGCATTAAGTAATTCAGATCACTGAGCAATTGTTCATCTTGTACGATTATAAAGCTAATTCAAATGATTTCACATCACAAATAAAATAAGAATAAGGAACGTTGAGACCTACAGCTTTGCCCGCTCCAACAGAGCATAAAATGGAGGAATCTGGTGAGAAGGCGCAGCAATAGACCCAGTTTTGGTGACCTCGTAATACTTTCGTCATGTTTCCTGTAAAAAAAAAAAAAACATATATATATATATATATAAATAAATTAAATAAATAGACAGGAAAGCACATAGCATCATGATGGCTAAACTACAAACTAAATTTTTTTTTGTTTTAATCCATTTTTTTTTTATACCATTATGTGTTTTACCAGGTCCTCACAGTACCTCAGACAACTAGTTAAGTCTACTTTTGCAGTTTTATGATTTGTTGGTACTAGGGTTGCCACCTTTTGTTCAGAAAAATACCGGCCTTGCTACTGTCTCCATAGACTTAACATTGGCCTGATAAAAAAAAAAAAAAAATTGCTAGACAAGAGATTCCACTTTTTCCCTAAACCAAAGTTTTCCTAAGAGTGCTACTCCATATCCAACACTCAAAACATAAATTGCCACTTTATGAATCAGATATCTTTACTTGCGTTAAGTGGAACCACAGATTTGGTGTTAACATTTCCAATGGTTATAAGAATTTACAGAAATGTGGTAGTAGTTATGGTTTAAGCATGTTATGAATGCTTCTGTTATGAAAGCAATGTAGTAATAGTCACTTTTCTGAAATGCAGAGATAAGGGCCTGTCTAAAGTCAATGTTCTGCCTCTCTTATGGAGAACATCATCATTTTTTGCTCATAAAATGAGGCCATGGACACATTTTTACAGACTAAAGTAATTCAACAAATGTCCTTTAATATAACATGAAGTACAAAACAAATACAAGCCAATGTTTCTCCCACATTGCTCTTGTTACATGTTCTAAAATACAAGGTCACAGCATTCACCGACTAAATTTCAATTAATCTTTGGAGAATAAATCATTGACAAGACCACTACAGGCTCTACATAACCCACAACATGTTAACAGATATTAATTCCTATATACATTAATATACGTTTCACTAGACATTGTAGAGTACCATTATGAATACAGACTGGTTACTACTAAATTATACAAAGTTAGATACAGTTTGTTCTACTGTACTGAAGCATACCGTCGTCCTTAAGATCCCAGACCCTAAGAGTTTTGTCTCTCGAAGCAGAAACCAGTATAAGGCTACCATCAGGGGCAAAGGTCAAATCTCTGACAATCTCAGTATGATCCATCAGATTAAGGAGGAGCTTTCCTGTATTAGAGAAAAATAAAAACAAAAAAAACAGCAACATGTAAAAGGAGAATGCAGATAATCAACAGTGAAATTGGTAGCAATCAGATCCTAGAACCTTTGTCATTCTAAGTGTATACTTTGTATTTGCTTTTAGAAGCCTCTAGGTTATCAGTGTGTTTGTAGAACAAACAGAACAAAAATTATCACAAAGCCTTTGTGTGTCATGTAAGAAAAAGATAAACACTAATGTAATCACACTTTTTTTTTTGTTTATACTGTAATTACTGTAAGATCACTTGACCTAACAGCAATTACAAAGCATGCATTCATTCCAAATTCAGTTTTTCTATATAAAAGCAAAACAAAAAAAAGGTTAGTGAAGGTTTATAAAACCCTTAGCTAAATAAATACACCTCTCACCGATAGGATTACACATTTACTACTATATTCGTTCCAGACCTGTTTGCTGCCAAAACTAAGCTAGCAAAAAGTGCAAGCTGCACCACCAATGACAACTGATGTGACCTTCCAGATTCCGGAGTGCATCTGCCCAATCAAAACAAGCAAGAGCTACTACACCTCCTTCATCTTGAAGGGCTGTAGGTGCAATGCTCACATTGTCAGAAGCCAGGACAACAAAGAAAAATGAATCTGTACATGGACTTGTAATTTAAGGCTGCAGTGATTGATGTCAAATTAGATTAGCATCTCATGACACAACAGTTGGAATGTACATAATGTTCAAGAGATGGTTCTATTCTTAGTGCTAAACTATTAGAATATGTAGAATTGTTAATCATATTTGGCGTGCACTTATTGTAGCCCTAGAATACTGGTTTTAACCCCTTTGTGACATTGGACATTGTATGCCGTCCTAATTTAAAGGACCCAAGAACGGCTATAGAACGTCTTTCACATAATTGCTCATCGCGATGAGCTGTGTTCGAATCCCACTTTAAGTGGCCTAAATCTAACAGGGAAAATGTAGTAGGTGCTCAAAACTAGCTAAATCACGCCATACCTGAACTTCCGGGTATGCCACCATGACGCATCCCAAGTTTTCAGCAGGGACTCTGAGTCTCTACCACTGTGTCCCTAGCTACCGATCATCTTGTGATCGGGGCCAGGAGAACAAAAACAACATTTGGCTGGTCATCTAGAAACATGGTAATACACTGAGTTAGCTATGTTTTGAACAGATTTTGCACAATCGGTTTCTGCCAAATAGACCATTGCTTACATACAGTATCAAGCTCTACATAAAGTGCTGACACTACATATATTATATATATATATATATATATATATATATATATATATATATATATATATATATATATATATATATATATATATATATATATATATATATATATATATATATATATATATTGTATTACTAGCTAAACAGCTTTGTTGCCCAACATAACAGAAGTCACTTACCTGTGTAAACATCCCATATTTTGATACGCCCATTGCTTAGTCCAGTTGCAAGGAGAAGCTGATCCTGTCCAAACTTGAAACGGTGCCATTCTATATTCACACAACGACTTTGTTTTTCAGGTACAGAGGAACCAAAAGCAAGGCTCCAGACAATGTCTCCACAATCTATAGTGTGCTCAAGTGGCTTGTTTTTCTGACCAACATCACTGTCCTGCCTGGAAAATTTGGTGTTTTTCAAGTTCCCAATATTTTTTTTGCTGGTGGCAGCGCTGAAAATAAGGGGGAAAAAAATGATAAACAGGTTTTTAAAATAACAGAAGGCCATACTTTTACCTAGATGCTATCCTACTGCCAGAGAACAAGAAAGAAATTGCATACATGCAAACAGGAGTCCCTATGCAATTTTACAGGAAACCCTGTAAAAAGAACCTTTTAAAGGGGGGTATTAACATTTTGGGAGGAGAACATTTCTTATGAGAATTGAAAGACTGATATATTTCATAAGACCTGCACAAGATCTTAAAAGCAATAAATATGTATATTACCAATTCATAAGTCATACTCCAAAAACATACAAAATACCACTTTACTATAGATAATGTTTTGGCCCTAATGGAAAAATATATAGTGACTGGCGCTACTTAAATCGTGACCCCAGAATGATAAGTATATAAAGCTGCTCACAGTAAAAATTAGAGCAACCTTATATACAATTCCTTATGTCATTCTCAACTACCATACATAATTTTAATCCAATTACAAAGCTAGATGGCCCAAGGTTACTTACAGATCCATCATAGTATAATGTATTTACAAAATGAATTATGTAAACATAGGACAGATTCTACTTACAAGTTCTTAAGGCACTGAGACCAGGGAACCAGTGTCACTGTACGATGACCTTGAGACCAAGCAAAATAGGAACCATCTGGAGCGAATGCCACAGTCCAGTTTTCACGGCCATATTTCTGCTCAAAGGGAGAAGTCGGTGTTGAAAGTTCCCCAATGGCCCGTGATCTTGCTGAAATAGGATTTAAATGAAAGGAAATATTAACACAAATGTGTCAAAAAATTAAATAAAAAAAAAAAAAGATACTTAAGATCTGTATAGTTTCTAAATTTATATTTAAAGGAAGATATTTTTTAAAGACAATTTTTCCAGTCATAGTATATAAGGTTTGTTGTAACCAATACATACAGTTAAGTAAAACTAACGAAAAATAACAATTCAATTAAAATTTTTTAACATTTTTCATAAAAAAATAGGAATTATTTTTCTTAATTTGTCGAAGGAACCAATATAAAGATACATGCACTGCATTAAACAAAACAAAATAAAATTCTGGAACAGACATGTCAAGCTACTTTAAAGGTTATATATAAAATTCTAAAAGCTATGCAGTGCCCATGGAAACATTATTGCTGTTTAGACCATTAGAATTTTGCCACATAATTTACTTTTATAAAAGAACCCCTCAATATGTTTGAGACAGGAGGACACACCCACAGCTCTATGCAATATTACCCAAAGGAAAAAAGACCAACATGAGCTCAACTGCTCTGAAATAGATACATCATCTTTCAATATTTACTATAAGCAGTTGTCTCACATGACACAGTAGGGGGGAGGGTCTCATCCTCCTTGCTATCCAGGAGAGGGGTGGTGTCCAGGGAAAAAAGTGTGCGTGTGTGTCATACCAGTGGGGGAGGGTGAGAAAATGGGAGTGAAGGGGGAAGGGTAGGAATTAAGTGGTTTGGTTGGCTGACTGTCAGCTGAAATAGGTGAAGTAAATTCCACACCACACATAGGGGAGGGGCTGATGAAGTACACAGACATGAGAAACGCAATGCACGCAATGGCAGCGAGGATCAGACGAAAATAATTGCATATTGCCTATGCCTTGTGACTAAATATCATTAAATAAAAGTGCTGGTCACTATGCAAAAATATATACAAATGACAGCATACAAATATTACATTTGATTTACGTGCTGGCAAAAAAATGGCTATGGCAGAAGCTTGAAATACAAACTCAGCAGCAATAATATTAGCTTCCAGGATTAAAACTATAGAAGTCAACGTAGAATTTGAAGTGCAACAGTCACTAGTTCTTCCTGTGTGTTAAAGTTTCCTAGGCAGCTAAATAGTAGCCAGAATAAAACACACAATATAGGATTCTAAATAACCAGCAATCTGCCAAAAACAAAATTAAAGGAAGATGTTACCAACCCCAGTAAATTAAATCGAGCCTTCGGCCATTAGATTAAAATACCACGATATTTCATGTTTAAAGGGCAATATGACCCCTCTGCACCGTACAAACTATATAGGTTCGACACACTCTATAAAAAGTGTTAAGGAACTATTACTACTACAGATCTAGATGGTACTCAGCCAGCCAAAAAATAAATTCAAGAATCATTTCCCAAAACTGCAGTGTCAAAAGTGAGCGATCACCTCACTTACTATGAAGGTTTCAAACTCACCAAAATAAAATGATTCCCTTATATCAACACAATGATATTGCAAGACTTTATAGCTCGTGCACCATCTAGAGTCCCATCTACAGAGCCACACATCCAACCTTGGAAATAGATGGGTAGTTATTAACCCTTAGAGTGCCAGTGAGTAACTGCGTCCATACAAGAACATGACCATGCGTGGGAGTATCATTTATCATTGTGGGAATACATGCAGTTACATGAGCGCTCAGTCTTTTGGAATCGGTGTATTACTCAGTATACTCACCTATTTCATTTTCGTTTACAAAATCGGGAAAGCTTGCCATCTAAATAGAAACCAGACGTCTAGGGTAGAAGCACTCTCGGAAATAAAGCTAACGTCGTCCTTAAAAAAAAAAAATGAGTGCAGCAAAAATACGATTCGCGAGAACAATACCAGACTTCTACTGCAAAACACCACTTCCTTCCCTCTACCTTCCGCAGCACCCGCAGACTCACAACTGAATCCAAAATGGCTCGCACTCTTCGGAAAAGCGACTAAAGGGCGGAGCTAGTAACGTCACCGTTTGGAATGATGCACATTCGCTCGAGGCGTTGGCTGCTAGAGGGCTGGAATCCTAGTGGCCATTTTGGAACTGGGCTCTCCGCCAGGACAGTGCTAGCAATATTATACTGTAGTCAGAGTTAAATCAATTCGATACGTTCCGATGTACAAAAGGAGATGTTGTCTAAATGTGCAATAGTACTTCTGAATGACAGTCAAAAAGGTAATGCAGCCTGTAGTTTAGATTTTTTTTTAGGACATTACAGTTAAAGTCAGCTGCTTGTATGGTTGTTAGGTTTTAAAGTTTTAGAATATACAAGACAAAAATAATTTCTGTCACAATTGGAAGGGAAATTTCGATGGTTCATGAAAAGGCCTTGTCCCCTTCTGTCCTCAAGGGTGCAAATGAAACATTTTGGAATTCCCATGGAAACTCGTAAAGTTCTATTCTAGTAAAATTTAATTTGGAGGTTGACTTCATTTTGAGACTAAATCATATTTGGCAGCCAGGTTCAAATCTTCCATACTGAAAGTATTGTGAGGTGAAATGATCAAAGCTATTTTTTTAAACTGATAACGTTCTATTCATTAAAATTTAATTTGGAGGTTGATTTTCATTTTGAGACTAAGACACATTTGTCACCTGAGTTTCCTTTAGTCTAAAGAAACAGGTTCAATAATTTTGTCTCCCATTCCTTTCAATGGGGAAGATTCAAACCTGTTTTTTTTTCTCCAAGTCACTCAGGTACCGAATTTGGCTTAGTTTGGCTTCAAAATGAAAGTTGACCTCCAAAGTTGAATTATAGTGAATGGACCCAATAGTGTTGCCACCTGTGCCCTTTTTAGCAGGTGCATATAACTTTTGATGCTGCCTTGCAGTGTGTACGGTTGCCACATTTAAAAAAATACTTGCCATGCTATTGACGCTATAGGCTTAACATTGGCCTCAAACCAATCTTTTACCGACTTGCTGGTAAAATACCGGCTGCGTGGCAGCCCTAGTAGTGTGTTGGGTGCAGGGCTAGGGTTGCCACCTGGCCGGTATTTTACCGGCAGGCCGGTAAAAAATTGGCATCTAGCCAATGTTAAGTCTATGGAGACAGTACCAAGGCCGGTATTTTTCTGAAGAAAAGGTGGCAACCCTATGCAGGGCTGATCCTTGAATGGGTCACAGTGGGGCAATTGCTTTTCTTGGTGTTACTAGGGAGGGGGCTACTGGTGCTGAAGCCCAGAGTCTCCGACACTGTCATTGGGATTTTTTATGTGTGTGTGTCCCTACACAACTGTTACGGAATATGAGGTCAAACTCTCACTGGAGTGAGAGACAGCATGCCGTCCTTACTCCCTTTTAGCATGAGCTCCTGCTTTACTGCTGGACTGCACATTAGCTAATGTGCACTGCCACTCCTCTTCCTCTCATGACATGCTGGCACTCAAAAGAAAAGCACCAGTGAACAGCAGCAGCAGCCCATGTCATAGGCACAGACCACTCTGGACCTCAAGACCTCCCTGCAGGTGCTCTGAGAGGTAAAGAAAAAAAAAGCAGGTAGGGGATGCCTTATGAAAAAAATGTATTCTGATATGTGTATGAGACAGTGTGTGGCACTGTGTTTGTGTGAAAGAGACAGTTTGTGGCACTGTGTTTGCGAGAATGTTTAATATGTATATAATAATAAAATATTTATTTCCAAGAGCTCGCACACGGGGTTGTAAGAAAAGTAAAACATTATTATGATACATTATTATTATGTTTTACATGTCTTTTTTTTACAGTGTCAGTAAGTCAGGTGACCCCCAACACTTTGATTTGTAGGGAGTGCAAGGCAGGCTAAGAGTATGGCTATTTTCTTGGGCAGCTCACAGACATCGGCTGCTATCCATCCTCAAAGGTGGTTTGTAAAGGGAGATCTGTTCATTTTTTGTAAAGCTTAAAATGCAGCATGTTAGTGATTAATGTTGCATGTTAATGTTAACAAAAATGCTACCTGCAAAACCTGACATCATGTCAAATTAAAAAAAAAAAAAACCAGAGAGTCATTTAAGTCCTCAAAAAAAGAGGATGGATGGCAACCCTACTGCTACAGCAAGGCAGCATGTAAAAGATGTGCCAGGTAAAAAATGGGCTTCCACCACAGCCATTGTTTACTAGTCATATGTAATCTTTACACACTGCCAACATGGTTTACTGATTTCCTTCTGGTTAAATATGACATCTTCTTCTAAAAGGCAGCGTACAAAGCTTATATGTAGCTGGTAAAAATGGCTACGGTGGCAACCATGGGCATCCGCAGAAATTTTTTCGGGGGGGGGGGGGGGGGGCATAATTTTACCGTCATCCTTTCTGTGCCGCGCCTCTTTGTGACAAGTTATCATGAAGTGGAGGAGCTTTGTCATTATCAGTGAAGGCATGCAAAGGGTTGATAAACACTGCACCAGATACAGATCCACAGCACCTGATATAAACCAACCACACTAGATATAGCCTCACTGCACCAAATATAGATCCACTGTGCCAGATATAGACCCACAACACCAGATATTAACCCACGGTACCAGCTAAAAACCCATGACACAAGATATAAACCACAGCACCAGATAAGTATCCAGAGCTCTAGCTGAAACTCCACAGCAACAGATAGAACAACATAGCACCAGATACAACACTATAGCACACAATATAACCCAACAGCACCAGACACAACACTATAGCACACAATATAACCCAACCAGGGCCGGCCTTAGGGGTGTGCGACCTCTGCAAGCCGGTAGAGGCACTGGATTGGGGAGATCAAAAGATCCCCCCTCACCAGCCTTCTGCTGGATCCGACGGGGCGGAGCTAACCAGCTGAGGGGTGTAGCTCCGCCCCCACCCTGTGAAGCAGAGCAACGTTGCTCTGCTTCACATGGTGGGGGCGGAGCTACACTGCTTAGCCGGTTAGTTCCGCCCCCTCCTTCGATCATCATTTGCAGGCCATGGGAGGGGGGAGAGAGACACAGAACAGGGGGAGGGGGGAGAGAGAGAAAGAACAGGGGGAGAGAGAGAGAGACAGAACAGGGGAGGGGGGAGAGAGAGACAGAACAGGTGGGGAGAGAGACAGAACAGAGGGGGGGGGGAGAGACAGAGGAGGGGGAGGAGAGAGACAGAACAGAGGGAGAGAGAGAAAACAGGTATAGGGGAGTTAGAGAGAGACAGACATGGCAAGGAAGAGGAAAGGGACACATACATAGGGGGGTGAAAGACGGGGGGCACCACGGGGCAAGCCCGCACAGGGCGCCGGGACACTTAAGGCCGGCCCTGAACCCAACAGCACCAGACACAACACTATAGCACACACAATATAACCCCTCAGCACCAGATACAACACTATAGCACACAATATAACCTCTCAGCACCAGATACAACACTATAGCACACAATATAACCCCTCAGTACCAGATACAACACTATAGCACACAATATAACCTCTCAGCACCAGATACAACACTATAGCACACAATATAACCCCTCAGCACCAGATACAACACTATAGCACACAATATAAGCATACGGCAACAGATACAACACTATAGCACACAGTATAACCCCACAGCACCAGACACAACACTTTAGCACACAATATAACCCCTCAGCACCAGATACAACAATATAGCACACAATATAACCTCTCAGCACCAGATACAACACTATAGCACACAATATAACCCCTCAGCACCAGATACAACACTATAGCACACAATATAACCTCTCAGCACCAGATACAACACTATAGCACACAATATAACCTCTCAGCACCAGATACAACACTATAGCACACAATATAAGCATACGGCAACAGATACAACACTATAGCACACAATATAACCCCACAGCACCAGATACAACAATATAGCACACAATATAACCTCTCAGCACCAGATACAACACTATAGCACACAATATAACCTCTCAGCACCAGATACAACACTATAGCACACAATATAAGCATACGGCAACAGATACAACACTATAGCACACAATATAACCCCACAGCACCAGACACAACAATATAGCACACAATATAACCTCTCAGCACCAGATACAACACTATAGCACACAATATAACCCCACAGCACCAGATACAACAATATAGCACACAATATAACCTCTCAGCACCAGATACAACACTATAGCACACAATATAACCCCTCAGCACCAGACACAACACTATAGCACACAATATAACCTCTCAGCACCAGATACAACACTATAGCACACAATATAACCTCTCAGCACCAGATACAACACTATAGCACACAATATAACCCCTCAGCACCAGATACAACACTATAGCACACAATATAAGCATACGGCAACAGATACAACACTATAGCACACAATATAACCTCTCAGCACCAGATACAACACTATAGCACACAATATAACCCCTCAGCACCAGATACAACACTATAGCACACAATATAACTTCTCAGCACCAGATACAACACTATAGCACACAATATAACCTCTCAGCACCAAATACAACACTATAGCACACAATATAAGCATACTGCAACAGATACAACACTATAGCACACAATATAACCCCACAGCACCAGATACAACAATATAGCACACAATATAACCTCTCAGCACCAGATACAACACTATAGCACACAATATAACCTCTCAGCACCAGATACAACACTATAGCACACAATATAAGCATACGGCAACAGATACAACACTATAGCACACAATATAACCCCACAGCACCAGATACAACAATATAGCACACAATATAACCTCTCAGCACCAGATACAACACTATAGCACACAATATAACCCCACAGCACCAGATACAACAATATAGCACACAATATAACCTCTCAGCACCAGATACAACACTATAGCACACAATATAACCCCTCAGCACCAGACACAACACTATAGCACACAATATAACCTCCTAGCACCAGATACAACACTATAGCACACAATATAACCTCTCAGCACCAGATACAACACTATAGCACACAATATAACCCCTCAGCACCAGATACAACACTATAGCACACAATATAAGCATACGGCAACAGATACAACACTATAGCACACAATATAACCCCACAGCACCAGACACAACACTATAGCACACAATATAACCCCTCAGCACCAGATACAACACTATAACACACAATATAAGCATACGGCAACAGATACAACACTATAGCACACAATATAACACCACATCACCAGATACAACACTATAGCACACAATATAACTCCACAGCACCAGATACAACACTATAGCACACAATATAAACACAAAGCAACAGATTCCCTAAACACCCAAATTCCTAAATCCATGACATTTCTTTATCTCTTTCCCCCTTTTTTATATGTTTTATTCCTCCATGTTTGCCATCTCTTACCCTATCATTTTATGTGTTTTATTCCTCCATGTCAGTGACCTTTTTTCACCTACATTTTATCTTTTCTGCCACATGTCACAATTTTGTCTGTATTCTGCTCCAATCAATAACCACTTTTCATCCTCTATTATCTTTTCTGCCCCATGTCATCCCATTTTGTTTGTAATCTGCTTCCATCTATCACATCATTTTATCCTCCATTATCTTTTCTGCCCCATCTACTTGTCACCATGTTGATGTGAGCAGAGATTGTCAGAGGAGCTGCTCAGACTGGACAAATGGAGACCTCAGGGAAATGGGAGGGACCTCCTTGGATTTACCCCACTCTACCATGTACCTTGGCTGTTTTGTTTTTTAAAGCTATTATAAGCTCTTCCTACCTGTTACAGAGGCTCAGCTATGGTCTCTGAGTATCTTCCCCTGTTTCCTCCATGATGTTGCACTGCAGGCTCTCTTCTGTCAGTCATGCTGCCACATGGAGGGCTGAGGGACGGGGCTATAACTTCATATCCCCGGGCACCCATGTCATTGGCTCTCCATGCAGCAAGGCTGACAGCTGCAGAGACCTGCACCAATGTGGATGGGAGACCAGTATTACAGCAAGCAGAGTTGCAGAGAGCAAAAGCTTTGGGTGCCACCTCCTACCCCAACAGGGCGTGGATATTAGTAGAGGCAAGGAAACTCTTGGTATCTTTAGCTTTCTTGTCATATTTATTGAGCAGACCAATCAAATCTGAAATGGGTGAGATAGTAAGCAGAGAGAGATAGAAAGCAGATATTTAAAATATTTTTTTTTTTGCTTCGGTTTTACCATGTAAGGTTCTTACATGGTAAAACCGAAGCAAAAAAAAAAAAACCTGCAAGGTACTTTTACAGAACAGTCACCGCAAGCATGATTGGCTGACACAGGAACAAGTATTAAAACAATAAAATGGTGTTAAGCTAGACAAAGTTCTGGGGCTAGATGGTATACACCCAAGGGTCCTGGCCAGACTGTTATTTTTGATTTTCAGGCATTCTTTTTTTTCAGGCATGGTGTCCACAGTTTGGCGTAAAGACGATGTGGTGCCCATATTTAAAAAAGGGATCAAAATCCCAGCCAGGCATTACAGACCTGTAAGCTTGACAAATGTGGTGGGGAAATTGTTTGAATGGTTGCTAAAGGAATATAATCAAGATTTCATATTGAACAAGAATTTCATAAGCATGAGTCTACATGGCTTTGTGAAAGACAGATCTTGTCAAACGAACTTGATTACATTCTACAAAGAATGTAAGTAGATGTATGTTCGCTGCAAGAGGATTTGGACACATTGGGTAATTATTTTGCTTTGTGCATGTTTACCATTTATCTCTTGGTAGAAAGAAAGGAAAATGAAAACCAACAAAACAAATTACAAAACTTTAAACATTAAATGTGGCCTAATATACATCCTGTATCTAACAAAATTCCACCTGCCCAACTCATTAATTACCCTGCATTCCTAGCCCCACCTGGCTGCCTCTGTTGCTACCCCAAGCCTAAAAGAATGCAATGAAAATTAACAATTGCTCAAACCCAACTTAATGAAGAACATCTTGAAAACCTTGATAAATGTAAATCTTGTTAACGGCAAGTGACTCTCATTCGGAACAATGGACACAACTGAGAGCCTGGCATGCTGCCTAATTTCAATCACACAGAGTTCCCCTCCTGATCTATCTTAGAACAACTAATTAAAATCATAACCTTCTCCTTATATGCTATAACATATTTCCACTGCAGTCCAGACCAGCATTCCTTACTTCTAGCAACCAGCTCCCCAATACGTAATGCTGCATAACAGAGCCGGCCTTAAGTATCCCGGCGTCCTGTGCGGGCTTCCCGCGAGGTGCCCCCCCCCCTCTTCCCCCTCCCCCTGTTCTGTCTCTCACCCACATCCCCCTGTTCTGCGTCTCTCTCCCCCCCTCCCCTTCCTTTGCCTGTAAATGTGGATCCAGGGAGGGGGCAGAGCTAACCGGCTGAGCAGTCTAGCTTCGCCCCCACCCTGTGAAGCAGAGCAGCGTCTGCTTCACAGGCAGCAAGAGAAAGTGCTGCTCGGCTCCCCATGCTTAATGCAGGCATGGGGAGCCGAGCAGCACTTTCTCTTGCTGCCCGAGGATCCCCATGAAGCAGACGCTGCTCTGCTTCACAGGGTGAGGGCGCAGCTAGACCGCTCAGCCGGTTAGCTCCGACCCCTCCCTGGATCCAGCAGAGGGCTGGTGAGGGGGGATCTTTTGATCTCCCCAATTCAGTGCCTCTACTGTTTATTTAATACTTTTTTTTTTTTTTTGGAGCTGGCGGGCGCCCCCTGGGGTGTTGCGCCCTGTGCGCTCGCACAGGTCGCACACCCCTAAGCCGGCCCTGCTGCATAACATGCCAGAATGAAAACACATTTAAACAAAATAACTTCAAAGATGTTATAATACCTCCCCCAAAATCCCACATAACGTGCAACAATTTAAAAGACAAATGTCTCCGAGCATCCCTACTAACCCTAGCTTTTTGACATCCCTTCAACATTTTCTTAGTGACAAAATAACGTTTTATAGGCACCCTGTCCATAATCTTCCTGAAAAAAATCAACCCCAGCTAACTTGCTTGTTTTGGATGCTTTGGAAGCACCTAACTCCGTAAGGTATAACACATGTGCTTTTGCCATTTCTTTGTCATGCTGCAAGGGATCTTTATTAATTTTCATATTAAACATGTACCATCCAAGCTTTAACATATGCCTTCCACGTGGCCTCTGCAAGAAATTCCTTAATAGCAGAACTTATCTGTCCAATATCAGGTACTCTGGGAAGGGCCTGCCTTCTGGATCCACTTGATGGCCAAGATTACGAACTTCCTTTAACTTCAAATGGCATATATGTTAAGCTTCCCTTGTAAATGCCTCAAATTCAATTCCAAGCATCTTAATTTTAAACTCATTAACCAATTTAATTTCAATGCGCATTTTGAATTAACTGAATTTATGTCCATAAAAACACAGAGATTGTCTGTCCTGACCATTAGATGCTGCCCACACAAATACTGGCTCAATAATTTTAAGTCTGTAAATATTGGAAATAACTCAATTAAAGAAACACTTCCACCAAAAAATGAAAAGGGTTTTTTTTTTTATTTGTGATATTTTGTTTTTGTTATGTGAGTTTATTTTATGATATATTTTATTAAACAAGTGTTACTGGGCACCTACATTTTGTAAAATATAGTATTTTAGGTACCACCCCCCACTGATATCACTAGTATCTCACTTTGGGGCTTGGGACACAGAATGCAGTCTATAAGTCAGACTTCTGATCATAGACTTGCATTGCTCCCATCCAACAGTAATGTAATGTAACAGTTACATCATAAGGGGGCAGCGTTATGTTCTTGTTTGATAAGGTCAATCTCCTTTCTTTGTGTTGGAAGGCAGGTAAAAAAAAGTTGTACACACCCACCTAGTCCTGCCCACTATGATACACAGGAGCCATTAAGAGAGCAGGCGTGTATCTTATGACATCATCATGCAGGCTTTGGCCACAGTCGTAAAGTGAGACTGTTGCATCATGGGTAAAATTCTCAAAATGGATACTGGAGACAGACACCTAATTTTATTTTTACTTTTATTTGCAATTAATTCAATTAATTCAAACATAGAAAAACAAACCCAGTGGCATATGTGTTTGTTTTAATATGCACAGGTAATTTAGTTACATCTTATGTAAGTGGTAGTGTCCCTTTAAAGTCACATTTTTTGTGAGACCATCCTGCACGCCATTTCCCTTTAAAATACACGCCAAGACTTATAAACTGTCTCTACCATAAGTCCTTCCATTGAAAGTGGACAAGAACGCGTCCCATACTTTTAAATCCTGCTATAAGTCTTTTGTTAACTTCAAAAGTTCTAATGGATTTTTCACCTTGGCTAGGGCCAATGCCATCCTCCTGGAAAAGATCGTTCACATCCAGGAAGAACCCTTCCCATGCCCTCATTTTGTTAATCTTCTCAACAGGTAGTCTAAGGTCATTAATATCTCTGATTATACCCCAAAATTGCAAGCAACAGTCTTATCACTTGCCAAAGGTATGTCAAAATGTACTGCAACTGACTGAAATGTGGCCAACAGTTGCTCACATTCTTTGGTATTTTTGTACCTACAAATAAAAAATCCATAGTGTTGTATTCAAAGCTATAAAAAGATTTAGTTGCCAGTAGTAGAGATTTTAGGAGACATGGTTACCTGGATTTGTCAAGCCCTCTCTTAGGATATTAAGTACATTATATTTATATATACAGTATTTATATATAATATATATATATATATATTATATATATATATATCAGCTATAACATTATGACCGCCTGCCTAATATTGTGTAGGTCCCCTTCTAACTCCAAAACAGCACTGACATGTTGAGACATGGACTTCACTAGACCACTGAAGGTGTTCTGTGGTATCTGGCACTAAGATGTTAGCAGCAGATCTTTTAAACCCTGTAAGTAGCGAGGTGGGGCCCCGGCCTCCATGGGTCGAACTTGTTTGTCCAGCACATCCCAAAGATGCTTGAGTGGATTTAGATATGGGGAATCTGGAGGCCAAGTCAACACCTTGAACTCATTTTTGTATTCCTCAAACCATTTTTGCTTTGTGGCATGGTGCATTATCCTGCTTAAAGAGGCCAATGCCATCATGGAATCCCTTTTCCATGAAATGGTGGACATGGTCTCCAACAATGCTTAGGTAGGTGATATGTGTCAAAGTAAAAATCACATGAATGGCAGGATCCAAGGTTTCCTAGCAGAATATTGCCCAAAGCATCACACTGCCTCCACCGCCTTGCCACCTGTCAGTGGTCATAATTTTATGGCTGATCGTTGTTTATATACTTGTCAGGTTTAAATTTCAGTGTGTCAGCCTTCAGAACATGAATAAATAAGGCAGTGCGATACTAGCAGGACCGTGGTGTGGAAATTTACAGGAATATTCTGGTAACAACTTACTAGTCAGACAATCATAAAGTGCACTGCCATTATACAGCAATAGGATGTGTGTAATGCTTTAGTAATTATAGACTGAGGATAGCAGCAAGAATACTAAATGGAATAAATACTATAAATAGTACAACTGACCCCTGAAAAAGTGAGTTGAAATGCATTTTCCTGGTAAGATACGCATAGAAGATACGCATAGTGGAAGTGTGTTGGTCCTTTAACCCTTTTAGGACCAGAGATCTTCTGGGCCAAGGACCAGAGTGATTTTTTAATTTGTAGTTGTTGAAACGTAAATTTCCTCTCTGTTATTTAACGCACCCATACAATTTATATGTTGTTTACATACATTGGACAGTTAGAACTTTCTTTTGATACCCTCTACATAAAAATAAGCTACAATTTAGTATTAAAAAATACATATAAAAGGGGAATATTTGGGGGGAAAAATGTTTTTCCCCATTATTTTCCCAAAAACAATCTACACAACAAGTGCAGCAGTAACCCACTTATCCCAACTAATTAACTAACTAATAAAAAAAAGCCCCCCCCCCCCCAAAAAAAAAAACCCAGATAAAAAAACTCTGACCAGTGTGATTTCAGAGCCATAAGAATCACAGAACAGGCATGCAGGGGTTAACTGTAATTATATTACAATAATATATATATATATATATATATATATATATATATATATATATATATTTTAAACTTTAAAACTTTAAAATTGCAAAAATAAAACTAATTGGGAAAAATCAACAAAATAAGGGCTATACGGAAGGAAGGAAACTGATCACAGCAAGAAGTTGTGATCAGCAAGTTAACTCATCATAAGGTCGCAAAGAATCCGTTAAACTGAGACCTGCTCACCTCCTGAAACAAGTGTGCATGCAAGGACTGTGAACTAAAGAAGTTCCTTTGTATTCTTTTTACTTTGTTGCGAGATGCCAGCTCCATGGGCGGATGATCTAAACAGAATAGTATGTGTGCAGTTTCTTTTAATTGGTCTGTAAATCTGTTTGGTGTCAGCACATCTTTCTCCTTTTCATTTGGAAGCATGTATCCTTGTAGACTGCAAACTTTGTATTTCACGGACACAAATGGTTTATTGTGAATTATAGAAAATAGTTTGTTCTACAATCAACAGTGCTGTGAATTAAAAGCTATTTTATTAGTATGTGAAACTGAGCACTCCTGTCTACATATTTCACATGTGAACATTGTATGTATTTTTTATATGGACACACATGTTTTTTATGACTCACTATTTATATTGTTTAGTAATATACATGTTACACTAGTTAAAGTTCTTATGAACAAAACCACCTTTTTTTCTATACCATATACATAGCATTATGGCACGTATACATGAGCAGTAGCAGTATACCAGTACTGATGAATCAAATGTGCATGTGTAGCATGTCTGGTGCATGTGCAGACTATTTTTTTCACTGCAGTGTCCAAGAGCACTGGACACTAGCATTACATTACATTAACATTTATTTATACAGTGCCAACAATTTACATAGCGCTAACTAATTTTACCAGCAGAAAATCATTTGAGAGAAGGGTGCCACACATCCAGTATTTTACCGGCAAATCTGTTAAAATGTCTTTTTATATTGCCATAGTTATGCCTGTGGAGACAATAGCATATCTAGGATTTTTTTTTAAGAAAAGGTGGTAAGCCTAGTTGCAAAGAACAGTGGTCCCAAATCAGGACAATGCCATGTAGAATGGGATAGTTGTGAGGTCTGTTCTTCTGTTGTATAATGTGGTCCTGCATCTGAAATGAATAGGTCACAGGAATAAACAATATACAAATAATTTAAAAAAAGATATCCTTCTAAACCTGTAATTTCCATTTAACTATTTTGGCTTAAACACATTTCAATAATGTGCTTTTTTCATTACAAATAACTACAGTTTCTGCTTTGCCTAAAGAAAGCTCTAGTATTATCTGGAATTCACTGCTCTTAGACAATGATATATTCTTGTTTGCATAGGATTTTTTATTAACTTTTCCAGTTTGTTGCTCTGGAATTCTAAGTGCTGTTGATGCATGCAGTTCATTGCTACTTATTTACAATGGGCACCTTTTATTTAAATGCAATAAAACTGCTTATCTAAAAGCAAGTTGCAAAGGTAAACTGTACCAGGTAAACACTCCAGCTTTAACCTTTAAATTACCAAGCATTGCTCACTCCAAGCGGCACTCCGAGGGTTAAATGCAAAATTTGTCTATTGACTGTCGAAGGATAATTTTGTTTTTTTTAACATTAATATTTTATTATTGTAGTTTTATAACAATTTTATTAAAGATTGACTACTAGATCACATCAGGGCATGATCCGAAGTATATTTATATAAACATCATGCTACTCTGATCAATTACTCAAGGGCAATTCCTAATACACACTAATGGACAGTGGGAAGATGGGGGCAACAAGTAGGGTTGCCACCTTTTCTTCAGAAAAATACCGGCCTTGGTATTGTCTCCATAGACTTAACATTGGCCAGATGCCAATTTTTTACCGGCCTGGTGGCAACCCTAGCAACAAGGGGCGACCAAGCATCAAAAGTGAAAACGACGATCCGTTAATTTTTTTGCGACTGTATAGTTTTAAAAGAAGATTTATATTGCTTTTGTTTTAAGTTATTCTAATATCAGCAACCCACAGGACCAACCTCCTGACTCAAACTGAACAGGAGGTAGATAATAATGATCACACCACAACTGTCTCCAGATAATATTGTTAATGGTTTATTGGTCATATAGGCAAGTATACAAAAGACAGGTGTGTATAATTGCACATTCCTGGAAATATGGGATGTGGTTTGAATACATTAGTAGAAGAGGATTTGATTTATTCCTTTCTTTATTTTTCTCCTTGTCTTTACCTCCAGTTCAGTCTGCCAATGGATATAACGGCAGGAGGCCAAATTTCAGGTCCTGGGGACAGGGACACATATGTTAGCGAGCGGGTGGGGGGGGGGGGGTGATTGTAGAAAGGTCTGATATGTGTTATAATTGGCTGTACAAAACCAGTGTAATTGTTAAACTGTATTTTGTTTTACTACTTGATTTATCAGATGTGTTATGTTTTGATAAAGTCAAATGTTATCATATATATATATAATATATATATATAAATTGAAGTACATAATTTTTTTTTATAAAAAAACAAATATTGGTTTATGTATTTTGAAAAAAGTATATACGGTTTCTTAAATGTTTAGGCAATTGTTGAGATATTTTTACATAACTTACTTTATGCTTGGAGCTTTACATATATCAGCATATACTGGATCTCCATTATTTGATTCCAACTGTGAATTTGTACTTGTTTACATTTCGTTTAACATGTTGCCGTGGGGCAGGGAGAGACTAAAGCTGTCAAACCCTGGCTTTGACAGCTAAACACATCCTTTAGGATATGATGAAGGGGACATCAGTAGACATAGCTGGATTGCCAAAGGTCCCTGGCCATGCCAGTTTTGCCCCACTCATGGTATGCAAGCGGGTATACCACAGTCAAAATGGCATGATGTGCCAGGTACATCCATTGTCACCAATGGGATGATTTTCTGTAATATGCCTGGCACATCTGTTGTCACCAAGGAATTAACATATGGTATAAATATGAAGGTGACCTGTGTTCTAAAGGTAAAATGAGAATGTGAACTAACAGACAGTTATTGCTGTTCAAAACTGTGGGATGAAAGGGAGACCACTGCATTGATGACTGCAGCTTATTTTACAGAGGGAGTAGAAGGTATGTGCTGGTGGCAATGGGAGGTTTAGCAAGACGGGCCACAGGACATTTGCCTCTCGGGCCACTCACCACTCTCCTCAATGGTCCAGGGCTGCAACACTTTTCACTTCTTGTCTTTGCCATCTATGTCCCCAAACAGCTTGCCAGTGCCATATCTGTTACCTAACAGCTTGCCAGTGCCATATCTGTTACCAAACAGCTTGCCAGTGCCATATCTGTTACCAAACAGCTTGTCATTGCCAATATTGTCCCCAAACAGATTTTCTGTATACTCTGTCCCCCAGTCTCCCTGGTTTCAAGTGGGGGCAGCATTGAAGAATGTCTGTGCACAGCGCACAGACATCCTCCGACACTGCCCCACTAGACACCTGGGAGACTCAGGCATGTTAATTCCAGGCTACAGGAGTATTTCTAGGTTCATGCTTCAGAGCAGCCCCTCTTCTCATTGACACCAGCTGCCAGACTGCAAAGGCCTGTACTCCTCTTTAGAATAAATCATAAGTTTCCCATAGAAGTGAATGGAGAGTCCCAATCTATGCACGTTGGAACAATACAGAGAGTAACAGGTACAATATATAGAATAACAGCCCTGGGAGGAAAGCTGTAAACTTTTAAGGTAAGAATTTTGTTTTATTATTGTAAATGATTCATTTATATTACTGTTTCAAATGTTACCTGTTAAAATACATGAATATGTTTTAAATAATTGATCCTCCAAGTCCTTTCTCTAAAATACAATACATTTTCTTTAATCCATTTAGATAGTCTGCCTTGAATGCAATAACTTGAGAGAGGAAATGTCTACATCATCTACCGTCTGATAACGATAACAATATTATAGTTGATTGTGAACAGCTAATTGTACAAAGGTGAAAGCAATGAAGTAACAACTGAGCAATATGTTTTTCAGGAGTTAAGCAGAGTTCACAAAAAAACAACCGGAGTTCAGAATGCATCCGGGTCAGTTCCTGATAGGAAGACAAACAAAGCTACCTGTGTCTGCTTTCAAACTCTTTTTTCACATGACAATTTCCATATTAGAATTAATATTAGTTTAAGTGCTTCTTTAGTGACAACAACTGCTGGGTTGGTGAATTTAATCAATCAAAAAAGATTCTATTAACCAAATTATTGATATCATGGTTCTAATCACTCTTCCAGCACTTAAAGCTTTATGGAGTGGTGTACAAATATTTTGCACGTGCAGATAGCGCTAAATACTCTGCGTGTGAACCATCATATAACGCAGGGTTCCAGACAGATGTCTGAGTTTCTTCTCCCGCACTTAGTGTTATACATAAACTGTAAATGTACCTTTTGTACCCCTCTTCCGGACACTTTACAGTAGTGGAGTCTTGACAGTTGTAGCCTCGACTACCAGGCTGTATCTTTACTATAAAATAGAGACACATGGCACAGACGTAGTGGGTAGAAATGGCCACAGCCATTTTATTTATAACATATGTCATTGCCTCCAACCTTAACATAACACATTGTAATAAATACATATAAATATACAAATTAGGCAATGACAAACCCACATATTCACACATATGTCATAAATGACATGAACCTCAAAATTAACATCATTTACCATTAACTTTATTAACATAGTTAACATAACACGGAACATGTCCCACACCAACTTGCTCCCCAGGGGTCCACCGTCCATTGAATCCATTGCCAGGCAGACCTTCTGCCCAGCCCACCAACAGGCTAAGAGCTCCAGTTTAGCTCAGAGCCTCTCCCGTAATCCATTTGCACTATGGCTGACTCCCGATATTCCAGCCATAGACCCCCCCTAAGGAGCAAGTTACTGCCAGCTGTGACAATGCATAGTCCAACAAGATCCATCCAATGCAACGCTGTATCTGAAACATAGAAGACAAGCGGCAGAAACCAGAAATAACAAGTATACACCTAATAACCCCAAAACTTTAGGGAGGGCAAGCCGGAAAATTCTGGTAGGCCAAAAAATTATGAGATTTTCCAATATTGTACAGCCTTAAATATCCTCTGATCCCCTCCCCCAACTCCTCCCCTAAAACCTTACCACCAATGTGTGCAGCCTTGCTACAGCACAAGCTTTCAAGGCCCTCCTGCACCTAGGCGTCTCCGGGGGCTACATTATACATAATTCCCACAGGTCAAATGTAATTCTTTTTTTAGTAGATAAATATCAATATCTGTGGGGGTTTGAGCAACAGGGGCAAACTCTAGTTTTTTTTTAAGCAGGGGCAAACTCTGGGGGGGGGGGGGGGTTTGAGCAACAGGGACAAAGTCTGGGGGTGGAGCAGCAGGGGCAAAGTGATGCATTGACTAAGTGTGAGGGATGCATTGGCTAAGTCTGGGGGGCATATGGCTGTTTGGGGGGATGTATTAACTGAGTGTGGGGGATGCACTGATTAAGTTTGGAAGGCAGATTGGCAAATAAAAGGAAATAAAGACAAGAAATGCATTTTTTTTCTGTCATCATTTTTATTATTTACCAATGCACCCAAAGGATCAGTCCATGGGCCAAATGCGGCCCTTCTGATGGCAGAGTGCGGACATCCTCCGACTGCCCCCACTGGACACCAGGAATGCCTGGTCGGGGGGGGGGGGGGGGATTTGAGCAGCAGGGGCAAAGTCTGAGGGGTTTGAGCAACAGGGGCAAAGTCTGGGGGGGGGTGAGCAGAAGGGGCAAAGTCTAGGGGGGGTTGAGCAGCAGGGGCAAAGTCTGAGGGGTTTGAGCAACAGGGGCAAAGTCTGGGGGGGGGGTGAGCAGCAGGGGCAAAGTCTGGGGGGAGTTTGAGCAACAGGGACAAACTCTGGTGGGGTTTAAGCAGGGGCAAACTCGTGGGGGGGGGTTGAGCAGCAGCAGCAAAGTCTGGGAGGGGGAGAGCAGCAGGGGCAAAGTGATGCATTGACTAAATGTGAGGGATGCATTGGCTGTGTGGGGGATGCACTGATTAAGTCTGTATGGCAGATTGGCAAATAAAAGGAAATAAAGACAAGAAATTAATTTTTTTCTGTCATCATTTTTATTATTTATGAAAAAGCAGTTTACATGTGAACATTACACCAGTAAAACTCTTTTCCTATAGGGTAGTCTTATATTCAGGCTTTTTAATTTTTTCCTAAATCAACATTCAAAGTTTGGGGGGGTCGTCTTATAATCAAGGTTGTCTTATATTCAAGCAAATACGATATATCATGTCCTAAAATACAGGTCTCAAATGTCCTTAGGATGGCATAGAATTTTCTATTTTACTGCACCCCCTCTGCGATGAGCTGTGCAATAGAATCCCACCTGTCAGATGATTCTCAGTATGACAGGAAAAAAGTATCCAACACTCAAAGTGATCGCCAGTTACATTTAACATGCATCTACTATATCACAAGTGATGTTGTGAGGTCTTGTGATCGTTTGGCGGAAATCAACAGGGTCTGTAAAGACTCCGGTCAGGTCTCGGCCTCTGTGTCTCTAGCTACTGATCACTCTGTGATTGAGCCAGGAACACAGAGTCGTTGTTCTGGTGCTTAAATCCTTACGGACAAATGCATTACCTGGCGTCAAGATGTTAAGGATTAATTATTAACTTTAAATAAAGTAACTCTCAATTAGGAGCAGTCATTTATTATAGTTTTTTTTTGCAGAGTGAACAGCAAAGTAATAATCAGTGAGAATGTGTAATCTCAAGAATTGAAGGAATTGAGTTGCTCAATGTCTGCAAACAGTGTTGTAAAGAGAGGTCCAAGGCTTTTTCGATATTTCCACATTTACTGTTTGTCCAAGGAAAGGGAATGTCACAAATATTCAACTGAAATAGAATCAGTCAAATGACAAAACTGCTCACTGATTTGTGCACTAAAAAATGTCTCTATTTATAGGCTCACACAATCCATCTTTGTACCTAGTGATAAACACCAATACACAGCTTGTATCTACTACAACGCTTGATTTGTCTCTGTGTCTGATATAATTCACTAAGCACTTGAGATAAATGTATTCACTAAGCAATGAACTGTTCTGAATTGAGTTGCAAAACTTAGGCCTTAATAGACAAGTTGGAAAATAGCCAGGATAGAGAATTATTGCTGCTGGCAATTTTGGCCTAGCTTTTTGCAACTCACTGTCCATTCACCTCAGTTTACTGTTTAGTGAATAAAAATACCACTGTTTACATACTTTCTGGCTGTGCCGGCACTCATTGCACTGGTGAAGCCAATGTATAAAAAGTCAGCTGCTGGAAAGTTACTGCATAGTGTTGGGGAATGTCCACCAAACATTCTTTGTCAAAAGTCCCTCTCCCGCACTGAAAAATGTTAGATTATATAAAAAGGCGCAATCGTCATTAGACATAACAAACGGCAATTGCGCCTTTTTTATACCCTTCTCAACACTTGTCAGTGTGGGAGTTTTTATACATTTTGTTTTATTTATAGTAATATTCTAACTGTACGTTTGGCCACCCAGCTCTGATACGAGAGAATATGAATCTAACAGCATAACATTTCTAGCAATGAGTGGTATAGCTATAGTTGGTGCTTCTACTACTATAACATGATACAGTGTCACTCCCATGTCATTGTTTTGTAAAATAATTTATACCCTTTCCTTTCATTAGAATATAAATGGAATAAAGATAGAATCAATTTTTATAAATTGTATACAGAAGGAAATTACATTTCACAAAGAAACCTTCCTACTTACCAAACACAAAAACGCACAACAGAAGGATATCATTGTTCACTTAAGCAAACAATGTGCTGATACAAATATTTGATTGTACTAAGGCTTTAACAGAGTCATTGTCCCTGGAATCAAGTTCTATCATTCTGCAGATTTTTGCAGTGCTTGTGTGAAGGAGTTCTCTTACGATAACTAGGAAATGTACTCCATTGCTGCCCTGCTTGGTTAGTATATGCTTTGAAATCGGTAGCAGAACCAAGTTTCGGACTGTCTACAAATTTTGTCAACACTATTTCTATATCTGTTGAAGGATGTAAAGGAGAAGGTGCTATTTAACCTACAGTTGGCATGACATCACCGGTATTGTTATACCTCAAGAGCGGACAACAAGCGCTGTTATGGCATTTTATAAAATGTTATATGATAATGTATGTACATATGTATACATGGCTGTTACTTAACTTTATTGTGGTGACTAAGTGGCGTATGTGATATGTGTATTTTTTTATTACATGAATGAATGAATAATGCATTTGTAATGTTTTTTTTATTATAATATGTTAAATAAATATATTACATTATTTTTTTTTTTTTTATATTATTCTTAATTTATTTAAATCTGCTTTTTAATATTTATTTTAATTTATCATTTTTACACAATATTCATTTTTAAAATATTCCATGTGATGTCTCACACGGAGAAAGTCAAACTAGGGCAGCGGTTGGCAGCTTGTATCCATCCGATGTGGATCCAGCCGTGCTATCATTGCCAACTATTTCCCTCCTCCTGCATGCTGCATGCAAGAGGGAAGACTGATGTGAGCAGCTGTCAGGTGAGTACTAGGAAAGGGGGAGGAGGGTGTAATCAAAAACAAACAGTGGCAAATTTAATAGGCATCTTGCTGAGGTATATTTAAATGGGCACCTGACTGGGGGATATTTTAATGAACAAACTATGGCATATGTAATTGGTAAAATGTGGCATATTTAATGGGCAAACTGTCTGTGTATGTTATTATCTAACAAATTATATATTTTTAAATATACATGGAAGGTTTTCATGAGATATGTTGTCCCCATATATTTCGTTATTACAGTTTATGTATGCGTCTGTATCTTATAAGGGGTTAGTTTAACCTCCAATTTACTAGTAAAACTGAATTACTGTGTCACAAAATGATGCATGTCTAAAAGTCTGTCACCAACATGACAAGTATGGAAAGCTTTGTTCTAAAGATTCTCAAAAAAGAAGGCAGACTGACAGCAGCAGAATTTTTTTTATCATATTGAGCGCTCCTTGTGGCTTGGTTGCCTTGTTAACTAAGGTCCGTTAGGGGCATCTAGGATATCAGACTACCAGCAAAGAAAATGGGCTACTAGCATATTAAACTAAGCCCAGCCAGGCAAAGAAGTCCAAAACTATCTTGGATCAAAATTAATCAATCCCCCCCCCCCCCCCCCTTCCTCTTAGCTTCTCGAAACGTGTTTCCCTACCAGCCTGTGGCTTCTTCAGGGAAATAGCGTGAAAGTGTTCACAGCAGACTTGCAGCTATTTAAACAATGGGGAAGGTGATGTCATCAGTCATGTGAGGATCCTTTTGGTCAGAACATACGCCTAATTTAATTCTATGAGGGAAGCTTTGTATCAAAATTTCAGTAAATGGCTGGACAGACAATAATGCTGATAATGAATAAATCCCATGTGAACCAGATATAGTAGCTTCTATTAATTTATAATTAGCCAGGGTGGTATGATATCGCTGCCAGTATGATGTTCACAGGCAATGTCTACACTAGATGACTATAATTGCCATGATTCTCATCCAGATATATTGCTCACCATATGTTGTATTTCAGGGTTGCATTCTATCATCACTTTGTCCTCTTAAATACATTAGCCTGAGGCAAGTGCCTTAGTCGCTATTGCTTTGCCTTCAAAGCAATGGACCAGCACACCAAATATACCAAGCCCAGTTCTGACTATACAGATTTTTTGGAGGTCTTATTTGTACTCCAGTCAGATTTTTTTTTTTTAAAACAGTACATTTATATGTTTAATGTGTGTTTTGACTGGTATTATTTCCTAGCATTAATAGAATATTAATGCAGCAGATGTACTAGTTATTTGTATTAAAGTCTGTTTAACATTACTTATTACATGAAACATTGTATTATTTGCTCTTTTCTGCATACTTTAATACCTAGAAAGGAAATGTGTGTAAGCAGCCAAATAAATGAAAACAAAGGCAAATTAATTCAAGTCCGGATTTGTCTAAGTGAAAGGAACTCCCAAATTTCCTCACATGATTATGATAAATATCTATAAGGGTGTGCTCACTTTTCTTGTTATATTAATTGATGATATACATCTGCTTGTCTTGTAAAGTGGTTGGTGTCAACGTTAATAGGATAATAGCTAATACCAACAAACATTGACAAAGAAAATACAATAGTGAGGGTACACTTCTGTGAAAAAAGTTATCAGCAATATATGAAAGTATATATGCATACAAACAAATAACCAAATAAGGATGAACCTTCCTAAGGTGACTAATTGGTCTCCACAGCATGATGTATGCCATTTCATCAAACCTCCTGTCATCTACTGTCCAGTCCTAACTGTTTACAACTAGTTTAGGGCCATTTATATTTCTTGTGAGTGGTTCTTGCTCATAGTGATTTATTCAATTTAGTAATAAAGGTGCAGCAAAATCCATGGTCAGGTTTTGACTGAAGAAAGACCAATCCCTTATCCCTGTGACTAGCTGATGACCCTGAAGATCTGGGGCACCCAAAACCTCCAACTTATGTAAATACATACACATATTCAAAATGCTGTTGAAGATGAGTATTTCCTGTTGGCGGCTCTTTCTAGCAAACATGCCACGATATGCTATCACAAGAGACTCCTCACATCGTGAAGAACAGATTGCAGAGCAGCAAACAAAATCATTGGGTTGAAGCGGTCTCCACTCGGTACCTCCAAGATCAATACAAATACTCAGCACTCCAATGGGATAAGGTATTTTATTTCACCCCTTGTAGAATTTGTATTGCTTTGTAATAGACAAGGTCCAACAGGATGACTAAAGTGACTAAGGCCCAGTCACAGCCATTTGACTTCTCCAACTCACAACTCACCAACAGCCAACTTAAATAGGCTGTTCTCTTCTGTCAGCATTCTCCAGTAGTGATTTTCCAGTGACTTAAATAGTGCAATGTCCACTGGGTTTACTGAATTCTTTAGTCCCAGATCTCTGATCTGTAATTCAAAATCAGGCCTTTACTGGGTCTTTCCTACATGATAACTCTGTTTTAACCTCCACAGCATGGTAGCTGGACAACCAATTTGCTCCTTTTTGTGCCCCAGTCCCAGGTTTTATGTCAGTTTCCTGAGGCTATTTCTTCAGGCCAATTGCAAACTGTTACATTTAGCTCCACTTCACAGATTAGCCATTGTTCTAACTTCCAACTTACACACTGAGTTGTAAACATCTGAAACAGGTCCCTTTAACATAGAAACATAGAATGTGTCGGCAGATAAGAACCATTCGGTCCATCTAGTCTGCCCAATTTTTTTTTTTGAATACTTTTATTAGTCCCCCGTTCCCGGTCTTATAGCTAGGATAGCCTTGTGTCTATCCCACGCATGCTTAAAATCCTTGACTGTGTTTACCTCTACCACTTCTGCTGGCAGGCTATTCCATACATCCACTACCCTCTCAGTAAAGTAATACTTCCTGATATTACTTTTAAATCGTTGCCCCTCTAATTTAAGACTATGTCCTCTAGTTGTGGTAGTTTTTCTTCTTTTAAATATACTCTCTTCCTTTACTGTGTTGATTCCCTTTATGTATTTAAATGTTTCTATCATATCCCCCCTGTTACGTCTTTCCTCCAAGCTATACATGTTAAGATGCTTTAACCTTTCCTGGTAAGTTTTATCCTTCAACCCATGAACCAGTTTAGTAGCCCTTCTCTGAACTCTGTCCAAAGTATCAATATCCTTCTGGAGATACGGTCTCCAGTACTGCGTACAATACTCCAAGTGAGGTCTCACCAGTGCTCTGTACAATGGCATGAGCACTTCCCTCTTCCTACTGCTAATACCTCTCCCTATGCAACCAAGCATTCTGCTAGCATTTCCTGCTGCTCTATTGCATTGCCTACCTACCTTCAAGTCCTCTGAAATTATTACTCCTAAATCCCTTTCCTCAGATGTTGAGGTTAGGACTGTACCAAATAGTCTATATTCTGCTTTTGGGTTTTTACGCCCAAGGTGCATAATCTTGCACTTGTCCACATTAAATGCTAGTTGCCACTGCTCTGACCATTTTTCTAGTTTAGCTAAATCATTTGCCATTGGGCTTATCCCTCCATGAATATCAACCCTGCTGCAAATCTTTGTATCATCAGCAAAAAGACATACTTTGCCATCAAATGTCATTTCTGTAGCGATTATCACTCTTGCCAGTGTTGGTACCATATTCATAGCCACATCGCCTCCCAGCCCCAGGAGTCCTGCTCAACAAGGTTTTTTTTGTACAAGTGAACAACTCTACTATATTCATATATCTCAACAGGAGGTTCAACTCTGCTGTAGGTGTATGCAACAGCTAAACATAGACAGTCACATAGTCCAGGATTATCCTACATGAAACTACATGCTAATGAGTACACACTGCCTAAAGCTTGAAACGCATTATGCTACTCTTGCGGCCTGCCATGTATTGTTAAGTTGCACTAATTGATAACATTAAATGACTTTGGCTCCAAGAAATGTTGTGTATGTAGTTTACTATAGTTGCCAAGAGACGAGTGCTGCATATCTATAATCTTCCACTATGAAACTGCATGTACCTGTTCCCCCAAGCCTATTTTCCTGGAATTATTAAACTACATTGTGATTCATTATTTTTAGATTTGCAAAGAAAACAAAGGAACTAGTTACTTTATCAATTAGTGGAACTACCTCACTAGCGTGGTACAATCCAACATAATAAAATTGTTTATATTACATTGCAGCTAGGGACTTTGAATTCCTCTATAGGGGTGCCTTTCTCTAGGGCTTCATATCTGTATAACATACTTTATGATTGCTTAGTGCAATAAATAATCCTTCTCAGATAAATACAGTGGTTTAGCGGATAATACCACCTCTTGCTGTTTTTACGATTTTGTATTTATAACGCAATGTGTGGGGTACATTTCTTCACTTTTTATTTTATAAAGAAATATCCAGAGACTTAGGTTTTGTTTCTCAAATTCATTTTTACGTAATCAATAAAAGTTCAAGATCCATTTTTCATATGTCTATTTGAATCTAGGGTTTTATTACCTTATTATAGACTCCTATATCTGGTCATATGTTTCCCCTAGCCATACACATTTCTTATTCCTTGACCTTACTAGCTAAGGCTTAGCAGCTTAATGCATGGGTCATGGGTCTAATGAACAAATATCTTCCTTGTTTAAATTTTAAGCAAAAGCAATGGAAACTGTTTTTTAATTCACAAAGATGGAATGTTGTCTAATTAGAAGGAAAGATGAAACCTTCTAGATTTCGATTTGTCACAAGATAAAGCAGTTCGATAAAAAAAAAAAAGCAAAACAAGATTACAAGATGTTTTGGTTTTTATGTTAAACAAGATTTTGTCAATAACAAAAAAAGGTATCTTTGATAAGTGAGACGACAGACAGTCATTTCTGGTTTCTGCTAACATGTAAAATGTGTATTATTTTAAAGTCCAACGTTATTCCTAAATTTTAAACATTCTTTATTTTTACACATTATTTTACAAATGTTTTACACATTAAATAGAAATGAATAATGTATTTTTTTTAGGGGGGTAAACTATAACTTCAATAGAAATAGGAACACCCACTCACAAATTAATTGTTGTTTCAAGCACCATCCACTAGTGGTTGTGAGCCATTAGTGTTACAGCCAAAAGTAATACACAAAAAAGAAAAAAAAACATTAGCAAAAATCCTGCAGTTATGCATGGCAAAACAGAGCATATTTACTACATATTCACCAAGGGGAAACAGAAACACCAATACAATTGCTGGAGTTGGTGTGCTTTTGTACATTGATCAAATTTCTTCATTGATTTCAGAATAGTGCAGGCAGTACAAGAGGCAGCATGGGAATGTGTGTGCTGCTGCACAGACATCCAGTTGCTTCCACTAGACACCAGGGAGCGGCTGTCCTGGGGTGCAGGGGTAAGTCTTGGATGTGCAATGTGGGTGAGGGGGCATGTCCTGGGGTGCAGGGGTTAGTCCTGGATGTGTCAAGTAGGTGATAGGGCATGTATTTGGGTGCGGGGGTAAGTCCTGGATGTGCAATGTGTGTGAAGGGGCATGTCCTTTGGTAAGTTCTCTATTTGCAATGTGGATAATTGGGCATATCCTGGGGTTAACGGGCTAGTCCTGGATGGGCAATTTGAGTGATGGAGCATGTTATGGGGTGCAGGGGTAAGTATTGGATATGCGGTGATGGGGCATCATAATTGGCAACATTTGAAAAAAATTTCCAGGGACACTTTGCAGCTCAGCTTCCAAATACTTACTTTAAGATTGACCACACCTTCGGTCCAAAGCTCCAGCCACTCCACATAATTAGCATAATGTGACCCCACCTCCTTGTCACAGTGTAGGAGGGAAGTACATTAGCCAGATATGACTAGCTGTCATATCTGGCCAAAGAAGATGAAAAAAAAAAATCTGCTGATGTGAGCATAGCTCACACAGCCACGCGTGATGACGTCGCGTGATGACGGCAGGTGACCCGTCGCAATCGCAATATAGCCCTTTTTCCCGGGACTGTCCGGCGATCGTAATATACATTTGCATAGTTGTCCCCGGCGAATCCGGGATAGTTGGCAACTATGGGGCATGTACTGGGGTAAGTCCTGGGTATGCAATGTTTGTGCTGAAATACAAAGATGTATGCATTTAAACCTCATTGGCATGATATACATAGTTTTATGCATATAACTCTCATTGGCATGATATACAAAGACCTGGATAAATTTACTTTGGGAGGGTAGAGGGGTGAGAGGGAGAGGGAGATTTAGGGATGGGGGGGGGGGGGGGCAAGGAAATTTGTTCTGTAAGGGATTTTTTGTAACACCTCAAAATGTTACTCTGCATTTTGCACCCTTATAATACCATAAGAATGCTTTCTTGACAGTTTGGCAGACTCAGATTTGGCAGAGTGAGGGCCAATGTTAACATACTTGTCAATTAATTTAATAAATTACCTAATGTACAACATTGTATGTATGCTAATCATGTTCCTTTCTGGTTTCTTGGAAAAGCAAGTTGTGGTTCTGCAATAACAAGAAAACCTATAACATTTGTTAAAATAAACCAGGGAGACAGTCATGATCTTTAACTACGCACATAGGTTACAAAACTAAAACATCAGTATGTAATTTCCCCCTTATATATATTAACATCATTTGCATGTATTAGACGCTTTCCCTTTAGATCAGGGGCTTCCAAGTTTTTTTTCTGAAGGCCTCATAATCAGACTGAAAGTGGACAGGTAATCAGAAATGTACGTATAGGCTAAGTTACTTCTTTTTTCATTTGCAGCAATATGAAGAACATCCTGTTTGCCATAGAAAATGTATTTGGTTATTAAGCAGTTATATAAAACCAAGGAGGATTGCTAAAATGGAAAAATAAATATAAATCAACTCTTAAGGATTGAATGCGGTCTCCACAGTTTATCAATGCAGGTAAGTCAGTGATCCAAGAGAAAACAGCTCCAGCAGACACAAAATACAGTGCACAAAGAGTGTAAAAAAACGTTTAATTTATTAAATCCAGCAAATAAAATCATTCCTCGGCTTGTGCAAAAACATAGATATTAAGTATGAAAATATTAGCGCCATAGACTAGCGGAACTGGAGTCTCCAGATATACTCGGTGTGTGCTGACACATATATTCAAAACGATCAGAGTCGGAATCAGAAATTTCAGGGCGCCTTACTGAAATTCCACCCCCCCAAATCTCCCTCTCGCCCCTACCCTCCCAAAGTCAATTTATCCAGGTCGTTGTATATTATGCCAATGATTTAAATATACCCCAGGACATGCCCCATCACCTGTATTGCACATCCAAGATTTGCTGCTGCCCCATTACCTGCATTGCACATCCAAGACTTAATATGCCACAGCCAGTGTTAGTTTAGGCATTATTATACCACTGATAATGTGTCCATTAATATGCCACTGATAATATGTCCATCAATATACCACAGATAATTTGTCCCTTAATATGCCACTGATAATTTGACTATTAATATGCCACTGATAATTTGGGACAGAATGGACAGACATGAGATGGAAGAGACACATGTCCAAATTTAAATTATCCCTGACCAAACATTTACTAGTAGCTGCTAAAACACTGATCCTAAAGCATTGGAATTCAGAAGCAGCTCAGGGTGCTCAGGGTGTCAGAAAAACAATCAAAGAGCTGATGGCATCAGTCTCTGATACACTGGAGAAATAAGTGAAAACCTGACATATCTGGTAAAAACACTTATCCCAAAGCATTGGAGGTCAGGCAGCTCCTTCTCTCTGATTGCTCAGATCTCTTCGACCCTGAGGACCCACTCTCGAAGAGCTGATGGCATTGACAAGTGACAGAAAGACCTGGTATTTCTGGATTGAATTCACCTCAAAGGAGCATTTCTATTAGTCATGTTTCTACCACCTGACCACCTTTCACCATAACCATCTACTAACTACTGCAAGACAACCGCCATTAGATGATACCCCCTAAACTTTACCACATTTCTTCACAGCACCAATCCCTGCTCTCCTAACTGAACAGCCCCACTATAAGTCCCTTCCTCCCTTCCTCTTTAGTCACTGTTTTCACCATAATCTGCTATCCCCCATCCAAAATAAGTATTAAGATATGACACAAATCCCAGTTTTTCATAGTATGTTAGTATTCAACATTATTTGACTTTGAGTGAATTTAATTAATAGTTGGTTGAACAATGATCACTAGACCCTGCAGTATAAACATAGATCTGAGATAACACACCACAGAAATAATTCTATGTGGAAGACCGAAAACACAAAGCTTCATCTGTTTGTATTTCTAGGCCATAGTAATGAGCACTACAAAAGAAGTAATGCAAAGTGGACTATAATAAAAAGTACTGTATTTATCGGCGTATAACACGCACTTTTTCTACCTGAAAATAGGGAGCAAATGATGAGTGCGAGTTATACGCCGATCGGTGGCTGGGGAAAAAAACAAAATCTAAAACTTACCTCGTTCCTGCTGTCCCCCGGTGCTCTGAAGCTGCGTGGCTGTGAGGGAAGTTTTGTGAGCTCCCCTCCAGCCGCGCGGTCAATAAAGTGTGTTTTTTTTTAAACAAACTTTATTGTTCCGCGCGGCTGGAGGGAAGCTCACAAAGCTTCCCTCACAGCCACGCACCTTCAAAGCACCGGGAGACGGAGCAAGAACAAGGAAAGTACTGGGGTCTGGGGAAGGGGGGGAGGAGGGTGGCATACTAAGGGGCAATTGTAACGGTCTTGTTCAGGAGATGGACCACAAGTGTAGATGAGGCTATAGGGACACTCACTAAGTACCTTAGGTAGCAAGTATTGGTCTTCACCTTAATGACTACACACCCTTGGTTGAGCCGCTGGTGGTATGTCACCAAGGATTTTGCTGGAACACTTACTACCGGATACTCAGCAAGTGGAGCCCGTATAGGATCGTACAGGAATACAGGCAAACGGAGAGTCAGGAGACAGGCCGGGTCCCGGACAGGAGAGATACGGATAATCAGGTCACTAGCAGAAATCGAGGCAGGCGGCGGACGGAGAATAGTCAGGAACAGCAGGGTCATACACAGAATAATCAGGAATACAGGAACAAACGGATGGAGAAATGCGGAGTATACAGGGACGAACCGGGTCAGCAACAGATAAACGGAGTCAATCAGGAGTCAAAACGCTAGTGAGGTACACAAGGCACTATCACAGGCAAAGGTAACCTGTGAAATGACTGTTTAAATACACTACCAATTGATCAGGACACACCTCTGATCAATTGGCAAGGGGAGGGGTTAATTTAATAAATAGCCCTTTAACTGGGCTCATGAATATTCATGAAACACCCGTTCGTGCGTGATGTCACTGAGCGCGCGTCTTGCTGGATGCGCGTCTCAGTATCAAGGGATGCTGGGGCTCTCACTCTGAGCCCCAGCCGACGGGATGGCGTCCTCCTGATCCGCGATGGCGGCGGATCAGGAGGAGAAGCAAGGTAGGTGACAGCAATATCCTGGCATATTACATGGCATATTGGGGGCAATATCCTGGCATATTGGGGGCAATATCCTGGCATATTAAAATGGCATATTGGGGGCAATATCCTGGCATATTGGGGGCAATATAATGGCATATTAAATGGCATATTGGGGGCAATATCCTGGCATATTGGGGGCAATATCATGGCATATTAAATGGCATATTGGGGCAATATCCTGGCATATTGGGGGCAATATCCTGGCATATTGGGGGCAATATCCTGGCATATTAAAATGGCATATTGGGGGCAATATCCTGGCATATTAAAATGGCATATTGGGGGCAATATCCTGGCATATTAAAATGGCATATTGGGGGCAATATCCTGGCATATTGGGGGCAATATCATGGCATATTAAATGGCATATTGGGGGCAATATCCTGGCATATTAAAATGGCATATTGGGGGCAATATCCTGGCATATTAAAATGGCATATTGGGGGCAATATCCTGGCATATTAAATGGCATATTGGGCTTCAAAGTTCTTTATTTGAAATTTAAGTTTTTTTTTCCTGAAATTTCCTTCTTAAAATGAGGTGCGTGTTATACGCCGGCGCGTGTTATACGCCGGCGCGTGTTATACGCCGATAAATACGGTATATCAACTCTTGCAAAATGAATGTGTGTAAGCAATATCAAGCTTGTTAAGTTATAATTAGGAATGTAATTGATGTTACATAGTAGTTTAGGTTGAAAAAAGACCATCAGTTCAACTCTTTTCCTATTTCTTGTTTACTACTGTTGCTCCAAAAAAAGGAAAACATATTTTAGCAATTTCGAATTCTGCTTTAAATGGGGAAAAAATCCTCAGATTTATCCTTGGTTTAACAAGCACTAAATAAATATTAGTGCCTATGATAACATAAATAGCTCTTTATGTTCTGCTTCATTAAAAAAAATATCCAGGCATGTAATGTATTTGATAACACCACCTATTCAGGCAGTGAATTCCATACAGTCATTGTCCTTACCATAAATAATCCCTTCTGCTGTAGTTTTTTAGTAAAGATGTCCAGAATTGAATTGCATATTCAAGGTGGGGTTCTTACCACAGACCTGTAAAGAGGCAGAATAATATCTTTCTTCCATGAGTCAATAACCCTTTTAATACATGACAATATTTTATTGGCCTTTGCAGCTGCCAGCTGGCACTACTGCTAACTTTGTTGTCTATAATTATTCCCAAATCGTTTTTATTAAAAGGAAACACCATTTAAACTATATTTTGCATTTTTATTATCATACCCAAAACGCATAATTTTACATTTGTTTATATTGAGTCTCATTTGCCATTTATCTGCCCAGTTTTTCCAAATTCTCTTGCAGTGAAGAAACATCTAGTTCAGAATGTATTACCAATGTTCAATTTTCATGCTGACATTTCAGAAGCCAAACTCCTTACTACTTAGTTATTACTTTTTTAGAAAGAGCTCAGCTATTACGGAAATAGCCTAAGTACTCCCGTAGAAGTCAATGGGAGGACTTTGGCTATAGCTGAAATAGCTGAAGTCCTCCTGAAATGGCCTGAAAATACATTTTGAAAAATCTGTAAAATAAAAAAAACTAAAAAAACTGACATAAAATAATATAAAATATTTGTTATTAAAATTTAAAAATTTACATTGTAAATATACTATTATAATATATAATATTATGATTGTATATAAATATTTTTATGTTTTAAATATGTTTACTTTAATTCTCCCACACTTTTCTGTTCAATTCTCCAGTTAAAACCTGGAGAATTGAACTGCCTAAATGTGTCAAATTCTGCCGATTTCAGGCCAACTTCGGGTGTGGGGGGCTTCGGTACTTTAGAAGTAAGTGAAATACAAAGGATTTGGGAAGCTGAACTGTGGATTTCTCCACAATTCGGATTTATGCCCCAATTTCAGTCTAAGATGGTGGTATAGTGTTAAAGTATAAATATGTTAAGTGATAGGCGCTATTAAAGTGAACGTAAATAATTTATTAACGTGCTGCAAACACTAGTGTAATTCCCCCAAAATAACACAAAATAAAAATAATAACAATGATAAAGTGTTGCGCAAAATATAAATTCAAAAGAAGTGTTAATAGGTGAATAGACAATAGCACCAGTACAAAAAATAAAGATGAATATAAATATATAGAAGCAAAAATTAAAATGAATAACAGAAAATAAAAATAAATATAAAAATGAAAAAATACTTATCAAACCAAAACAATCAATAATAGAAGTATTGGTTCCAGACGAGATGTACCCAAACTAGTTTTCTTTCAATGCGATTTTGTACATGGAAAAGACAAAAATTAGACAAACAATGGGTAGTATTCATACACAGGGGATAGATATATATTTTCCCCCAAAAGAAACACACTCACACACTCTAGAGCCTAAGAATACCGGCTCTGAGTATATTCAGCAGTTGGACTCCAAGTCCCACCATCCCACGTATGCGGATATCAGAACTAGATTTCAGCTTGTTTATCCAGGGGGTGGGTCACCAATAGACAAGTGTAGTGGAATATATCAAATAACAAAGATTTATTAGCCCTTATAAATAGTAAGGCTTTAAAAGCATAAAAGTTCCACAAGATAAGAAAAAACGATGAATAAAAGAAAAAAGAGAGAGCAGGTCACCAGTCTTCCCGTGGTCAGCGTATTTCAGGCGGTGTGCACTCTCCTTCTGTTGCTAACGGGGACTGTATCGTTGTCTCTCTTGTGTGGTCTCAAAGCTGTAAAAGGTTTCCTCAGGCAGAGCGGCACTACACTGTGACGCGTTTCGTCGTTTCCGACTTCTTCAAGACAGCCTGTCTTCATTTTTATATTTATTTTTATTTTCTGTTATTCATTTTTATTTTTGCTTCTATATATTTATATTCATCTTTATTTTTTGTACTGGTGCTATTGTCTATTCACCTATTAACACTTCTTTTGGTGGTATAGTGTTGTCTTTACTAGCATGTAGGCTACCAGTTGGTGGCATGGTATAGTTATTGTCAGCATGTAACCTGGTAGCCACATACCACATATACTTATCATTAAAAAATGTAGTGTTCCAGTTCCAGATTTTGGTACATACAGTCAGTATTACCATATAGTCTATTAGCCACATACTATGATATAGTGTAATTAGCATTACTATATAATCTGTCACCCAACAATTTTATTGCAAATATTAAAAAGGTCTACAATTCCAATGATGCTCATACAGACATAAGGTTATCAAGCTGATGGCTAATATTTCACAAACTCTTATGCAGAGTGTCAGGGAGGGGAAAGAACTTCCCACTCGGAAGAACACGCATGCAGCACACAGGTGCACTAGCAGGTCTGTCCCAGATGAGGTGCAGTCCGCCACTCCCACATGCTGCAAGATGCCCACTGACACCACTGATGACAGGTAGGAAGGACCGCAAATATACAATTCATGGACCCAGTCCCATATGCAGATGGAGTTCTGCTCTTATGGTGCTTAGAAATAGAAAACAGTTTTCAGCTGTAGGAGACTCAGGACTAAATAATACTTTAGGCCTGAAGTCTACGTTGAGGGCTAGGGTTGCCACCTGGCCGGTATTTTACATCAGGCCAATGTTAAGTCTATGGAGACAGTACCAAGGCCGGTATTTTTTGGAAGAAAAGGTGGTAACCCTATTGAGGGCTGGAAGCAAAAACCAACTGATACAGAGTAGCTCCATTCACTTGCAACAACGCTGGCTGATTTTGTTGAGTTTTTAAAAAATGTAGATGCACATGGTAGATTACAGGAATTTCAAAATGAGCCAGGGTATCACATTGGGATCCATGTGGGATTACGATGTGAGCCCCGAGATCTTGCTAAACTTATGATTTAATGCGAAATCTGGTGCCAAGATCGTTCCATGGGAGTCATCGTAGACTGTAACAATATAACTGTGCTATAGAGAGGGCTCTAGAAAACAAAGTGTCACAAGATTAGTTTGCTATAGTCTGAGAGACCTTTAATTTACAAAGAATGTTTTCAGTAAACCAGTTAAATACGGCACACAAAAAATGTATTGAAAATAACGTTATTCCCATGAGATTTGATTTGAAGGCTAAAGTCATTCAGAGTTCCTTTTTCCAGGCCCTTTGGAAAGCAAGACACATTTCTCTGTAAAACATATAAAGAATGTGATCACTTGTTACAAGTTTCAGATGAGAATTGTCTGCTCTGTGAATTGAAGTATTTGGGCAAGAAAATATACAGTGTGAAAGAGGAAATCCCATTGCTGTTGGAAGGTGTCATTGAAGCCTCCTTCAACCTGGCTTTCTCTCAAGCCTCTACAGTTACTGCCCTCTTAAAAGTATGCAATGACATGGAACAAGGCGAGCTTACTGAAATTGTTTCTCATGTACAAAGATCTTTGATACAGTTGACAATGACATCCTGTTAACTAAACTCAAATGCTCTGATGGTGCAACTGATACAGCAGCAAACGGATGGGGCACATTTATAAAGGAGCAGTGAAAAAAGGCAGGAGAAAATAAAGTTAAGACCGGATCAGAACAAGAGAAAGGAAACAGCAATTACTGGATACAGCCTAAGTGAGCCTGCACACGGGTTCTTGAGGTCTGCTTATAAGGTGACCTTGAATATAAGGTGAGAGCACTTTTTCTGAGTATTTGCTCTGAAAAAAACTTGCCTTGTATTCGAGGAGGAAATATGGTATTATCAGAAACTAGCGAAATTCTAGTTACAGGTATTATCACTGTAGACTTGCAGACTGGTATTATAACTTGGAGATGGCACTGTAAGATAGGTGCCTTGTGATTTAAGACTTGAGGACAGTGTAAGACAGTGTAGACCAAACAACCAACCAAAGTGAGTGCCTGTAGGGAATATTCACCTGTACCACTTCCCGCAGTTTGTTGAGCCACCTGATCTCAGGTTTTACCAAGTATCCCTTAAGATACTCTATGGAAGTAATTAGCATGGTCAGGAGCAGGGTGTAATCAAGGACTGGAGTGCAGGATATGTTTAATAATACAGATGACCAAACATTGGAATAAATCATGAGTTAATGCAAAAGGCACTGAGTCCAGGAAGTGACTCACATATGAAGACACAAATGTTGACTGATTGGATGAGATCACTTAATGAGCAAAACTCAGCTGTGTTTGTATCATGTGATAATGCAGCAGAAGTGCCACAAACACATAGAAAGGTCTCAAATGGCAGTAAGTGATGACAACATGACTCAATTCACATGACTCCATTTCACATACTTCAGAGTAATCAGAGTGTAATCATGACCCTGAGTTGTATTCACTAAAAACGAAGTCTCCAGATTTTAGCTGTAGTGTAGAATTAAAGTAAACATATTTTAAACATAAATATACTTATATACAATTATAATGTATTACTGTTAATTTACTGTCATAGCATATTTACATTAATTTAATTTATTTATTTATTTTTATGTATTCATTAAATGTACAATGAATTTTAAATAAAAAATTCCATTTCATTTCAGGCCATTTTTCAGAGGACTTAAGCTATTTTCGCAATAGCCGAAGTATTTTCATTGATGTCTATGGGCTGACTTCAGCTATTAAATGGCCCCAAAATAAGCCAAATTCCACCTCATAGAAGTAAAAAAATTTTAAACTGTTAAAAAAAAGTTCAGTTAGAGCTTCTACTCCACACATCATTGAGGAAAGTGATAGAATGATTTGTAGCCCATATGTGTTTTTTGACATACGACTAGGAAGAAAACCCTTTCTTAATTAGCTATCCATTTTTAGGGGTACATGTGTGTAAATTCCATGTCTTGTAAATGTATGTGGCAATTACTTTTTTTTTTAGAAATCTGCAGGGGTGTACCTAGAGTGTTTTGTTTTTTTTGTAAATTACTGTACATTGTTTTTTCAGAAATGTTATACGTAGGCAAAAAGAACAAGGTATATTAAAACATAATAAAGTTGGTGTTGGATGTAAACAGGCAATTAAGTGAAGTGGATGATGAGAGCATGAGCAGAGAAGAAAGTAAGGAGAGGGAGGAAAAAGCGAGTAGGAAATGGGGGGGTGTTAGATAATGGGTATGTAGGTGTAGCGTATTAGAAAGGCAGTACGGAAGAAGTGAAGGGTCAAGAAGAGGATAGTAATAAATGGAGCAAAGGGAAGTGAACAGGTGGGGATAAACCCATGGTGGGACAGACCACCATCAGCACATATGTGCTGGAACAAAAGGGCCATAGCCCGGCGTATAGATAAATTCTATATAAATTCCCAATCCCGTTCAACGTAGTAACAGGAAGAAATTGCCCGTGGGGGGTAGCATCCAGCACGTCAAACGGCTGGGGGCATCGCTTCAATAAAAATTGTGTAAGAGAAACATTTTGTACAGTGGCGTATGTGTACGTGACAGGAGAACATTAGAGCAGAGCAAATATGGGCGGACCGGGAAACTATGGGTCACGTCAAAATGCAGTAAGAATAATTAACATCCACAAGTCACTGCATTGTAGTGTATGGCGAAAAAAAACCCAGAAAAATATCAGGACAGGCAGTGCAATGAGTAGGGTTGGCATAAGTATTCCCCTGGCCATGGGCTGTGTCGAGGGTGAGGTTTTAGTAGGCAAAAGGCACAGGCAAAAACATCAGACAGTTTGCATTGAATGCAGACAATCAAAAACATATGGGCGAGTGCCTCAAGGTAAGTCCTGACAGTTCTTCATCAGGGAATCCAGCTTTCCCAAGATCCCTGCAAGAGTGTGCTAGAAAAATCACCAGTGGAAGACATCTTTTGCACAGTGAATTCTGTGTATGCTAGGTGCATTGCAGATCAATAGGTAGCTGTTTAGTATGTGTACACTACATGGTTAGTTCTGGGGTTGTCTACTTGCAGTGATGTGCTTGGCTATGAGCAGTGTTGTAATCTAACGACCCCTCTGTCATCCACACAGGGGCGTACCTAGAGCATTTGGCACCCGGGGCGGACCCTGAGTGTGGCACCCCCCCCCCCCCCCCCCCCATGATAAAAATGTTTGAAAATTGTACAATTATAGATACCAGGAATAGTGTGCCATTCAGAGCCTAGTAATATTGTGCCAGTCAGATACCAGTAATATTGTGCCACTCAGAGCCCAGTAATATTGTGCCAGTCAGAACCCAGTAATAGTGTGCCACTCAGAGCCCAGTAATAGTGTGCCAGTCAGAACCCAGTAATGTTATGCCAGAGCCCAGTAATATTATGCCAGTCAGTGCCCAGCAATAGTGTGCCAGTCAGTGCCCAGTAATATTGTGCCAGTCAGTGCCCAGTAATATTGTGCCAGTCAGAGCCCAGTAATATAGTGCCAGTCAGTGCCCAGTAATATTGTGCCAGTCAGATACCAGGAATATTGTGCCAGTCAGAGCCCAGTAATATTGTGCCAGTCAGTGCCCAGTAATAGTGTGCCAGTCTGTGCCCAGTAATAGTGTGCCAATCAGTGCCCACTAATAGTGTGCCAGTCAGTGGCCAGTAATATTATGCCAGTCAGTGCCCAGTAATATTGTGCCAGTCAGTGCCCAGTAATATTATGCCAGTCAGTGCCAAGTAATATAGTGCCACTCAGAGTCCAGTAATATAGTGCCACTCAGTGCCCAGTAATATTGTGCCAGTCTGTGCCCAGTAATAGTGTGCCAGTCTGTGCCCAGTAATAGTGTGCCAATCAGTGCCCACTAATAGTGTGCCAGTCAGTGCCCAGTAATATTGTGCCAGTCAGTGCCCAGTAATATTATGCCAGTCAGTGCCCAGTAATATTGTGCCAGTCAGTGCCCAGTAATAGTGTGCCAGTCTGTGCCCAGTAATAGTGTGCCAGTCAGTGCCCAGTAATAGTGTGCCAGCCTGTGCCCAGTAATAGTGTGCCAATCAGTGCCCACTAATAGTGTGCCAGTCAGTGGCCAGTAATATTATGCCAGTCAGTGCCCAGTAATATTGTGCCAGTCAGTGCCCAGTAATATAGTGCCACTCAGTGCCCAGTAATATTGTGCCAGTCTGTGCCCAGTAATAGTGTGCCAGTCTGTGCCCAGTAATAGTGTGCCAATCAGTGCCCACTAATAGTGTGCCAGTCAGTGCCCAGTAATATTGTGCCATTCAGTGCCCAGTAATATTATGCCAGTCAGTGCCCAGTAATAGTGTGCCACTCAGTGCCCAGTGCCCAGTAATGTGCCAGTCAGGGCCCAGTAATAGTGTGCCAGTCTGTGCCCAGTAATAGTGTGCCAGTCTGTGCCCAGTAATAGTGTGCCAATCAGTGCCCACTAATAGTGTGCCAGTCAGTGCCCAGTAATATTGTGCCAGTCAGTGCCCAGTAATATTATGCCAGTCAGTGCCCAGTAATATTGTGCCACTCAGAGCCCAGTAATATAGTGCCAGTCAGTGCCCAGTAATGTGCCAGTCAGTGCCCAGTAATAGTGTGCCAGTCTGTGCCCAGTAATAGTGTGCCAATCAGTGCCCACTAATAGTGTGCCAGTCAGTGCCCAGTGCCCACTAATAGTATGCCAGTCAGTGCCCAGTAATAGTGTGCCAGTCAGTGCCCAGTAATAGTGTGCCAGTCTGTGCCCAGTAATAGTGTGCCTGTCAGTGCCCAGTAATAATGTGCCAGTCAGTGCCCAGTAATATAGTGCCAGCCAGAGCCCAATAATATAGTGCCAGTCAGATACCCAGTAATATAGTGCCAGTCAGTGCCCAGTAATATTATGCCAGTCAGTGCCCAGTAATATTATGCCAGTCGCAGTCCAGTAATATTAAGCCACTCAGAGCCCAGGAATATTGTGCTCGTTTAAACCCACCCTACTCCCCCCCTTCCCCATCACCCTCCCCCCTTCCCCATCACTTACCGAAGCAGGTCTGTCTGTGGACCCCGACGCCTCCTCCGTGCAGTCTTCTCTTCCCTCCTGCACGGAGGAGGGAAACACAGTCGCCGGATGTGACGTATCGTCACATCCGGTCGCTGTGATTTTTTTTTTTTTAACACGGCGGCTGCATCCAGGAGATTCGGCCGCCTGAACAAAAAAAAGGTAACCCGCCCCCCCCTTAGTACGCCACTGCATCCATATCAGCACAAATATCATATATCTATGTCCCTTGTTATTCCACAGGTCAATGTGAATAACAGTGAATATTGCTATACATACACATCTAAGTACATGGGTACACCTTCCCTTTCATTGTGGTAACACATTGGTGTCACACTTTTTTTGATTTGTTTCTTGACATGGCATACATGTAGGCATGTCCAGGGGAAAAAAAAACACTTTAAAATGTTCTGTAATGAACTTTAGAGGGATTTAAAATTAAATTTTCCTTCTCAGATCAGAAGAATTGAAAATGGGTGAATTCTGCCTGTGTTACGCAAATTCAGATGTGATTGGCACACATTGGGTAACCAAAAATCAATGGGTTTCATGCCAAAAATGTCAAGATATGAACACCTCCAATGCTTGGGTTTCTGAACCGCCCGAACTGCCAATTCGGACCTGAATTCGATAATACTGAGTGGCCGCATTTCAGGGATTTATGAAATTCGGCTAAACTACTCGACCCAAATCCAGTAATGACTCTGTTGATAATTAACCTTACAATTAAAACAAATAAAATCATTTAGGAGATAGAAGGAATGTGTGTGGGATTGTTATGAAGGAGCAGAATGTTAGCGAGCAGTAAAAATAAAAGGGGGGTGGAATGTTGGAATGTGTTTGCTTTGTTAATGGAAATGTACCAATACCTGTTATCTCTCCATGCTCCTCACCGAATTGCTGCTAATAAGCAAATATTGACTAACGTGTGCTCATCCTTTCCATTTAACAACTGAATATAGTATCAACCCATCTATTCGTTAAGAGAGTTTGGGACCAATGCAGGCTTTCTTCGCAGAAGATAACAGCAGATAACTGGCGAGCTACACAAAGGTCATCCTTTGACTCCAGGACATGCTACATTAACATTTATTTGCTACTAGCCTACCTCTCCCTGCCTTACATTTTTAAAAAATGAAAATTAAAGACTGTAAATAATGTGAAGTGTAACCATGGGGCTCAGGCCGGCAGACTGCTAACATGATGCTGGTTTGGATCATGGGAAATGTAATCCACAATATCAGGCATTAAAAAAAAACGTGTAGCAGTCCACCTTCTATAGCACCAGACTGCCCCCAGCCCCCCCAAATAATTGCTACAGCACCAGATTCCAATTGTTATAGCAATTTAAATGAACAAAATTATCTATTCATTGTTTTAACAGAAATGTTAAAAAAAAAAAGCATATACATTGTTGAGGCTAAGTGAACTTGTCATCAACAAAGCCTGCATGTTAGGTTTTTAGAAACATATTTTCATTTCTAACAGGAGTTAGCAATATAACAAATTATCCTTTAACAATGCAAACAAAAGAGCTTCAAGATTCATAGGACTGCAATGATATCAATTGAGTGGTTTGCACTGACCCCTAGTGAACATCCAAGAGTCTACTCAATAGAGAGAAAGATGCAAAGAATTGAGATGGGAATGTAAAACTTTAGGCCAGGTTGGAAAAACTCTACAATGCAGCTGAATGGGATCATTTTTCCAGCTCATCTACTCTGGCCTTAAGTTTGAAATTCCAATTTAAATTCCCTGCAATTCTCTCTATATTGAGTAGACCCTACAATATAGTACAATATAGTATATTTAAGTTATTATTTGTTGTTATTTGTTGTTACTATAAAACCTGATTATTATCCATAAGTATATATATAAAAAACTAAATAATGCATAGTAAAGCTGATATTCTAAAAATGAAACTATATTAATTTGTTGGTCTATTTATTTTTACTTTTTGCAATACATTTCTTTTACCATTTTTGGGAGAGGGAATCTCCAATGATAATGAATCTGTTGGCTACACTGGTCAAACTGGCTCACAAAGACCCACGACAGACATGGGACACGAAAAAAAAAGACAAGCTCCAGAATGTTAGGGAACAGGACATCAGAGTAATATTGATAATACCTGCTAGGCCCGCAGTCAGCACGTCTGCACAGAAATGATACCAGATACTGCTCTGAGAAGTCGGATGCACCGCAGACAGGTAAACATGCTCCTCACCCAATGGACACAATCTTGGACAGGCACCAGCCAGAAGACATTTTGGACAATGCTATGCCTGTGCCCCAGGGCACAAAGCAAGGTCCATAAAGACATGGTTGATTAGTTTGTTGTGGAAGAACCTGACTGGCCCACACAGAGCCCTGACCTCAACCCCTCGAACACATTTGAGATAAACTGGAAAGGCAATTCTCATCCAACATCAGTGCCTCACAAAAATGTTTTGCTGGATGAATGGACAAAAATTCCCACAGAAACACTCCAAAACATTGTGGATAGCCTACTAGTGGGAGCAGTTGTAGCAGCAATGGGGGGACCAAATACATATTAATGTCTTTAAGGTATTTAGATTGCACATTTAGAATTTCCTGTTGGTGTAATGGTCAGGTGTCCCATTAATTTTGTTATATATATAATTACACCTGTATATGCATATATATATACAGGGGCAAGTTAACCAACTTTAATGTCATATCCAGTGACTGTATTTCCCTCCGTCATGCAGGAGAGAAGATTTCACAGAGGAGACCACCAGGGACACGGAGCAGACAATTGTACAAATCTAAAACAATACATATCTATACATACAGACATCTCTCTCTCTATAACAGCCAATTTGCCCAATTATATGCCAGTATCATTTTGTCATTAATAAGCCACAGCCAATTTGGCCATTAATATGCCAGTATTATTGTGCCATATGCCAATACCATTGTGCCATTAAGATGCCAGTATTATTGTGCCATTCATATGCCAGTAATATTGTGCCATTCAGATACCAGGAATATTGTGCCATTCAAATACCAGTAATATTGTGCCATTCAGATACCAGGAATATTGTGCCATTCAAATACCAGGAATATTGTGCCATTCAGATACCAGTAATATTGTGCCATTCAGATACCAGGAATATTGTGCCATTCAGATACCAGGAATATTGTGCCATTCAAATAACAGTAATATTGTGCCATTCAGATGCCAGTAATATTGTGCCATTCAGATGCCATAATTATTGTGCTATTCAGATGCCAGTAATATTGTGCCATTCAGAGCCCAGTAATATTATGCCATTCAGAGCCCAGTAATATTATGCCATTCAGAGCCCAGTAATATTGAGCCATTCAGAGCCCGTGATATTGTGGCATTCAGAGCCTAGTAATATTATGCCATTGAGATACCTGGAATATTGTGCCATTCAGATACCAGTAATAGTGTGCCATTCAGAGCCCAGTAATATTGTACCATTCAGAGCCCAGTAATATTATGCCATTCAGAGCCCAGTAATATTGTGCCAGCCAGATACCAGGAATATTGTGCCATTCAGAGACCAGTACTATTATGCCATTCAGATACCAGGAATATTGTGCCATTCAGATACCAGTAATATTATGCCAGTCAGATACCAGGAATATTGTGCCATTCAGAGCCCAGGAATATTGTGCCATTCAGAGCCCAGTAATGTTATGCCAGTCAGATGCCAGGAATATTGTGCCATTCGGATACCAGGAATATTGTGCCAGTCAGAGCCCAGTAATATTGTGCCAGTCAGATACCAGTAATATTGTGCCATTCAGATACCAGGAATATTGTGCCAGTCAGAGCCCAGTAATATTGTGCCAGTCAGATACCAGGAATATGGTGCCATTGAGAGCGCAGTAATATTGTGCCAGTCAGATACCAGGAATATTGTGCCATTGAGAGCCCAGTAATATTGTGCCAATAAGATACCAGGAATATTGTGCCATTCAGAGCCCAGTATTATTGTGCCATTCAGAGCCCAGTAATATTATGCCAGTCAGATGCCTGTATTATTGTGCCAGTCAGAGCCCAGGAATAAAGTGCCAGTCAGATACCAGGAATATTGTGCCACTCAGAGCCCAGTAATATTGTGCCAGTCAGATACCAGTAATATTGTGCCAGTCAGATGCCTGTATTATTGTGCCAGTCAGAGCCCAGTAATATTGTGCCAGTCAGATACCAGGAATATTGTGCCACTCAGAGCCCAGTAATATTGTGCCAGTCAGATACCAGTAATATTGTGCCAGTCAGATGCCTGTATTATTGTGCCAGTCAGAGCCCAGTAATATTGTGCCAGTCAGATCCCAGGAATATTGTGCCAGTCAGATACCAGTAATATTGTGCCAGTCGGATGCCTGTATTATTGTGCCAGTCAGAGCCCAGTAATATTTTGCCAGTCAGATACCAGGAATATTTTATCACTCAGAGCCCAGTAATATTGTGCCAGTCAGATACCAGTAATATTGTGCCAGTCAGATGCCTGTATTATTGTGCTAGTCAGAGCCCAGTAATATTGTGCCAGTCAGAGACCAGGAATATTGTGCTACTCAGAGCCCAGGAATATTGTGCCAGTCAGAGCCCAGTAATATTGTGCCAGTCAGAGCCCAGTAATATTGTGCCAGTCAGATACCAGGAATATTTTGCCATTAAAAAGCCCAGTAATATTGTGCCAGTCAGATACCAGGAATATTGTACCAGTCAGATACCAGCAATATTGTGCCATTCCAGTGCTCGTTTTCTTCCTCCCTCCTCCCCCCTTCCCCATCACTTACCGCCTGGCTGCTTCTCCGTGTCTTGTGCAGTCTCGGATGTCTCCGTTGAGTGTTCCCTCCTGCAACGTCACATCCGGTTGCGGTAATTTTTTTTTTATTTTTTCCTTTTTCCGGTGGCCAAATTCAGTGGATGCGGCTGCCAGAAAAAAAGTTCAGCCGCGCAGGGGGTGCCAGCAGCACGGGTGTCACCCCCGCTGGAGGTGTCACCCGGTGCGGTCCGCACCCCCTTTGGGACGCCACTGCATATACAAATAGTTGAATGTGATATGAAAATAGTTGCATATAATATTAAAAAGTCTACATTTACATACAGTTTTATACAATGCGACTTTAGAGAAATTGGGTTGAGGGGGGCCTACTGCTAAAGACTTTGCCCAGGGCCCACTAAGGTCTTAAAGTGGCCCTATATATATATATATATATATATATATATATATATATATATATATAAAGCTTATACATAAATGTCATTATATTTATGTGTATATATATATATATATATTTATGCACATGTACAGGTATAATTATATTTAGATAGGTCCTCCAGAAAACAGATGCAGATGTGTATCACCTCTAGATTGCCAAAGGCAGCCAAACAGCAAAATAAACAATAATATATGTTGAAGGGAAACATTTACGATATCAAATATACAAATCTGTATATATAACAAATCTGAGTTTTGACAAACAATGATTATGAGACAGAAAATGTTTTGCTAGTGACTTGTCTGAACTCTTATTCCTGATAATGGAGGACCAATGACCTCTTATTCTTTTATGTTGTGTATACTCTGTCTTCCCCACAGTGACATTTTATCATGTAAATAATGTGATCCAATGCTTAAAGGGACAGTCTCGTCCTTAAACTCAATTTGGTGCAAGATTAGGATTACTGCTTGTATAGCCTGTGCTTTTATCCAGTGATATTTGATGCAGGAATTCTGCATAAATCCTATTTTTAATATTTGATTGCCCCCAGTGATTAATCTGCATGTTTACTGCAGGTGCAGCAGCACTGATTATATAGACACTGATTATATACATTTTCAGTTTCATTTAGTCACTTCCTGTGCTCCCGGAATAGATTAAATTCTGTGGTCTCTTGCTCTTGTACACAGAAGGATCTCTTAACAGTACAACACATTGTCTGATGACATCATCAGAGAAACAGGAAACTCAAATCATTTTGAATTAAATTATTCTCATCGGTTACTGCAACAACAAAAAAAAGGAAATCAACTTTTACCAGTGTGGGCAGTCATGGGTTCTTGCAAACTGTTGAATCATAGCAATTTTTAGGATGCAATAAGAACAAACGATCACTTAAATTTGATTCTCACTTGTAGCAGATATGGGGCTTCTGTTGAAAACATTTGCTAGAAGTAGGAATCCTTAGTAATCATGTGCCAGTTGCACTGTATAATGCAGTTTAAATGTGTTGACTCCATGTTAAATTTAGCAATAAATACCACTTACCCTTTTTAGTTGTTGGAGGTCCATTTTGCTTCCTATAATGCTGCATTTACCACACCTTTTGGATACGCTCTCCTTTGGTTGTTCATCACATTTTTTAAGATCTTCATTATTTCTAATCACAAAAGTGCTTCATGGCATCTGGGTGGAAACTGTTGTATTGAAGCAAACCATTTCAATCTATATCCTTGAGGAAAAGATTGTATCCAAAGCCAGCATTTGTCTGAAAGATCTCTAAGTCCAGAAACTGAATCTAAGTCCAGAAACTGAGCTGGTATTGCAGATAGGAGACACAGGGCCTAGTGCAGGGTAACCACACTCCCCTGAAGGCTCAAGGCCCCAGTTTGGAGCACCACATACAGGGCCGTAATAGAGGCAAGACCAAAACTGAAAATACCCTGCAAACACCCTAGAGCAGGCATGGAACATAACAACTCTGACAAGGATAAACAGGATGCTGCAGGCCGAGACAGATAGGCTAAGCAGAGCAATAGGAAATAAAGGATAGAGCAGAAATGGAATAACATAATACAGAATACAGGGCTAAGGCAAGACTATGGAGTAAAAGCAGAATTGAAACAGACACAAGCAATGCAAGGCAGAAACCAAGCTGAGAATAGGAAATACAGGGCACAGATCTTAGGGGACATAAATACAGAGCAGAGACAAAAACAGGGTACAGACAAAGGGCATGACAACAGAACTAAGGAAACATATAAACACAACCACAGACATAAACAAAGGACTAACCTAGAACTCTAAAATGGTAAATAGTGAGGGTTCAGTTATACCAAATGGCAATGAGATGATAAGCTTGCCACCAGTGTCAAGGCACCTCACAATCAGGCAAGATTGTAGCACTAAAAACCTGCCTAAAATAAAAGCTAAGACTAAACTAAACACACCTGAGAGTTGGAGCAGAAGCAAACAGAACATATGGGAGGGGCACATTTATATAGGAGCAGTGAAACAAAGCAGGAGTAAACAGAATGGAGCAGAACTAAATAACAGACAGCAAGGAAGACTAGGAATGGCTCAGAGCAAGAGAAAACAAGGAAAGATAAGAAAGGGAACAGGAACATCTAGATACAGCCTGGAGGAGTCTGCACATGGGGTAATATTTGAAACTAGTTTTTAATGGAAATAATTTCTGGCACCATGGGCAGATTAAGTGGGATGGAAATGCACATCTGTGGGTGATTGGGAAAGGGAAGTAGAGGTTTGTGTAAGGTTATATGATGCTCCTGCAACCTGAATGAGGTACAATATGGTTTTGCAGGAAATTAGAGCGTTTGGTTAGGGAGAAGACACAGACAACTCTAGGTTGCAGATTTGTAGTTGTAAATTTCAGGGCATTTGTCTGACCTAGTTATGGGTTGGTGGATGTTACAAAAGATGTTTGGATAACTATTAAGAGTCATGTGGCAGGGTTTGGCAGTAATGTATACTTAGGGCCCAATTTCTGTTTCCATTCTTTGAGCTATGGTTGGGGTTCCAGGTTTTATGATCACAATAGGAAGCTTTATTGTTTTGTTTAGCTTTCTTGTTATTATTATTTGGAGCGTTCAGGTTATGAAAGTTGCTTAGCAGCAATAAGAAAGGTATAGGTGATATTCAATGGGAGGACACATTTAATGAAGTTGGGTGGTTAAGCTTGTTGGAGCTTTGGCCAAAGATAGATGGCTGCATTTCAGGAGTTAGACCTCTCTACAGTGAAGTGCTCTGGGAGTGTCAGCCAAGAGGTATTGTTGTTGATGCATGAGGGTAGTGAATGCTTGAAATAGCCTTCCAGCAGAAGTGCTAGAGGTTAACACAGTGAAGGAGTTATAGGCATAAGGCAATAAGATAACGTCAGCAACTAATGAAAGTATTCAGTACATAAATGAGGCAGAAAATGGGCTGACCAGGTTGGTCAAATGGTTCTTACCTGCCAACATGTTCTATGTTTCTATACGTAGTAAATTAGGTTGGAAAAAAGACATAAAGTCCATCAAGTTCAACCATTCAACACACCCATATTAGTTGACGAAAAAGTTGACCAAAAAATAACCCCACCTAGAGAATTATTTCATCTCCAAAATTTCTTCTTGACTCCAAGGCAGTTTCACTCAACCTGGATCAACATTACCTTACCTATTTTTACTAATGATAACCCTGTATGCATTTCATATCAAGAAAAGTTGTTTTGAATATATTTATTTAATCAAGCAAAAAGATTTCAGATGGCAGTATTTTCCACAACTGAACCACACTACCAGTAAAGAAACCTTCTCTACTTTTAAGAGAAAAGCTCCTTTCTTCAAATCTTAAGGGATGCCCACGTGTTATCTGGAAAGTACAATTTATGAAGAGATCTCCAAAAAGATCTATCTATCAACCTTGAAAATACTTGTTAAGGTTTATCACATCCCCACAAAAACATCCTTATTTGGACAGCTTTTCCATTCCTTTAATTAATTAAGCTTCCCTTAGCAACAGTTGTCTGAGATTGTGCACAACTGCACAGTCTATTGTCAACAGGAACACCCAAATCATCTTCCACAGGATTTACCCAACACACAACCATTTACAGTTTAATTTGAATTGATATTTTTCTCTACGAAAGAACATCATATTACTCTTAACTATATTGAAATAAATCTGCCAATAAACTGCCTATTCTCCCGTACCTTTGTAGAGAAATTACATCCTGCTCTGAATGTATTATCTTACATAATTTTGATTCATCCACAATTGAGACTTTGATTTCGGTGCCTTCTTCCAAGTCACTGATGAAAAGAATCGGCCCAAGGACAGAACCATGAAACACTCCACTTAATACCTTTGTCCACCTGGAAAACATGCCATTTACAACCTCCCTCTGTAGTCTCAACCAGCTCCCTATCAAGTACAAATATTTTATGAAAACAATATGCTTCAGCTTACTCAGTAAACTATAGTGTGGCATGGGATCAAGCCTTTGCAAAATCTTGATATATTACATTTACTGCATTACCTGCAATGCATTGGGATGGGTCTGTGTTATCCTGGTTCCAGTTTGTTAGAGTTTTAAACAGTCTTTGAGTCACCTGGATATAGATGGGAGGGATTTGGGGGGTCATTCATTTTGAATTGGTGGGGTGACAAAAGCAGACTATTTAGGTTTAGGGGATGTGGTTGTTTGTCAGGTGGGCCAGTGGAGTGTGGGGAGTTGTAGATCTTATAATTGCTTGGGGTATCTTCCCAACTTGTTTCTCCCTTTTCTTCATAGTTTAGCATGGTGTATATTATAAGGCATTCTTATGTAAGTTTGGAAAAAGGACATGCTATGGTAAGGGACAAAACGGGGCAGCTCTGTATCTCAGGATCAGTGGCAAGGCTTCATTGGTGATTCATGTTGGTTACCTTTGCAATTCACCTTGAGGGTAGTGATTTGGGCATGGCTGGCCATGAACTCCTGTTAAATAAAATAAGATACTCTGACATAGATGATATGCCACTAAACTTGTTTTGTTAATAATTATCTGACAGAACTCAATATTTGTCCATTACCAACTTTACCTCCTTTCCTTTGCCAATCACATGAATACCCCAAGGATCCACTATACCCATGGAAAATGCATCACTGCTTCTAAAAGCAGAATATGCAGAACCCCTTCATGACAATGGACATACCAGATAAGTTATGAAAATCACTGCAGTTGATAGATAACATCAAGACGGGCACGCTCCTTATTGCAGGAGACTTCAACTGCATTATGGACCCGTCGCTCAATAAGAAAATCCTACGGTCAGCGGTAATGGATCCCTATGTTGTAAATCAAGCTAAAAAGCTCAGAGCAGCGTGTCATAGACACACCTTATTTGATCTGTGGAGACTCCATAATCCTAATATAAAGGACTACTCCCACCTATCCAGACCCTTTGGCTCATATTCCCGAATTGATATGTGTCTGGGAAACGATCTGGCGGTTAGGATGACAAAAAATGTTGAGTTGATTGACAATACATGGTCAGACCATAGCCTAATCGTGCTGGAGCTCGGTCCATTGGAGGTTGGGAGTAGACCTGCCTGGAGATTGGACAAAAGCTTGTTAAAACTAGAGAAGGATAGGGACTACATTGCTACCATGTCCGAACTTTTTTTCCAGGAAAATTCCACTGGTTCTACCAGTTCTAATTTTTTGTGCGCATATAAGGCGGTCACTCGAGGATATTTGTTCAAGATGGACAGTGTTAGGAAGAGGAAACAGGGTAAAAGTCTTAGAGATCTGTACTTGGCATACTATAAAATTTCGGCGCTAAATAAACGTATTCCTGACCAGTCAAATATCTCATTGATCTCCGAGTTACATTTTCAGATTAATAAACGATTGGAAGAGAAGGTACAGCTGGCAATAAAAAAACTAAAATTACACACATATCATCAGGGAAATAGAGTGCATAAATCCCTTTCAGTAAGACTAAAAAAGAAATATGCCAAGAGTCGAATCGATAAGATTGTGGAAGACGATGTAACGGCTGCCTCTCCGGAGGAAATCGGCTCCGCTTTTAGTCAATTCTACTCCAAGCTTTACAATCTTCCCTTACAGCCGGATGCCATAAGTATAGACAGATACCTAGGATCGGTTCCACTCCCCAAGCTTACTGACCCACAATCCGCGAAGATTAATTCACCCTTCTCTATACAAGAGGCAGGGGCGTTGCTAGGTCTCCAAAACATCCGGGGCTGGAGCCCATGATAGATTTTATAGAAGTAGAGTAAATAAAATCACATGGTTAGGCAGCATACAGACTGATATAATTGACGCCAATGAACAATAGGTATATATGGGTATATATCGGGGCTCAACAAATCCCAGGCACCAGGAAATTATACCTGGCGCCCAGTTATTGTTGTCCCTGCATGGTGCCCTCGCCGCTGGGATCATTTTATTTATCCAGCGGAGCGCGGGGGAGCAGTGTGTGCACCGGCTGCACAGTCTTCCTGCTCCATCCCCACATGCACCGTACTATAGTGTCCGAGCGCTGAGTGTGCTCAGCAGGGCTAGAAACAACAGCAGGGCACGGACCAGGCTAGAATGAGGTATAGCAGCCAAGAGGGGGACATATTGATAGATGCACTTTTTTTTTATCATAAACAACAACAAAATTGCTGACTTGTGCGTAAGTGTATGTGACAGAGTGTGTGTTTGTGTGTATGACTGACTGCATGTGTGTGTGTGACTGTGTGTTTATGTGACCCACTGTATGTGTGTGTGACTGTATGTCTGACTGTGACAGAATGTATATGTGTGTGTCTGACTGTGTGTGTGTCTGTCTGTGACTGTATGAGTGTGTTTGTGTCTGTCTGTTACTGACTATATGCGTGTGTGTGACTGACAATAAGACTAGCAGCACACAAAAAACTCACTTTACTCAAAGTTACACTTATACACAAAAATACACAGCCACAAATACACACACATACACATGCAGCCACACATACACACACATTCACACTTGCACAGTCACACATGCACAGTCACACATACATACACACACCCTTACACACAGAGACACACAATCCCACTTACACACACCAACTTACATCACACACACACACACTTGTATGTGAGCAAATTCCCATGATTTAAAAATAACTGAGCATATAAAAATGACTCAACCCTGACCCCCCCCCACATAGATACCCTTACATAGACAACCTTACACTCACACACACACATCCAGACAACCTTACACACAGACACCCTTATACACACATATGGCCTTTCCCACACAGACATTCTGCCACGCAGACTCGTGTGTAAACCTGCAACTCTCACACTCACATCACAAATATTTTTAATTTTTTAATAAAAAGGGGTAAAAAACTTGGGGAGAATAGGCTGAGGTATGAAGGTATGCTCCTTCTACCAACCTAATAAAAGAGAGAAGTGCAGGGAATTAAGATGGGAATTCAACTGAATGCGAGAATTTTTCCAGCTCTGCTACTTTAGCCTTAATTTTGAAATTCCCATCTCACTTCCCTGCAATTCTCTCTTTCATGAGTAAAGCCTATAATATAATGAGCAGCTCATACACTCATAATGTATGGGTTTAATAGTATAACGAGGTCCATGTGATGTTTAATGCCATGTGTATGGACTCATTGCCATCAACATAAAGACTATATATAAAGATGAATCACTATTATTCATATTGAATGTGATAATCAGGTGTGAAAATAAAAATGGTATGAGCACTGTTTCACACTTGATTATCACATTCAATATGATTAATAGTAATTAATCACATTTTCTCCTAGTAATCTCACTGCCACTGACACACACTCCTAACTCTGCCACTTATGCTTTCACTCTCGAACACTTACACTCTGCCACTCACACACACTCATAACTCTGCTGCTCACGCTTACACTCACACACACACACTCATATCTCTGCTGCTCACACTTATACACTCAAAACTCTGCCACTCACCCGCACTTACACTCTGCCACACACATACACGCACACTCATAACTCACACTCTTCCAAACACTCACACTCTGCACACTCATTCATACAATCACACTCTGCCACTTACACACACTTACATTCTGCCACTCACACACATACACACTCATAACTCTTCCACTCATGCTTACACTCACTCACACGCACACTCATATCTCTGCTGCTCACACTTAAACACTCCAAAACTCTGCCACTCACCCACACTTACACTCTGCCACACACATACACGCACACTCATAACTCACACTCTTCCAAACACTCACACTCTGCACACTCACTCATACAATCACACTCTGCCACTTACACACACTTACATTCTGCCACTCACACACATACACACTCATTACTCTTCCACTCATGCTTACACTCACACACACTCTCTTCCAATCACACTCTGCCACACTCACACACATACACTTACTTACACTCTGCCACTCACACTCTGCCACTCATATACATACACATGCACACTCATAACTCTGCCACTCACACCCACTTACACTCTGCAAATTACATTCTGCCACTCGTGTACATACACATGCACACTCATAACTCTGCCACTCACACCCACTTACACTCTGCCACTCATATACATACACATGCACACTCATAACTCTGCCACTCACACCCACTTATACTCTGCAAATTACATTCTGCCACTCACATACATACACATGCACACTAATAACTCTGCCACTCACAGTCTGAAACTTACATACACATGCAGACTCATAACTCTGCCACTCACACCCACTTACACTCTGCCACTTACCTCACATACATACACCTGCACACTAATAACTCTGCCACTCACACTCTGCCAAACACTCACCTGCAAAACTTGAGGGGGCGGAGCTAAACACGAGTGGCGGAACCTATCGTGAGGGGATGGAGTCTGCTGTTGTTCAGCATACAGCATGCAGGAGGCGGGATCGAACGTGAGGGGGCGGAGCCGAGCGCGAGGGGGCATGGTCAGGGTCTCCATTCGGGGCTATGGAGGGGAGATCCGGGGCTTCAGCCCCAGTAGCCCCCCCCTAGCGACGCCTCTGACAAGAGGTTGAGTCGGCTATAGATAACTTAAAAGCCTATAAAACCCCGGGTCCTAACGGATACGGCAACTCCTTTTACAGACTTTTTAAGAAAACTGTTGCTCCAGCTTTGTGCAAAATGTTTAACGAATTGGTAATATTCATGAACCCACCCGGAGAACTCCTTAGAGCCAATGTTATCCCAATCTTAAAACAAGACAAAGATCCGGTTGATATGAAAAATTATAGACCTATCTCATTAATCAATGTTGATATGAAGATTTATGCCTCAATTTTAGCGGCACGCATTAAATCTGTCATTCACGGTCTGGTCCATTCCGACCAGACGGGGTTTGTCCCGGGGAGGTCATCGTACAGCAATGTCAGACAATTTATTGATATTCTGGACCTGGCCAAAAAGTCCTCGGTCCCCCTCCTGGCCCTGTCATTGGATGCCGAGAAGGCCTTTGACAGGGTCGGATGGGGATACCTTGAGGCGTGCTTAGGTCCTTTGGCTTTACGGGGTGGATTCTTCAGGCTATTCTGGTACTATATTCACGACCAATGGCTCGAGTGGTGGGTCCCAATGTCTGTTCAGAGTGGTATGTTATGACCAACGGTACAAGACAGGGATGTCCGTTATCCCCACGTTTGTATATTTTGTCGATCGAGCCCTTTGCCATCAGAATCCGGAACAACTGTAACATCGAAGGTTTCCCAAGCAGGAATGTAGCTCTGAAGATCTCACTTTACTCAGATGATGTGGTAATTACGCTGACCTCCCCACAGACATCCCTCCCTTGCCTGATGGATGAGATTGGCGATTACAGTAGGGTGTCAAACTATAAATTAAATGTGGATAAAACTAAGGTTTTGGCACTCAATCTGTCGGATTCTTTGAAGATTAAAATGAGATCACAGTTTCCCTTTGATTGGTCTAACAAACAGTTTGATCATCTGGGCATAATAATGGTAAAGGAGGTGGATCATATCATGGAAACCAACTTCATGAAGCTCCATAGACAAACAATTAAGTTACTGAAGGAATGGCGTCAATGGGAATCGTCATGGTGGGGCAAGATAAATATTTTGAATGCATATATTATACCCAAGTGGACATATTTGTTTCGTATGGTCCCTCTATCGGTCTCCGATGGTTGGTTAGATATGGTACAGATGGTCTTTACGGCATATGTTTAGAAGGCCAAAAGACCCAGAATTAGCCTGAAGCTCCTATCTAAGAAATACAATAATGGAGGCTTAAATTTTCCATCTATAAAACAGCTTTTCCATGCAAACATGTTAGTCCATATGTATCAGATACAGGTTACTCTTAATCAATCAGAACTGTGGTACATTCTGGAAACCGAATCAGCGGGTGTAGGGTGTTTGGAGTCCCTGATTACCCTGATTATCCGAGTAACTGTTGGAGATGCGGTTTGAGAGGGGGATCATACCTACATGTTTGGTGGGGTTGTCTGGCGGTTAGACCATTATGGAATTTTATTTTTGATTTATTCTACTGGCTGACGGGGGTAAAAATACCATCCGACCCGGGATCAGCTCTGTTACATCTAGGCCTAAAAACCTCCCCACCATCTCTTCTCGCACTTGTGATGCACTGCTATGTTGCGGTGAAGATTCTCATAGCGCGTAATTGGAAATCCAGCCTCCCCTTCTGTAAGAACCAATTGGTCCAGCAGGTTAAGTACCAACTTTATATGGAGAGGGAGTTGTCGTGGTCCAGTACACTTTCTCCCGATAGGTTTGCCCTTTATGACACTTGGTTCAAGAAACTTGATAGTTCGTCTCCCCCCTAGTAGTCGCAGAAGTTCAGGGCCCTGACTGGCGGTAAACCGTAAAGAAAATTATGTTTGGTTCCATCACCCTGTTTGTACAATCTTCCCAGCGCGTAGTGTGTTTTTTTCTTTACTCTCTCTTCTTTTTCTCCTTTGTCTTCTCTTTTCTCTTGTTTTTTTTTAAAAATTTTTATAGGGATAGAGGTAATCAATTCAATTTGCTGTGGGTACAGTGTTTATTCGTCTATGTGTCTAGGTATTTGGGCTGTTCTAGGTCATGGGTGATATTACAAATAATTTAATAAAAGGTGAATAAAGTTAGGCCTGGTCCTGATCATATTAAGCCTGAACATCTGCACTTTAGAAGTTGTGACTTTCAGCCATTGTATGTTTTGTACTTTATTATAATGTCTGTTCTACCCACCGTTCTGATTTCCCTTTTATGTTCTAGCTATATGTCCTGTATCTGCTTATTCTATATGCTTTTATATATGTCTATATATGTCTCTTTGTATATATTGAAATTTGTAATAAAGAATAAATTTGAAAAAGAAAAAAAAACTGCAGTTAAAGGGACTTCCAAATAAAAATGCATATTAATGTGCTTTCAAAGTAAAATTTTACATTTTGCATTGCTTAAAATATCAAATACTTAATGCTAGATGAAATTGTGAAATTTCAGCACTTTGCAAGAAACCAGGATTGCCCACACCAGCTGAGTACATTATTTTTTTTTTTTTTGCTGCAGGAACCAATGAAAATAATGTCCTTCATATGAATGGGATTTCCTGTCCCTCTAGTGGTCATCAGACAATGTATTGCACTGTTAAGAGATCCTACTGTGTACAAGAACAAGGTCACTTAGCGTCCACACCATGTAATCAATTCAAGGAGCACATGAAGTGACTAAATTAAACACAGTCAGTGTCTATATAATCAGTGCTGCCACACCTGCAGTAAATCACTGGGGAGGTCTTGAGTCAAATATTAAAAATGTGATTTATGCAGAATGTCTGCATCAAATCACACTGGAAAAAGCCTGTGCACTATATAAGCAGTAATCTTCTTGTTGCACCAAAATAAGTTTTGGGGCCAAGACTGTCCCATTAATGACAAAGTATATAACTAGTACTTCTGTGGTGTTGCTGAATGCAGCAACACCTAAATCTTGCCCCAGGGCGCAATTTGATCGCTCCTTGGAATGATTACATTTGCCATATTGAAAGGCATAAAGCCTTTCTAATATGGCACTACCCTGCTGCGGGCAAGAAACAATCAGGGTAAAAGGTGTTTAGTGATTCCCACTATACACTAGTACATATATATACTAATTGTTCTTCAGGTGAATTTACCTAACAGCCATACATCTTTGAGTATTAAGGTGAACTTGTGAGATAACCAAGTTGCAGAGATGTTTCTCTATGACCTGGCAGTGCTGACTGGTATGTGGAGTTTATGACTCCAGACACCTTCAGACGGGGAAGAGATGACCCCAGTCTTTGGTTGTTTGGCACTGGATTGACGCACACACAATAAGTACAGAGCGTGACAGTTGAAGAACTGTCTCTCTGTGTAGACATGGAGCTGTGCACTGCGAGATGGATGCCCCCTAGTGTTTGCTTTTGCAAAGACAAGGAGTAAGTATCTTATGATTGTGCACCATTCAAATTACACTTTTACTTAGGGAGAAAGTGGCCTTCTGCTCCATTAAAATAATAAATTAAGGGTTTCCGCATTCTTTAAAAATAATATTTATTTGGGGTCAAAACCATGTACAAAAATTATGTAAATTACTGCAAATTAATTCCTGGGTTCCACAAACCAAAACAGGCATGATAGCAGAGTACAATAGGTTCCACTGGTAGAATCCGAAAGCGTTTAATTGATTCCAGTGAGCCAACTTCCTCTCTGTCCAGGTTTCCAATTAATTTTTAACACGTTTGCATTGTGAACTACCATCACTTCTATGTATATCCATTCACACAGGCTTACTACAGATTCTTAGGAGTTTAACTCTGAGACTCTTCAGCAAACAAATGGAAGCACCCTGTTTTTTCCAGTAAATCCCATTTAAAGGTTGGGATCTATTCATTAAAAAATTAAGCTAATATGTGTGAGTTGGAAAAATGTTCCCACTCCTCTATTATCCTGACTCAGCATTTTGTCATGATTTCTGCAATTCCCTTGTAAATATATAATTGTTCCCAATTTAATGACTAGGAATGGTCAGAATAGTTAGAGGTCTCTTGAGACATAGGGAATAGTGATTAGCCAAATTGTAGGAGTACGATAAAGCCCCTTGAATAGTAGTTGCTGATTCTATCCCAGTTCTTATCCACCAAACAATGAATTAAAACTCAATTTGTGTAGTTCCTGATGTCTATTTAGCAATCACAGTCCCTCACGTGATGTTCTATACCGTCCTAATTTGCAGTGCTCAAAAGACTTTAGGATGGCATAAAACATGCTTAACTTAACAGCTAATCATGGCCTGCAGCAGAAACCCACCTGTCAGATGAGGCTACTTTGAGTGCCGACCACATTTTGCCTCTGGGTTCAGGCACGCCTCAGTGATGTCACAACGGACAGGAACAAACAGGTTGTACTAATAATTTCTAACACTGTGTTAGGGTCAGGAAAACAAATGTTGTTTTGGTGTTTCCATCTTTTAGGACGAAGGGATGAATGTTGTCATCTAAAAAACTGTTTATACTATGAATGTGGTGAATTTATAAATTAAGAAAAAATGTGTTTGTGGTGTCTCTCATTTATGACATCACCAATATTAGCCAACTTGCTTCAATATTGTCCCACGATGTGAAGGCACAGAGTTACGCAACACCTCGTGCCAATGCGTGACCTGGCAGCATTGAGCTCCAAGCTACTCGTTATAAATACCTGGTGTCTGGAGCTCATTGGTTTGTGTTAAGACTGTATATGTCTGTTAAACGCATTGCTGCTTGTGAATAGTATTAACCCCTTTGCGACAACTGACATATCAGGCACATCATGCAAAAACTAGAAGTTTTGACGTGCCTGGCCTGTCATCAGGGCCGGATTAAGTCATGGGCTTTATTGTCTGTAGCCCAGGGGCTTCGATCAGCTCAGGGGCACACTACTTTAAGGATGCAACCGCCGCTGCTGTGAGGATCTAGCTGCCATTGCCATTTTAAGGATGCTGTCGCCATGTCAAGGATGTGGCCATGGGCTCTTTAAGCACTGTGAGATGCGGATGCAGCTGCAAGATGTGACACACACTAGCGACTTTTAGAAATCCTGCCTGTGTACTTGTGCAAGTCCTGTGAGTTCAATTTAAGTGCTGGTCAAAGACCTGGGTGCTGGGGCCTGTGATTGCAATCTATGGGCTGGGATATGTCCTGTGAGTGCAATCTTAGGGATGGGGTAAGCCCTATGTGCTGGGGAAAGTCCTGTGAGCACAATCTCAGTGCTCAGGTAAGTCCTATGTGCTAGGGAAAATCCTGTGCCATTCAGATGCCCAGTAATATTTTGCCATTCAGATGCCCAGTAATATTATGCCAGTCAGAGCCCAGGAATATTATGCCAGTCAGATGCCCAGTAATATTATGCCAGTCAGTGCCCAGTAATATTGTGCCAGTCAGATGCCCAGTAATATTATGCCAGTCAGTGCCCAGTAATATTATGCCAGTCAGATGCACAGTAATATTATGCCAGTCAGTGCCCAGTAATATTGTGCCAGTCAGATGCCCAGTAATATTATGCCAGTCAGTGCCCAGTAATATTATGCCAGTCAGATGCCCAGTAATATTATGCCAGTCAGTGCCCAGGAATAAAGTGCCAGTCAGAGCCCAGGAATATTATGCCATTCAGATGCCCAGGAATATTGTACCAGTCAGATGGCCAGGAATATTGTGCCAGTCAGATGCCCAGGAATATTGTGCCAGTCAGTGCCCAGGAATAAAGTGCCAGTCAGTGCCCAGGAATATTATGCCATTCAGATGCACAGTAATATTATGCCAGTCAGATGCCCAGGAATTTCAATGCTCGTTATACCTCCCTCCTCCCCCTCATCCCCATCACTTACCTCCAGCTGCTGTGTCCCCGGCCGGACGCCTTTCGCAGAGTTTCCCTCCTGCACGTAACGTCACATCCGGTCGCGGTGATTTTTTTTATTTTTTTCTTCTTATTATTCTTCTTTCTGCAGCCGCATCCGCTGCGGCTGCCCAAAAAAAAGAAGAAAAAAAAAGGTAAACAGCGGGGAGCTCCCCGCGGGCCGTATTAATGTCGGCGGCGGGCCGCATGTGGCCCGCGGGCCGTACTTTGAGAACCCCTGGCTTAAGAGGTTATATATACATCGCCTATGGCTGGATATATAAATGAGCTGCTTTTCATTGGAAACTTGTATGTTAAGTCACAAGGTGCTGTCATAAACCCTACAGTAACAGGGTGAACATTTCATTTTGTTTTATTCAGGAACATATACATAAATGTCTACTCAAATTCTGTAATCAGTATCTTTAAGCAAAGCAGTCTCGGGTTGGAACACAAACACAGAATAGAGCCGGTGTTCTGACAAAAAGTTCTGGAGCTCGGATTTTACCAGCATGTGAACCATGCATGCTTGCGATCACTTAAATCAGGAACTGGGTAAAAGGTGGATCCGGCCGGATCCTCCCGGATCCAAACATGTTCACTTATAAATGTATGTTATCGTTGCATATTTAATGTAATCCAGTTCTGTGCATATTTCACATTTACACAGCCAGATCCACGCATATTTAACATTTACACAGCTGGATCCACGCATATTTTCACATTTACACAGCCGGATTCACGCATATTTCACATTTACACAGCCGGATTCACGCATATTTCACATTTACACAGCTGGATTCACTCATATTTCACATTTACACAGCCGGATCCATGCATATTTCACATTTACACAGCCGGATCCACGCATTTTTCACATTTACACAGCCGTATCCACGCATATTTCACATTTACACAGCAGGATCCACGCTTATTTCACATTTACACAGCCGGATCCATGCATATTTCACATTTACACAGCCGGATCCACGCATTTTTCACATTTACACAGCCGTATCCACGCATATTTCACATTTACACAGCAGGATCCACGCTTATTTCACATTTACACAGCCGGATCCACGCATATTTCACATTTACACAGCCAGATCCACGCATGTTTCACATTTACACAGCCAGATCCACAGATATTTCACATTTACACAACCGGATCCACACATATTTCACATTTACACAGCTGGATCCAGGCATATTTCACATTTACACACCCGGATCCACGCATATTTCACATTTACACACCTGGATCCACGCATATTTCACATTTACACACCCGTATCCACGCATATTTCACATTTTCACAGCCGGATCCACTCATATTTCACATCTACACAGCCGAATCCTTGCATATTTTACATCTATACAACCGGATCCTTGCATATTTCACATTTATACAGCCGGATCCTTGCATATTACACATCTATACAGCTGGATGCTTACATATTTCACATCTATACAGCCGAATCCTTGCATATTTTACATCTATACAGCCGGATCCTTGCATATTTCACATCTATACAGCCGGATCCTTGCATATTTCACATCTATACAGCCGGATACTTGCATATTTCACATCTATACAGCCGGATCCTTGCATATTTCACATATGCAATGATCCGGCTGTGTACATGTGAAATACGAAAGGATCCGGCTGTTTAGATGTGAAATATGCAAGAATCTGGCTGTTTAGATGTTAAATATGCAAGGATCCGGCTGTGTAAATTTGAAATATTTGTGGATCCGGCTGTTTAAATGTGAGATATTCATGTATCCGGCTGTTTAAATGTGAAATATTCCTGGATCTGGGTGTGTAAATGTGAAATGTGCTTGGATCCGGCTGTGTAAATGAGAAATATGCCTGAATCCGGCTGTGTAAATGTGAAATATGCGTGAATTCGGCTGTGTAAATGTGAAATATGCTTGGATCCAGCTGTGTAAATGTGAAATATTCGTGGATCCGGCTGTGTAAATGTGAAAATACGCGTGGATTCGGCTGTGTAAATGTGAAATATGCTTGGATCCGGCTGTGTAAATGTGAAATATTCGTGGATCCGGCTGTGTAAATGTGAAATATGCGTGGATCCAGCTGTGTAAATGTGAAATATGCTTGGATCCGGCTGTCTAAATGTGAAATATGCATGGATCCGGCTCTGTAGATGTGAAATATTTGTGGATCCGGTTGTATAAATGTGAAATATTTGTGGATCCGGCTTTTTAAATGTGAAATATGCGTGGATCCGGTTGTTTAAATGTAAAAATATTTGTGGATCTGGCTGTTTAAATGTGAAATATGCGTGGATCCGGCTGTGTAAATGTGAAATATGCACAGAGCTGGAAGGATCCATCTCAATATATATTAAATATGCAATGATAACATACATTTATAAGTGAAAATGTTTGGATCAGGGAGGATCCTGCTGGATCTGGCAGATCCATTAGATCACACTTTGAGTCATCGCGTGCATGCTCAATACAGTCACATCACTCTTTCAATCATCGCATGCATGCTCAATTGACACTTTGCTCAGTTCACTTGCAATGTGTGATTTGAGTACATGGTTCACAGGCTGGGACGATCTGAGTTCCAAGACTTTTTGTCAGAACAACAGCTCAATCCCACCATTCAGATGTGCAGAGAAGGTGCAGTTACTTAGTGAGGGACACTAGGTGCTCTGTCACAGAGGATCAACGAATATTACAGTGCAGCAAAACACAAACGAAGTGGGGGAAATCTGGTGTAATCCAAATAGAATGAAATCATGTTTATTCAGGTCCGTAATCTGAAGATAAAAACACATATGTGCAAATGTAAGCGATACTGATACCATTCATCAACAAATATAGAGGAAACCATGAAGCAAACACCGTATTCAGACAAAAACACTTAACAATTTTGCACTCCCTAGTTTTTTAAAAGCTGTCTTTCATCATTGTTTTTTACCTGCTGGTTGTGTGTATGTTCCCAGTTTAGATATTACTGTATGTATATTCTTATATTGATTGCGGTGTGATATATTATTGTTTGGTTATGAAATAATAAAGATACATTTTGTATAGATTGATTTCCCTGTTTATATTATTTGTATGCATACTATTTCTCTTACACTTAGATACTTCTAAATCATATTTCAATCTTTACATTCACACAGTATAAACAATGCTTAGGTCGTAGAGCCCCTAGAAATTGATGTGGAAAATGTATGCATTGTTGCAATTATTATTTCGGTTAATACAGCTTATTTGTGTTTTGTTTGTAGTATTTGAAAGGATTTTCGTTTGTTTTTCAGTTCAACCAGTTGATTGAGTAGCTCAGTAATAAATACTACGTTGAAGCCACACTCCCTTCTATGCATAATCTCTGTATAGCATCTCACTAACACAAGAGGTTAACTTAGACCCCGCCCTTCTTAATCACATTGCATGCAGACCACGCCCCTTTGATTGCCCGACCGCCCCGCCTCCTCCCCGAGCAGTACGCGTGCGCAACTTGTCCCCAGCAGAGTGATCGCACTTCCGGTCTGGTGTCATGGCGTCTTCACAGTGATGTCCGAGGGGAGAGCGCGATAGCGGGGAGGAGGAGAGGAGGGGGCGGCGGGAGGAGGTGGAGGCGGCGGTGGTGGTGGAGAAGGTGGAGGGGGGAAGCGGAGGCGGTGGAAGAAGAAACAACAGCGGTTACAATTACTGTCATCTCCTCCCCCCCGGCGGCCTGTGATCCCCGGGAGGAGGGGAGTGGGGGAGACCCCTGGCCGGGGCGATGGCGGCTCACAAGCCGGTAGAGTGGGTCCAAGCCGTGGTGAACCGCTTCGATGAACAGGTAAGCATGAGGATTGCTAGGAAAGCCTGGGAGGATAGGGCGGTGATGGAGGAGGCAGGGTGTTGCTATGGAGGAAGATGATGGAGAGATGAGGGTCTGTAGATGATAATCTCGTTGCAGGGAATCGGGTGGATGTGTCTCCACCTCTTTACTTGCTCATCTTCATAGAAGCCCTGCCAACCAGTCTCATCATCCTCTCCTGATGCTCTCATGCTAAGGCCTAATGCTAGGGCAGATAAGCTAAAGTCAGTGCATTGAGAGATGGATATGCATAATATAGGTATACACATCAGTGTGTGTGTGTGTATATATATATATATATATATATATATATATATATATATATATATATATATATATATATATATATAGCAGTGATGACTAACCTTTTACACTCCACCTCTTTTCTACTACATTTCCCATGATGCTCAATCAGTTAACTGCCTGGCCTAAAACATGGAAAATATAGTCCACAGCAGTTGGAGTGCCATTGGTTAGCTGTCATAAGGAGACAGCAAATATTATGCATTCAAGAATACACAACAGGTCCCTTCCACTGGTTAACAATCTTTCTTCAATACCGTACATAGCTGGACCAGTGCCTCATATTTGGCTCTTATCTGATGTCTGCAGTTCCTGCTTAAGTGGGCTTGTTTTGTTATGATTAGCTTGTTTCAGAAATATTACTAAAATGCAGTTTTGATTTGCACATTTGAGTAAGGTTTTCTGTATTTACTTGATATTATATTTTGTCATTGGCAGCCACCATGGCTAATAATATTGGAACTAGAACTATCTATGTTAATGTCCAGGGCTTCACATTTATTATTTTTAGATTTTAGTCAAATCGACCATTTCAGGAGGCATCCTACTTATTTTAGGAGCCAGTGATTTTGTACAGAGTTGTATATAGAAAAAGTTAAAAAAAATTAGGTGACAGCAGTATGAATTTCAGGAGCACTGTTTCCTGGATCTTGTGCATGTCTGTAGCCACAGTTTCTAACATTTGTTTTTACTCTGAACATATGTTCGAAAACAATTTGCTAAATGGCCAAGGACCATTATAAAATATTGACTTTTGTTCCTTATGGGCCAAATGATTGTAATTTGTATATATCTAGCATAGGCTATTTCTGGATTCTGAGATTTGTGATTGTATTATACTGTTCAGGTACGCCTGTATCCCTCATCTTTGTATGAGGCTACTAATCAGTGAATGTACAGTGCAATATTACTTGAAACCATTAAACCTTAAAATTCATATGCATGTGCTAATAATCATTTTTTTTGTTGTTACACAAACTTACAGTCCTATAACAGGGTGTAAATTAATTAAATTTTTACACCAATAATTTGTACAATGTGGTTTCAGTCTGTTTATCTTTTGCATTCTGCCAAAAACAGCCATTCAAAATACGTTTTACGTTTACCCACCCTCATCCCAGACACATTGAAATGTGTTTGAAAACCTCTTGAGGGAGAAAGCCATACAATTATATTTAACTCTTTATATTAAGAGTGAAAAGGAGAGCTTAAACACAAAAAATGTAAATCCATGATTGAAACACAGTGTCCTATAGCAATATTGCGCTCTGAGTTGGCCTTTAAAGATGCATTAAAAACCATGTTTAAAGAAAGTACTCATCCTGTCTGTGAAATGGAACCCCGCTTGCAAAAACTAGAGAGTAATATATTTTGAATGGTTCACAATTAATGCAATAGACTTTTAATGAGGCCTTCTGCATTTTACTCCCACTTTAACTGCACATACACAAACTACTCCTCCAACTAGGTCTGATTAGGCCTGGCCAGACAAAATCAATGGAGAAGGGTGGCTTACTATCCATACAGTTAACACCACTGAGGAGCTGGTAGGGGAAATATATATTCCAATACTTATCATAACTTTTAAAAATCCTATTATATTATAATCCTAAATAATTTGCCCTGGACTTGACAAATACTTAAAGACTTTGAATAGCCAGACAGTCCAATTGAGAATACAGCTTACTTATTTTAGGATAATAAATTGCAGAGATCTACATTAAACAATCAGTAAATTTAGGAGACCGCAGTAGGCATTTTAGGATCCATGACTACTTTTATTTGTCAAGCCCTGAATTTGCCTTTTAATTTTATTCTTAACAACAAATATTGTAAGCTTTACACTTAGATATAACTATGATTCTAATGAAATAGATGATCTATTATGGCTCATTTGATGACCGCCTCATGGAGTATTCAACATCTAAATTTCCCCTATGTTTGTATATATGCGTGTATGTGGCTGACGTTTGTGTGTATATGCGTGTGTGTGACAGACTGACTGACTGTGTGTGTGTGTGACAGACTGACTGTGTGTGTGCGTGACAGACTGACTGTGTGTGTGCGTGACAGACTGACTGTGTGTGTGCGTGACAGACTGACTGTGTGTGTGCGTGACAGACTGACTGTGTGTGTGCGTGACAGACTGACTGTGTGTGTGCGTGACAGACTGACTGTGTGTGTGCGTGCGTGACAGACTGACTGTGTGTGTGCGTGCGTGACAGACTGACTGTGTGTGTGACAGACTGACTGTGTGTGTGCGTGTGTGACAGACTGACTGTGTGTGTGTGTGTGTGTGACAGACTGACTGTGTGTGTGTGTGTGTGACAGACTGACTGTGTGTGTGTGTGTGACAGACTGACTGTGTGTGTGTGTGTGTGACAGACTGACTGTGTGTGTGTGTGTGTGACAGACTGACTGTGTGTGTGTGTGTGTGTGGGAGGGACAGACTGACTGTGTGTGGGACGGACTGACTGACTGACTGTGTGTGGGACTGACTGACTGACTGACTGTGTGTGGGACTGACTGACTGACTGACTGTGTGTGGGACTGACTGACTGTGTGCGTGCGTGTGTGATAGACTGACTGCGCGTGTGCTATAGTTTATGTGCCGTGTTCTGGCTCCTAGATATTTTTTCTGGCTCCTAAAACTATGTAAAGTTTGATAGAATTACAGGTTAGGGGGTGGAGCTCAGATGAGAAATATTTAATATAATTGTATATACATAATATGCACTTTCCTAAATCATTTTCATTATATGAGTCTGCATTTTTACAGCAGGTAGTGTGCACAATTTAGCCGTGGAAGTGGCTTCCCTGTTGGGTAAAGTACACAACTAATTTGTTAGAGGTTTCTTTGATAACATTGCCAAATTTAGACCATCATCCTAGCTGCTGCAGTCATGGTGTGAATATCACATAGTAGATATGACCTGAAGTTGTTGGCAAGACCTGTGTGAATATGATTGTAAAATTTACATACCACATGTGGCTTTCAGAATTCACTGGCCCTATAAATATACATTATGTGGGAGAGAATAAGCCTGCTAAATCTCTCTGCAGATAGTTTTTTCAATATTTTTAGGACTTGTCTGTTCTTGGGTGACATTTATAACTGGATACTATTGACAATCGCACTGTCACAGTCGCACACACAATCACACTGTCACAGTCGCACACACAATCTCACTGTCACAGTCACACTGTGTCAGTCAGACGCACGCACAGTCACACTGTGTCAGTCAGACGCACGCACAGTCACACTGTGTCAGTCAGACGCACGCACAGTCACACTGTGTCAGTCAGACGCACGCACAGTCACACTGTGTCAGTCAGACGCACGCACAGTCACACTGTGTCAGTCAGACGCACGCACAGTCACACTGTGTCAGTCAGACGCACGCACAGTCACACTGTGTCAGTCAGACGCACGCACAGTCACACTGTGTCAGTCAGACGCACGCACAGTCACACTGTGTCAGTCAGACGCACGCACAGTCACACTGTGTCAGTCAGACGCACGCACAGTCACACTGTGTCAGTCAGACGCACGCACAGTCACACTGTGTCAGTCAGACGCACGCACAGTCACACTGTGTCAGTCAGACGCACGCACAGTCACACTGTGTCAGTCAGACGCACGCACAGTCACACTGTGTCAGTCAGACGCACGCACAGTCACACTGTGTCAGTCAGACGCACGCACAGTCACACTGTGTCAGTCGCACGCACAATCACACTGTGTCAGACGCACGCACAATCACACTGTGTCAGACGCACGCACAATCACACTGTGTCAGACGCACGCACAATCACACTGTCAGACGCACGCACAATCACACTGTCAGACGCACGCACAATCACACTGTCAGACGCACGCACAATCACACTGTCAGACGCACGCACAATCACACTGTCAGACGCACGCACAATCACACTGTCAGACGCACGCACAATCACACTGTCAGACGCACGCACAATCACACTGTCAGACGCACGCACAATCACACTGTCAGACGCACGCACAATCACACTGTCAGACGCACGCACAATCACACTGTCACAGTCAGACGCACGCACAATCACACTGTCACAGTCAGACGCACGCACAATCACACTGTCACAGTCAGACGCACGCACAATCACACTGTCAAAGTCAGACGCACGCACAATCACACTGTCACAGTCAGACGCACGCACAATCACACTGTCAGTCACACACGCACAATCACACTGTCAGTCAGACACGCACAATCACACTGTCAGTCAGACACGCACAATCACACTGTCAGTCAGACACGCACAATCACACTGTCAGTCAGACACGCACAATCACACTCAGTCAGTCAGACACACACAATCACACTCAGTCAGACGCACGCACAATCACACTGTCACAGTCAGACGCACGCACAATCACACTGTCACAGTCAGACGCACGCACAATCACACTGTCACAGTCAGACGCACGCACAATCACAGTGTGTCAGTCACACACAGTCAGTCAGACACACACACAATCACGAGAAAAAGAAGAATGTGCACAGCGCTTAAATGTAAAAAAACAACCACAGTGTGAAAAGATAATAATAAAATATAAAAATGAATAAAAACTAACCAGTATGTACTCCACACACAAAAAAAGGAAAGGAAGGGAAACCTTTCACATAAATAGAAAATGTCTCAATCTCGTAGAGGAGGGGGGGCAATCCACTTGCAAATAGTGAAAAAATATAGCAGCTAGTCTTACAACTGCAATCGACTACTCCTCTGCAAAGGAAAAGCACAAAGTTATGGGAGGGAAGAGACAGCGCTAAAATATATACCCCAGAAATGACAAGACATATATTATGAAAAATCAGAATTATTTATTATACATCACAGAAAAATTATACAACTAAAAGGACCTGTGTGAAGGTCTAATGCACACACACCCACCAGCTGAAGAAGTTTTCTACGAAACGCGACCTGAGGGTGTCTAGTTTTTTATGTGTATGTGCAAATAGTGTATATATTATACCTATGTTTCTGTGACCTGGCCAGGTGAACAGCACTATACCAGCAGTGGGTAAGATTGTATTATATCATTTTATTCATTTTTTATCTATCTTTCCCTTTGGTAATTTTATGTATATTTATATATATGTAGATTGTATTTTCCCTATTCCCATGTTTATGTGACCACCTATGTACATTTGTTTCTTAGTGGCATTAGACCTTCACACAGGTCCTTTTAGTTGTATAATTTTTCTGTGATGTATAATAAATAATTCTTATTTTTCATAATATATGTCTTGTCATTTCTGGGGTATATATTTTAGCGCTGTCTCTTCCCTCCCATAACACACACAATCACACTGTCAGACACACGCACAATCACACTCAGTCAGTCAGACACAATCACACTCAGTCAGTCAGACACAATCACACTCAGTCAGTCAGACACAATCACACTCAGTCAGTCAGACACAATCACACTCAGTCAGTCAGACACAATCACACTCAGTCAGTCAGACACACACACAATCACACTCAGTCAGTCAGACACACACACAATCACACAGTCAGTCAGACACACACAATCACACAGTCAGTCAGGCACACACACAATCACACTTTCAGTCAGGCACACACACAATCACACTCATTCAGACACACACAATGTCAGTCAGACACACGCACAATCTCACTGTCAGTCAGACACACGCACAATCTCACTGTCAGTCAGACACACGCACAATCTCACTGTCAGTCAGACACACGCACAATCACACTGTCAGTCAGACACACGCACAATCACACTGTCAGTCAGACACACACACAATCACACTGTCAGTCAGACACACGCACAATCTCACTGTCAGTCAGACACACGCACAATCTCACTGTCAGACACACGCACAATCTCACTGTCAGACACACGCACAATCTCACTGTCAGTCAGACACACGCACAATCTCACTGTCAGACACACGCACAATCTCACTGTCAGACACACGCACAATCTCACTGTCAGACACACGCACAATCTCACTGTCAGACACACGCACAATCACACTGTCAGTCAGACACACACACACACACACAATCACACTGTCAGTCAGACACACACACACAATCACACTGTCAGTCAGACACACGCACAATCACACTTTCAGTCAGACACACGCACAATCACACTTTCAGTCAGACACACGCACAATCACACTTTCAGTCAGACACATGCACAATCACACTGTCAGTCAGACACATGCACAATCACACTGTCAGTCAGACACATGCACAATCACACTGTCAGTCAGACACACGCACAATCGCACTGTCAGTCAGACACACGCACAATCGCACTGTCAGTCAGACACACGCACAATCGCACTGTCAGTCAGACACACGCACAATCGCACTGTCAGTCAGACACGCACAATCGCACTGTCAGTCAGACACACGCACAATCGCACTGTCAGTCAGACACACGCACAATCGCACTGTCAGTCAGACACGCACAATCGCACTGTCAGTCAGACACGCACAATCGCACTGTCAGTCAGACACGCACAATCGCACTGTCAGTCAGACACGCACAATCGCACTGTCAGTCAGACACGCACAATCGCACTGTCAGTCAGACACACGCACAATCGCACTGTCAGTCAGACACTCGCACTGTCAGTCAGACACTCGCACTGTCAGTCAGACACACGCACAATCGCACTGTCAGTCAGACACACGCACAATCGCTCTGTCAGTCAGACACACGCACAATCGCTCTGTCAGTCAGACACACGCACAATCGCTCTGTCAGTCAGACACACGCACAATCGCTCTGTCAGTCAGACACACGCACAATCGCTCTGTCAGTCAGACACACGCACAATCACACTGTCAGTCAGACACACGCACAATCACACTGTCAGTCAGACACACGCACAATCACACTGTCAGTCAGACACACGCACAATCACACTGTCAGTCAGACACACGCACAATCACACTGTCAGTCAGACACACGCACAATCACACTGTCAGTCAGACACACGCACAATCACACTGTCAGTCAGACACACGCACAATCACACTGTCAGTCAGACACACGCACAATCACACTGTCAGTCAGACACACGCACAATCACACTGTCAGTCAGACACACGCACAATCACACTGTCAGTCAGACACACGCACAATCACACTGTCAGTCAGACACACGCACAATCACACTGTCAGTCAGACACACGCACAATCACAGTCACACACAATGTCACAATCACACACACACGTCAGTCCCACACAATCACACTGTCAGAGAGAGACACACACACACACAATCTTACTGTCACAGTCAGGCACACACACAATCCTACTGTCACAGTCAGGCACACACACACAATCACAATGTCAGTCAGACACACATACAATCACACTATCAGACACACACAATCACACTATCAGACACACACAATCACACTATCAGACACCCCCACCACACAATCACACTGTCAGACACACACACACACACACACACACACAATCACACTGTCAGGCACAAACACACAATCATACTGTTAGACACACACGCAATCACACTGTTAGATACACACGCAATCACACTGTCCGAGACACACACATAATCACACTGTCAGAGACACACACACAATCACACTGTCAGAGACACACACACAATCACACTGTCAGAGACACACACACAATCACACTGTCAGAGACACACACACAATCACACTGTCAGAGACACACACGCAATCACACTGTCAGACACACACGCAATCACACTCAGACACACACGCAATCACACTGTTAGACACACACGCAATCACACTGTTAGACACACACGCAATCACACTGTTAGACACACGCAATCACACTGTCAGACACACACGCAATCACACTGTCAGACACACACGCAATCACACTGTCAGACACACACGCAATCACACTGTCAGAGACACACTCACAATCACACTGTCAGAGACACACACAATCACACTGTCAGACACAGACACACACAATCACACTGTCAGACACAGACACACACAATCACACTGTCAGACACACACACACAATCCTACTGTCACAGTCAGGCACACACACACAATCCTACTTTCACAGTCAGGCACACACACACAATCCTACTTTCACAATCAGGCACACACACACAATCCCATTGTCACAGTCAGGCACACACACACAATCCCACTGTCACAGTCAGGCACACACACACACACAATCCCACTGTCACAATCAGGCACACACACAATCCTACTGTCACAGTCAGGAACACACAAAATTCCACTATCACAGTCAGGCACAATCACGCAGTCGCAGTCAGGCACAATCACGCAGTCGCAGTCAAGCACAATCACGCAGTCAAGCACAATCACGCAGTCGGAGTCAGGCACAATCACGCAGTCGGAGTCAGGCACAATCACGCAGTCGGAGTCAGGCACAATCACGCAGTCGGAGTCAGGCACAATCACGCAGTCGGAGTCAGGCACAATCACGCAGTCGGAGTCAGGCACAATCACGCAGTCGGAGTCAGGCACAATCACGCAGTCGGAGTCAGGCACAATCACGCAGTCGGAGTCAGGCACAATCACGCAGTCGGAGTCAGGCACAATCACGCAGTCGGAGTCAGGCACAATCACGCAGTCGGAGTCAGGCACAATCACGCAGTCGGAGTCAGGCACAATCACGCAGTCGGAGTCAGGCACAATCACGCAGTCGGAGTCAGGCACAATCACGCAGTCGGAGTCAGGCACAATCACGCAGTCGGAGTCAGGCACAATCACGCAGTCGGAGTCAGGCACAATCACGCAGTCGCAGTCAGGCACAATCACGCAGTCGCAGTCAGGCACAATCACGCAGTCGGAGTCAGGCACAATCACGCAGTCGGAGTCAGGCACAATCACGCAGTCGGAGTCAGGCACAATCACGCAGTCGGAGTCAGGCACAATCACGCAGTCGGAGTCAGGCACAATCACGCAGTCGGAGTCAGGCACAATCACGCAGTCGGAGTCAGGCACAATCACGCAGTCGGAGTCAGGCACAATCACGCAGTCGGAGTCAGGCACAATCACGCAGTCGGAGTCAGGCACAATCACGCAGTCGGAGTCAGGCACAATCACGCAGTCGGAGTCAGGCACAATCACGCAGTCGGAGTCAGGCACAATCACGCAGTCGGAGTCAGGCACAATCACGCAGTCGGAGTCAGGCACAATCACGCAGTCGGAGTCAGGCACAATCACGCAGTCGGAGTCAGGCACAATCACGCAGTCGGAGTCAGGCACAATCACGCAGTCGGAGTCAGGCACAATCACGCAGTCGGAGTCAGGCACAATCACGCAGTCAGGCACAATCACGCAGTCAGGCACAATCACGCAGTCAGGCACAATCACGCAGTCAGGCACAATCACGCAGTCAGGCACAATCACGCAGTCAGGCACAATCACGCAGTCAGGCACAATCACGCAGTCAGGCACAATCACGCAGTCAGGCACAATCACGCAGTCAGGCACAATCACGCAGTCAGGCACAATCACGCAGTCAGGCACAATCACGCAGTCAGGCACAATCACGCAGTCAGGCACAATCACGCAGTCAGGCACAATCACGCAGTCAGGCACAATCACGCAGTCAGGCACAATCACGCAGTCAGGCACACTCACGCAGTCAGGCACACTCACGCAGTCGCAGTCAGGCACACTCACGCAGTCGCAGTCAGGCACACTCACGCAGTCGCAGTCAGGCACACTCACGCAGTCGCAGTCAGGCACACTCACGCAGTCGCAGTCAGGCACACTCACGCAGTCGCAGTCAGGCACAATCTCGATGTCGCAGTCAGGCACAATCCCGCTGTCGCAGGCACAAACACACAATCCCACTGTCGCAGGCACAAACACACAATCCCACTGTCGCAGGCACAAACACACAATCCCACTGTCGCAGGCACAAACACACAATCCCACTGTCGCAGGCACAAACACACAATCCCACTGTCGCAGGCACAAACACACAATCCCTCTGTCACAGTCAGGCACAAACACACAATCCCTCTGTCACAGTCAAGCACAAACACACACAATCCCACTGTCACAGTCAAGCACAAACACACACAATCCCACTGTCACAGTCAGGCACAAACACACACAATCCCACTGTCACAGTCAGGCACAAACACACACAATCCCACTGTCACAGTCAGGCACAAACACACACAATCCCACTGTCACAGTCAGGCACAAACACACACAATCCCACTGTCACAGTCAGGCACAAACACACACAATCCCACTGTCACAGTCAGGCACAAACACACACAATCCCACTGTCACAGTCAGGCACAAACACACACAATTCCACTGTCACAGTCAGGCACAAACAAACAATTCCACTGTCACAGTCAGGCACAAACAAACAATCCCACTGTCACAGACAGGAAAACACACAATCCCACTGTCACAATCAGGAACACACACAATCCCACTGTCACAATCAGGAACACACACAATCCCACTGTCACAATCAGGAACACACACAATCCCACTGTCACAATCAGGAACACACACAATCCCACTGTCACAATCAGGAACACACACAATCCCACTGTCACAATCAGGAACACACACAATCCCACTGTCACAGTCAGACACATACACACACACACACACACACACACACACACACACACACACACAATCACACTGTCACAGTCAGGCACACACACAATCACACTGTCACACACACTCATACTGTCACAGTCAGGCACACACACACAATCACACTGTCACAGTCAGGCACACACAACCACACTGTCACAGTCAGGCACACACACACAACCACACTGTCACAGTCAGGCACACACACACAATCACACTGTCACAGTCAGGCACACACAACCACACTGTCACAGTCACACACACACACAATCATACTGTCGCAGTCAGGCACAATTACACTGTTGCAGTCAGGCACAATTACACTGTTGCAGTCAGGCACAATTACACTGTTGCAGTCAGGCACAATTACACTGTTGCAGTCAGGCACAATTACACTGTTGCAGTCAGGCACAATTACACTGTTGCAGTCAGGCACAATTACACTGTTGCAGTCAGGCACAATTACACTGTTGCAGTCAGGCACAATTACACTGTTGCAGTCAGGCACAATTACTCTGTCGCAGTCAGGCACAAACACAATCACACTGTCACAGTCAGGCACAAACACAATCACACTGTCACAGTCAGGCACAAACACAATCACACTGTCACAGTCAGGCACAAACACACAAACCCACTGTCACAGTCAGGCACACACACAAACCCACTGTCACAGTCAGGCACACACACACACACACACACACACAATCAGGCACACACACACAATTACACTGTCGCAGTCAGGCACACACACACACACACACACACACACACAATCAGGCACAATTACACTGTCGCAGTCAGGCACAATTACACTGTCGCAGTCAGGCACAATCCTACTGTCACAGTCAGGCACAAACACAATCACACTGTCACAGTCGGGCACAAACACAATCACACTGTCACAGTCAGGCACAAACACACAATCCCACTGTCACAGTCAGGCACAAACACACAATCCCACTGTCACAGTCAGGCACAAACACACAATCCCACTGTCACAGTCAAGCACAAACACACAATCCCACTGTCACAGTCAGGCACAAACACACAATCCCACTGTCACAGTCAGACACATACACACACAATCACACTGTCACAGTCAGACACATACACACACAATCACACTGTCACAGTCAGACACATACACACACAATCACACTGTCACAGTCAGGCGCCCACACACACAATCACACTGTCACAGTCAGGCGCCCACACACACAATCACACTGTCAGTCAGGCGCCCACACACACACACACACAATCACAGTGTCACAGTCAGGCACCACACACACACACACAATCACACTTTCACAGTCAGGCACACACACATAATCACACTGTCACAGTCAGGCACACACACAATCACACTGTCAGTCAGGCACACACACACACAATCACACTGTCACAGTCAGGCACACACACAATCACACTGTCACAGTCAGGCACAAACACACAACCACACTATCAGTCAGACACATAATCACACTGTCACAGTCAGACACACACACACACACACACAATCCCACTGCCACAGTCAGGAACACACACACACACACACACACACACACAATCACACTGTCACAGTCAGGCACACACACACACACAGTTACAATCAGGCACAAACACACAACCACACTATCAGTCAGACACACAATCACACTGTCACAGTCAGACACACACACAATCACACTGTCACAGTCAGACACACACACAATCACACTGTCACAGTCAGACACACACACAATCACACTGTCACAGTCAGACACACACACAATCACACTGTCACAGTCAGACACAATAACATTGTCACAGACACACACACACTTTTATACTATATATCTTTATTTGGATTTATTAGTTTATAAACTGATCTTCTAAATATTACAGTGTGTCAATGTGTAATTTATCAAATTGTTTAACAGATTATTGAATTTAAAAGAATTATTTATAAAGTATATGATATAAAAAAAAAAACATAATTTAATAATTGTGGATGGACATACAAAGTAATGTAAAAATGCACACGTGTGTACCCGATGTTTTCCATAGGGTTTAATGCTCCTTTAATAATTTTCCCATATATTTTTATATTCAATGAAATCCAGGTTACAATATTATGATTTAGACAAATTAAGCTATTTAGTTCCTGACTCTGCACCTTTACTTGAGAGTACCTTGCATTTATTTGTAGATTCTCAGTAGCATGCCGCTTAATAGACAATGGGTTTGATGCCTGTTCTGGACATAGCTTTTTTGCTACTTAAGTTATGTGTCCATTTAAATAAAAGTACATGCTTGCTTTTTAAATGAATCCCTACCTATAATAAATAGTTTTTAAGACAGATAGGGCTTTCTTTTGAGACTATTTTTTAAACTTAACCCTTGTGTAATGTAAAACAGCAAATTAAAGTGTTTTTTTTGTGTGTGTGTGTGTGTTGGGGGGGGGGGGGGGGGTGATCTTGGACACAGTAAATTTCTCTCCTCTCTTTCTTTGACACAAGGTAAAAATGTGTCTGAAAGAGAGGGAAAATTTTGACAATAAGTGTTCATACAACACTGTAATTTTCAGTATTTTTTTTGCATGGGATCAGTGGATTGGTTTCACAGTGATCACATTAATAAATGCAAAAAAATAATGGTTGATCCTGGATTACCTAACTGTTAAGGCAACCAGGAACACCTCACCCCATCCATCCCCCCAAATTTGGTGGAAGATGGCAATGGATTAGCCCCTAGCCTAATTAAGACGCTCACTGCAATGTCTGAGACAGCCCCTTTTCTGGATGTTTGAGACAGTCCCTTTTCTGGATGTTTAAGACATGCCCCTCTAGAGGCAGCCAAAAAACACCCCTCGTCCGATTTGAATACGGTGAGGGGGTGTGATTGACAGGTGTTTGATTTTTTTTTTTTTGCAATTGCATTCACTTGTGAACTTCCAGGTAAGCTGCTAATAGCGGCTTCCAGTATATTTACGGGATTGTCACCAATGCATTGCATTAGGACCCTGTATGTACAGCAATTGTCGTGAAGGTGTTAATTGGATTAACCCATGCTCACTTATAACAATGCCTTTGTGCAGTATAATCCCAACATTAATGTATTTGACGCTCAGTTTTGCTTGGTTCACAAGAGAAGGCCTGGAGGTCATTTTTATAATGCATTTTTGAATGTTGAGTTTCCCTTTAAATTTGCGTTTAGCTTTAAAAATAATTTATTTGCTTCTATTAATAATCAAATTATATTTATCATGTGCTCCGAATTAAACCACGTTCTTTTTCAGTGTGACCTTTGGCCTACCAGTGCAGACTGTGTAGTCGGGTGAATTTATATTACTGTGTCTGTTGTCAGCGATGCCTGTTTTTAGCTCGACTTGGTATGGAGATATCATTTGGATTTCCTGTGAAAACCAGCATCTTACACTGGAATCAGACCATGATTGTCAGTGATCAGATGTCTCTGTAGTGCTCAAAGTGATATAGGGAAATATGGGATTACGGTTTGTGGACGAGGGTCATGCTACAGCATAAAATTAACCTGTCATCCACAAAACGTGACGTTACAGACATCGCCTAACCCTTGAAGTGGCTTTAGGGACCACTTTTTTCCAATCAGGTAGCTCACCTAGCCATGACATTTTTTCTTTTTGAATCATGATTATACATTTTAAATAACGTCAACCAGGAGTCACAGTAGCACAAATCTGTAATCCCTCATTTTTCTGTGGGCATAAAGGGGTATATAGCACTATTCCACCCTTTCCCCCCATTGCCCAGTCGAATGCTGGGAGCAGTCAAATTTCAAATCAGCTTGCGACATTCCGGGTTCTAATTGGCTAGTGACAAGGTAGTGTGATACTTTTGCAAGGGGTCATATTTCCACGTGGTAATTACCACACAATTGACATTGGCTAGGTAGATAAAATTAATCCGGGACTTGATATATTTGTAGACTTTGGGAAACAGACAGATTAATTCAGAAACCAGCCTAGTATTTTTTTTGAAGCTGGGGAAATTATACATGTATAGAGTTCTGCCTACTTGGATCTGGAAACATTTTGGATTAATCTGTAACATTGTTTTAAACTGATGTATGTAAAAACATTTTCAGGTGAAAATTCTGCATTAGATAACAATGTGTGCATATAAACAGTGATGGCCTTTTAGTGCAATTTAGGCATGGAACTGCTCCTATCCAGTATATAGCAGTACTCCTTCATTTATTGTGTTTGACTCAAAAACATCTCCCCTACAAAACAGAATTGCAGCATAAGCGCATGGGCCATAAACTGCTTTAGACAATGTGTGATAAAATGAACAATCTCCTGCCACAGTATAAATTTAAAATATTTATGTTTTTAGAATGTGGAGCTGATCCTAGTTGCAACATTGTTAGAGTAGTTGATAATATATGGCATCTGTTATTGTAGTCTCAAGCTGAATTGACTAAACTCAATTCAGAACTCAATAGAACAAGAAAAACACAAATATAGACTCATAAAAGGTTTACTACTAAAAATAATGTGCTTACAGTCTGTTAAATACGGTTACATCACCTTAACTGTTTTATATCCATATAAAGAGGCATCCATATTGGAAACTATTGTTCCTGTAGTATTAAATTGAAAGTATTTTCACAGGCACCTCTAAATTCAGGGACTTCTAATAAGGAGGGCTTGGAGAGAGAGGCAGGACTGTTGCTATAGTAATACATCTGTCAACATTATTGCCAACGTTTATGAGTGTTTCTTTTTGATGATGACTGTTTCTTTTGATGCAGTACTGAACTAAAATATTATTTTTTTGAAACTGTAGCAAAAACTGCCCGTTTAAAATTCCACTTATGAAGGAGCAAATCTTTAGAGCGATTAAGTCTCCATTGTGGTAGTGATATTTTAACATTTCTAGGTTGAATGAAAATGAAGGTCATTAAGGTGGGGAGAAAATAGGACACTTTAACTGCATGGTTATGGTGCATTTCTAGGGGAAAGGTACTTTGCCAAATTAAATTTATTTTGGGACAACTGGGTGAAAAAGCTTATGGAAGGTGAACCCAGGCTGAACATTTAACCTCATTTTCTTGTTATATGTAAGGGTAACTATTATTTGAAGTAAAAATAATAATTTTAAAAAAAGTAAATATTTATTTATTGCATTTGAAAAACAGGCAGTTCAGCTTGTGCATTTATTTAGTACAATTACCTTTTAGGTTAGGAGCATCTATGTTGTAACCAAATTCAACATGAGCCACATGTGATCATTTAGCAAGCAGGGTGGATTGGATTTAAATCACTAGTCAGTAAGGCTCAATTTAAATCATGATTTTTAAATGTAAAGACTCATTCTTGCTATTAGTTATAATCTTTAACATTAGCAGCCAGATGACGATTTCATATTTAGAATTATCTGTCAGATTAGTAAAACAGCTATACCCGAACTGATTTTAGTTTTAATAACTCCTATATGGATAACAATTTAACATTTGACTTACATATACTTGTATTTGCTTAAATGTCAGTGTTTATTACCTGATGTGGTAACGTGTTCTTTGTTTGTTCATAGATTTACAGAACAATATGAGATTAAGGTCTTTTCCTGAACTTTGACCCCTTTGCAATGTAGGACGGACACACAGTAACACATACGCGCAGTCAGTCACACACAAGCCTTATTTTTACGTGAAAAATAAGTACATCTATCAATATGTCCCTCCCTCCCTATCTGCTGCTTTACCTCATTGCAGGGGAGGAGGGCATTTCCTTTCCAGCCTGGTCTTTGTCTCTCACACAGGCACCATATTCATGTTCCTGCTGAGCGTTAGGATGTGTTGTGATACCTCACACTCCGAAACTAAAGTGCGGTGCGCCAAGGTGCAGAGCAGGAATTCTGTGCAGCACACACACTGCTCTTTCACGCTCTGCTGGAAAAGACAAAAAAATTATCCTAGCGGATCATTATTAGTAAATAAAAACTTTCAGTTATTGCCCTGTAACTTGCAAAAAACTGAAAACCATGTGAACATGGCTTATTGCTAAACTCAGTACAAAATTTAGAAACTATTTAGATGGGGTCTTTTTTTACCATTTGTAATTTTATAAAAGATTTTTTCCAGATTTTTCAAACTTAGAAAAATTATGTATTTTCACTTTTTTTTCATTATATTTTATGATTTGTTTGTAGTAAATTATATGATTTGAAAATAAGAAAGCCTTTCTAATGTCAGTAAGAACAATATATAATTTGTGTCGGAACAGTAAATGAGAGAGAAGAAAATTACAGCTAAACACAAACCTTGCAGAAATGTTAAAACAGCCAATGTCTCCAAGGGCAAGACAATCGCAAAAAGTGATATTACTAAAATGGTTAGCAAGTATTTGCTCGATTATAAGACGACCCTGATTATAAGACGACCCCCCAAACTTTGGACTTTCCTTTAGGAAAAAAACTAAAAGCCTGAATATAAGACTACCCTATAGGAAAAAAGTTAAACTTGTATATATTCACATCTAAATTGCTTTTTTAATAAAAAATTATATTAAAAAAAAATGCATTTGTTTTTATTTCCTTTTTATGTGCCAATTCTGCCTCTCTTTCCCTTGCCCCCAGATTTGTCTCTCTCCCCCTCCCTTTGATCCCCCCCCTCCCTCTGTCTCTCCCCCCCCTTGTAGCTCTGTTCCCCCCTCCCTTCCCTTGTTGACTGTCTCTGCCCCCTCCCTCCCCTGTCTCTGCCCCCTCCCTTACCTGTCTCTCTGTCCCTTCCCTGTCTCTCTGCCCCCTCCCTTTCCCTCACCTTGAAGTCGATCCCTGGTGGCTAGTGGGGGCAGCCGGGGGATGTCTGCACGATACGTGCAGACATCCTCCATGCTGCCCGACACGACAGTCTATTATGACGGACAGCTGGTCCGTCATAATAGTCTGCCGTGTCGGGCAGCATGGAGGATGTCTGCACGTATCGTGCAGACATCCCCCAGCTGCCCGATTTACCCTGGTGGCTAGTGGGGCAGCAGAGGATGTCTGCGCGATGAGCGCAGACCTCCCCTGCTGCCGCCCGGCACGCTCGCCGGGACTTCTGTGACGAAAGCGGAAGTACCCGGCTTCTTCACAGAAGCCCCGGCGGTCGTGCTGGGCGGAAGCAGGGGAGTCTGCGCTCATCGCGCAGACATCCCCTGCTGTTAGAGAGAGGGATCCAGGTCCCCTGCAGCTCTGCTGGGGACCTGGATCCATGTTTTATAATCTGACCTCAATTTGAGGTCAGATTATAAGAAGACCTCGATTATAAGACGAGGGGTAGTTTTCAGAAAAAAAATTCTGAAAAAAACCTTGTCTTATAATCGAGCAAATACGGTAATATTAATTTACAACCTGAGATAAAGCTATTATTTAGTATTCAAATTAAAAACATTTTTTATTTATTGGTTTCTCCAGTAAGTTCTAGTTGAGTGCTTTTCTTGGTTATAATTTCTGGAGTTCTAGTTACATTTTTAGAGTCTTTCAGCTATGTGGAAGTAAAAAAGTAAAATAATAACCTGGGCTTGAAAAACATTTGTAACCGTTAGGTGTGAAACAATGGATCTATATAAAACGATAAAAAGGTTCTCTGGCCTCCTGGATTTATCAAGCACTGATAACTTTTCTCCTATCATGGTCAGCTTAAAGTCAAAAAATATTCATGCTAATTATACAGGTTTTTCCAAAATGCTTGGGACCAGAAGTATTTTGAATAGCGGAACATTGATAATAACAGATCATACAAGAGCCTCTCAGCAGTCATGAAATACAGCAGGATCAATGCATATACCGGTTTAAGCAAAGTCTTATAATCGAGGTCGTCTTATAATCTGACCTCAAATTGAGGTCAGACTATAAGACAGGGATCCAGGTCCCCAGCAGAGATGCAGGGGACCTGGATCCCCCTCTCTAACAGCAGGGGATGTCTGCACGATGAGCGAGACAAAGCTGGGGGCAAGGAATTGGACATTTTATTTGCAGCATTTCATAGTGTTTAAAAAAATGTTAATGATAGAGCCACTATAAATCCCTGGACTGTTAATGTGACTGTGTTTGGAAACATGAAGTATTTACTTCTGACCCCACCATTTGGCAAAATTAGACATTTCTATTGGATGGAGAAGGTTTGCTTGCCTTAATCTGTATCAAAAGGAATAGAGGAAATTATTAATATGCTTAAAGGGACGAACTCAATTTGGTTCAAGTTGAAGACTACGGATATAGTGCAAAGTAGTTTTTACAGTGTGATTTGATGCAGGCATTCTGCATAAATCACATTTTTTTTATATTTTACTCAAGCCCTCTCCCAGGGATTACTCTGCATGTTTACTACAGGTGCTGCAGCACTGATTATATAGACACTGTGCATATAAAGTTTTGTTTCATTTTGCTACATCCTGTGTGCCCAGAGTAGAATACATTGCGTGGACTGTTATAGACTTGCTGTTGTACACAGTAGGATCTCTTAACGGTGCAACACATTGTCTGATGACATCACTATAGAGACTGGAAATTCCATTCATTTGAATGAAATTATTCTCATTGATTTCTGCAGCAAATTTACTTTTCTCAGCTAGTGTGGGCATTCCTGGTTTCTTGCAAAACACGGTAATTTCACAATTTCATCTAGCTGTAAGCATTTTCTATTTTAAACAATGCAAAATGTAAAACATGCATTATAACAGGGCTTGACAAATGTAATTAGATTTTAGGAGCCAGCAAAAAAATTTAGGAGCCAGACAATCACGCAAGCATACATGCAATTGATAAACACACACGCCTACTTTACATATACCCATATATACAAACACCTCACACACACCTACTTTACATATACACATATACACAAACACCCCACACAAACCTACTTTACATATACACATATACACAAACACCTCACACACACCTACTTTACATATACACAAACACCCCACATACACCTACTTTACATATACACATATACACAAACACCCCACACACAACTTCTTTACATATACACATATATACAAACACCTCACACACCTACTTTACATATATACACATATATACAAACACCTCACACACACCTACTTTACATATACACATATATACAAACACCTCATACACACCTACTTTACATATACACAAACACCCCACACACAACTTCTTTACATATACACATATATACAAACACCTCACACACCTACTTTACATATATACACATATATACAAACACCTCACACACACCTACTTTACATATACGCATATATATATACACCTCACACACACCTACTTTACATATACGCATATATACAAACACCTCATACACACCTACTTTACATATACACATATACACAAACACCTCATACACACCTACTTTACATATACACAAACACCCCACACAAACCTACTTTACATATACACATATACACAAACACCCCCCACACAACTTCTTTACATATACACATATATACAAACACCTCACACACCTACTTTACATATATACACATATACACAAACACCCCACACACACCTACTTTACATATATACACATATATACAAACACCTCACACACACCTACTTTACATATACCCATATATACAAACACCTCATACACACCTACTTTACATATACACATATATCCAAACACACACACACACCTACTTTACATATACACAAATATCCAAACACCTCACACACACCTACTTTACATATACACATATATCCAAACACACACACACACACCTACTTTACATATACACATATATCCAAACACCTCACACACACCTACTTTACATATACACATATATCCAAACACCTCACACACACCTACTTTACATATACACATATATCCAAACACCTCACACACACCTACTTTACATATACACATATATCCAAACACCTCACACACACCTACTTTACATATACCCATATATACAAACACCTCACACACCTATATACATCCACACACCCACCTCACAGTCTTTTTTTGTTTTCTTCTTAACGTGTCCCCCTCGTGCTGCAGCCGCTGAGTGCCAGGATGTCACGTGACGACACCCGGCACTCAGACACGTTGCGCGAGGGGGCGGAGCTTGCAGTCTGTGCGGATGGCACAGACTTTACCCCTCGCGCTCCGAAAAAATTATTTAAAAAAACCGGATGGCAGCGGTGAGGGGACCTTGAGGCTGACGGCACCCAGGCGCCAGGTCTCATTTCCTGGTCGCCATGGCGACCTGGCGCCTGGGGTTTGTCGAGCCCTGCATTATAAACTACTCTGAAAGCACATTAATATGCATTATTATTTGTAAGATGCTTTTTGGGCACCAGACTGTCCACTTTAATACATTTCACATTTTATCTGTATTGCAGCAACGTTTGGCACAGTAATTTAGGTTTACTTTAAATAGGCTAAAAAGGTAGTAGCATTTGAAAAAGTCTATTTGATATATAATGTCTTCAAATAATGGTCTAACTTTGCTTTAAATACCTAAGATGGTATTTAACAAGGTCTGTGGCTTTAATTGTGATAGGGTAAATGGCTACCAGTTTATATATTGTATTAAAACAGAATGACTAGGGGTTAGTTTAGAGCCCGTTTAGTGATCTATACTGAGATTGATCTATTTTATTGTTCCTCTTAGACGATTTGGAAGGTGATATTTAGGTGTATTGATTTGCAATTTTCATAAAATATTTTTTTTTTTAAAAAGGGTAATATTATTCGGTCACATACAATGCACAATTTCCAGTACATCGAATCAACAGCAGCGTGGAGCTTTATAAAAAAAATAAAAATATATATATACACATATATACACACACTATATTTGTAAATTTCTTTTATACATTTACTATTTTTGTGTTTATTTGGAACACACCACTAAGGATAGTGTCTAAACAGTTAATCCAGATTTGTAGTCATGCTGGGCCTCTTTCACTCACCAAAATAGTCGCCTTTGAATGAGGCAGAAGACCATGTGTATGGTGGACAATATGTTGCTTCTGCAAAGCGTTTCATCTACAGGAGCATAGCTCTGTGGCAGAAGAGAGAGACTTTTCGACCATCTCTTGTTTATTGTTTGTGTGCACCACATAGCCAATCATTGGTGAGGAGATTATCATCTCCTCTCTCACTTGGAGGTGTGTATGGCTTCAGACTCCACACACCAATCAGACTGTCTGATTAAAACATTTTCAGGAGGATTTCGTTCTACTTGGAAAGTGTGTCTTCCAGAGGATTCCTTGGAAACACTGGTCTGTCAGCCATTTCACTTACGCACTCAGTGTGTAGTGAAATGGACGCATTCTTTAGCACATATCTGTTCTGCTAGTCTGGTACATCAGGGCACATTACTTGTGCATAACTGCTGTATCTAGCCATGACGGATGTATAAAATTATCCATGGATTAGTGACCTCCCACACAGAAGTCCACAGGAAAAATACATTCAAGTTCTTATATTGCAACAAAAGAGAAAGTTTCAAATGGCACCAAACTAAATTAACTTCACACAACTTGTGTGTTTGCAGTGTTGTGCCTTTAAGAATAAAACATTTCCAATTGAGAGATGACCTTCATTAAGATTAACTTGCGTGCAGACTCTTTTACTATGTATTGGATCATAAACCGCTCTAACAAGCAGCATGGTTCTGTCCAACAGATATTTAATCCCTTTCCCCAAACACTGGGACTTTTGTTTCATACAGCACTGAGAGCATTCTTCAGAGGTCACACGCCAATTGGTTTCCTTGTCTGCTTTTTCCATCCATTTGCTTTCAGGCCATTAAATCAAGCTAAAACAGTTCTTTGTTGAACTGGACATTACAAAGATCTCATGGAAGGCAGAAAGACTGCAGGAGCAAATGAACAAGACATGCCATGACTGTTTGACAATGTATAACCAAGCAGACCATACAGGATGGTTTGGTTCCAGGGCACAAATAATAGATGATCTTTATACTGGCAACAATGTGGTTTAAACACCGTGCCCTAATTTTATGTTCCAAATCTAATGGCGGCTATACAATGTATCCCACAGCTTCAAACCTGCCCATTCAGCAGGAAAGATTTGTTTGTTTTAAGATGTTTATGTAAATATATCAAACAATACTATCACAATAAGCAGTTACCATAATTAACAGTATAAATAAATGTCACACAGTGACATGCTCAAAAAGAATCGTTTAGTCTGAATCACAGGTGTCAAACTGCTACTGTAGAGCTGCTGATGGTCTACATCTCCCATAGTACTCTGTTAGCTAAGAGCTTGGCAGAGGAGTATGGGAAATATATTAATTCACTAACAGCTTGAGGTCTGCAGTTTGACTGGTTTAGATGCTCTGGTATGATGTCTGGGTAGGCAGTTTTTTTGTTTGTCATGGTGGTGAGCTGGAGTTGTTCCTTCCACCCTCATTCTGCTTAGTGTGGGGTCATATGAATACATCTGTTTTCTCCAGACAAAATATCAAGGGGCACAGACTACAGCTGCATGAGCTTGGTTTGCTTCAGTTACTGTTACCAGTTACCCTGAAAGGCACAAGGAATTCTGTGGACCCGGCAGTTTCATTTGACAACCAATTCTAAGCTAGCACTAAATTATTGTTTTGTTGTTTAGATAATTGAGATACAGCCAATAATCTTTTTTTTTTTTTCCCTTGGAATTTTTTTTTTATGTTTGGCAATATAGGGAATAAATGTGTAAATTTTATTTTTTTTATTGGCAAAATCGTGTTGTATTTTCTACATTTATGTTTGAATGAGAAAAATGCATATGACTTTATTTATGAAAGAAAGAATTGACAAGAGAATGTCAAACTTAACCCTTTAAGGACCAGGGATTTTCCTGGGCCAAGGACCAGAGCGTTTTTCAATTTTTAATACGCGGTTTTTGAAACATAAATTTCCTCTCTCTCATTTAACGCACCCATACAAGTTATATGTTGTTTTTTAGAGGACAGTTAGAGCTTTCTTTTGATACCCTATACATAAAAATGATTTACATTTTAGTATTAAAAAATACATATAAAAGAGGAAATTTTTGAGGAAAAAAAGTTTTTCCCCATTATTTTCCCAAAAAATAAACTACATAACTAGTGCAACACTAACCCACTTATCCCCCCTAATTAACTAACTAATAAAAAAGAAAAATATTGATTCCCAAACCCCCCATAACAAAAAAGACAGAAAAAAAACTCTGAAGAGTGCGATGTCAGATCAGTAAAATCATGCAATCATGCAACAATCATTTAGTTTTTTTTTTTTTTTTTTACCTATGTGTATGTAATTAATTTCTTTTTACTTACAGGTCACTCTCTGTGCTTCACTATAAGAATGTGAAGCACAGGGAGTGAATTAGAGGTGTGAACACACTGACTTTGCCATCTAATTTGCATGTTATCGCGGTGATTGAGCAATCACCGCGATCACATGCCCGGAAACTGACCGATCGGGTCCAGGAGCTTTGCCTCGGGTGCGAGGCTTAGTCCTGGACCCGTTGCAGACTAGCTGGCGGTGCCCACGGAGCGCACCGCCGGCTAGACTGCATGACGAGTTAACTCGTCATAAGGTCGCTAATGCGGCGGCTCTTATGACGAGTTAACTCGTCATAAGGTCGGGAAGGGGTTAAGGTTAAAGCAAGCTGAACTGGACACTTTTTCTGACTCTGATACTCTGATTTAAGTTTGAAATTTCCTTGCCACTTCCTTGCAATTCCTTCTTTCACGACTAAAGCCCATAGACCGGAGCTTGACAAATACCGGAAGACATGGCTCCTAAAATCCCTACTGCTGGTGATGCCATCACCTTCCTCACAGCAAAAAATGCCATGACTGTATGGCATGTCCTCGCTTCCTTAACAGGTTATGGACATCCGAAATGTCATATATGTTTTAAATGCTTGAAAATGTTCTTGTGTATTGTCTTTCAGCTTCCAATTAAAGCCGGGCAACAGAGTACCCACACCAAAGTCAGCATGGAACACAACAAAGAGTGTCTCATAAACATTTCAAAATACAAGTTTTCCCTTGTCATCAGTGGACTTACAAACATCTTAAAAAATGTCAACAACATGGTGAGTTTCCATTTTTGTTTAATGAGCTTACTACTTGTGACGCATTAACTCTTGACAAATTTTGTTAGATTTGGATGTAGCACTATTCCCGCCCCCCCCTCCCCCCTAATATCTTACTTGAAGATTTTACAACTTCTATTACAACTAGGTCACTGGATCCTATATTTTGTGTAGAACAATAAGCTGTCTTATGTCATGTTGCACAGCATTTAACTGATATCAGGAACAACAATGAAAATGTGGAGCATTTTATGGATATACATCATATAAAAATTGTTACATGTATGCAAGATTTCAGTAGGCACTATATAAATATTTCATCAGCTGAATTTCAAACTCTAGTCTAAACATATGTTGATTTTGAGATGACACTGCAAGCTTTCCCTTGACATCAGTTGTCTGCAGTAATAGTTACCCTGACAAATTCAAAACTTTGGTAGGTTTGTGGCATTTAACACATAAAGCACAATCTAGTAAGAGCTTCTATCTAGCTGTTAAATCTGCAACATACTCCAAAAGGATTTGGGTTAAAGTTATTTGTCTAGCCCCTAATCAGATCAGCATCCATCTCTCTGTTAGTCTGATCTGAGCTGTGCTGGGGTCTCTCTCTGCCCTGTTCTGAGTGGCTGTACCACAGGCTCTGCAGGCCTCTCCACCGCCTCTAAAGATATACGTCGGGTTTACTTGGCGCAAATTGACCCTTGCTTCCTTCAGGTTAGCAAAAATTAAAAAAAAGTTTAATTGTCCTTGAAATTCTCCAGAGCACTCTGGACATATAGGAGCAGTCAAAATGTATCATCTCTAATTTGTGGGTTAGGGAATCCTGATCCAGCCCAAGGAAGGGTTAGTAAACATGCACAATGTTGGGTCAAATGCTTTGTCAACATGAATGGAAAGAAGAGTTTGACTTGCCAACACAACAGCTTGGGGAAATTGCTTACAGACACACACACAAAAGAGTTTTAATAATCCTGGTCACGAGGTCAGGCGCGGCACGTGCCTTTGGTAGCTTAAAACGCAGGGCCCTTAAATAAAAAATAAAATAAAAAAACGCTTGATGTTGCTGACCGGGGAGATCAGGTGAGTGAGCAGGCAGCATTTGATCTGTGTATTTCCCAGCTACACAGATATGTTCCCATGCTGCCTCTCGTGCTCCCTGGGGTCATGTGACCTGTCGGCACACAGACGTTTATAGCATATGGGGAGCGCGAGAGCCAGCATGGAATGATGTCTATGCGTCTGGGCAGCGAACAGACACCATGCTGCCTGCCACTAGACACCAGTGTACTGTGGGTGCTGGCTGGGGTAAGTCTTGGTCTCTTATCCAAGGGTACTGGTGTAAGTTCTGGTGTGCAGTGTGGATGATGGGTCATGTCTTGGTGTGCTGGGGTAAGATCTGGGTCTTCAATGTGGGTGATGGGGCATGTGCTGGGATAAGTCATGGTTCAACAACGTGGGTGAATGAGGTGGGGGGTTGCCCGACTATTATTTTAGAACAAAGGTCCTAATCACTGAACAGGAATCAGGTGTGTTTGAAGGTGTACTAGGTTATTATACATCACAAATATTTTGCTAACAAGATTTTGTTCTATTTGTAGAGAATATTTGGGGAAGCAGCTGAAAAGAATTTGTATTTGTCTCAGCTGATTATATTGGATACACTGGAAAAATGTCTTGCAGGGGTGAGTATTAACTTGCATATTTGAAATTAATAGAGGATTTTTACACGTCCGAAGCTGGCCAGCATTCCTCAAATATTCGTTTTATTAGACAGCTATAGTCGGGGAAAAAACTAAAAATTCATTTAAATAGCTTAGTCCAGATAAAGTTTAATGAAGGAATATAGGACTTTTTTTTTTTTAATCTCCCAGTCTCACAGATAGCTGGACGAATGCATATTGCAATAAATATTGGTTGTGACTGAAAATGCTCACTCCCTTTATTGATTGCGTATGTGCGGCGGCCATTTTGCTGTATCCAGAATAGCCAGTGCTTCCAGTACATCTGATGCTCAAAGCTATCTATATTGGCTGAATGGGAGCAGGAAAAAGGCATTTCCTGTAGTTCATTCATTAAATATTTTCTGCACTGCTTAAGATATTTAAAGAAAGTTGTTGTTTTTTTCCCCCTCCTGACTACAGTGGTCCATCATAAATCACATTTCCTGCCCATAACGTCTGGCAAGAAAACCGCAGTCTTGGAAGTATAAAGCTGACCTACTGCATCTTCACTCGGATAGCCTTGTGTAATATGAGAAAAAAAAAAATACATTTCATAAATTAAAATGTTACACATCCCATCATAGTGAAGATAAAGTAGTTAAAGCACTGGCCTAAACAACAACTGTTGTGAGTTTCTCTCAGTTGCAGCTGATCTGGTTATTGCCAGAGAGCAAAGATGGCTTTTGCAGGTGTTTCCTAGTTTGTAATAACCTTGGACGAACTTCCACTGGGACACAATTGTGTTTTCCCCATTTCTACTTCTGCTGACATACAAGTCTTCCACATATTTATTTCAAACCTCCTTTTTTTTTTTTTTGACTCTCTATTGCGGTATAACTTTAACATCAATGACATCTGTTCTTCCTGACCAGTCTGTAGGGATGCTCGGGCCTCTTGCTTTCCACTCATGGATTGCATTTCGGTCTTAAATTCCCTGCCATATTGTAGTGTCAAAATATCATTTTTAAAAAGAAAAGGGTAGATTGAAATTAATCCAATTTAAAACTATTTAGTGTGGGTAAAACTAAAGTCGTGCTAATAATATTTTGCTTACTTCCACTATTTAAGTTTACAGTTAATATCTGTACTCCCTCCCATTTCCCACCCATCACTTTTAAACTTGCGAAGTGTGAGGCAGTTTAGTTGCCCATGGCGCAAGCTTATCAGCCCGCCAAAAATAATCAGAGATAGACACAGATAGTCAAAACACATACTGAACGATAAGGTACAGAGACAATTAATAGACAGACAAAACAATTAGATAGAAAGTGGAATTTAGAAGTGAAAAGTAGTATAGTCCCAGCGTTGTCAATTCCCCCACCACTTACCAGCCCTGCTTTTAAACTATGCATATTTGATCATGGCAGAAAAATAAAAAAACAGTTGAGTGTGCATTTAAGTATATGGCCTATGTTCTTGTGCCCTGGACATTGTTTTTTTCAAGATCTTTGAGTTGGATTGTGTACTATTTGTGCTAGCTTTATCAAATGCTTGCAAACTGATTGAGCCTTTAAATAGGCAGTAAACCATCAAAATAATATCTCAGTAAGGCAGAAGGGCTTTTTCTGCATCTGGTGGCATATGCAGCACAGCATGTTCAACATTTTTGGTGCCTGAACATGCATGTAAATGGTCAGAACTGTGCTTGAACCATGAGTTGAAAAGGTTCTGGGTTACCGCTTCGACTGACAGTATCCTCAAAAGGATGCTAGTGCTGTTACCCGTTTTTGGTCATCGTAAATACAAAATGGAAAGCTTATGATTAAGCGCCTGGTGTGCGAAACGCGTAAAGCTTTTTGTGAAGCTGTCACGAGGTGCTGTTAATCTTGCTCACCAGTTGATGGATGGGGTTGACCCTAAATAGGGAAGTACTTCAGAAAACAAAAAGCATCAATCAATCCATATTTTTAGTTACCATTAGCTTTAATATGCATTAATTATTTTATTATTTCCTTTGTCATTTAGAAGGTTACATTTAATCTCATGGATGATTTTGCAATTAAAGCACAGCTAACTTTTAAAAAAAGATTCAGTTTTTTTTATTCTGGTTAGTATCTTCCCTTTGTGCAAATGGATTGTTTTTTGTCTTCTACTTTTCAGCACATATTAATCAAGTTTTTTTTTGTGTGTGTGTGTGTATTTCAGCAACCAAAGGACTGCATGCGTCTGGATGAAACCATGCTGGTAAAACAGTTGTTACCAGAGATATGCCATTTTATCCACACCCATCGAGAAGGCAACCAGCACGCAGCCGAGCTCCGAATTTCTGCTTCGGGGGTCTTGTTTTCACTCAGCTGCAATAACTTCAACGCGGTGTTCAGCCGCATTTCTACTAGGTGGGTGATCAGATAAAACTGTAAAAAAAGAGCAAAACGAATAAGTATTTTATAGAGTTTTTTTATTTTTTATTTTACTTGTCATGGTTTAAAGATTCAATTTCGGATTGCTCTTGAAGTAAAAACAAACCTAACACTGAATTAACATACAGTATTTGTTAGCATTAAAAAGTATTTTGCAAAACTTCCCACTGAAATTCCAATGGCTGTAAAAATTCTGCCTGTTTGTCTTCCATGTAGGAAATAAAAATGAAAGAGGTGCATACATTTCCCACTTTTTAATTTCTACTACATTCTATGTAAATGAACAGGCTAGATGAAAAAGCTTAAGCTAATGGAAACCTTAAATGAATCAAGGGAAATCATACCACAATTACTTTAGTGGTTTTTGTTTGTTTTTTTTTGGTTTCTCACGCACACGATTTCTTGATGTTTACACTAATATTCTGTTGTGTGTGAGAAAACCTGTCCAATTTGCTTCTCCTGCCTTCTGATAAAGCTGCATGAGGAATATTGAAACATTTGGTAACATGGAATACCAAATTCATTTATTTTGGTTAGAGTTGTATTTTTACACGTATAAAAAGGCAGAGATTTTATGATTGTAGTAGTTATGACGTATTTCATACTGTACCTGACAAAATATTTTGGTCTCCAGAGCAAAAGTTGAACACAACCTAGCATTTCATACCCAAAACGTGCATGTGTGTATATATATATATATATATATATATATATATATATATATATATATTTTTTTTTTTTTTTTTAATTTATTTTATTTAGAAAGTGTTTTAACAGGAAGAATACATTGGGATTTCTCTCGTTTTCAAGTATGTCCTGGGGACCCAGTCCAGAATGGAATTACACAGTTACACATTTATCAGTAGATTAAAAATAGATACATACATACATATATTAAACAAGTTGAAATCAGAACATACAGAGTAAATCATTATTGATAAAAAAAAAGTAACAACATGTACAGTATACGAAAGAGTTTGTAAACTAATAGCAGGTACACTCTGTTTTGAGGATTTGGGAGACACTTATTTTCAGGGATTTTAGACTAGATGATGATTTGGCAGAAACAGGAAGGCTATTCCACATATGAGGAGCTCTGAAAGAGAACACATACATACATACATACATACACACACACACACACACACACACACACACACACACACACATATTTTATGTACAATTGTATTTACACTATGTGTGTTGCGGTCCAGAATCACACTATGCTATACTGAAATGACCAACAGTTACATATGACACACAAAGGTAGTCCATGAAAGCTACATATAAAGTATAAGCAATGTTTAATTAACGGATTATCGAGCTGTAGCTCCAAGAATGTTTGTAATTGGTTTTGTCATTTTGCTTTCCTGTGAGTATATGTATGACATGTCTACCCACAAAGTCACCATGGAAGTATCAGTATGATACAGGGCCATGTTATTAGCCTCCTCCAGGCGTTGCTGATGTAAGTGGTTGGTCTCTTGACCCCATTTCCTGTTTGGGCATGTTTCAAGTTCTTGTGCAACAGCTGGGAAATTCTTGGCATAGACAGCCTTATGTACATTGAAGGAAGGAGGCAGCTTTTTTAATTCCTAGGTGGCTACTTTTCAGCTTTAAGTTACTCTATTAAAAGGAATGTATATTTGCACGTCTTCAATTGCAGCTATTTATACAGATTTGGAAACCTACAATGCTGTATGTACGCTTCGATTCTATACAAAATGATCAGTGTACATAATACATTAGATAAATATATACAGACTTATATAAAAGTACAATAAGAGTAATACTGTTTTGTATATATGTTTCTTAGCTGATATACAAGAACGTCAGGATGAACATTTTTGCAGAAATTACAAATAAACCTATATGTGCAATGACCAGACATCTAAAATAATTAGAAAAATAAGTCACAATTTACAATAATAAATCTTACCTAGATATTGAGCTAGCATATTTGTAAATGGTATAGTTTTTCTTTTGTTTAAATGACTATGATGCATTTAATGTAGTTCAACCCCTTCACGACAATTGACAGGGCACATCACACAAAAGCCTACGATCTTGGTTTAGGATTAGCGTTGGGGTTACAGTTGGGTTAGGGTTAGAAGTTAGCACTGAGGTTAAAAGGTAGGAGAAAATGGTTAAGTCAAAGCAATGTTTCAGTTATTGTCCTCTAATTTGCAAAAACAACAGAAAAACATGTAAACGGATATTTCTAAACTCAGGACAAATATAAAAAACTACGGTATTTAGATTTTTTTGTTATTAACATTGTAAAAGATTTCTTGTAAAAATGAAATGTATTATTTTTTATTACATTTTTCATTACAGTAAATTATATGACTAAAATAATGGTATCTAAAAAAAAAAGAAGCCCCCCCCCCCCAAAAAAAAATAATTTGCTTGGGTGCACCAATGAGAGCGGAAAATTACAGCTAAACACAAACACCACAGAAATGTTAACACATGGTGAAAAATGCTGGGTTTCTAACCTACATTAATGTTTGCAATAAGAAGGGAGCTTGCCTTTTCATATGTGCATGCATGTCCTCTCATGGAGACACAGCCACATGTGAGTAGGGTTGCCACCTGGTCAGTATTCATGTACAGTACATCATGCCAATGTTAAATCTATGGAAGCATTAGCAAGGCCGGTATTTTTTTTAAGAAAAGGTGGCAACCGTATTTGTGAGTAAATGCTTACAGCAATACCTTCTATAGAGCCCTGGTTAGGAAGTTTAGTTCTAAAACATCGTAAACATTTGTTAGCTGTCTACGAAACTAGCCCTCTCACTTTTACAATTCTAGAAAGGAATCAGAATTGCATATGTGCTGGAATGATCTTTACGTAATTGTCACAGTACTATTAGGATTAGGCATGTTGTATTTACTTATGGCTATCCCATTGATTTGTGCTTGCAGGTTGCAGGAATTGACTGTTTGCTCAGAGGACAACGCAGACGTTCATGATATAGATTTGATACAGTACATCAACGTGGACTGTTCAAAACTTAAACGGCTTCTACAAGGTCAGCAACTTGGGGGACTATGATCATGTAGTGCAAGTTGCTCTGCATTGGGGAAAAGTAGATATTGTGATTTATTTCTTTTATTTACTTATTTGTTTGTTGGTTTTATTACGTAGCTTCTGCTGCTGCACATGTATAAAAATATTGAGCGGATATCCTTATCCATAATTTAAATCTGTATTGTGGTTTTTGTTACAGAGACGGTCTTTAAGTTTAAATCACTGAAGAAAGTTGCTCAACTGGCAGTTATCAACAGTCTTGAGAAGGTATAAATTGGTGGTTTACATGTTTTATGTGTAATTAATTAGGTCGGGAGGTCCTGTCCAGTTGTTTTAAGTGCTTTTTTGCCCTTACAGGGCCTAGTTTTCTTAATATCTCTAAATTATGTTATAGTTCAGTGTGTGGTTATGCAGCTTGTGTTAAACTGACATAAACAGCTCACCTAAAAACATTCGTATGGATGAAGAGCGTTGACTGATCCGTGCATTGTTCTAAAAAAAAGGATGTTAATTTTAAATTATTTTCTGCATCATGCATATGAAAAATATTTTGCTTGTCTAGAGATGTGCAAGGATAAACCCAAAAGTTCTATAATCGTTAATACTTGAATTTTACCTATTCTATTGATAATACAAAATTAATTCAGTACTACAGAGTAAAAGTGTGGTAACAATTTCTGTGTAGAGCTAATGAAATACTAAATTCACATAATGCATTAGCTTGTTTTTTGTTTTACAAGTATAATTCATGTTTTGTGTAGGCATTTTGGAATTGGGTAGAAAATTATCCCGATGAATTTACAAAGTTGTACCAGAGACCGCAGACTGACATGGCTGGTAAGTGTTACTTGAAAAAGGAAAAGTTAAGTTTTATACATTACCAGGTAGAAGACATATTTGTGGGAGCACATTTTGATACTAATTTCATTTACGCACAATCAATGGAAGTCATTTACTGAAAGTGAGATTCAGGTGAGGTAAATATTTCATCCCACTGACCTAAGTGTGTATGGGCCTATAACTAAGCGCAAAGCATGTAAGGCAGGGCTTGACAAATTTAATTTAGTTTTAGGAGCCAGCTAAAAAATTTAGGAGCCAGACAACGGCACCTCACAATATCATAAATGCACGGAGACAGTCGCATACACCCACCTCACATACACAGCCAGTTACATTCACTCATACATACACAGGCATTTACATTCACTCATACATACACAGCCAGTTACATTCACACATACATACACAGCCAGTTACATTCACACATACATACACAGCCAGTTACATTCACACATACATACACAGCCAGTTACATTCACACATACATCCACAGCCAGTTACATTCACACATACATCCACAGCCAGTTACATTCACACATACATACACAGCCAGTTACATTCACACATACATACACAGCCAGTTACATTCACACATACATACACAGCCAGTTACATTCACACATACATACACAGCCAGTTACATTCACACATACATCCACAGCCAGTTACATTCACACATACATCCACAGCCAGTTACATTCACTCATACATACATACATACATACATACATAGCCAGTTACATTCACTCATACATACATACACACATACATAGCCAGTTACATTCACTCATACATACATACATACACAGCCAGTTACATTCACTCATACATACATAGCCAGTTACATTCACTCATACATACATACATACATACATAGCCAGTTACATTCACTCATACATACATACATAGCCAGTTACATTCACTCATACATACATACATAGCCAGTTACATTCACTCATACATACATACACAGCCAGTTACATTCACTCATACATACATACACAGCCAGTTACATTCACTCATACATACATACACAGCCAGTTACATTCACTCATACATACATACACAGCCAGTTACATTCACTCATACATACATACACAGCCAGTTACATTCACTCATACATACACAGCCAGTTACATTCACTCATACATACACAGCCAGTTACATTCACACATACATACACAGCCAGTTACATTCACACATACATACACAGCCAGTTACATTCACTCATACATACATACATACATAGCCAGTTACATTCACACATACATACATACATAGCCAGTTACATTCACTCATACATACTTACATAGCCAGTTACATTCACACATACATACATACATAGCCAGTTACATTCACTCATACATACATAGCTAGTTACATTCACTCATACATACATAGCTAGTTACATTCACTCATACATACACACAGACCAAAGAACAAAAATGTATTTCTTACGGTGTCCTCCCTCCCTGCTGCTTACCTCATTGCAGGGGAGGGGGACATTTATGCTGGAGCCCGAGCTTCTTTCGGTTCCTGTGCCGTGTTGTCACGTGACAATCGGCACTACAACGTAGTGAAAGTAAAACGGATGGCAGCCTGCAAGGGCACTCTGTGACAAACAGCACCCGGGCGCCAGGTCTGATTTCCTGGTCGCCATGGCGACCTGGCGCCCGGGGTTTGTCGAGCCCTGATGTAAGGTGTGGTGTCTTTCTTTTGGGCCTGTGTTTGGCCCGACGTCATTACATACTTAGTATTAATAAAAGTTTACAACCTAAAAGAGTGAGCACACAAATGTTTTAGCTACTTAACTATGCACTGTGCAGGGAGAAACATGATTCGTTTAGGCTAGAAGAGCCCCGCCAAATGCATTGTTAACTCTTTCAGACTTGAAATTTTTTTTCATTTAATCTCAACTCACCTGTAATTCATTGTCGTAGCATAATTTTTAACATTAAAGAGGAAACAGGTTAGAAATGAAGATGCTTCCATGCATGAAATTGACAATAAACTTAAGATCTCGTACATCGCTGTGTACTACTCCCTTCATAGAACAACGCAAACTGGCTCTAACAAGAATTAGAAAGTGGAATGGAAGCCCTCAATGCACAAGTACATTAGAGTGTCTCGTTTAGGAATCAAACACTTCACAGGTCCTAAACTGGCAGTTTTATTAAATAGAACCTGCAAAACATCACTCTCATTGTCAAGAGTGAAGAGGCCACTCTGGGATGCTTTTTTTTGTCAGAATTCAAACTAAAAAAGCCATATCTCAGACTTGGCAAACAAAAACTATTAAGATGGGCAAATAAACAGAGACATTGGAAAGAGTGAAGATTGTAAGGAAAAAAGAACCATCATGAGATGCAGAGCAAAGACTAAATGAAAAAATGCTGGAGGAATGCTTGACACCATCTGTCCAGCATGGCAGAGGAAATGTGGTGTGCTTGGGGTAAAGCACCCCCAGTCCTCATCCCATTCCCTCTGCCAGGAATTACAGCCTTGCAACCCTACAGCATTCTAGATGTAGATTGTTTGAGGTAATCTGAAGAGATTTTGCCCCATGCTTCCTGTTGTAGGAGGAAATTGACTCCAATCGAGCACTGTCCACAGGGTATGGTTTAGTGTTGCAAAATTAAGTGATAGCCTTCCTTCTTCAAAATCCATTTTAGCCAGTACAAACCTCCCACTTTACCATCACCGCTTTCAGATAACCTCAACAAATTTACATCTAGAATGCTGTAGGTCTGCAAGGCTGTAATTGCTGCAAATGGATGATTCTTTAATGAATGCAAAGTTTTATGTATGCAATTTATTATTTAAATTCAAAATCATTATTTCTAACCTTGTCAGCATCGTGACTGGACACAATTATTATTTAAATTCAAAATCATTATTATTAACCTTGTCAGAATCGTGACTGGACACAATTATTATTTAAATTCAAAAGTCATTACTTTTCATGGAAAACCAGGAAATTTCTAAATTACCACAAACTTTTGAACGGTAGTGTAAATATATTGATGATGGTGTGTGTGGTATTAATATATAATTATTACAATATGTAAAATTTATAGCAATAAATGGTGACAAGGTAATGTACCAAGAACCGAAATCTGCTAGTCAAGAAACTCGATCAGTTGAAGAAAGCATGGTGACCACAGAAAATATACAAATGTGTGACCACCCAGTGTTAGAAAACCTTTTGAAATTTGCATAAATATTTACATACATAGTCATCTGCAGTTAGGGTGACTTATGTTGCACATTGTTTAGCAAGATTATTATGAGTAGTCATTCCTTCCTTGCACGAGAAAAACAAGATTTCTGCAGCCACAGTGCCACCTGCTGTTTCAATGCGCAAATTGCTCATGGGCGAGACAGTATATTATATCTGGCTTGCCAAGTCACAAGGGGATTATTGTCGCTAGTATTGATCACTGGACATCTTTATAAGAAATATGATTTGAGGAGCAGGTACTTAAAGAAGAAACGAAACAAACCCAAACTTAAGCAGCCTTAACGTTAACATTACAGAATTGGAAAATAAGACATTTAAAAAATATTATAAAAGCTCCGCAATAGAAATTCCAATTTCCATATACACCGACAACTTTGTTTTGTAGATTAAGTTGGTGCAGAGGAAAAAATATGATCTTTAATAAGAATCACACAGTATTGATGCTTTCCCTTCAATAAAAGACAGGTTACTGTGATTGAGGCATTATCCCAAGTGCTCTGAGTGCCACGAATGGATAAAAGCACTGGACGTATATTGTGACCATGTTGTTTCTATACACTGATGCATGTTTTGTTTTGCTTGGTTCCCTCTCTACAACTAGATTGCGCAGAAAAACTATTTGACTTGGTGGACAGTTTTGCGGAGAGCAACAAACGGAAAGTAGCAGTGTGGCCTTTGCAGATCATCTTGCTTGTTCTGTGCCCAGAAATTATCCAAGACATTTCCAAGGAAGCTGTAGAAGAAAGCAAAATGAACAAGGTATGCGAGTCTGAGGTGCAACAACAGGAAAATTAGTACCATGAAGATGTGCACTCATCCCGTTGGCAGAGGAATTAAGTCTGAAAAAATTGGCTTAGTAACAAGAAAACTAATGTGCAGGAGTCCACAGAGAACTGTTAAAATATGCTCTGCTACACCTGAGACCCAAGATATATAAGATTGGCTTATGCTGCTCAGTTTGTGCTTTGTCAATGCAGAAATTGTAACTCTATGATTTATTCTGAACTAATCGCATCATGAAGAGATATTGGCTTAAAATGTTAACGAAGAGTTTTTGGAGGATAGTTTGCGTATTAGATGGAATCCTAGAACACTATAGTAGTGGTGGTGAACCTATGGCACACGTGGCACAGTGGACATGCAAATAGTCCCAAAGTAGCACATGACCAACGAGGGCATACAAATGACGACACACAATTTAACTAACTAGAGCAATAACAACCTTTACAACAAAGTAAAAGCCACCAGATCTCACCCACAGTTATTCACTATAATTACCTAACCTATGTCTGTACACAAGCACAGCCAGCGAAGAAGAGAGAGAAGTGGTAATCTTTTCCTAACTTGTAAAAGTCTTGAATTGCCACATTACCATATCAAAGGCAACAACTTATCCCCCCCTGTAAGAAAGGTATACATGATCTTCATCACATGACCCTGGTCACTATGTTAGTTTGATGACCGAAATGTCAACATGTTCAGCAATTGTATCCAACATAACCGCAAGTGTTGGGATAATTAGTTTCTTTTGCAAAATCCTTTGTAGAAAAAAAACCAAGTAATGATTTATTGAATGTTAGTGCATAGTCTTGTTGTTGCAATGATGTTGTGTGTTTTTCTTAAAAGCGTTGTGATATTTCTTTTTAGAAACTTTTTCTTGATAACCTCAGAAAAGCTTTAACTGGGCATGGAGTAGGCAAACCCCTCACCGAAAGTGCTGCCATTGCTTGCGTTAAATTGTGCAAAGCATCTACATACATCAACTGGGAGGATAATTCAGTCATATTCCACCTTGTCCAGTCCTTTGTAATAGACTTGAAGGTAAGAAACACATCTCTCTTACAAATATGATTTATCCTTTAATTAGAGCTTGTTTTCAAATTTTGTAGAATGGCGCAATGAATCCGTGCACATTTTGTATACTATAATATACATTTTATATCTTTGAAAAAGGACCCTTTGTCTACATGTTTGCCTTGAGGCACTTCGGTTTCACTAGATTTAAAGCATTAACAGTGAATTGCACACATGGATACACAGTTTACAGATCAACTGAAATGTTTTTTTTTTTTTTCTTCTATAATGAGACCAGGCCATCTGCGTTTAGGATATGACCATGAAATGCTAATTTTGTTGGAAGAACAAACCTTATATTTAATGTTGAGCTATCATGAAAAGGCAATACTGCAGGGCTATATTAAAGGTGCTGTCTAATCCCCAAACTCACTTTGCTGCAAGTGGAAGACTAATGCCTGAATAGTGCACAAGCTTTTTATTCCAGTGTTATTTGATTAAGGCATTCTGCATAAATACATTTTTTAATATTCTACTCAAGCCCTGCATGCTATAGTACTGGCACTGAGCATGTGTCTGTTTTGTTTCATTTAGTTACTTCCTTTGCTGGTGGAATAGAATGCAGTTTGTGGAATGTAATAACATGTACACAGTAGGATCTCTTAACATCACTAGAGAAACAGGAAATGTCATGTATTTGAATGGAATAATTTTCATTGATTCCTGCAGCAAAAAAAAAAAGGAAATTGACTTTTACTCAGCTAGTGTGGGCAGCCCTGGTTTATTGTAAACTGCTGTATTTTCACAAATTGTGTAAGTTTAAACAAAGAAAAAAATTTTAAGCAATGCAAAATGTAAAAAATGCATTGTAAAGTACTTTAATATGCATTAACATTAGGGAATAGGATTTTGAGGACCAAACAGTCCCTGCAAACTTATTGCAGTTACACTGTATAACTTATATATGGATAACAAATATATTCTGTATGTTTGCCTGGCAACAAAGAAAAATTAGATAATACGCCTGTGTGGTTATATCATTTTTTTATACCAGACTCTTGTTGGGACTGTAGGTAAACATTCAATCTTTGTTAGCATCTTCAAGGTCATCAAGTGTGTTAGTTTATTGATTACAAGTGTAAACACATCAAGGTAACTGGCTATTATCTAAATCAGCATTTTCTTTTGGTAAAATCCGTAAACCGCCAACCCCCCCCCCCTCCCTTTTTTTTTTTTTAAAGTCAGCCACAGACCATATCTGTGTGTATTAAGGTGTCTGTATGTGGGTGTGTTAAATACTCCATTATTGTTGCTGCCTGCCTCCGTCAGTCTCATGTCAAAAAAAACTAAAATAAATCATACCGGCCATCTTTCAAATTCAAGATGATAAATTTGGCATTACTCGGTGTCTTACACCTGAAAAACGTTTCATTAACAGTAGATTTGACATTTGTTGCACATGTATAATAGTAAATTGTAAACTAAAGATTAAAAGTACCTCAAGTAATCGGAAATTAGCAGGGTTTATGTATGATTGCTTGAGATTCATTTAAAATGTTATAGTGCTTGTAAAGAATTGCCTTTCCTGCCCTATATTGTTGATAACTTATCCATCACATGCTTTGTCCTTTTCCAGAATTTGCTCTTCAATCCAAGCAAGCCTTTCTCCAGAGGGGCAGGCAGCCAGAATGCCGATGTGGATCTTATGATTGACTGCCTGGTTTCTTGCTTCCGAATCAATCCGCAAAACAACCAGCATTTCAAGGTTGGTATATATCGCTTTAAGAGTTAATTACATGAGGGTCCCCTTTAGCAAGGATAGGAAAAGTGTCCATGGCAAGGTTTGGGAAGGTCCATAGAACATCATTAAATTGTCAACCACAGACGCTAGTAAATGTCCACATGTGCATTCATGGTTCTGCCATACAGTTTATACTTCCTCACTACATTGGTTTGTTCATAACATTGTAGGATTGATAAAAATTCACCATGACTGCATCTGCAGCTTCATCCACTGTCACAACAAGAATAAATAAAAATGAAGCATAATGCATAATCATCTATTTGGTTGCTGTTTTGTTTATACAAAGTACATAAGTGCATGCTGGAATTTGATTTTTTTTTTTCCATTTAAATTAATTCGTAATCCTTCTTTCCTCATTTTCTTTTAAAGACCTGCCTAGCACAGTCCTCGCCTTCAACATTTCACTATGTGCTGGTAAATTCCCTGCATAGGATAATTACAAATGTAAGTATGAAACATGTCCTCCTTTGTCAATAGATTAAATGGCCTACAAATAAAATGGCTACTGGTCTGAGCAGATTTTGTCATGGTTCTACTCACTGCTGTGTTTAACTTGTGAATATTTAGCTTTATCCTTGAATAACTCCATTCTGCAGGAAAATATGAAACTCTACACTTTCCCCAGGCCAGAGAGAAAGTCACTTACTAAAAGCAGAATATACTTGTTTTTCCTCAAGTACATGTTTTTACTATTCTCTCTAGAGTGAGACTACTGCTGAATACAGAACCCCATCAGAAAAGTGGGGTGAACCGCCGCCTTGATTGGCTGTGCACATGCTGACACGGTCAACGCACGCCAGCCTCCAGAACGGATCTGCCTATATACCTATCTAGTTTACGTGGGGGAAGGAGACACGTTTAAAAAAAAAAAAAATGTTTAAACTCTTGCTTAGTCCAAGGAAATAGAATTGTCCTTTACAGTATCTTTAGTGCACAATTTTCACCCTCAATTAAATAAATAAGAACTTTTTTTCTTTGTATTCAATACAATTGCCAAATGAGATTTTATACAAAATGTTGGGTCAAACTTATGAGTACACCAAAACAACTACTGAGGGGAGATACCTCAAATCTTAAGTGATGAAACAATATTTAAAATTTAAGAATTGAAATCATTGAGTGCTTTGTGCTAGCAAATATATTGATAGAAAACTACTTTTAGGGATAATAGAGGAATCATGTACTTGAAGAAAGGGGGATCAACAGAGTAAAGGTCTCCTCTGTTGATCCCCTTAGAAAACGAGGGTCTCTCTCTGCATTAGCAGTGAAAGTTACCGACCTCCCAGGGAAGCATGCAACTACCATCAAAAAATGTACATGCCAGTTACTCCTCATATTAGGGGCAATTCATTCTTCACTCGTGGAAGTGAAAAAAAATGATGATGTCCTTTTTAGTCAGTGTTGTTGTCGAATCTCTGTTTTTGGTACTCACTTGCCTATTACTTTAATAAAACTATTGTTGCTCCACTATTAAAAATGATATCTCCTCGTGTCATTGTAAATTCCCTTTTGTATAAGTTGGACAACAAAATCGAACATTATAGATATTAAAGTATATTTCAATACTGCCCCATTAAGAATATGCAATTACAATGTGAAAACAAAGTCATGTTATCCAAGACCAAGCATGGTATTGGAATTATGCCTTTTGTAGTTTCCCTAGGAGCAGGGAATGATCTCAGTTCAAGGAAGCTTTTAGAGTAATAGGACACGACAGGAAGTAATCTGTCCAGCTCCATAGAAGATTATGCAGCCTGTGAGCTCATGCCAATGCATTCAATATCACTGACTCAACAACCTCTCAACACTCATCAATGACACCCAGTCTCATTAACCTAAGCCTAGTGGTGCCTAACAACTGATAAGATGCTTATTCTTTATTTTCTTGTAATTGTACCCAACCCTGCTTTGCTTATTTCATCATGTGAAAATAGTATCCGCTCAGGAAGCGCTACAATGTATCTATTATTATTTAATTTTTTTCTACCATGGATAGGTGTTTGTTCTATTGATGCAAAATACAACGTCTCTCTAACTGAAAATAGTGTCCAGTCTTTTAAAATTAATTCTCCATTTGATTTCTTAACTAAATTAAAAAAAAAAAAAAATTCAGGTCATTGGCATGTTACAATACCTGCTCAGCTCCCCCTCATTAAAGGGACAGCCAACTCAGTTTTGTGCAAGATGAAGATTACTGCTGCACCAACACATATGATATATTGGTTTTTTTCAGGACAAGAAGGGCTTTCTTTTGATGCCATTATTTTGTTCATATCATTTATATTATTATAAATAAATAGACAAATATGGTGAAAAATTTATAAAAACAACACTTTTCCTAACTTTTATTTGTAAAGTCTTTTACTAAGCTAGAAAAGCAAATACAATAACCTGCTAAATAGACTCTAATATTGGTCCTGAGTTTAGAAATACCCAATGTTTAAATGTTTTTTTTTTGTTTTTTGTTTTTTAAATGTTGTAGTGTAATAAATACAAGTAGCACATAGCTGTTTCAAAACCATATTTTCCAAAATTAGTGTTACTGACAATGTAACACAGATATCTGTCATGAATCGCTGAATCAGCCCCGCATGTACACATTTTTATAAAGTAGACATCCCAGGGTATTCAACTTGGGGTATTTCAACACTTTTCATGCAGTAATTTCCCCACCAATCTTTGACAAGTTTTGACATAGTAATTTTTTGTGTGTTTTTTTCCCCACACACTTTGTATTTAGGTATGAATTTAAAGGGGTTTTTCTTTTTTGTATTTGTATTTATTATGTAATGCTTGTGACTACATTTCCTGTCATGCTTAGCCAGCCAAACGTGACCGCAGCATCACATGGAATGTAGTCTATAGTAGGAAGCACAGATTGTTGTTATACTTGCTATCCTACAGCTGCATGGATTATATATCCAGCTGCTGCGGGCCCCTATCTACTGTTGGGGGCCAATGCAAAGCACTGGCCTCACTACCAGTCTTTTTTTTTTAAATAAAATATCCCTAGAGGACCACCAACTGACCTAACATGTCACTGGTCCGCTACGTATTAACGTCTTATTTTTTTATTTAATTATTTAATAGTATTTTTTTTTTTTTAAATAGTTTATTTATTAATTTAATTTAATTTACTTTTTTTAAATTTAACTCTAACTTTATCCCAAGGGTTAGGGTTAATACAACCCCTAATTCTAACTCTAGGATTAGGGATTTGATGATCTATAACCCTAACCCAAGGGTTAAGGTTACCAAAATAAAAATATTGAGACACTTAGCCATTTAAATCACCATCACGGCCAGAGCGCATACCGCCATTGGATCTGCATGACGGTCCTGGACCTTCATTGGTCACTAAGGGAGTTTTTCCCCATGACGATCCAGGACAGTCATTGGTCACGAAGGTGTTAACAGTGCAACAAATTGTCTGATGACATCACTAGAGAGACAGGAAATTCCATTCGTTAAATTACTTTTAGTCAGCTAATGTGGGCAGTACTGGTTTCTTGCAAACTGCTGTAATTTCACAATTTCATTTTGGGCACTAGACAGTCCTTATAAAGGGCTGCATGTTGACATTTTGGTGTTGTTGTCAATCTCTAAAAATTACATGGAACTCCCATCACAAGTGATTGGATAACAAGCATGAGTGATAATGTTTGTAGAAAGCAGAATGATGCATACTTGTTTCAGAAATGTTTATAACTTTACATGTTCTGCAAAAAAAACTTTTTTATTTGTGCTAGAAGTAACTATATTTACATTACCCACTGATCTCTGGTCAGATTGTTACAAGATGCAAATCAAATAATTTATGTTTTTTTCTGATGACACTCAAGTCATTCTGCATCATCACCAAATCTCAAAAATGCAGACAAAAACATCTGTGTATATGTGTGTGTTCTAAAATGACATATGGTAGTTTGTGTCTTTTTCCAAAATAATTAACGGTGTAGATGGATGCCAACTACACTTTATGTTTTTATGTATGCTAAACTGGTTAAACAATACTATTGCATAACATGTCCTATGGAGAACTCTCACTGGCACACACCCCTAACCCAGTGCAATAACATGGTCTTAGGAGAGCACACTCTGGGATGCAATCCTAACCCAAAATTGGGGGCTTTCTGTCTACTCTGACAACTGGCTAAAATCTTTCCACCACATTTCCTATGATTTGCAAATGATTTAACAACAAACCATAGCAAATTTCACTCCGAATACTTTCCTGGAAGAAGGCCTTAACACATATCAGTTTTTTTTCTGCAGGAAACGAGTTGTTCAGATCCCCTTACCAATACTCTAAAATACTAAGTAGGACGGTCTGTCATATTTTACATTTAACGTTTTACTGGAGTAGTTAGTCATAGAATGTTATTTTAATGGTAATGTGCCTAATGTGGACACGTTTTGTTATATACCTGTAACATTGTCTCCCCTCTATTGTAGTCTGCATTGGATTGGTGGCCCAAGATCGATGCAGTATATTGCTACTCAGGAGAACTCCGAAGCATGTTTGCTGAAACGCTCAAAATGGTCATGCAGTTGCACACAGCAATCCGATTGACTCCGGTAAGGTCTAGATCATAACTGGCTTTGCATGCTACGTTTACCTCATCTCATATTCTCTGTCTAGTGCATTCTGGGTAAAGACAGGATCCTTGCTGTCTGTTGTTTAGTGCCTTTCTCCTTAATTACATCAATGCGACTGTTTCTATATCAATTATAAATACCAAATATATTGTTTTCTGCTGCTTTTATTTCTCTATTCTTTGACAGTAATCATTTACAAAACCCTTTTGAAGGCACCAATTAACATACCCGCTCCTTAGAAGCTTTCCTCTTCCCCTTAACTGTAGACCGTTTATTGCTTCATTTAGGAACACTAATAAAGAAACAATGGTGACAATTAATTATTTACTTCAAAGTAAACCTTTTATAAGACAATCTGTGTCTGTAATACTTTCTGCCCCTTTAGAATATTTGTAGTTATAAGGACACTGTTGCTTCTGCAAGTGGTGGTACTAAGAATGCAATAATAGCAAATTGTGTGCCTCAAGATATATTTAGATTGTATTATATTATATATAATTGCTGACTGGTGCAAAATTTCTTAATAAGACGTAACTAGATTACCTGTGCATTTAAAAAAAACACAAAAATATTCCACTGTTTCTTTTCCTTCTATGTTTCAATTAATTGCATATATAAAAGTAAAAATTAAATTAGGTGTTTATATCCATTTTGAGAATGTTACCCATTTTGCAACATTATCCAAAATCCTCTAGCATGTCTCACTTTACAACTGTGGGCAGAGCCTGCATGATGATGTCATAAGATACACCCCTCCTCTCTTATTATCTCCTGTATATCATAGTGGGCAGGACTAGGTGGCTGTGTAAAACTTTTCTTATCTGCATTCCAACACAAAGAGAGGAGATTGACCTGATCAAACAGATTTTCCTTCATTTGACCAATGGGAAACATGTCCGCTCTTTGATACAGTGTAAAGGGCCATTAAAGACTACTGTTGAAAATTGAAAGATTACATAGGGTATACATGCTGTGTATAGAGATGCTTTAATGAAAGAATACAAATAAAGCACCTTATTAAGCACTCATTGCTTCATATCGCGACAACAGGGGGCAGACATGCATAGAATCTTGGGTCAGATATGCATTAACCTTCATGCAAGCAAATGAGATCTTCCCCAAGATTCTAAACAATAAGTCTGCCCCCTGTTAGAGTTATATGAAGCGAAGGCTCAATCAGGTACATTATTTATATTCTTTCTTTGCTACAGTAGTCCCTTAATGGAAATGTTGGACTTCACCATCTTAAATAATGGAAATAAGGAAATAATGGCAAAATAAAACAATAAATTGGCTCTTTTTGCTAACATGCTTATCGCATACGGTTTGTTTTCTAATATAAACGTGAAATCTTTTACGAAAGATGGTAGAAAAAGAGTTTTTCTTTTTTAAAGATGTTAAAATGTTGCCATTACTCCCTCTTTCAAACTGCTGTTACGCTCATTTGGCATCATTATTGTGATATGGATATCAGATTTCCAAATAATATAACATAATATACATAATACATAATACGCAAATCTTCTTCTTTCCTTTTTTTTTTGTCACAATTCAGTAGTACTAAAACAGTGAAAACTACTTATTTAGCAGCAAAGAATTTCAATTTATTATTAATGTGATTAATAAATTCACTATCTTATCCTAGCTCAAAATGATGTGCAAAATATTTCAAGAAAATAGAACACCTAAAATGTAACCGATTTGACAAATTAAAGTAAAAAAGGAATGATATGGCACAACAATCAGTCCATTCCTAACCTGCAATTGTTGATGACCTCACTGAAAAAATATGTAGGCAGTAGCAGTACAGCTGACAATTAGAATTTGGATGCATTTAATTGTAACTGTCTGGAAATGCTCTGCCCACTTTTTCTGCCTTTGTCATTTTGTTGTATGTGTCTTTGTATTTGCCTTTCTCTGTGTTTCTAACTTATCTCTTGTATAATTTCCTCAAATTGGATAGCTCTAGTCAGGACTTCTTTGGTTCACTGTATAAGCATACATCATCACACCCTTAGATTTGTAACAGAACTTTTCCCTCAGTTTATTTGCAAAATGTTTGTCTAATATATTTACATAGTAATATAGTAATTTAGGTCAACAATTGACCTTAGTCCATCAAGTCCAACCCATCTATTAATCCATCTTGCTTTCGATCCAAAAGAAGGCTATAAAAAACAACCTAAATAAGCTACCGTATTTTCCGGCATATAAAATGACTTTTTAACCCAGGAAATTATTTTCAAAAGTTGGGCGGTCATCTTATACGCCGGATGCTAAGGGTTAACTTACCTACTTTCTGCTCTGTCTCCTCTCCCGCTGTTAAGCCGGTCCGTGGCTGCGAGGGAAACGTTGTGAGCTCCCCTCCAGCCGCGCGGTCAATAAAGTTTGTTTAAACTTTTTTTTAAAACAAACTTTATTGACCGCTCGGCTGAAGTGGAGCTTACAACCACTCCCTCACAGCCACGGACCGGCTTAACAGCGGGAGACAGAGCAGAAAGTAGGTAAGTATTGGGGAAGGGGGGAGGAGGGTGGCAAACTCTATATGTTAACCTCAAAAGTTAAAATATAGATGCTATTTTCCAGCATATAAGATGACTTTAACACAATAAAATCTTCTCAAAAGTTGGGGGGTCGTCTTATACGCCCAGTCGTCTTTTACGCCGGAAAATACAGTATTTCAGATGTTGCCACTTAGTGGGTAAATTCCTTTTTGAAGAGTAAAGGCAATCCGATTTCTCCTTGGATCAAGAAGTTCAAAAATATTAAACTTTCTTCTATTATTTATAACCCTGTATGTCCTACTTTTCTAACAAAATATTTCCAGACCCTTTTTGAAGACATATATTGTATTTGATAGCACCACCTCTATTGACAGTGAATTCCATACATTAATTACATTACATGAAGTCCTTAAAGTAAAGAATCCATGTCTATAAAATATTTGTTCTTCCAGTGTCTGAGAATGACTGTTTGTTCTTTGTACATTTGTTACAACTGAATATCCTCTCACTGAGCGTAGTATTTCAAATACAGGTTTTTTTTACCAAATGGCTTTGTCACACCTCATCAGGGGCGGATCCAGAGTCTGATCTCGGGAGGGGCACATGTCCGTCTGTCTTTTCCTCTCTCCCATGTCCGTCTGTCTTTTCCTCTCTCCCATGTCAGTCTGTCTTTTCCTCTCTCCCATGTCCATCTGTCTTTTCCTCTCTGCCATGTCCGTCTGTCTTATCCTCTCTCCCATGTCTGTCTCACTCCCCGTGTCCCTCTGTCTCTCTTCCTTCCATATCCGTTTCTCTCCTCTTCACTTCCATGTCCGTCTATGTATCCTCTTCTTTCCCATGTCCGTCTGTCTCTCCTCTCATTTCCCATCTCTCTGCCTCTCCTCTCCCATCCCGTCTGTCTGTCTCTCCTCTACTATCCCATTTATGTCTCTCTCTTCTCCCTTCCCATTTATGTCTCTTTCCTCTCCCTTCCCATGTCTGTCTATCTCCTCTCCCCATATCTGTCTGTCTCTCCTCTGCCATCCCATATCTGTCTGTCTCTCCTCTGCCATCCCATGTTTGTCTGTCTCTCCTCTGCCAACCCATGTCTGTCCGTCTCTCCGCTACCATCCCATTTATGTCTCTCTCTTCTCCCTTCCCATTTATGGCTCTCTCAGCCAATTTGTCCAATAATATGCCAGTATTATTTGCCATTTAATATGCCCCAGCCAATTTGCCCAATAATATGCCAGTGTTAGTTGCCATTTAATATGCCCCAGCCAATTTGCCCAATAATATGCCAGTGTTATTTGCCATTTAATATGCCCCTGACAATTTGCCCAATAAATTATATGCCAGTGTTATTTGCCATTTAATATGCCCCTGCTAATTTGCCCAATCATATGCCAGTGTTATTTGCCATTTAATGCGCCTCTTCCAATTTGCCCAATAATATGCCAGTACTAGTTGCCATTTTATTTTATTTTTTATTTATTTATTTTTTTTGCCATTTTTATAACCAAAAACAATTAGTTGCCATTTTATATGCCCCAGCCAATTTGTCCAGTAATATGCCAGTGTTAGTTGCCATTTTATAAGCCCCTTCCAATTTGCCCAGTAATATGCCAGTGTTAGTTGCCATTTTAAAAGCCCCTTCCAATTTGCCCAGTAATATGCCAGTGTTAGTTGCCATTTTATATGCCCCTTCCAATTTGCCCAATAATATGCCAGTGCTAGTTGCCATTTGATATGCCCCTGCCAATTTGCCCAATAATATGCCAGTGCTAGTTGCCATTTTATAACCCCCTTCCAATTTGCCCAGTAATATGCCAGTGTTCATTGCCATTTTATAAGCCCTTTCCAATTTGCCCAGTAATATGCCAGTGTTCGTTGCCATTTTATAAGCCCTTTCCAATTTGCCCAGTAATATGCCAGTGCTAGTTGCCATTTTATAAGCCCTTTCCAATTTGCCCAGTAATATGCCAGTGTTGGTTGCCATTTTATAACCCCCTTCCAATTTGCCCAGTAATATGCCAGTGTTGGTTGCCATTTTATAACCCCCTTCCAATTTGCCCAGTAATATGCCAGTGTTCATTGCCATTTAAAAAGCCCTTTCCAATTTGCCCAGTAATATGCCAGTGCTAGTTGCCATTTTATATTCCCCTGCCAATTTTCCCAGTAATTTGCCACTGTTAGTTGCCATTTTATATGCCCCTTCAAATTTGCCCAATATGCAGTGTTATTAGCCATTTATTAAGCCCCAGACTATTTGCCCCCCATCTCCCCAGCACTTACCTTATCCCCTGGTGGCTAGTGGCAGGCAGCATGGTCTTCTCCATGCTGCCTGTTCGGCTCCCAGGCGGTTGTGCCGACAGGTCACGTGACCTGTCGGCACTTCCGTGTCAGACTGCACGGGGAGCCGAACAGGCAGCACGGAGCTTTCTCTGTGCTGCCTGTTCGGGTCCCCGTGCAGCCTGGCAGACAGGCAGAGAAGGTGAGGGGGATCTTCCAATCCCTTCTCACCTATGTCTCTGCCTGCCAACGTGTCGGTTTTTTTTTTTAAAGCGTTTTTTTTTTTTTTTTAAAGCGTTTTTTTTTTTTTTTCTTTTCTTTTCTTTTTTTGCCCCCCCCCCTGGATCCGCCACTGCACCTCATTGCTTGTATGTTCATTAAAACACTATTGCCATGAAATCTTTAAATATTCCACCTTTCAATACAGTGAAATTTGTAAAGCTTAGTTAACAGTTTTTCTGGCTAGCCTCTTATTCAGTTTAGCAGATTTAAACCAATAGTTTCTGTAGACGAATTTGTGAAATATGTTCATCATTGTATTTTTAGTTTATTATTTAAAACACAATCAAGTATACATAATATATATAGTCAAATCTATATAGTAATATATACTATCATGTTTTTTCTTTACCCTTCGCAACAAGCAAGGTCTACAAAATAGGCCATTATTTGCATGAAACACTAGTTTGCAGTAAACAATAGCCTTGGAGAATTTTAATGTTAATGAAAAATACCTTAGTTAAGGGTTTTGTAAGTGGCAACTGTCCTTGATTAGTGGTGCTTTGTCTTCTGCTTACTTTCTGTTTTTATTGGCTGCTGTCGGTCACATGATCAGATGCCAACCAGTCACTGTTTTGCATGGCAGTGGGCTTCTGTTGCTGTAAGTATGACCATTGTAACTACCACAGAAAAGTCTTCAGGTTTACGTGACTTTCCTGTGCATAGTTACCCTTCTAGTCACATCATGTCATTTCAGATGCAATAGGTAGCATGTCTTCACTGCGAGTGGTTATATATATGTATATTAATTTGTCTGTAGAATGGGCTCAGTATGATACCGATTAATCGTCTTCATGGGATAAGTCTTCATGTTTCTGTACTGCTTTGTCATGATCACAGCTCTGTGTTGTAGCTTGTCCAAATTTTGTCATTTCATTTGTCAACCACTTTTTTCCAAATAAATCAACCTCTTTGATGTGTGTGGTGTCAAGTCAATCCTGTATAGTGGTGTGGTGGCTAATAAATAATGGTCCACATACACAAAAAATAATCTACACAGCCCAGTCTGTTTCTTTATTTTTGACAGTTGGTTAAAGAAATTGTACCATTTTTTGTATGCTTCTGAGTAAATTCACAGATGTCCATACAAATACACCGAGACAATGATGGATATGTTTAGAAGATGGGTCAGAATGTAACTCAAACCATGCAAATAAAATAACAAAAATGAGTGCACTTATCAACTGAAAGTATAGTCAGTAGTTATTTCAAATGAGTATACCTTAACCTGCATTTATATGTTCACCTAGCAATTCTTTCACACTGGAAAGAAATGCAATTTCTGTACAGTAACTGTTGGCTCTTGTAACTCTGCATAGGAGCTGTTTAATTTACTCACTGGGCCCTAACTTGCTAGGGGTTAAGTATAAATTATGCCTGTGTGGCAGAAACTAAGGAACCTGCACCAAAATAAAAATATGTAAGGATTGCTCTTTTTTTAGTTCATGTCACCACAATTTTATGCTATCCCATTTTGGTGTTAGAGCGACTAAACAGAAACAACAGTTTTAGCCAGGCAGAACAGAACCTCTGCCTGACTAGAACACCTTGTGCTCCTACTTTGCACTGTTCAAAAGATATTGCTTCTTTCCATTTATTTTCCAAGCTGCCATTTCACAGAGCTGTTCTCCGGGAGCAGATTAGAGAGCCAGTTGAGTGACAGATCCTCTATGATTTTTTTTTTTTTTTTATTACAAAATTATAAACATTTAACATACATATCCCCATATATATAATCTTATCATATTTCCTTATTAAAATTTCGGTCTCTATTATATTTTGGACATTATTAGAATATTGACCATAATTAGGGGCAAACATATAAAACATATAGACATTTAAAACATTATAACACTATTGACACAGTTTGACACATTGGCTACATATATTGCATGGAATCTGCCGGGAAGGGAGTTTTTATCGTGAAGGGGTCTTACTTTTACTCCTCCCGCCAGGTTCTATTTAAACCACCTCTGGAGATCGGTCTTCCTTTCTCTTTTCCCATTCTTCTATCCAAGTATTCCAGTTTCTCCGGTTTTCCTTTTTATTATTCTGCCTCATTCTATCACTGGCTCTCTCCATTCTCCACTGGTATAATACCTGGGCATATACCTGTTGCCACTCAATTTCCCCATTCCCCTTCCAATTTCTTGCGATAACTACTAGGGTACCCAAAATTATATGAATGATAATATGTGAGACTTCTTTCTTCATTCTTGGGCACTCTATCATTAATAATATCTTTTCTGGTGTTGGGTCTAAATTTATACCAGTCATTTCTTTAATTTTCTTTAAGGTTTTCCCCCATAGCGGCTTTAGTTTTGAGCAGTTCCACCAGGTATGTACATATGTCCCTATGTCTCTCCCACAGCGCCAGCATGTTTCTGTAGCCTGGGTATACCTTTTTGATAGTCTACTTGGGACATAGTACCACCTGTTTATCATTTTGTAAAATGTTTCTAATAGATTTAAACAGTGTACTGCTTTGTGTACTTTCCTTAGGGATGTTACCAGGTCTTCCTTAGTGATATCTTTGTTTAGATCTTTCGCCCATTTTTTTGGCAGCTGGATGATCTATCTTTTTCCTCTTATCTCTGACAATCTCCATGTTTACCACTTTATAACTATCTTTCGCTGTTAATGAGAATGCTATTTCTAATTTGTCTATTCTTTCTCCCTTCCTGTCTGCCACTCTTTTTCTCAGGAAATCTCTTATTCTGATATAATTAAATAATTCTTTATCTCCGAGATTGTATTCCTCTTGTAATTGATTAAAGTTCTTCACACCTGACCTATCATACAAGTCCTTAATTCTGGTAATTCCCCCGTTATACCAGTGCTTCAGATTAATATCTTCCAACTCCTCAGAAATAATTTTTATATTTATATTTTGGATTAGTTTATCTTTTAGCCCTAATTGTTTCTTTAATTTAATCCAACAGCTCATGATGTTACTTAATATCAAGGACTTTACAGCTCTGGCTTCACAGTTTTTTGTCCACATTATAGTGGAGAGATCATCAGCTTGTATAATATCAGTCTCTAGGTGATACCAGTCTTCTCTGTCTGCATCCTGTCTCTGGGTGTATATTAAATGGTTCAGCATATTTGCCATTAAATATTCCCTGATATTTGGTAACCCTACCCCCCCTCTGTTGATTTTTTTTGATAGCATATATATATACTCAATCTGGGTTTTTTCCCCTGCCAAACATATTTTGTAAATGCGGATTGAATCATATCCAACCATGGATCTGGAATTTTAAGGGGGATTAATCTGAATAAATATAACCACCTGGGCAATATGTATGCTTTTATTACATTGATTCTCCCCCACCAGGATATTTCTTTATTTTTCCCTTCTACCAAAGTTTTATTTATCTGTCTCATTAATGTTAAAAGATTTGTTTCCATTATCTTTTGCGGGTCAGATGTTAGTTTTATCCCTAGATAGTTTATCTCTTTTTGTGACCATGTAAAGGGGAATCTCCTCTTGAGCTGTGCTACCTCTTCTTCCTCTATATTTATGGGTAATGCCACTGTTTTCTTAATGTTTAATTTATAATTGGATATTTCTGCGAATTCCTCAATCACATTCATGAGTGCCTCAGCCGATCTACCTGGATTCGTTAGGGATATTAGAACATCATCGGCATACATAGATGTCTTTAATTCCAATTTCTTAGCTTTAAAGCCCTCTATTTCAGCTTTCTTCCTTATTTGTATAGCCAACGGCTCAATTGATAATACATACAGTAGGGGGGACAGGGGGCATCCCTGCCTCGTTCCATTTGATATTCGGAACCATTCAGATATTATTCCAGGGGCGGCCGTTTTAGCAGAAGGTCTTGTATATAGCAGCAAAATCGCCTGTAGCATCCATCCAGAAAGACCAAAGGCCATCATTGTTTGCTTCAAGTATTCCCATCTCAATCTATCAAAAGCCTTTTCGGCATCTAGTGATAGTAATAACAGAGGTGTTTTATTTTTATGAGATTGATCTAAGATATCTATAATTTTCCTGATGTTACTTGTTGGAGTTCTTCCTGATACAAAACCAACTTGGTCTCTATGTATTATCGTGGGAATGATGGCCTTTAGTCTGTCCGCGAGGACTGCCACATAAATTTTAATATCTGAATTTAACAGGGAGATTGGTCTATAGTTTTCTACTTTTTCCTGATCCTTATCCTGCTTCTTTATTGGTATGATATTTGCTCTTAAACATTCCTCTGGGATTTCTTTCATCTCCACATAACTATTGAAGGTACGTGTCAGATGCTCTGCTAACTGGTCTTCCAGCAGTTTATAGAAAGTGTTATTATACCCGTCCGGTCCTGGGGCTTTGTTTGACTTTAGTTTGCCGATCACCTTTTTGACCTCGGATATTTTAATAGAATTGTTTATGTTCTTTATTATCTGGTCGTCTATTTTTGGTAGATTTAGTTTGTTTAAGTATTCTGTTATCTGTGTCTTACTAGCTTGATCAGGTATATTATAAAGTTCTTTATAGAATGTATTAAATACTGTCCCTATTTCTTTAGGCGCAAGGCATATTCTATCCTCACTCTTGATTTTTGTTATCCGTTTATTTGCTTTTATACCATTTATCTTATTGGTTAGGATCTTATCTGCCCTATTCCCCTTATAATAATATCTAGCGTTCAAATATTCCAGTTTCCGCACCGTTTCTTCCATCAGATAGAGATTTATTCTATTTTTTAATATTCCTAATTTGTTACCTGTATCTTTAGATGGGGTAGTTTTGTTTTCCTTGGACAAGTTGAAGTATTGTATGTAGAGATCTGCTAGATATTTACCTTTCATTTTTTTATTCTCAGCCTCCATTTTTATTAGATATCCTCTAGTTCAGGGTTGGCAAACTCAAATTCATCGGGGGCCGCATCAGCAGTATGGTTACCCTCAAAGGGCCGGTTGTATAGTATTATGCATCTACTCTTTATTATCATGAATAATTGCCTCTGCATTCAGTTGCTACTGGTTTTAATAATAATTTAAGTAATAACTAGCCTTGAAAACAGAAGCCTAGGAAGAATAATAGCAAGCATGGGTCAGGACTGCACTAAGTACACAGTGCATGGGTCAGGACTGCGCTAAGTACACAGTGCATGGGTCAGGATTGCGCTACGTATACAGTGCAGAGGTCAGGATTGCGGTAAGTACACTGTGCATGGGTCAGGATTGCGCTACGTATACAGTGCAGCGGTCAGGATTGCGCTAATTACACAGTGCATGGGTCAGTAATAGTGTGCCAGTCAGAGCCCAGTAATAGTGTGCCAGTCAGTGCCCAGTAATATAGTGCCAGCCAGAGCCCAGTAATATAATGCCAGCCAGATGCCCAGTAATATAGTGCCAGCCAGATGCCCAATAATATAGTGCCAGCCAGAACCCAGTAATATAGTGCCAGCCAGAGCCCAGTAATATAGTGCCAGCCAGAGCCCAGTAATATAGTGCCAGTCAGATACCCAGTAATATAGTGCCAGTCAGATACCCAGTAATATAGTGCCAGCCAGAGCCCAGTAATATTGTGCCAGCCAGAGCCCAGTAATATTGTGCCAGCCAGAGCCCAGTAATATTGTGCCAGCCAGAGCCCAGTAATATAGTGCCAGTCAGAACCCAGTAATATAGTGCCAGCCAGAACCCAGTAATATAGTGCCAGCCAGAACCCAGTAATATAGTGCCAGCCAGAACCCAGTAATATAGTGCCAGCCAGAGCCCAGTAATATAGTGCCAGCCAGAGCCCAGTAATATAGTGCCAGCCAGAGCCCAGTAATATAGTGCCAGCCAGAGCCCAGTAATATAGTGCCAGCCAGAACCCAGTAATATAGTGCCAGCCAGAGCCCAGTAATATAGTGCCAGCCAGATGCCCAGCAATATTGTGCTCCCTCCTCCCCCCCCTTCCCCATGACTTACCGAGGCTGGTCTCTGCTCCCGGACGCCTCCTCCGTGCATTCTTCTCTTCCCTTCTGCACGGAGGAGGGAAACACAGTCGCCGGATTTTTTTATTTTTTTTTCTTCACCCGGCGGTCGCATGCAGAGGATTCGGCCGCCTGAAGAAAAAAAAATAAAAAAGGTAAGCAGCACGGGGGGGTGCCGGCTGCACCCCCCTAGTCACTGCTGTGCGGGCCACATGACAAGGTCCGGCGGGCCGGATTCGGCCCGCGGGCCTTGTGTTTGCCACCCCTGCTCTAGTTGTTGCCTTATAGGCACACCATATTACTGCATCTGAAACTTCCCCGTTCAAATTCTCTTTGAAGAACGTATCTGTCAGATTAATTATGTTTTTTAAGTTGTTCTCATCATGTAATAAGGTACTATTTATTCTCCATTCATTTCTAGTTCTGTTATTATTTCTGTTATCCGTTTCCATGATAGTCATATTATGGTCCGACCATGTGATCTCCTTTATTAATATTTTTTTAACTATATTGGCTAATGAGGGGTTTCCTAATATCAAATCTATTCTTGAATAACAGTTATATGTTCTAGAATAGCAGGTAAAATCTTTCTCTTGTGGGTGGTATATCCTCCAAATATCTAATAAGTTTGCTTTAATCAGTGAGGCCTGGAATGCTTGTGACATATTCTTATATCTGTTGTTATTAGCGTTAATTCTGGTGGACAGGGGATATTGGTGATGGCAGGAGATTATAACTGTGCCCCAGACCACCTGATGGACAGATCCTCTATGATTTTGGTGTGAGAACACATCAATCATGTATTGACTGCACCTCAAACAAGGAAATAAGCATCTCTTTCCAGATAGGCATCTTCGGCATGTCATTTACCCACAGACCAATCACTTCAGTCTTGTCATGGAGCTGCTGCGACGTGGCAGATTAGAGGTTTTAGTGTTACAAATAAAGACCAATATCTTACAAACGTTCTTCTACCTGATTTAAATTACATTTTGTTATTATTCCTCATCAGCTATACTGTTTTGTCAAAGTCTAAGAAGTTGCAAGATGTAAAAACCCCATCCAGTGAGTTTTTTTTTTTTTTTGCTATGCAGGTACAAATATAATCATATTTACTGTTAAAAACAACACCATTATTTATAAGCTCAAATATTCGAATCATTTTGCCAGTGCAAACGTAGGCTTGTCAAGAAAGAGAACTTTTCATTAATCAATAGAGAGTATATTATAATTTTCTTAAACTCTTCAGTCTCTCTCTTTTTTATTTTACACACACATTTGTACTTTTTATATTGCATTTAGTACATGTAATTCGCCAGCATGTACCTAATGTATTCATTCTATTTGGCTGCTGCTTATGTATTTTTTCCAAGTTTTTCCACCTGTGTTAGAATTGCTGTGGAAATTAGGAAAAACTGTATTACATCTGTACCATATTACCACCTTGATAATTACCTCCTTTGCCTATTCTTAGAGGGATATTCCTGCCTAAAATCTTAAAATGTAGACAAGTTATTATTATTTTTTTTTGTATGCTTATAAATGTATGACAGGTCAATTAAATCCCACTCCTGTCAGACAAACCATATCCTAGGACAGTATAAGTGAACCTATGGCACAGGTATCACCATTAATTATTATAGAGGGCCCAGTAGATTTTATGTTCTAAGACTGGCATTTGATGATATTGGGCACAATTTTAATTGAATTTAATGGTGCAAGAGAAATTATATGAAGAAAATGAGAGTAGGAATGAGCAAGGTGGCTGATATTAATGGGCAGCAAAATGCCTGAAATGAGAGGGCACTTTAAGAGTTTCATCTTGGCTTCTTGCAGAAGATTGGGCATTCAAGTAACAAATGTCTGCCATCACTGCCTACAAGCTATTTTAGCTCTGACGATAGTACATCTTCTTCCAGTATCGTTGTATATATCAATGTTAGTTTTGCCGGTGTTCTGACAAATTTGTCGAGTGAATTCTACTGCATGGGCGCAGTAGAATTCACTCATTGTGCACCACAGAACATGCGCACAAAGTTCAATCAGCCGTAACTTTGGCAAAAGAGCGCCTGCTCGAGGGACACACACCACCTCACGCTCCCTTCGGATCAGCTGCGGTGACAGTATACAAGTATAAGCGTCTTACTTATTATTCTCACTTACTAGCGTAGCAAGCAATTGGTAAAACTTAGATCAGTGACATGCTACGCTAGTAAGTGGAAGTCACACACGGGGGGCTGCCTCATCTTGATGGCAGTTGTGATCACCACCGTAGGCTCCCGTGTGACTTCCACTTACTAGCGTAGCATGTCACTGATAGAAGTTTTACCAATTGCTTGCTACTCTAGTAAGTGACAACTTTGTGCACATGCGCTGTGGTGTGCAATGAGTGAATTCTACTGCGTCTGTGCAGTAGAATTCACTCAACAAATTTGTCAGAACACCGTCAAATGTTGAATTAGTTTTAGTCTTTTGACTAAAATCCCATTTTAGTTAAATCGTATTTTAGTCATCCAAATTCTTTTAGTCGACCAAATTTCCAGTAGATTTTAGTTGATTAAATCTCCAGCAGTGAGGGAGGTAACAGGTCTGAGAAGCCTGTTAGCCATAGTGTTAAGTTACTAGGGAAATGGGAGGGGAAACACTCATGTGACAGGACTAGGTGAATCAGATGGAGGAGTTTCCTCTTCCTCTGCAGTTTGCAGAGCGCTGTTTGAGGGACAGACAGGCACATGTAAATGCAATAGTCCCTCAATTTTAGTCACATTCTAGTCAGTTGATGAAAATTGCAATGGATTTTTAGTAATTGTTTAGTTTTCGTCGCCGAAAACATCTTGTTGACTAAAAATTTGACGAAAATGTTTGGTCGACGAAATTAACACTGCTGTATATCTTTCAATATCACACCATAATTAAAATGTTAAACTCTTGCTGATTGTGCCACCAATCATACCCAGTCGGAAATATCCTTATTGGGAAAGTTGGATTGTGCATTTTGTGGTATAGCAACAATAAATAAAAATACATTAACTTTAACCTTGGAGTATAGGGTGGGGATAGTCCCTAAAATATCTAATCAAAAATGGTCAAGATTAATACAGGCTAACTTAATTCCTATGTCTGTAGAGAAAGTGTGGTATCACATATAGCAGGGCTCGACAAACCTCGGGCGCCAGGTTGCCATGGTGACCAGGAAATCAGACCTGGTGCCCGGGTGCTGTTTGTCACAGGGTGCCCTTGCTGGCTGCCATCCGTTTTTCTTTTACTTTCAGCACAGCGCGAGGGGAGAAAGTCTATGCGGATCACACAGACTGTAAGCTCCGCCCCCTCGCGCAACACGCTGTAGTGCCGAGTGTCACGTGACAACACGGCACTTAGCAGGAACCGAAAGAGATCGGGCTCCAGCATAAATGTCCCCCTCCCCTGCAATGAGGTAAGCAGCAGGGAGGGAGGACACCGTAAGAATACATTTTTGTAAAAAAAAATAAATAAAAAAAAATGGTGTGTATGTAACTGGCTGTGTATGTGGTGTGTGTGTGTATGTATGTGTGAATGTAACTGGCTGTGTGTATGTGTGAATGTGTGAATGTAACTGGCTGTGTATATGTATGTGTGAATGTAACTGGCTGTGTATGTGGTCTGTGTGTGTGTGTGTGTGTGAGTGTGTGTATGTATGTGTGAATGTAACTGGCTGTGTATGTATGTGTGAATGTAACTGGCTGTGTATGTATGTGTGAATGTAACTGGCTGTGTATGTGGTGTGTGTGAATGTAACTGGCTGTGCATGTGGTGTGTGTATGTATGTGTGAATGTAACTGGTTGTGTATGTGGCATGTGTGAATGTAACTGGCTGTGTATGTGGCGTGTGTGTACGTATGTGTAAATGTAACTGGCTGTGTATGTGAGGTGGGTTTATGCGACTGTCTCCGTGCGTTTATGATTTTGTGATGTGCCGTTGTCTGGCTCCTACATTTTTTAGCTGGCTCCTAAAACTAAATTAAATTTGTCAAGCCCTGACATACAGTGTGACCACAATAGGACCGAAAACCGCATATAGTGAAATACTGTAATGCACACTTTAATAATAAAAGCAACAAATATAAATGCACTCACAAACACAAAATCCGCTCATTTTTTGATTGGACATTTTAGCGAATGTCTCCATCCTTATACCCTCTGCTTAAATTGTGTCTTTTTATTTATTGTTTATATATCACACATTTGCATAAGCGCAGGACACCATATTAGAGAACTGTTTTCTGTTGATTGAACTGGTCTCACAAATCTATACTACCCGTTCTTTACCCTCTTGAAATTGCTGTACAGTTCTAAGCATATATTAGACAACAGAGCAGTGCTTCCCAACTGAAAATAATGCAGGTCAGAGTGAAGGTAGAAAGTGCACACTTATTGTACTATGGGCTTTATTCTTGAGAGGGAATTGCAGGGAAATAACTTTCAAACTTAAGGCCAAAGTTGCCAAATTGGAAAATTCTTCAGTCCAGCTTTGGCCTTAAACTTAGACATTCATGAATAAAGCCATTTGTGTTAGTACTTTACAAATGAATGCCTATCTCCATGGAAGCTACTTTCCCAGCAGAAAAAAATGGTATATGCTAAATGTTGAAGACGAATTGACAGCTGACTGAAAATTTTTTTTTTAACCAAACCAGTGGAGTTTAAAAAACAGTTTTTAACCACTATTCTAGCCTAACTTTTGTAATTGAGTTTTTAATTTCTCCATAATTTAATGCATAGAGAATAATAATTTTGGAAAAAATGATGCCTGTTTGTTTAAAAATGTAGGAGTTGATATGCACTAATTATGTCTCAATTTTATTTTAGCTTAGTGTGTCCCTTTTAAAATTTAAATATTTGAAAACATGTTTTTCTGTTTATAGAGCCCTATTGGTTACATAGTAGTTTAAGCTGAAAAAAGACTTGCATCCATCAAATTAAATTCCTTCTTTATCACTGTTGATCCAAAAGAAGTCGAATCCCCTCCCCCTCTTATTTCAGCAACAAACCTTAATGTCAGTGTTAATATATCTGCCTTGATAAGTCCACTTTAACCCAGGTATCCTGATTTTAAGCATTTGCTATTATATTACTTGTCCTTAAAATGGAAAACAGTATGTGGGACAACTTTCAGTTTCCCTTACTTTTCATTTATAGTCCTACTTCTATCTTAACACTTTACTTGTTTAATTGTATTATTCTGATGTTTGGTAAAAGCATGATCACTAGACCTGAAGATATATTTTTGCCAGTCTAAGTTTTATTTCTTCTGATATTTTTCACATTGGTAAATTATTAATGTTTTTGTTTAGTTGTTATATACCAAGCATGCCAGAACAGATAGTAAATATACTGATCTCAAAGATATATTTGTATTCTAAATGTCTAGTGTATAATTCCTTCTATTGACAGTGTACTGGAATTTTTCCTCAGAGTCTTACCTTTAAAGAGAAAATGCCATATCTTAAATTTAAAGACAAACCTACAGACCTGGAAACTAGAAGTTACAAATACTTGTTGCTGTCTATGGTTAAGCTCATTCACGGAGACCCAAAGCTGCTATTATATGTAAGTAAACAGTGTGTGTGTGTGTGTGTGTGTGTGTGTGTGTGTGTGTGTGTGTGTGTGTGTGTGTGTGTGTGTGTGTGTGTGTGTGTGTGAAACTGTCTGGAGGATTGTGTGTGTATTGATGTGCCATTGCCTGGCTTCTAAATTTTTTTTTTTGTGCTGGTTCCTAAAACTATTTTGTAGATCCCTGCCTTGTCACAATTTTACGTAAAATGTATTAAATAGAAGCCATAAATTATGTTTAAAAAAAATTAATGGCTTTTTTATTTTTTTTTATGCTAAAATGAGATTATAGTCTCATTCCGTTGATGTTGAATTTCTCACTAGATAATTCCAAGAGGTGAATGTCCCTATGTAATGTAGTAATTCATGATCTCCTGTATTTATTTGGTATATGACTCACTGTTAGGGTTGCCAGCCAGCCGGTATTTTACTGGCAGGCCGTTAAAGAAATGCCCTGTTGCCAATGTTAAGTCTATGGAGGCAATAGCAAGGCTGGTATTTTTTTGGGGAAAGGTGGCAATCCTACTCACTGTATGGATTATTTACAAGCTACATTTCTCGTTGGAAATCTGTTCTATTTAAGCTCTCTACCTACTTGCATTTGTGGATTGCATTAAAGTATTGTTAGGCCTGTCCCTAATTTGCTATCAATAAAAATGTATTTAAAGGGACAGTATCACCTAAACATAGTTTTTACTGTGCATGTAGAGAATACAAAATGATTTAAAGCGATCTATAGCTTGTGTTTGAAAAAGTGCAAACAATTGTCTAAATTAGGTAAAAAATGTGTCTGTAGATTCTCCTGCTTATTACATCACCTGTGGCTTGATCTGCAAATGAATTGGTACCAGACCACAGCAGGAGATTCCACACATGTTTATAAACAAATTGTTCTCCTAATATATGCATTTGCTTGTAATTCTGCTAACATAATATATAGATACATTTTCAGTTTATTCTCTACATTCACAGTAGATACAAGCGTCTCTTTGGCCAATTTGAAATGTTTGGGAGATCTGCTAACCTCTTTTCTTTTCCTAACTTTTGGTTCCTTCATAGAAGGAAAAGTAAAAAATATTTTTTTTAAATCAAATTTTAATCGATTGGTTAATTTGCATGACTGACTGTAAGAAAATAACCTTGTCCTTCTATGAGAATTGTATTCAAATGTTTTAACTATGATCTGTGCTTTTCCCACAGAACCCAGGGAAGGCAGGTCCTGATACACAAAACAGTACAGCAGAACTTATAAATGGATTGGTGCAGCTGGTGCCTCAGACAAATATGCCTGAGATTGCACAAGAAGCTATGGAGGTAAAGGATAGAATTTCTGCTGGGCCTACAATATTTGTGAACTCCTGGAATGTGTCCACAAGAAATATAATCTTGGACAATGAGAGTATTTGTTAGCTACAGTTCATCATGCTTGCAGGTGTTAAATCTATTGCTGCAGTTGACAGATAGTAAAATATACTAAAGCCTGCTTAATTCTCTTAGTAAGTCTTTTAGGCTTGGCAATCATTTTTTGTATGTGTAGTGAGATACAATACAAATATATATTAACATGTAAAAATGTACAGACTCTTGAAATTAGTAACCCATTTTTTTGGCTGACTTAGTAAAATTAAGATGGGTGGGGAGCTTTTTGTGTATCTTTAGCCCACTTACTTGGACTTCACTTACGAGCAAAGAAACACGCCCTTGTAGATATTAGATACTCTTATTATTTATATATGTGCTGTGTATTATGATTTTTAAACTGATGATGGTATTTAATAGTGCGGAGTACCCACAAAGATAAGCCATGATTTTTTAACATTGTGTGCTAATTAGGTTTTTTTTTATATCTGTGTTTCTTTGCTAATAAATGCATTTAATGTGAAGTAATATAGATCTTTTCCCAATATCCCTCAATTTGTTTGGAAGAATTTCAATGGGGGTTTCTTCTAGTAATAATAAAATAAAAATACCTTTCGTAGTTTGTGATATGAAGTACAGGCACTTGTAGGTGTTTTGATAAGGTGAACAAACAGATGAAGGAATATCTGACTCATCTAAACCAAAAGTCTAAACAACATGTCTGCCCCCCGATCGCACTAAATGGAGCAAAGAGAGTCAATGTACTTATATGTATTATTTTATTAAAGCATTTCTATTTAACATTTCTACACTTGATGCAATCTCTAACTTAATGTTTTTTTCTGAGTTTAAATGCAAGACAAGGCTAGGCATGAGAATAGGTCACAACATGGTAAAGGAATAATGCAATGGAGTAATACCTAGTTTCTAGGCAGAGATTTGATGCCTGTGCAAACAAACAAAAAAAGAAGCTGTGAGAGCAATATCTGTCCCAAGGTCCAACAGTTGCAAATACTGCTTTAAAATATTTCTGTTCAGAATGTTTCTTTTTTTTGTTTTGTTTTGTTTATATATTGGATCTCAAGATTCCCATCATAATGTTTGATTTATTTCAGGCTTTGCTGGTACTTCACCAATCAGAAAGCATTGAACTCTGGAATCCTGATGCACCAATAGAAACGTTTTGGGAAATAAGGTGAATTAAATGCTCTTTCCAAATGCACCTGTTTATTATAATTCAAAGAAAATTAGCTTTTTTTCGGTTAAAAAATACACAGTTTATTTTAAAAATTCATGTTTCATTTAAATTCATATAATCTGGCAATAGATCATTTAATTAAATTCATGAAACCATTTTTGGGCCAAAATATGTTGATAATATGGTAGATTATATTAGTTCAATTGTATAGGCCTTTGACCAGTCATGTTTAACAGTGTGATGTGCACTATGCCCAGTTAATACGTGCCTACACGGATCTAATATTTCACATTCTGTTATGAGTAAGGATGTTGAATATGTTGGTAATACAAGTCATTCCACGTTATGGTAGAAATTCAGATTCAGACCACTATTTAAACTATTAAAGTGACTATAACACTCTGAATGTAGAGCAAAAAAAATAATTGAACATTTACTATACATTGTATTAGCAAAACTGCAAGAAAATGCTTAAATTATGAGAAAAATGTGTTTTAAATGTGTCTGTGGAGTCTCCTGCTTAAGACATCACCTGTGGCACAGTATGCCAATTACATATTTCCCATTGAAAAGCAGTTCATTTGCATGCCGTGCCACAGGTGATGTCATAAACCGGAGACTACACGGACAAATTTTTCTCCTAATTTAGGCATCTGCTTGCAGTTTTGCTAACACAATGCATAGATTATTTTCAATATTTTTTTTATGCTCTATGGGCACAGTAACAACAATATTCAGGTGATACAATCCCTTTAAACTGGCACATTAATTTTACTTCCCAAGTTTTTCTCTTTCAGAATGTGTTGTATAGGTTGAGTATCTCTTATCCGAAATTCTTGGTACCAGATGTATTTCCGATAACTGATCATTTTGGATAACAGATCATTTTCACCAATATGATATATTGAACCCTCTCAATGCTCATGAAATAAAGAAATATTTATGCAAATACGATATAGAGCACATAAGTAACTTTTACTGAATGTGAGGCATCGTTGGGAACCTACCTTTGCTCTTTTATTGCTTGTGTGGGGGAATCTGGGCATGTATGGAAAAAGCTATATCGTTTAAGGTCTTTTTCGCCTCAATATTAATTAAAATTATTTAATATACTCTTTTGCTTCTCAGCTCACAGATGCTGTATTACATCTGCAAGAAATTGACTGGTCACCAGATATTGAACAGCACTGAAATTCTCAAATGGCTGCGAGAAATTCTGATTTGCAGAAATAAATTCCTCCTTAAAAATAAGGTAATTATATATATTTAGTACCATAGTACTGTTGAAAATGTTTTTCAACTTTGTGTAAAAGTAGAGGTCTACATTAACCGTCATTTCCATGTCCCACATCTATTAGGAGAGTGCTGCAGCAGGAAGTGGGATCCCAATATGCCGTCAAGCCCAGACAAAATTAGAGGTCGCCCTGTACATGTTTCTCTGGAGCCCTGATATTGAGGCAATCCTAGTTGCAATGTCCTGTTTCCGAAGCCTGTGTGAGGAGGCTGATATCCGTTGTGGGGTTGATGAAGTCTCGGTTCACAACTTTTTGCCAAACTACAACACCTTCATGGAGTTTGCATCTGTAAGCAACATGATGTCGACTGGTAAGAATATGTTGCTTCTTTTTCAGTGGTGCTTGTACTTTCCCCAAACAACAGCTAATTTAAAAACGACCATGAACTCTTTTTGTAAACCACAAACAAGAGCCAATACTTTGTTTACTTGCATGAGCATACAATGGTAGCCAGCTGATGTATTTAACGTCTTATGGGCCAGACGTTTAGGACTTTTTTGGGCATTTCTGCGGTGGTTATGTTTAGCTATAATTTTTTTCTTTTTCATTTAATATACCCACACATATTACATACTGTTTTTACCACTATAAAAATGACTTTCTTAAGATACCATTATTTTCATCAAATATGATTTACTATAAAAAAAAACCTTTGACCTCAAACATCTTGTATACAATTACAAATGGGGAAAAAAGACCCCATCTATAAAGTTTCCAATATTTGTTTTGAGTTTAGAAATATATGAGTTTACAGGTTTTTCTGTATTTTGCATAAGGCAATAACCAAAACAAGTGTTTCTTTTTGTTTCCTAACCATTTTCACCCCAATCTTAACCCTAAACCTGACCATAATTATAACCCTAAGTAGACCCTTCGCCCTACATCTATGTAAAATTGCTGACAGACTGGGTATTCAAGCAACAGAATTGATTTTCTGACCTCTTCCGTCACCCTTGCTGGATAGGGGGCAGCGCCATATTGGAGGAGCATGGTCCTTTCCAATATAGTGCCCGCGATCACCGTGTGGGGGGATTGAGGTGCCCTGGGGGGACAAGTTTTAGTGTGACATACTACCTCGACATTGAGGTATCATAACTACACCTGCAAATCATAGGCAGCGACCGTTTACGGCTTCCTATGCAGCATTTACTGCACGACAGCAAAAGTTTATGGCTGCCTATGCGAGATTTACTTCATGACATGCCAGCTACGTCAATTGTCACAAACTGAATGTTTTTGTGAGATGTGCCTGGCACGTCAAGTGTCGGGAAGGGTTTAATGTCATGTTTGCATATCAGTGGTTATTGAACATTACAGACCTGTTTATTTGAGGGATTTAAATATTCTATATGGTTTTAGGTAGAACAGCTCTTCAGAAGAGAGTCATGGCATTATTGAGAAGAATTGAGCATCCGACTGCAGGGAACACCGAGGTGAGTTCTTTTTTTACACCGTGCCGTCCTTCGGCCGCCATGTATAACTAATGCTTTTCTTTTTTATTATTATTATTATTATTATTATTATGCCTCCTGTTTTCCTTCTTACAGCCTTTTTTTTTAATTTGAGGAAAAAGATTTATAGGGTGTCTTACTGAGGTCAGAAGCTGTAAACAACAGAACTGAACAAAAATACTTTGCTTTAAAAAAAAAAAAAAAAGTGCTTAGAATGGCCAGAGATGCAAACAAACTCAGTCAAATTTGTGTTTGTAACGATATGTATTTAACATACCTGTGGGTACCATTTAAAATAATGAAGAAAAAAAACACCTTACATTTTTAGCCTAGCCTATCTTTGGATGCCGACTCTCTTGTGATAAATTAAAGCACATATAAACTACACACATCCCTGAATTCCTTGGTTCAGAAGTGAGGCTGATTAGAGAGTCAAGGATAATGACGTATGACGTCATGGGCAGAAAGATAACAAATCCCCCCCAGTGCAGAGGTTCTGCTGTCCCACTGTCTCCCCGTTCCCCCAAATCATGCAACATCATGCAGTACTGCAGGACTACCATTTCAAGCCATTCCTTTGTAACTACATTCCTTTGTAACGGACACTACAGCCATGTACACTACAATTCCAGTGATACTTAGTAAATCACCTTCCTCGTGCCATGTCTGCCCAACAGTTATGCAGTCATAAGCAGAGGACTATATTCAAAAGGCCCTGGTAAAATCATTTTCTGGAACAATAACTACAGGAGAACTGGAATTTTTTTTAGAGTAAAAATCAGTTCGTTTAACATACACCAAGAACATGTATAAAAGCTGACACTTTAAAACAATCTGCAAATCTAAGCTGAGGGTTTGAGCATTCTTCGGTTTCTTTCTTTCGTTCGTTTTCTTTTCCATGGTGAAATATGCCTAACTGAGTAGGAAAAATAGGGAACCAAATGCAAGCAAATTCTGGTCCAAATGAACCTTTAATTATTATAAAATTGTAATTTTTTTAAAAAAAAAATGTCTTTTCAGGCCTGGGAAGATACACATACAAAGTGGGAGCAAGCAACAAAACTGATTCTCAACTTCCCTAAGACTAAACTGGAGGATGGCCAGGTAAGTGTATGACCATTCTTATCACTGACGCCATAGCTCACCCTCCCTCAGCACGTGTAAAAGAATATTATGTATGGTGTAAGACATCTACAGAAAAAAGATCATTATAAAGCAATATCAATACTTTTAGTTTAATTAATAATCTATTATAATATATACATGTCTGTCGAGTGAAATAGGATATAACCCCATAAAACTGCATATTATTCTCACTCCAAAGTCATTCTTTTACCATTCATGAAATGCTGATAATTGTGAGAATCAGAGATTTGTTTCACAGATCTGCAATATATTACGCACCACAACCATTGAAAGGGGCATGTTTTTGGATTATTTTGTAGGTCACAGAAAGTCTACACAAGACAATCGTGAAGAGACGAATGTCTCATGTTAGTGGAGGTGGTTCTATAGACTTATCTGACACAGACTCACTGCAGGAATGGATCAACATGACTGGCTTTCTTTCTGCCCTGGGAGGAGTCTGCCTGCAGCATCGGGGCACCGCTGGCCTGGTCACTTACAGCCCACCTATGGGTCCAGTTAATGAACGCAAGGGCTCTGTTATATCAATGTTGTCTACAGAGGGAAACATAGAAACTCCTGTCAGCAAATTTCTGGACAGACTGCTCTCCCTAATGGTGTGCAACAATGAAAAGGTTGGGATTCAGATTCGTACAAACATAAAGGATCTGGTGGGTTTAGAACTGAGTCCTGTTCTTTATCCGTTGCTGTTTAACAAAATGAAGAACAACATCAGCAAGTTTTTTGACTCCCAAGGGCAGGTAAGGAAACTTTATTTTATTTTGGAGCTAATGTGTTTTTCAGATGTGTTTTGTTAAACTTCCGTGAGTGTTCAGATTAAAAAAATATATATATGTATTAACTCTTGTATGTCACCTGATTATTGCAGCAGTGACTTTCAAATCTTTACATTGCAGGTCTTGCTCAATGATACCAACACCCAGTTTGTTGAACAGACAATCACCATTTTGAAGAATCTGCTTGATAATCACACAGAGGGCAGCTCCGAGCATTTGGGGCAAGCGAGCATTGAGACTATGATGCTAAATCTTGTCAGGTTAATATCGGTTTCTACACAACCCAATCCTACCTCATGCTAGTGTACCACCCTACCCTGCCCACTTCATTAACAAAATCGAAAGTAATTGGCCAAAACTAAACCTGCTCTCAAATCCTTGGCTATTTTTTTTTTGTCACATTGATGGGACCATGAGGTAATCATTTTTTCATAATCCTCATTTATGCTTAATATTTTCTCATAAAGGTTGTTTTTTTTTTTTTTTTTGCATCCATAGATATGTTCGTGTGCTGGGGAACATGGTGCATGCCATCCAAATAAAGACAAAGCTCTGTCAGCTTGTAGAAGTGATGATGGAAAGACGAGATGATCTCTCTTTCTGTCAAGAAATGAAGTTTAGGTGAGTGTGAGCTTTGCTGTACCAAGAAGTATACATCATCTCTGTCCAAGGATCCATACTACTATTGTGTATTTTTTTTTAAACCCAATGTGCATTAATACGAAGACCTACACTTTCCCCCGCTGCTGTTAAATTAGCATGCCTGTAGAAGTGAATGGAGAGGCTCATGAGTCTATGGAAGCTGTATGGGGCATGTATTAACTTAGATCAGGGCTCACTTTACAGCAGGTGGCAAATCCTAGACATGATGTCATAAGATACACCCCATGCAGCCCCACTGGCTCCTGCTTATCAGTGGGGCAGGAATAGGTGTGTCTATGCAGTATCATTTCTTTTCTTTTGTTTTGTGCCTTCCAGCACAGAGATAACAACATTCTGAAAAGGTGACCAGGACTCAGTGCTATTCCACAATTTACAAGTACATTGTGTATTTTATTGCTGTGGAGCTCTGTGACACTGTGCATTACTGTGAGCTTTATTGCTGTGGATGGAGGTTGGGGGGACTGATGCTGATGGGGCATGTTAGGGAAGGAGAGAAAAGGGGATTGATGGCGGCGTAAGGGAGGGCATGTCAGGGAGGGAGAGCTCATGCTGCAGGCAGCGAGAGCTCATGCTGCAGGGAGCATGTCAGGGAAGGAGTGAGGGGGGTTAGTTCCATGAGCTATGTTATGGCTCCTTGATTTATTTTCAGAGACTGCCCAAGTGTAAGTGAGGCCCTGCGCTTCACCTACATGCAGTATTTACCAAAAAAGTGTTTGAGTGATATTTTGTACTGCAGTCTGTCTCTTTTATTGACGTGTGTCAGGTGAGCTCCCATTAGAAAGTCTTGCCAAATACACAGTGGATATTTTGTTAACTAAGATTTGTGGGTCGCGGGTGAGATGTTGAAATATATATCCAGGGCTTGACATATTTGTAGAAGCCTCACAGATGAGAAATGAGTCTGGAAAATTGTTTTACAAAGAGCTGCATGGGAATAAATACATTTTAAAAAGTTAGAAAGCCAGCTTAGCGCTTTTAGGAGCCCTAGCTCATGTCAATTGCGAAGAACTCTCTATATATCCATATTACAAAATGAGATTACCTTATGGTGATGTTTTCACTGTTTCTTACTTTTGTTGCCACTGTTTTGAATCATTGCCAGAATAGGAATGTAATGTACCTGAACAACTGTTTGAAAGTGGACTTGTCTTTTTGTAGAAACAAGATGGTAGAGTATTTGACTGACTGGGTAATGGGAACATCTAATCAAGCCGCAGATGAAGATGTGAAATGTCTGACGAGGTATTTAACTTTTATTGCCCTTTTTATTTAAAGTTCTATTTTCACACATTGTAAATGTTTGAGGAGTAAAATAATTAAAATTCAGTTTGATGCTGTTTTTCATGGTGGAATTAAATCAGATTTTTAATTTAAATCAATTTAATTTTAAGGAGATGCTATCTAAAGATAGTTTTCTATTTAAGATACATTATAGTTCAAAGTCTATTCAGCATGAAATAGAGCTTAGTTATGTAGCATGAGGCTGTATATTCATGTTATAGTTACATTTTTCCTAAACTAATTCCATGAATCCACACTGAGATAACATGCACTTTCTCACAGTAAAAGTTGTAAAAAATTAAACAAAGTTCAGGAAAATACATTAATCCTATTGTTGCCCTTCAAATCTATTTACAAACAAAGACACGTTACCACTTCAGTTAATAAACATTGACATTTAAGCAAATTAAAGAATATGTAACTATGTAATGTTATTCTAGTTAAATAAAACTATTTAGGGAGTTCTCCAAATATGTGTGATCAATCTATTAAACTAGAATCAGTTCTGATATAGCTGTTTTACTAATCTAACATGTTATTGTATATATGAACTCTTCATCTGGTGGTAAATATTAAAGATTAAAGCTACCAGCAAGAATAAGTCTATACATTTAAAAATCATGATTTAAATCAAATTTCCACTTGCTGCTAGCTCAAAATGCATGTATTTACAAACAAAAATAATTTGAGGACACTAGTGTTGCACCCCAGCATTAGGATATGGGTTGGGTTTAAGGTACCCTGAACCATGAGTTATTTAGGTAACGTGGTAACCTTGATTAAGTACTAACAAAACACTTGCGGGGTGGACTTCCTCCAAAGTCCAGTAAAACATAGCTTTTATTAAACTATTGTTAAAAAAAAATAATATTTAAAGTGAAGAAGAAAGGAAAGGGATGCTACTATCTGATGACTTTTTAGGGGACTGTGATGCACAACAGCATCCCCTTCCTTTCTTCTTACTAACAAAAGGATGACATTGTATTTAACCACCCTAACGATGACATGATGTATACGTACAGCAAGGGCCTTTAAGGGTGCCAAAGCTGATCAAGAATTGCCTCTGGTGATTAGATGGTAGTGCCGTGATGCCTCCATGAGGAGGCATCAGGCAACACCGAAAATTTCCTCCCCGGCACATAAAATCACCCTTCAAAGAAAAGTATGTGTTCCACTGGAAAAGCTGCGCCATACCAGAAATGGTGCTGCCTTGTTGTGGGCGAGGGCTTTGGAAGTGGCTTATCTCCGCTTCCTTCGCTCTGTTGTAGGGGATAAACTGCCCCTATTGGCAGTCTGCAATATTACAACAACAAAAAAGCAAGTGTTTAAAATCTAGGGTAAGAGTTAGAATAAGGGTCAGAATTCGGGTTGTTTCGATCATCAGTGATTGGAGTCAAAAGATTATGGTAGGGAAAAATTGTTAGAGGTAAAAATAATGCTACATTAGGTTATTGCCCTATATAAAACGTGTAAAAAACAAAACCGAAAACATGTAAACCTGGCATATTTCTAAACTCAGGACAAATATTAGAAACTATTTAGATGGGGTATTATTTACTAATTGTAATTGTGTAAGATTTTCCAGATCAAAGTTAGAATTAGGGTTTTTTTTCCCTTAAATTTTTCATCATATTTTATGATTTTGTTTGATAGTAAATTACAAGATATGAAAATAAGGGTATCTTAAGAAAGATACGTATGGCGATAAACGGTATATAATATGTGTGGGTATATTAAAAAGAGAAAAAATAAAATAACAGCTAAACACAAATATTGCAGAAATGTAAAAACAGCCTCCGTCCTTAATGGGTTAAATGAATAGAGAATGTTCCGCTTTACATCCTAGTTCATATAGGGAGGTGAGTAGAATTAATGTAGTAGACATGCATTGCAAATCTCAGATTATAGACCTAAACAACAGTGCAATGACTTGTTACATTTTCAAGCTTTGCATTTCACTGATATGTATACATTGGTCTTTAACAGTCAATGTAAGCAGTGGTTACTGTGTTCATAATAAAAAATAATTTTAAAGTTTGGGCAATATGTTAATACCAGATGGTTTGTTTTGTTGTATTGTAGAGATCTGGATCAAGCTAGCATGGAGGCTGTGGTTTCCCTTCTTGCTGGTCTACCATTACAACCTGAAGAAGGAGATGGGGTAGAATTAATGGAAGCTAAATCCCAGCTATTCCTCAAGTAAGTTTACTCTGCCACCTCCATCAACAGACATATACGGATCTACTCAATGTAAGACAATCTGGCCAAAATTCAACTGCTCGATATCATGGATTTCGGGACCAAATCAGCTTTTCAGGCCGTTTGGAAACCGAAACATCAGAAGGATTCAGATCAAACCAATTTTGCGATGTAAAGCATAGATTATCGCCTACCTAATATGCACCATCCCATCACCCTGAATTCTGGAGACATACACAAAATATGTATAAGCATAAATGCATTGTTAACTAAAAAAAATCTTTATTTTATGTATTTAATTTATAGTATTTTTTTTAATTATTATAGCCCCTGAAATAAGCCATAGCTCTCTGACAACTACATCTAACTGCTTTTTTACTTTGCTTAAAATTAAATATAATAAAAGAAATGTCATTGTAATGTCCCTTTGGGAGCGGTTAAATTAAAGTTGTCCAATACACTTATCAGGTGTGGGCATTGTCAATGTGGTAAATTATCATAAACATGACCACATTTTCTTTTTACTTTAGATATTTCACCCTATTTATGAACTTGCTAAATGACTGCAGTGAAGTTGAAGATGATGGTACCCAGACTGGTGGCAGGAAGAGAGGGATGTCTCGGAGACTGGCTTCCTTACGGCACTGTACTGTTCTAGCCATGTCTAACCTCCTAAATGCCAATGTGGATAGTGGCCTTATGCACTCAATAGGTGAGGTGACATGTAGTTGCACAAAGAATAATAAAAAATTTTAAAAAAAATAGTATGTTCTGTGGCTGCTTTATTGTATTGAGCTTCATGTTTCTACTTATTTTGAGTTTAGGTCTGGGTTATCATAAAGATTTACAGACGAGAGCCACATTCATGGAAGTCCTCACCAAAATTTTGCAACAGGGAACAGAGTTTGACACATTAGCAGAAACTGTGTTAGCCGATCGTTTCGAACGACTGGTGGAATTGGTCACCATGATGGGAGATCAAGGAGAATTGCCCATTGCTATGGCTTTGGCCAACGTGGTTCCTTGTTCGCAATGGGTAAGTGACTGTTTTTAGATATATTAATTATTGGAATCTTCACTTTTTGTCTTTAATTGGAGATTAGTTGTGTAACATTCTTCCATAATCTTAATTGTTATTTTTCAAATAGCTCAGACACCGGTTTCCCTCAATCTAAGCATTTGCTTGTAATTCTGCTAACACCATGTAAAAATCATACTCCCAACAGAGTTTAGGTTACAGCTTCCCATCCCTTTTCACTGTAGCTTGCTCTCCCCAACCCTTAAATGGTTAATAATTTAATGTGTTCCACGGGTACCTGTAATACGTTTTGTATTTACCTCACATTCATTTCTTTGTAGGATGAACTTGCCCGTGTCCTTGTCACACTGTTTGATTCAAGACATCTCCTGTACCAGCTCCTGTGGAACATGTTTTCGAAGGAAGTGGAGCTTGCAGACTCTATGCAGACACTCTTTAGGGGGAACAGCCTGGCTAGTAAAATCATGACATTCTGTTTTAAGGTGAATGTTTTTCAAGTACCGGGTGTTGTTGCCAAAGAGGAGCAATTCATCTGATGCATGGATTATTAAAAGATAAAATGCCACATATCTCTGTTTAAACGTCTGATTACTTTGTAAATGTGTTTTGTAAATGATATTTTGTATGGGCCTTGGGAAAATGTTGGACTTTTTAATGATACAAAAATGCGATAAACTGTAAACACTTGGGAACCTTTGATGTATAAAACGGTACTCAAACTCACCACACACATTAAATATGCACATTTCCACTTGTGAATTGCTCTTTACAGTGATACTTGATCAACTTGCTTTTAGGTATTGCCGTAAATCCTGTTTTCATCTGTTTGTGTTTTCTATAGGTGTATGGTGCCACGTATCTACAGAAACTCTTAGAACCCTTGCTAAGAACAATCATTACTTCTCCTGAGTGGCAGCATGTCAGCTTTGAGGTCGACTCTACGAGGTTTGCTACTCTTTCCTATGCATGTAAACACCCTTAATTAATAGGCTACACTGTTATAATACAGTGAGCTATGTTTCAGATAGTAGGAATCGAAACCTATGGGCACTTTTCCAGAATTTAAGGGATTCAATGTCAGTTTAAAAGTAATATAATTCATCTCGTGATTACTCCAGTATGAAAGTAGATTTTGTTAAATTTAAACATGAAATAAGAATATTGCATTCCCAAGATTACCTTTTCAATCAGGTTGCTAAGCAATTTACATGTGACCTCCAAACACATATGGTACATCTTAAAGCAGCTCGGGGCTCAGAACTCTCCCAATCTCTTTAAAAATAACTAAAATGTGGTTCTCAGGTTCTGTCAAAGCACAGAAAGTTATTTTACACACGCACACATATGTATAAGTGATCGGTGTGTTAATGTTCTAAAATTCCAAACTTTTAAAACGTTTAATAAAATATCCTTGTTCTGCTAATTATATCACTTTTTAATTAATGTTTCTCTCAGGTTTCATTTAGAAGATATCACTAGGGATATTGGGTTTGAAACCAAGCAGTGGGAGTATTGTAATGCTCAAAATGCTCTTTTATTGGTCTTTCAAACTGCCAATCGGACATTATAAGTCTTTGCTAATGCTTCTATTGGACAGTCAGATTGTATGATCACTCCCACAAGCGTGCACTGGAGAAGTCTCATTAAACTTGATTTCTTACCTAATGTGTCGATCATCTCTTAGAAACAAAATATGATAGAAAGTTTGCAGAAAATGTCAGTAGTGTTAAAATGGTTTAAAAATCCCTCTTGAAAACTGCAGTCACATAAAACTGTGTTTAAGCATTTGCTAATTGATTTCTTGGTGTTGAGTAAGTTTCTTTCACTAGAGCAAAAGTATATAGATCAAGGAGTGTGGTGTCCTAAATTCAGCTGCTGTGACTTTTATTAAATGTAATGGAATCTGCGGCACCCAAAATAAAGTAATTTTATAGCACATTATCTGTGGAATGTAAAAATGTATTTTTTTTCGCAATTGGGATTGTAATTGTGTTTTTGAAGGTTGGATGCCGTGGAAGTCCTAGAAGACAACCAGCGCTGGCTCCTACAGATGACGGAGAAGTTCTTCCTTGCTATTGTAAACTCCACCCATGAATTTCCTAGCCAGCTCCGCAGTGTATGCCATTGTCTGTACCAGGTATGTTCAAAAGTAGACATGTAAGAGCGCTGCAATGATTAATGTGCCAGACTTTGTTACATAAATTATTTGACTCTTTTGCCACTACCAGATCTACCATACTTGTCCGAAAATAAATTACCAAGAAAGAATAATGGATAATATTCATTAAATCAAGTAAAGCATTTTTAGAATAGTGTCTTGATGGCCACCCTAGCTATACAGCAGATTATCAAACCACAATCTTCCATATAGCATCATATCACCCATTACCCGTCTCACTACTAGACAAATGAGTAATCAAATGCTCTGTTAAAGAGAGATAGGAAGGAACAATACACCTCGTAAAATGTGCTGTTTATAAACTGCACTGTAACAAAAAACCTCTTACTTCAGCAGCGTTAATAAGAAATCAAGATTTACAATTTGCTATGTATTTATTTGTAGTGTGTGATTGTTCTTTCAGTACCTAACTGGACAATTCCAGTCCCTGAATTTCAATGTTTTAACACCAAGTCCTCTATATATTGTATCTCACATGTTCCATTTCACTACACAACTTTTTATACTAGATGTAAAATAAAGTGTTTTGTAATCCCCATAAATGAGGAGAGCTTGATAATGGCTAGGATCAACTACACCTGCCCATTGTGCAGCCCTGCCATACTCTCATTGCATTTGTTTGTGCTCAAATGGTTAAATACCACGGTTAGACCTCTTCCCATGTTTTATGTAATTTCCCTTTGTTATAATAACTTCTCCCAGGGCATTGTGAGACTAGAATGTCTTAAAGCACATCTCTAATGTATTCGAGAATCCTTCTTAAAAGCACATAAAGCTGGCTACTTCTTTGAACTTATGCATGCTTGGGGTGATGTGTTCTAGCTGCAATCTGTAGTTTTAGGAATGGTCCAGGCAGATTCTTTGTTTTGTTGTTTTTTTACTCTTAAGTTCTGTAATCTTTGTGTAGATTTATTACATACAACTTAATTTTCGTCAATGATTTAATTTAAAGTAAGAATAAAGCATTTTATTTGCTTTTGCAAAAGTGAAACAAATCAGCATTTTATTCTTCCTTTCCTGTTTTACAAAATGTATTAATGAGAAACCAATAGCACTTGTTTTCCCGCCTTTACAAATTCCATGTTTTCAATGCATAAACACGGTCAGCACGGGAAACAGAGCCATTAGTTTCCTTGTGTAGAGAGGGGTTTAATGTATTCCATTTTGGGGTCTTTTTCACTAAACCATGAACTGTGTTAAACTGACAAAGGAATTGCAACACTGAAAAAAACAAAAATAATATATAAATCACCCAGTTAAGTGACTAGACAAATCTGCTCATAACTTCTAGTGTCTCAAACAAGACAAAGGTTACATCATGGGATATATAGGAAAGTGCTCTAACACCATGTATGTAAATTGTAAAGAAATGTAAAACACTTATCTTTTAAAGAATGTTAGGCTACAAATGGCTCAGGTACAAATAATAAAACTAAAACATATAAAAATTATATGGTGTAGTAATGCATGACCAATAAAATACCTTACATAAAATAATCTAGTTAGATACTTTTTGTATGTGTTTGTGTTTTGTGAGGGGTAAAGTACACAAAAAATGCTTTATAAAGATAGATATGGCATCACAAGAAAGCCTTATATAGGGAAGTCAATATATAATATGTATGAGGACACTAAACTTGAAAGAGAAAATTACAATACTGGTTGTTTTTTTAACTAACATCGCTATGTAGAGGGAAAAAATAACTTTGTAAGTTGAAAAAATATTTTATCAGACTTGGTTAAAATAAGTTTCTTATTTTGTCAGCGTCTTTTACTTAGCAACATTTATAAGTAGATTGCCACATCCAGAATATATTTTTTTTTAATAGTTTTTCATAATGGTTTCTTTGCATGAGGAATGATGAGCTGAGTGGAAACCAATCCCTCTTTGGATATGTAAAATAAACCTGATAACTAGTTCTCGTAACCATCTTTCCCATCAAGGAATTGTTTTCTGAAAGTCTTGCACTCTTTAGGTTGATCTTTGATGATTTGAGTCAATATTTATTCAGTCCCTTAATTATGTTCATTCACTAGAATCGGCCCATCTGCCTTTATATTTCATTTGAACCTTCTAATTTTAAATTGTCAGCAAAATACAAATCGGATGCACACAATGCTTCACACCAGATCCATTTCATGTATTCCCTTTGTGGGAATACTGTGTGAAAATATATCGCTGTTTCATTAGCTTGAATCCTGCTCCTTACTCTGCTCCCTGGAGAAGGTTTCACTGATCAGAACTTGATATCCTGTTAAAAGTAAGTGAGCTCCTCTGTAGAGATTTGGTAAGATACATTCTTCTTCATAATACTAATAATGATGTTTAGCCAGGAAACGTTTCCAACCCATTTTCTAGAATGTTTTGGGGATGTTACCAATTTCCAATATACATCTCATGGTACCAAGTTTAATATTACTAAGTTGAGTTACTTTACCTTTTCCTTAAAATCATACAGATTTTTTTTAAAGATCGTTGTTCTTGTTTTTTTAGTTACATAAAGGATGTCACCAAATATATTAAATCACTCCATTTTCTCAGCCGAAAAATTACTAAATATCTCCCAATCTCCATCAAGAAGTGAATGTATCAGAATTACCTGATCGATATTTATAACATTGGTTGTGAACAGGGCCGGTGCAAGGATTTTCGTCTACACAGGCGAAGGTGCATTTTGGTGCCCCCCTGCTCTGATCCGCCACGCCTCCCACACCATTAAGCCTCCTTACATTATATATATATATATATATATATATCTATATATATATATCTATATATATATATATATATATATATATATGTATAGTGTAGAAAATAAATACATCTAAATATTCAACTCGCATGCTCTAAATGTGTCACACACTGAAACCCTTAAACACAAAGACACCCTTGCAGTCACACACACAGACACCCTTACCACTTACACACACACACACACAGTTACACCAATTCACACATAACCGGAGACACACTATTTTGCCACTCAATATGCCAGTATTTAGCCCAGGGGTCCTTAAACTTTTTAAACAGGGGGCCAGTTCACTGTCCCTCAGACCGTTGGAGGGCCGGACTATAGTAAAAACAAAAACTATGAACAAATTCCTATGCACACTGAATATATCTTATTTTGAAGTGAAGAAACAAAATGGGAACAAATACAATATTTAAAATGAAGTAAAGTTAAATCAACAAACTTACCAGTATTTCAATGGGAATATTATGCCAGTCAGAGCCCAGTAATATTATGCCAGTCAGAGCCCAGTAATATTATGCCAGTCAGATGCCCAGGAATATTATGCCATTCAGATGCCCAGGAATATGCCATTCAGATGCCCAGGAATATTATGCCATTCAGATGCCCAGGAATATTATGCCATTCAGATGCCCAGGAACATTATGCCAGTCAGAGCCCAGTAATATTATGCCAGTCAGAGCCCAGGAATAGTGTGCCAGTCAGATGCCCAGTAATATTATGCCATTCACATGCCCAGGAATATTATGCCAGTCAGATGCCCAGGAATATTATGCCATTCACATGCCCAGGAATATGCCATTCAGATGCCCAGGAATATTATGCCATTCAGATGCCCAGGAACATTATGCCAGTCAGAGCCCAGTAATATTATGCCAGTCAGAGCCCAGGAATAGTGTGCCAGTCAGATGCCCAGGAATATTATGCCAGTCAGATTCCCAGGAATATTATGCCAGTTAGATGCCCAGGAATATTATGCCAGTCAGATTCCCAGGAATATTATGCCAGTTAGATGCCCAGGAATATTATGCCAGTCAGATTCCCAGGAATATTATGCCAGTTAGATGCCCAGGAATATTATGCCAGTTAGATGCCCAGGAATATTATGCCAGTCAGATTCCCAGGAATATTATGCCAGTTAGATGCCCAGGAATATTATGCCAGTTAGATGACCAGGAATATTATGCCAGTCAGATTCCCAGGAATATTATGCCAGTTAGATGCCCAGGAATATTATGCCAGTCAGATTCCCAGGAATATTATGCCATTCAGATGCCCAGGAATATTATGCCAGTTAGATGCCCAGGAATATTATGCCAATTAGATGCCCAGGAATATTATGCCAGTCAGATTCCCAGGAATATTATGCCAGTCAGATGCCCTGGAATATGATGCCAGTCAGATGCCCAGGAATATTGTGCCAGTCAGAGCCCAAGAATATTATGCCATTCAGATTCCCAGGAATATTATGCCAGTTAGATGCCCAGGAATATTATGCCAGTCAGATGCCCAGGAATATTATGCCAGTCAGATTCCCAGGAATATTATGCCAGTTAGATGCCCAGGAATATTATGCCAGTCAGATTCCCAGGAATATTATGCCAGTTAGATGCCCAGGAATATTATGCCAGTCAGATTCCCAGGAATATTATGCCAGTTAGATGCCCAGGAATATTATGCCAGTCAGATTCCCAGGAATATTATGCCAGTTAGATGCCCAGGAATATTATGCCAGTCAGATTCCCAGGAATATTTTGCCAGTTAGATGCCCAGGAATATTATGCCAGTTAGTTGCCCAGGAATATTATGCCAGTCAGATTCCCAGGAATATTATGCCAGTTAGATGCCCAGGAATATTATGCCAGTCAGATTCCCAGGAATATTATGCCATTCAGATGCCCAGGAATATTATGCCAGTTAGATGCCCAGGAATATTATGCCAGTTAGATGCCCAGGAATATTATGCCAGTCAGATTCCCAGGAATATTATGCCAGTTAGATGCCCAGGAATATTATGCCAGTCAGATTCCCAGGAATATAATGCCAGTCAGATGCCCTGGAATATGATGCCAGTCAGATGCCCAGGAATATTGTGCCAGTCAGAGCCCAAGAATATTATGCCATTCAGATTCCCAGGAATATTATGCCAGTTAGATGCCCAGGAATATTATGCCAGTCAGATGCCCAGGAATATTATGCCAGTCAGATTCCCAGGAATATTATGCCAGTCAGATTCCCAGGAATATTATGCCAGTTAAATGCCCAGGAATATTATGCCAGTCAGATTCCCAGGAATATTATGCCAGTTAGATGCCCAGGAATATTATGCCAGTCAGATTCCCAGGAATATTATGCCAGTTAGATGCCCAGGAATATTATGCCAGTCAGATTCCCAGGAATATTATGCCAGTTAGATGCCCAGGAATATTATGCCAGTTAGATGCCCAGGAATATTATGTCAGTCAGATTCCCAGGAATATTATGCCAGTTAGATGCCCAGGAATATTATGCCAGTCAGATTCCCAGGAATATTATGCCGTTCAGATGCCCAGGAATATTATGCCAGTTAGATGCCCAGGAATATTATGCCAGTTAGATGCCCAGGAATATTATGCCAGTCAGAGCCCAGGAATATTATGCCAGTCAGATTCCCAGGAATATTATGCCAGTCAGATTCCCAGGAATATTATGCCAGTCAGATGCCCTGGAATATGATGCCAGTCAGATGCCCAGGAATATTGTGCCAGTCAGAGCCCAAGAATATTATGCCATTCAGATGCCCAGGAATTGCTCATTAAACCTCCCTCCTCCCCCCTTACCCAGACCCCAGTACTTTACCTTTAAAGTTTCAACACACTTTATTGAATGCGCACGGCCTGAGGGGAACGCACAGCGCTTCCCTCTCAGTGACGGACATGAACAGCAGCATGGAGGTAAGTACTGGAGTCTGGGGGAGCGGGCGATTTTCCCGCCCCCCCATTGGTGCGCCCTAAGGCAGCCGCCTGTGCTGCCTTACGGTAGCGCCGGTCCTGGTTGTGAAATCCAGATCTCTACGAACAGTCTCTATAAAACTTCCTTTATGAGTGTACCCACAGCACAGTTGTTAAAATGAATTTTGTTAAGTACAAAATCTTCAAAACATGTATACAATGGACAGTGCAATTATTCAACGAGCTACCATCTTGTACTCTTGAAGTGACAAATAACAGAGGGGAATGCATATAATCTCTATTTTACAATCAGTGCTTGTGCTATGAATGTATAGCAATAATACATTAGCCATTTCGTCTCACACTGATTAAATATGTTGGCGTTTTAATTACAAATCAGGTTGTATTGTATGTTTATATGCATTGAGTATTCAGTAACCCCTTCATGCTGTCCTAAGTTACAGGGTTCAAATGCCTTTAGGATGGCCTTTAACAGATCTCGGCCCCCTTCGGTGAGCTATGTTTTAGATCCCGCTGTTGGGATCTGTAGCACAATCCCACCTGTCTAACAGAGGCAATTGTGACGAGTTTGGCGCACATGCGCAACATCACATATAATTTTCGACTGGGTTCTGCGTGATTGGGGCCAGGAACTCTAAATACTGTTTTTGTGCTTTCAGCTTTAAGGACAGAAGTACCGTGCCAGCATTAAGGGGTTAAACAGCATAATGAAGGATGTATTATTCATACAAGATTGTACCAACTAGTCTAGAGTTTTGTACATGCACACGTATCCGGTCAGGCTCACAATTAAACGGGTCACGCAACCAGGATGCTTAAAATTGAAGTTTTGTTGGAAATATTACAGTTCCAATATTTTACTAATTTTAACAATATTTATAGAAATGAAACTGGCTTTTCAAAATATCACCCATTATGTTTCACCTAGTTATGGAGGTCAGGTAGAATTTTCCATACCGTTATTTTCACATATCTGATAAATAAAGTTGTGGAAATACAATACCCGCAGTCTGAAATTGCATGTTTGTCTCCCAAAGTTGATTCGTAAGCAATTCAGTTCCCAGAGGTTAGATATAGTTTAGCTGACCATTAGAAAAAAAAACAAAAAAAACCCCAGACAGACTTCCTAAGACAAAGTATGGAAATTTGAGTAGGGTTTCCTGTGTGATGAATTTTACATGAATTGTCTGTGCTAAATAGTATCATCCTGCCATGAAATCCAATCTCGCACAGAAATTCAAATTCTATGCATAGAAAGAAAATGTATGTTAATGTAATAAAATAAAACTGCTAATTACAGTAGCAGATTTTATACTTTATTCTGTAAAACACTGCATTGCAACCCCCTTCTTACTGTTACATATAGAAAGGCTTTAAAAATACTATTCCTTGTGTTTAAAACATTGGGCAAATAGAAAGGATCTTGCTGTCTTTTAAAGGGGCAGATCCAACTACACTGTCTGAAAATATTTTAAAGAAGTACTATCAAATGAAACAGGTTTGAGATATCATCTGTTTTTTTTTAAATCTCTATATAAAGTTTAAAGTTATTGCTGTTCCTAAAACTGTCCTGCCCATCGTCTTCCCAAGCCCCCTCCTTCTTGTGCTGCATCACCGCACACAGAACTGGGTAAAGCCATACCTTCCTTTATTCCAGGCTCTTGAAACAGCCGAGTTCAGGAGAGAGATTAGTTTCACTATAATGGCTAATCACGGCCCTTTCTCAATGCTGTATCCTGTGTACTTCCTCACATAGATTTTAGAGGCCCCGTGAAATAATTTTCAAAATAAATAATATTTTTTAAAACAAAAATAAGTGAATTTTCACATGCATATACCATGTGCAAGATACAGAAAATAAGCTAGATGGGAACTGCCTTTTTAAGAGATTTGTGTTTTGATTATTCACAGTTTGTTTACTCTTGTCATATGATTCCATGCATATGCTAGAAAGTGTGTTGTAACAAACTAAATGAGTATGGTATGATGCAGTGAATAATGTGAAGCGAAAACATTATACAAATTTACAATAACGCTACTAAGTTTATTGATCCTTTTTCAGTATGATACTTATACATGTGCTCATGGATTCAACTTGGTGGAGTTTTTTGATATGAAATAAATGTAGCCAGAAATAGTAGAAATGATTTGGAATAAACCTTTCTGTAAAAAAAAACCCCACAAACAATAAAAACACTGTTCTGGCTGTATAAAAAGGATAAGAAAATCATGAATCAGTGGTTTGTATTTCATTACCTGGTATGTGTTACATCCTATTGTGTAAAAATCTATGTGCGAGTCCACATTGTAGTTTGTAGTTTGTGGTTGTTGTTTTTTAGTTTTGTTTTGGGTTGTTTTTTTTTTTTGTTTTTTTTTTGCTATGTGTAGTTGGTGCTGTGACTTGTTTGTGCTCATCTCTGTCCTGTAGGCAACTTGCCATTCCCTACTGAGTAAAGCTACCGTAAAAGAAAAAAAGGAAAACAAAAAATCAGTAAGTTTGAAGAACTTTCTATTAGCGATTTTGTTTCGTCCCAAAAAAAGAAACCCCACCAAAAATTTAATTTTTTTAAATAGAAGATCTTTTATTTATTTTTTCTTTTAAGATATATATATATTTTATTTATTTTTTTGCTATTAAACATCTTCACTTCAGCCTATCAGTCCTTCACTATCAAAATCATTCTACTAATTCTGGCACAGAATAGCTTTCATTTCAATTAACACACTGGATTTCTGTTATACTTTGTGTAACTATTTGATGTGGAAAAATGCACTTTTTTGTGTTGGCTTTACTGCTTTATTCACAGTATTCAATGGGGGGTATTGCAAAGTGTTTTAGACACCAGGGCACGCTAGGTCTGCTTCTTTCTAGATGCTTGGGGTTGGTAGTCCATCGTTTTCTCTAGAAGAGGGGAGTCTATATCTCAGTAAAAGATCTTTGGCTTTACAAATCTTCCCTGGCCTGGCCAGGCATGTTTTCATCACTTGAGGTAAAAAAGGTAAGTACATTTGTATATAAAACCTACTGTGTGTAATTCGTGTAAAGGTTATTTTTGAAATTAATGTACAAAATATATTTAATCTTAAAGGGACAGTCTAGTCCCCAAACTCACTTAGGTGCATTTTGAAGACTACTGCTTGTATAGTGCACAGACTTTTTTCCAGTGTGATTTGATGCAGGCACATATTTATATTTTACCTCAGCTCTCCCCTAGTGATTACTCTGCATGTATACTAAAGGTGCTGTGATCATATAGTCACTTTGTGTGCTGCTGGAATACAATGCATTATGTGGAATCTAAGTGACCATGCTCTTGTACACAGTAGGATCTCTTAACAGTACAACACACTGTCTGATGACATCACTAGAGAGACAGGATATTCCATGCATGACATTTTCATGAAGGAAAAAAAAAAAGTAAACTGATATTTACTCAGCTAGTGTGGGCAGTACTGGTTTCTTGCAAACTGCTGTAATTTCATCAATTCATCTAACTGTACATTTTTTTAATTTTAAGCAATGCAAAATGTAAAGCATACATTTAAAAGTACTTTTAAAGCACATTAATATGCATAAACATTTAGAAGATGATGCATTCTGGGCACCAGACAGAACCTTTAATAGCTTTCATTCTGCTCAGTTACACTTAATTAAGTTGGTTCAGAGGCTTGAATTTTTACATTTTATGTAGTTTAATCCTTGGGTATGGACCTCTGAATGCAAACTACCCTAATTGTAAGCTGTGATTATGTTACTATACGAACAGGGTTCTTTTACACAACTTGATTACAAACCATACATATTGAATTAATGCAGCAGAATGTTGGGTCATTAAATCAATCATGTTGAATAAAATAATAGTCTTCCTATAATGTCAGATTTCGTCAGTTACAGCACTTTGATGTGGGGATGCTTTGTTAATGTGTTGGGTATTTCCACTAACTGCATTATACCTGCCTGTACTCAGATCTGGATATGAAACCTAACGTATATGTAAGGATAAGTTACATGAAGTACACCGTATTTACTTGTTTTGATGTACTTTTAACTGCAACTGCACTGCTACTATGACGCAAGTCAGCATCCCCAATTCCTTCTTGCACATGCTTAGAATTATTGTATGTTTGTGTTTTGCAGGTTGTGAGTCAGAGGTTTCCACAGAACAGCATTGGTGCAGTAGGAAGTGCCATGTTCCTCAGATTTATCAATCCTGCTATTGTGTCTCCATATGAAGCAGGAATACTGGATAAAAAGCCGCCACCAAGGATTGAACGTGGATTGAAGTTAATGTCCAAGGTAATGAATTTATGTACACATTCTAATAATTTACTATATTTTGTTAAATACACTTCTTTTTAAAGCAGGTAGCTGCTAAATAATTTCTTCACCTGGATAAGTTCATTGACAGGAGAGCAAGGATGGTACAGTTATTCATCTCTTATAATCAATTATTACCTCTTTATTTATATATTTGGGAGGTGGGACTGTTAAATGGAACACTAAGCATAAGAAACATGTGTTTCCTTTATCCTACCTCATTCTACATCATGTAAAGCAGCATACAAATGCTTACACACACCTTTAATATAGGTCCTCAAACCCTCCCCAACAAAAACCCCAGAAAAAAACTCTGACCAGTGCGATGTCAGAGCCATAAGAATCACAGAACGGGCATGCACGTGGTTAACTGTAATTAAATGAATACATTACAATACAATGTATTTATTAAAAAACTTTAAAAATGCAAAAATAAAATAAAATTGTAAAAAACAAAACAGGATGTACAGGATATTTTTTATGTATTGATTTTTTTTTACTTCCAGGTCACTCTCTGTGCGTCACTATAATAACTTGAAGCACAGGGAGTGAATTAGAGACAAAGTCAGTGTGTGAACAAATTGACTTTGCCATGTAATTTGCATGTTTTCGCGGTGATCACATGGTCGGAAACGTGTTGATGGGGTCCAGGAACTTTGCTTTGGGTGCGAGGGTCCATTTCAGACCGTCTGGCAGAGCGCACCGCCAGCTAGACTGCAAGGTCGCTAATGCCGTGGCTCTAAACTCGTCATAAGGTCGTGAAGGTGTTAATCTTAATAACCACCATCTCTATTGTTATGATCTTTGTTGCCAGTGAGATAGTAGAGTTAGTAAGTTAGTCAATAAATGAGTACCATTCAGTTGCATAATAACCTCTATAGCAGGGGTGTCCAAGTTTGTTCTGTAGTGGGCCACTTCACCATAAATGTATTTGTGCGTGGGCCGCATTCATGTTAAATATATATACATACACGTACATGCATACAGGTGTGTGTGTGTGAATATATATCTCACAGTAATGTGCAGTGTGTGAGCCGAAAGTCAATTGACATCCGTCTCATCGTTTCCGTAACTCTCGCAACGCGACGGGCAGAGCTTGCACCTGTCTCACTGTTCTCACCCGTCTGTGCACTGGCCTGTGGCCTGCACCATGCTGTTAAGGAAAGAGCTCCCTCAAACAGCAGTCATCGCATACCTCCCAACTGTCACATTTTGGGCGGTGCACCAAGTTTTTGGTGCTCTGTCCCGTCCAGGGCCGATCCTAAAACGGGACAGTTTGGAGGTGTGTACACTGAGTCACACTTACATACACACCGAGTCAAACTTCTACACACAGACATTATTTTTTCTTCTTTTTTTTTTTTCTTTTCAAGAAAAAAAAACACGTTATGTTGTTGTTTATGATCTTTTAGGTCATCATTAACCCCTTAAGCTCCAGATATTTTTTGGATCTTGTAATGAAATTTTCCTCTCTGTCATTTAACGCACCCATACAAGTTATATGTTGTTTTTTTAAAGGTCAGTTAGAGCTTTCTTTTGATACCCTATACATAAAAATAATCTACAATTTAGTATTAAAAAACACATATAAAAGGGGAAAATGTATTTACCCAATAATATTCTACACAACTAGTACAACACTAACCCACTTATCCCAACTAACTAACTAAAAAAAATATAACCCCCCCCCCCCCCCCCAAAAAAAATGGAAAAAAAAAAACAGTGCAACTTTTGATTCTATTAAAGCAAGAGTTTAAAAACACATCAGTGCCACTTTAGCCCTGCTGTTGTTCGATGCTGAGAGGAATCACAAAAAATGAAAGGGTAACATTTGTCACCGATCTCTGCATCCCTAAATGCTACTTTGGCATTACAGGCTGTGTGTAAAATCATACTGTATCTAGGTGTGAAGATATATTCTTGAAAACCGTTACCTAGCCAGTGTTTTTCCATCTGTAAATATGCACTTAACCCTGCAAGAAGAATCATCCATCGAGCCCGATATGCTTCTTGTATTTGAATATTGGTTTGACAAGCAGAATGTCTTTCTAACACTGGTCATTTCACTCTCAGATACTTCAGAGTATTGCTAATCACGTGTTGTTTACTAAAGAGGAGCACATGCGACCTTTCAATGAATTTGTCAAAAGCAACTTTGATGCTGCACGGAGGTAAGACTATTACTGGATCAACATAAAATAATGTTTAGTGATTCGTTTTTTTGAAGAAATGTTGCATGGTGCGAATACAGACATTAATGTGGAATCACACAAGATGGGAATCTGACAGGTTTATGGTTCGTTTTAACTTTTATTTGTTTTGCCGTCATGGACAATTGCTATTCATGGACAAGCAATTGCTTCCGAAACAGAAAAAAAGTGGGTTGATTTGAATAATATTAAAATGCATAGAACTCACAGCACTGTTTAACTTCATAAAGATCTGTGAAAGATTACAAAATAGATATTTATTACAAGAACATAGAGTGGACTCCAACATATATATACATTATATATACACTGTGTGTAAATCAGGAGAAAATGATTTGGAGTCCATGAGAACGGTGAGTAGATTTTGACTTGATAGCAGAGCTCTCAGTCTGTTCGTGTTTCTTTGTAGCGTTGTACATACTTTTTTTTAAATTGTATTTTAGGTTCTTCTTTGATATTGCAAATAACTGCCCCCCAAGTGACACGGTTAATCACAGCCTCTCCTTCATTACTGATGGGAATGTACTAGCCTTACATCGGTTGCTCTGGAACAATCAGGAGAAAATTGGACAGTATCTTTCTAGTAACAGGTGAATTATTTTTAATGTAGATTGGCGTTTCTGCTAATCATTGTTTACTTACATTATTAGAGGAGCAGTCAACTTTAAGGTTCTTTCTGATGTTCATGTGAATTAGAAATGGTTAACGTGATACAATTTTGCATGCAGTGTTAGAACCACTTGTGCCACTATTTCCACAATGGTTTTACACATTCATTCCCAGAGCATGCTGGTAAAGGAAGGAAACAGGTAGCAGCATTCTAAGTGCCTTTGTGCAGTGGATATTTCTACTCATTATGCTGGATATCCCACTTTTAATTGCAAATTTTACCCAAGACTCCTTTTCAACACAAACTTAAAGTTCATAGTCATGCATATGATTGGACAGTGGAATTTGATTTTAATGAGTGCTTATTATCAGGCAAACTTGAACTTTCTACTACACATGTTTTATTCAGAATCATTTACACTACTTAGTGCAACTACTACAGTTGCATTAAAAGTGGCCTGTAATTCCACTACCTCAAAAACACTCCTCTCTAGCTTGCAAAGCTATGGTGGGTTTTATAATTCCACAGCACTGTTGTGCCATTTAGAGAAGTCAGGTATATCAGATGTTTTTGTTTTACATATACTTTGTTTTCAGTATGAAAACAGCACTGATAGCACATTTATGGAGTACTTTCTCAAATACAGGTGAACCTCACTTTAATCCACATACTATAACAAGGTCCAGTGGGAGCCACTGGAGCACTGCATTATAACAGGCTTTACTTGTATTAATATGCTATTTTCTTACCATGTGATGTTTTGGATTTTTTATTTAGGGATCACAAAGCTGTTGGAAGGCGGCCTTTTGACAAAATGGCAACTCTGCTTGCCTACTTGGGACCTCCAGAACACAAACCTGTGGCTGACACACATTGGTCAAGTCTGAACCTTACAAGCTCCAAGTTTGAGGAGTTCATGACGAGGTAATGAGGAGTCCCAAACCCAAGAATGGCCATGTATTTCCTGTCCGACGTTTCATGTATAGTGCAAACCTAATGACGACCATTTGTTTCAACAGGCACCAAGTACATGAAAAAGAAGAATTTAAAGCGCTAAAAACCCTAAATATATTTTACCAAGCAGGGACTTCAAAAGCTGGAAATCCTGTTTTTTATTACATTGCAAGACGGTAAGCAACATTTACAAACTATGAATGCTGGATCTTGTGTATTAACACTGATTAAAAATATTGTTTTTTTTCCTGTATTACTAAAAAATCCAAAGTCATTCAGCTTCATCCTTCATTTCAGTAGTATAAATCTGAAGAAATAATAAAAACAACACAATGAAGTTAATTCAACAGTCTTTCCAAGTGTGCAATGACCTATTAAAGTCATGTCACTTTTCGTGATTTAGCTTATTTACTTGGAGGAAGAAGACACTTTTTAAAGCAAGGGTTAAAGAAACAAAAACCTTGCAATTAAGTTTGATTGTCCTTTAAGTCTCTTAATATAATTAAGCTGATTTTATTGTAATCTGTTTTCCTGTGTTGATATTACATTACATTAACATTTATTTATATAGCAGAAATAATTTGCCTAGTGCTAGGTCCAAACATATGGGGGAAGGAACCACATACTAAGTTAGATCAAGTGGAACAGAGGTAGAGAACCCAAGACTAGGATAGTTCTTCACGACTGTTTCACTGCTGACAGTTCTGCGCGCCATTTTTAGCACTGAACTGTCAGCAGTGAAAGGCAACGCGGGCACTAGTAGTCCTAATACTAACACTAATACCCCTAATATTAACACTAATGTCCTAATACTCCACATGTATGCGATCCCTCCATGAACTGGCCATCGTGCGAGAGGTTGCGGTGAATCGGCTGCGTTTAAGCAGCCGCAAAGAACCGTCCCATCCCCGAGAGCCCTGCTTACAATCTAGGAGGCGTGGGGGACATGAGACACATGAGGGACTGAAGCAGTCGAAGGGATGGTGGGTGTTAGTAACAGTAATTGGGATGGCTGGGATTCCTTTTATATGAATTTAATTATACTAGTTAGTCTTCCCATTACATCATGCTATATGTCTTTTATAATGTCTATCACACATGCCCAGTGATTCACCCATTATATTGAATGCAAGAATTGCTGGCCATGCACTTTTCTGAACATATACCTATCTGCTTTTTTAAAATCTACACAATTTTTCTGGGGGTGGGGCATACTATTTTTACTGTGAACTTAACTATACACAAACCATACATCATTGTTAGTGCTGTATTCTCCACCAAACCCAATAATAAAATTTAAGTTAAAAAAATGCCCTGTGTTCTATAAAAAACTGGAACAAACTACAGTGGGATCTTTTAATATTTTCTTGCAAAGGTGTACTTACCTGATTGTATTCCCTCTCCCGACTTCATGTGCATTACCATTAGTGCATTAGTCTGTCTGCCAGTGAGTGAACAGACTGAGCTGGTTAAGCAGGGCACATTTAGAGCCGCGAACAGTTGAGCACTCTGAGAATGTTGTTTTTTTTTTTATTCCCCATCGGTCATCATGAATTGTCCAGATGATAGGCTTTACCCTAATTTAAATTGTTTAATTTTCTATATCTCAATATAAAATATTACAATAAGGAGTCTGGAACAAAATGATATTTTTCATGGCTTCCTGGCTCCTTGTACTTTTTCAGCCCTTCTTCATTATTTAAATTGTTGTGTTTGTAATTATCTTCTAGTACTTTACCACCCTGGTAGTATTTCCAACTGATATTAAATTTGAATGCAAACAAAACTTTCTTACATAAACAGGAATATAACCCGTATGCTAGTGGTTAACTTACAAAAATACACTGTTAATAACTCAGCAGACACTAATATAATAGAGACCTTTAATTAAGTTTATACTTAAAAAATCGGTCTTATACGAGGGTAGGGCTAAGTGATGTAATGTCTAGATTGAATGTAGTAAATATAATTCAAATCTGATTAATGATTTACCGTACTATCTGAACCAAGTGTCAATAAACCAGTTACAAAGTACCCGTCATTAACCTTTATCTGTAACTATCAGGTTCTGTTAAACATAAAGTATGTGTTTTTGTGTATATATGTGACTGGATGTGTTTTTGTGTATATATGTGACTGGATGTGTTTTTGTGTATATATGTGACTGGATGTGTTTTTGTGTATATATGTGACTGGATGTGTTTTTGTGTATATATGTGACTGGATGTGTTTGTGTATATATGTCAGTGACTTGATGTGTTTGTGTATATATGTCAGTGACTGGATGTGTTTGTGTATATATGTCAGTGACTGGATGTGTTTGTGTATATATGTCAGTGACTGGATGTGTTTGTGTGTATATATGTCACTGACTGGATGTGTTTGTGTGTGTATATATGTCACTGACTGGATGTGTTTGTGTGTATATATGTGACTGACTGGATGTGCTTGTGTATATGTAACTGACTGTGTGTGTGTGTTTGCGTGTGATTGTGTTTATGTGCCGTTGTCTGGCTCCTAGATTTTTTAGCTCGCTCCTAAAACTCCGCTAAGTCAAGCCCTGCCTTAATTAACCTTTAGCCAACCTCACCCAGCTCTCACTGTCCACAAGCACTGCTAGGAATTGGGAAGCTTACAACTCCTCCAACTAGAACACACATAATCTCTGGATAAACCCACTTCACTCCAAACATCCCAAATACAGTTACTACCACCACCACCACCTTCCCTTCAGTCTATTCACTACCTTAAGTGTCTCATGTGCCCCACTTGAAATTGTAAGCTTGTGAGCAGGGCTCTCTATCTCTGGTACCTGTCCTGTTTGTCAGTATGTTTCCTGCATCTATGCTCTGTACCTAGCGCTAAGTAAGTTGTTTGTGCTAAATAAAAAAAATGAAAATATAACAAGGTTCACTGTCCTTTAATAAAAAATAAAAACCTTCATGAAAACTTGGGATTAAGGTCAGTGATTAAATGGGTGGACGCCCTGATAGAAAAGCTGGACGCCCTGATAGAAAAGCTGGAGAGAACAGCTAGTGTGTAAACACAAAATAAGTGCAAGCCCGTTGTGAAACAAGACCATAAAGGGCCCTCGTGCAGAAACCATTCCTTGGGCCACACTAGGCCAATATAGCTGACTGTGGCTGTAATACTGGACAGAGTATGGTCTGTCATGAACCCCTTTTAAAGGGCGGGGCTTGTTGCATTGCATTTGGTGCACGCCCAACTTGCGTCTCACCAGAACACATGATTGGGGGAATATGGTAATGGTAACAACCCCTGGATACTGGGGAAATGTAACCTCCCCAGTACATGATTGAAAACAATACAATATATTTCTGTACCTTTGCTGGCTAAATATTTTGTTATTATTATTAATTGATAATACCAATATTCAAAATATATCTGTGGCTTAAAAGCTATACTATTTTTTATAATAGTATGTAGCTTCACACTACTGTAAGAAATATGCTAATAACCTACAGAATATTAACTGTGTTCTTTTGGGAAGACACTATCCCATTCCTAATATTGCTTGATAAGTTTACATGGTTTTGCTTAGCCAAGTAATCATGGGCTTCTTCTTTTTTTTTTTTTTTTTTTTTTTTTACCTTTTCTTTATTTAAAATACCAGTAAACGTAAACAGTTTATAAATAAATTGACTGCTTGCCTTTTATTTTTAGGACTTTGTATACATACACATGTCTTTGAAATGTTTGATGTGCAATTAGATTAATCCTGTGATCACCCCTCACGTTTACTCCATTTATTTGAGGGGTGTCATGGAGGGGAAGTACTGTAGAAACTTTTCTTATGGCTGTGCATAATTAAACTGAAACTGGTTTAAGGATCTAATGCATGATTTGTTACATTCTTTAGCATGTTTTTTCTAATTGAAAAGATGTATTTGGGATCGGAATTGTAAATGAACCCATGTTATGAAAAACAAAAGTCTTTTCGCTGCAACAATGTAAAAGAGCATAAGAAAAGAAAAAATATCAGGAAGTATTACATTATTTTGAGGGTGGTGGATGAATGGAATAGGCTTCCAGCAGAAGTGGCAAAGATGCAGTGAAGAAGTTCATGCTGGCATGGGATTCACAAGGCTGTATGAGGGTTTTAATCATGTAGAAAGATGGACAGATTTGATATGTCAATTAGATGTTTTTATTCCATGACATTATTCCAGTTGAAACTTGATATCAAGTGTTTCTTTTTTTTTGTTACCTTTTTTTTTGTTGTATATGAATTTAAATGTTAGAAAGCTACTTAAAAGAACATGTTAAATTAATTTCTACACTTAAAGCCATTTCAAAAATCTTTATTTTTATTTTTTTTGTAGTATACATTACATCAGCCCAAGAAAAAAATTTAATGCGTTGCTGTAGTGGCAGTAGACCAGCTTCATTCATTATATGCGAAACCAACAAGACAATTTAACAAAACCTTTTATGTTCCAATATGCTTTAAAATAAAATGGGTAGTAGTCATTGGCAGTGGGGCTAGAGCTTTGTGATGCCAGGTGTAATGTTCCCAGCTTGTTGACAACATGCCTTTTTAGACAGTCCTGAGAAGCAGTAGAAGAGGTAAAATGCAAACCAGACCTGTATGTTTATGTGCTGAAGAGGGAACGCCATTTTTTATTTTTATAGTTGTGCCGTGTACCAACGTAGGCAAAGTTGTGCTTGGCATGGTGTTTGTGGCTCTCTTTCTGTTGATGAAGGTCACTGGGGGGTCATAGACCTCAATGTATTCTAGTTCATCAGACTTTATAAGAAGAACATCTCTTGTGCTAAAGGTGCTATAATCCAAACTGTTGAATTCATCCGCAGAACCTTCATCTGGGAGGAATAAATTATCGGTGCTTGTACCCGTCGTAATCAGAGGTGCAAAAGTTACAGCTTCAGAGACCGGCACCGGCTTGTATTTTTTTTCTTTTGCCTCCAGGAACATCAGGCTAGTTGTAGTAAATAATGATTTATAATCCACTGTGCCACTTGAAGCTGTAGCAGTGCTTAGCTGACTGGTTTCATTTACACACGGGCAGCCTATGACATTTTGTGCTATTTCTCTCACCCACGTCAACAAATATAGGATAACTTGTGTCTCTTTGCAGGACCAGGGGTTGTTGTAGAGGGTTATCTCTTGTAAATGAGTGATGTAGTCAAAGGCCTTGTCAGGTATGTAAGTAAATCTGTTGTTGTGAAGATAGAGTTCCTGAAGGTTGTGCAGTCTCACCAGTGTTCCCGGGAGGATTTGAATCAAATAGTTGTTGGACAAGTCAACAATTCGTACTTTTGATGGCATGTTGGTTGGGACAGTCCATAGCTGGTTGTGACTTAGATTCAGGAGCTGCAGGCTAGTTAAAGTGTTATTGATAAAGACTGTTCTCTGTAGCCGGTTTCTTGACACATCCAGCACTTTCAGGTTCCACTGATAAGCAGTGTCCAGCTTATGAAGGGCTTTTATATGGTTTTCAGATGCATAAACTGCCCACAAGGATCTTGGCAAATGAGAAGGAAGGTTCTTCAGTAAGTTATGAGAAAGGTCAAGCGAGCGCAAGTTAACAAACCTGGTCAACTGATGATCTAAGTTAGTAAAATGGTTGTGAGACAGATTTAGGTGTATCAGATTGTCTTGGAGTCCATGTGGCAGAGCAGTAAGGTTTGTGTTTGAGCAGTCAACATTCCTGTTTCTTGCAGAGCATGAACACTTCAAAGGACAAATGCATAAAATGTTTGGTACGGTGCATAAAAGTATTAGAAGGCCAGGTAAGGGTTTTGTCTTGTAACCCATCGTCACCTGCAATTAAAGAGTGGGTGACATGTGGATCAGTGGCATATGTGCAGACAAAAGCACTGCTCATCCTTTTAACCCTTGAAGTGTTAAATTAAATGTGTAGCATTGAAAAGTGCACCAAATTGTTTTTTCTTTGTTTTTGTCTAACTTAAGGCATATACATTACAACATCAGTAACATTAAGCAAGCATTTTATCTTTATTTTATTACTGTCGACGTCCTGTTATTTTGTTTTTTTCCTTTCGGTATTTTTTTTTTTATTCTATGAAATTACATACATGGAGCTGGTTTTTAAAACTGTTGTATAAATGTAATAAAACCCTGAGCTAATTGCTGTAAAAATCAGTCATTTAAAAAGCTATTAACAGTTATTTATAAGGCACGTTTGTTAGCTGTTGTCATTTATGCAAGCTTCTTTATTACATCAGTGGATTTGCAAGGAGTAGATTTGTTTTTGGTTTTACGTTTTAAAAAAAAAATGTACATACTATTTTTTTTTTAAAGTGTTAAATTCACTTTAGAGATTTGTAATGTTATTAAGCATAAGCCCCCAATTTTACTGCAGTAAATGTCACATCACTGGCAAGGAACACAACCCCTTCTATATTCTATGACCCATGCATACCTAGACGAGTTTGCTTTTTGTCAAAAAATAAAGCTTACCAGTCTTTCCATTCAGATTCTATTGATAGCTTGTGCATTTGATGCCCTTTGCTTGCAGGCAGTTCTCCAGATTTTTAGCTACATCTGCTTGCTGAGGGTTGTGCTTGTTTCCTTTAGCTGCATTGTGCTGTGAGCAGGATCTCTGCGTGCATCTGATCAGCGATTCGCAGGACTGCAGATATGCTGCTAATGCTGACTCAAATGTATTGGGGACATTGCACATCTTGTACACCAGACAGCCCAGACTTTTGATGTTAAGATTCATTTGCATACACAATCATTCACACCTCTTCCAAACATTAGTTATAATTGTGCACATCTCAGCCATAAACAAAGTATAACTGTATTAGCAGATGAAGCTACTAACTGTACTGGAAATAAAGGAGAGTGGGGATTTGTCTTTTTTTTTTTAAGAAGTAATACACTGTGTCGTTTACAAGCATTTGCTGTGTGTTTGCTCAAAAAGTGTTTTAACACTAAAGCAAGGTTTTTCACACATACACAAACCCAGGGACTGTACTGGAATACATGCATCCCTTAAGGAATGACCATCGATCATAAATGTGCAGTCCTGGACTCTAGCATGAGCTCAATATATGCTACGGTAAACAATAATTTTTGATCATTGTTCTAGAATAAAGATGTCTGAGTGACCTTCTGAAGGTTATACTTCCAAAATACTGCCAATTACAGCAGTCATTTTATAAAAAATTACCCAGATGCATGTGTGTGTTTTGTTTTGAGTACCTTTTTTGTGTGTGTGTGTATGTATATTCACAATATGCATGCATAGGCAGCACTGGGTGGATTTATTTGGAACAGGCTTGAGTTGCTACAGGAGCCAGGGAGGGATTCGTAGAGAACTATATATAATAGCATAAAATATTCCGTTCAATGAGTAAAGGTGACACAACTACTTGATCTCTTTGGATTTGTCCAGCCCATTTATATACATATAGACACACATGTATTAACATTCATGGTAGGTATTGAATTTCCTGGGAATTTTCTAATGCTGGATTAAACCTTAGTACACTGTTCCATTGTGAACTGTCATAACTTAACTCTTTGATTTTAAAAAATTATAGTGGACGAATGGCTTTTCAAAGTTTAGTTTCCAAAAAATTCTGACAGAGGTGGAGGCAACAGTTGATCATCACAATGGGGACTGTACTGTTGGTTAGGTGGACAGAGATTGTTGTCTTCAATGTGATCTTCTGACCAGGTGAGAGGAGGTGATGGGAAGTGGCTGCCATTTGAGGCATTCGTTTGACCATCACCTGGCAGATAATTGGAGCTGTCTAGAACACCGTCAGGTGGAGCAGGCATAGAGCTATCTAGAACACTGTCTGTTGGAGTAGGCTTGGAACGGTCTAGAAAACTGTCCGGTGGAGTGGGCATAGAGCTATCTAGAAAACTATCTGGTGGAACAGGCATAGAGCCATCTAGAAAACTGTCTGGTGGAGGAGGCAGAATGTCATCAATTGGTTCAGTGGAAAGCGTTTGATTAAGTGGTGGAATTAAAGATGTATAGTGAATGTTTCCTCCTGATAAACAGAGTGGTGTTGGTATATTTGCTTTTACTCCAGTACCTCGCTGTATGGAGTTCCTTTGTGTAATTTCAGTAGATGGCTCTTGTTCTTTTGGCTGCATTTGGGGTTTGTCACACCCTACTATGATATCAGTACTGGTAACTGACAGAATATTTGTAGCTGTAGAAAAACTGTTCATGTTAAAACTGGTGTGATCAGCAGTATCTCCAGGTGTGAATGAAGATGGACTAGCCCAGTTTGGGTCAACAATGCTCTGCTTCTTAATACACTTCCAAAGAACAATGACTACAATTGTAATCATCATTAAGACTAAAATGACTCCAACAGCAATTGCTGCGACCCAAAGGTTAGCCTCGGATTCAACTCCATCTTGTGAGGAGTTTAGCAGACCATCAGCAGTATCCATATATATGTTAATTATATTGATCTGTAAACAAGGTAAAGAAATAAAAGGGTGTGAATTAATTGGAAGCATATATTTTTTTATAGTATTATGGATAATTCTTGTCACATTTGTTATGCTAATAGGCTAGTTATGTTCTGAGTGTTAATACATTACAATGGGTCTTTATATGTCTGTCAAGAGGTCAGTGTAACTGAGGCTACTACCCACTGCCCTTATCCTGAGGACCTGCAGAAAGCAGGAATGCTTTAACATTTTGTCAAAACCCTGCAGTTTTAATGTGCGATGACATTATCCCTTAGAGGTCATTATAAGTATCTTGGTATTTACCGAATCTGATCACTTTTATTACATTCTGATCTTTGATCAAAGTACCACATTTCGATGTTTTGTAAGCAGATTCCCTAGCACTTCCCTGGTAAATAATTTTATAACAAGTACCTCTACTTTTACAGTACAGTCCTTGTTGAATCATGGTCATTTAAACCTCAGCTCAGTATTTTTAGTGGGAAGCCCCCTGTTAATAATTGTGCACACAAATGTTCCCTAAAAAATCTTTGGTAACTATTGCTTTAAATGCTGTTTATGTCATTGGAGACCGTTTATTTTATTAAAGATACTCAATAATGTAATACATGGATTGCCAAATCCTAGGAGCCAGGGCTTCTACCTTTTTTGTTTTTTGACTGTTTAACATTGAATATTATGGTATTTCAAGTTTCCAGACTCCTAAAAATAGCCAGGCTGGTTCCTGAACTGGTCTGTCTGTCTCCCAAAGAAATATGTCAAGCCCTGATGTAAAATATTAATAGCAGGTATGAGACAGACGCATATGGCGTGTAGGTATTATTTTGTTTTATATCAACTGCATTTAGTTAAAAGACTCTAATCATGTTCCCTTGTGTTACAGTAATACCTTGAGGTTGTAATTTTTGCATGCTATGTAACTGCAACATTTGTACTTACCAGTTAAGGTTGATGCTCTTACTTCGGTGCTGCTGTTCTTGCAGACATTTGGCGTTAAAAGAAAAGGTTTTAGTTGTTTTGTACGATTACCACATGAAAAGGGAAGTAGAGAAATAGTTTCAGGAAGTGCACACACTCATTTTGTTACCGTTTTATGGTTAAGTATTTTAACTAATCTGCTTTGAACATGCCTCGGTACCACCAAAAATCTGTTATTGTAATGACTCATGTTGCCAGACTGAGCTCTGTTTCATCGATACTATCGATTTAAACAGGTTCATTAGAAAATACTTTCACACGCAACCAAATGAAATGTACTGTAAAGCTTCTAACTGGCAACTGTCTACAATGTGTGTGTGGGATACTTATACTATAAGTTAATAAAACATTGATAATATCAACTTACAAGCTCACATCTTTTTATATAAATGCAGTTTGGCAAGCTTTAATGAAAAAGATTTGGAATTGCACTGAAAAATAAATAAAAGACGGAATTATACTTTAGAGTAAATGAAAGTGTAGTATGAAGGTAGCCTGTGTATTGTGCACATGGAGAACAATGTGCTATTGTTGGCCACCTCCATAAGGCATTTTAATAAATGAAGGTTACAAAAACCTCCTGCATGAATTGACAGGGAAGTAGGTGTAGGTTAGTGGTTGCTGCAAATACAATGGAGATGGGAGAGCAGACTGTGTTGAAGCCAAATTAAGACACGTCAGCCAGTTTAAAGGTGTAACGATGTGTAGGTGAATATATTTTCAGCAGAATTCAAATGACATAATAGGACAAAACAGTATAGGGGATCTGCTCCTGAGGTGCTGGGTGTTAGAAGCAGGAGAGCTCTCATGAGATGGAAACATTAAGAAATGTAAACTACGGTATACAAATATGTTGTAATATATTTTAATTCAGCACATTTGTAATTTACGACTAGCTGCACATATTCTAATGGTTTCCTTGAGCAGCTCGCTCAATTCCTGAGACCATTTAAGGTAGATCATTTAAGCATGTCCTCCACATCACTAGCCATGTCCTCCACATCACTAGCCATGTGTCATAAAACATTTGGAAGTTTGAATCTTACAAAATATGCCACAACCGTTATTGGTGCATCTTGACTGGATCTCCATATATCAGGGGGAAAGTATGTGACGACACAAAATGGTCGTCAGTGCAGGATAATGTCCAAGTGAATGGAAAATAAATTCGGGTTTAGTGTTTTTTATTTTTATTTTAATTTTTTGCAACTGTAGGAGAAAGTAAAATATGTAATTGGTGAATCAGAACATTATTTTACGCATCTAGGTAGAAAATAAAACAGAAGCTTCTTTTTTTTTTTTTTTTTTGTTAGGCCACAAATATTCTGAATACCGTATTTGCTCGATTATAAGACGAGGTTTTTAAAAAAAAAAAAATCCTGAAAAATCCCCCTCGTCTTATAATCGAGGTCGTTTTATAATCTGACCTCAAATTGAGGTCAGACTATAAGACTGGGATCCAGGTCCCCAGCAGAGCTGCAGGGGACCTGGATCCCCCTCTCTAACAGCAGGGGATGTCTGCGCGATGAGCAGTGGTGTATCTTGGTTTTGTGCTGCCCTAGGCAGACAAATTTTGGGCACCCCCCTACCCACGATGCACACCCACGACATGACCCATAACCCACGTTGCACACCAAGGACATGCCCCATCACCCCATTTGCATGCCTCTATCACCCCATTACATACACATTGCCAATATTATTTGCCCATAATATTCCCCAGCTAATTTGCCAAATAATATGCCAGTATCATTTGCCATTAATATGCCCCAGCCAATTTGCCTAATAATATGCAAGTATTATTTGCCATTAATAAGTCACAGCCAATTTCCCCAATAATATGCCAGTATTTGCCATTTAACCAGCCCCTGCCAGTTTGCCCAATATTATGCCAGTATAATTTGCCATTAATATTCCCCAGCCAATTTGGCCAATAAAATGCCAGTGTTATTCTGCCATTTACCGGTAATATGCCCCAGCCAATTTGCCCAATATTTAGCCAGTATTATTTGCCATTTAATATGCCCCTGCCAATTTACCCAATAATATGTTAGTGTTATTTGTCATTAATAAGCCCCAGCCAATTTGCGCAATAATATGCCAGTGTTATTTGCCATTTAATATGCCCCTTACAATATGCCCAACAATATGCCAGTGTTATTTGCCATTTAATATGCTCCTGCCAATTTGCCCAATAATATGCCAGTGTTATTTGCCATTTAATGTGCCCCTGCCAATTTGCCCAATAATATGCCAGTATTATTTGCCATTTAATGTGCCCCTGCCAATTTGCCCAATAATATGCCAGTGTTATTTGCCATTTAATGTGCCCCTGCTAATTTGCCCAATAATATGCCAGTGTTATTTGCCATTTAATGTGCCCAGCCAATTTGCCCAATAATATGCCAGTGTGATTTGCCATTTAATGTGCCCAGCTAATTTGCCCAATAATATGCCAGTGTGATTTGCCATTTAATGTGCCCAGCTAATTTGCCCAATAATATGCCAGTGTGATTTGCCATTTAATGTGCCCAGCTAATTGTCCAAATATGCCAGTGTGATTTGCCATTTAATGTGCCCAGCTAATTTGCCCAATAATATGCCAGTGTGATTTGCCATTTAATGTGCCCAGCTAATTGTCCAAATATGCCAGTGTGATTTGCCATTTAATGTGCCCAGCTAATTTGCCCAATATGCCAGTGTGATTTGCCATTTAATGTGCCCAGCTAATTTGCCCAATAGGCCAGTGTGATTTGCCATTTAATAAGCCCCTGCTAATGGCCAAATCCCACCATGGGGTAGTGCATCTACCCAGCACTTATCTTTCCCTGGTGGTTAGTGGCAGGCAGCATGGACGACTCCATGCTGCCTCTTCGGCTCCCCGGCGGTTGTGCCGACAGGAAGTGCCGACAGTCACGTGACGGGCACGCTGACGTCATACGCGCGCCCGTCACGTGACTGTCGGCACTTCCGTGTCAGACTGCACGGGGAGCCGAACAGTCAGCACGGAAGTTTCTCTGTGCTGCCTGTTCTGCTCCCCGTGCAGCCTGGGAGGCAGAGCGATGGTGAGGGGGGATCTTCCGATCTCCTCTCACCTCCGTCTCTTCCTGCAAGCGCGTTTTTTTTTTAAAGGGCCGGATTTTTTTGATTTTTTTTTCAGTGCTGGGGGGCGCCCCCCAAAATTTGCCACCCTAGGCATCTGCCTAGGATGCTTCGCGGTAAATACAGCACTGGCGATGAGCGCAGACTCCTCCTGCTGCCGCCCGGCACGACCGCCGGGACTTCTATGAAGAAGCCGGGTAGCAACATGGGGAGGGAGGGGGGGAAGAGACAGAGCAACATGGGGAGGGAGGGGGGGGGGAGAGACAGAGCAACATGGGGAGGGAGGGGGGGGGGAGAGACAGAGCAACATGGGGAGGGAGGGGGGGGGGAGAGACAGAGCAACATGGGGAGGGAGGGGGGGGAGAGACAGAGCAACATGGGGAGGGAGGGGGGGAAGAGACAGAGCAACATGGGGAGGGAGGGGGGAAGAGACAGAGCAACATGGGGAGGGAGGGGGGGAAGAGACAGAGCAACACGGGGAGGGAGGGGGGGAAGAGACAGAGCAACACGGGGAGGGAGGGGGGGAAGAGACAGAGCAACACGGGGAGGGAGGGGGGGAAGAGACAGAGCAACATGGGGAGGGAGGGGGGGGAGAGACAGAGACGAGGGGGGGAGAGACAGAGACGAGGGGGGGGGGAGAGACAGAGACAAGGGGTGGGAGGGGCGGAGAGACAGAGACAAGGGGTGGGAGAGGCGGAGAGACAGACAAGGGGAGGGGGGGGTGCAGAAACAGAGACAAGGGGAGAGAGACAACACTAGGGGGGGGAGAGAGAGAGAGAAAGCTGGGGGCAAATGAAAGAGAGAGGCAGCATTGGCACATAAAAATAAATAAAAACAAGAAATACATGTTTTGATATCATAATTTTTTATTAAAAAAGCAATTTACATGTGAATATATACAAGTTGAACTTTTTTCCTATAGGGTAGTCTTTTATATTCAGGCTTTTAGTTTTTTCCAAATGGAATATCCAAAGTTTGGGGGGTCGTCTTATAATCGAGCAAATACGTTATTTGTTTTTGTGCTAGCAGAGAGAGCCAGTCAAAGACCAGACCAGGCTGCCTGCTTCCCATGGAATCATGGCAGCTGCAGGTCAGAGGATAAACTGGAGTGAACTGTCAAAAAGGACTTAATGAAGGGATGGAATGGAGTTTGCACAAACAACTATTATTTTAGTTATTAATGTTTTGCTATTTATGTAACAGGAGACATATCCGTAATCTGTATCTGAAGTAAGGTTTTCAGCTTGTTCATTTCTAATTGATGGCTTATGCTCTGCATAGTATGCCTTTCAGTCGCTAAATGAATTCAAACAGGTCATATTTATAAGCTGGAAGTATAATCAGAAACTGACAGATGATTTTTGTTTCTAGGAGAGCTGGGAAACAAGGTATGTAATATAAACAGTGTTTGGTGATCTCACAGTCAGATATTTCTCCTGTTGATATTGCATACCATTTTTGGAGATCTCCCTGTAGCAAGAATAGTCTTCCTGCTTCTAATTTTTGGGGTGTGAAGCTTGATCGGAATAACTATTTTGTCAAGCCGTTTTTAATATCGTTGTTGGAAGTTCTTACTTTGAAGTTGTGCATTTAACTACCTTTTTGTTGTTTTGGAAATTCATATAGAGCTGGGGTTGAAAAATATTTGGCATCTTTTTGCAAAGATTGGCTCCAGTTAAAAGGACAACCAATCGTAGATTCCTGTGCACTATATATAATATGTAAAGTGCACAGGAATCTACGATTGGTATTATATTATATATATATAATTTTATTTTGTTTTTTACCCAAGGGGGAATTTTTAGGGAGTTGATGGCTTTGGGTAAATACCCAAAAGCTGAACAATAGGTTAATTTGACACACCTGCATTTTATAAGAATCAGTAACTTAGGTAATGCAGGTTTTTTGATTATTTGTACAAGCCAGTTATTTCCTCTGTTCTAATACCATTACTTTTAATGGTTGTGTTAACAGAGATGTAAGTGGTCAATAAGTGTCCAGTTAACTCGTCACATTGCAAGCAGTGTTGTCGAATGATGTATCTTTTCATTGCCCATGTGATATTAGTGGTCAAACTGTGGTATAAAAACTGCAAAACTTTTATGTAAGCAAATACATTGCACCTAATATGGTTACAAAGTATCATGTACATATGAAGACATCTTCTTCCTTCTCAATACCTGGGAACCTGTTATGGTTCAGTCTAAAATATTCAGGGTTATTGTCTCACTATCAAGGGCAGGGATACTGATGGTGCTGTGCAGATTGGAGGAAAATAATTAACAAGGATGTGAATTCACACAGCAGGGGGCCAGGTTATTCCTCCCGCCATAAGACAACATAAGAAAGGAGCCTGGTAATAACACCATTTCAAGTTAGGCAAACAGGGGAGGTATTATTCACACTTCAACCATGTGAATAACATGTCACATGCTGTTCAGCCACCTTATGGCAGAGCATCATGGTTAATGTAGTTTGCACAACTTTGGTGCCAAAATGTTGGGGGGAGGGAATGGTCCAGAAATACCTATGCACATAACACAAGTTCCCACAGAGAACCTGTTACTCCCCTCACCAAATTCAGCTGAACATGAAGGCAGTAGCATGTGACTATGTGCTTAATCACCTGTGAGAGATTCAACATGCATGTCCTACATGTGTAATGTAAACATCATTTTTAATTCTACAAAAGAAGGAAAAGTGATGTTTAATGTTTGCTAGATTTTTTAAACCTAGCTTTGGGATTGTAATTGTTTTATATTTGCTGCTGTCACTATCTACTCACATGCATTCTCAGTTGTGTTTTCTGGTTAAAATCGTGTGATGATTATATGATTTGGAAAATGTTCCATGCACTTGTTTGTAAAGCTTTACATCTCTTTGGACTCGCTCTCCAATGTGCTATTAATATGGTAGAATCCTAAAGTATTTAATTTTTTTATTTTTTTTTTTATACAAGTTTTTTTTCATTTGTACTACTGTTCAACATGTTACCCTCCATTTCCTTTCCACATCACATAATCCACTGTTAGAACTTATAATGCAGCGGTTTTCAAACTTCGCTTCGTTCACACAGGATGGCAGCATGTTCCATACTTACAATGGTGTAAGGTTATTTTTGCAGTTTAGGTCGTATATAAGGGTCTACTCAATAAAGACATTTGCAGGGAATTTTGCTGCATTGGAGAATTTTTCCATCTCTGCTACTTTGGACTAACATTTGGAATTCCCGTTGCAATTCTATCTTTATTGAATATATCCATTTGTTTCTGGTGCAATGATCACAAATAGACCTAAAAAAGTGTTTATTGACAACTCAGGGTTTAGTTTGCATAATTGATTATCACGATTTAAACATTTAATATGTGTAGGATAAGTATTGAAGGATATCCATGCATATGTATAGTGGCCATGCTGCGTAAATAGGTTGTTATTCCTATATGGTTTATGGCAGTAACTGGTGTTGATTATTACATCAGAAGATATTAATAAACCTGCATTCTTTCTGTACATGAAGGGCAGACTACATTTTGTCCCGGGGGAGCCAATACTGTTTGGGGGCTCATGTGTAAATGAAAAGTTTTATCAACTGTCAAAGGATCCTCCTCCTATTTCCTATAGGTCAAATATCGACAGTATAGACATTGGAATAATAAGCTGAGCTGATTGCTATACGAAATTCCAACAGGAAATTCAGGATAGATAAATAGGCGAATAAGGAATCAACTCTTAATTTATGGGGGGAATTAAATATACGGTGCTCCTAAATGAAACATTTTATTTTGCTAGTAAACTTACGTTCATAGTTAAGGATTTATGTGCTCATCCTTTGGCTGGGGATCCCCCAACACAGCCGGCGTGACCCTTAATGGGGTGCTGGCTGTGCACCTCCCCTGACAGCAGCCGTGCATATAAGACAGGTATTTCATAAAAAGAAGACCTCACAGGAGAGTGTGAAAGGCCAGAAGGAGATTTTAATGAAGTAGAAGTGGTCTTTAAAATTTCTATTTCAATGATGTGCCTTTTGTGTACCATTGAAAAGTTATTATCCCCTAATTTTTTGCAAAAAAAAAAAAGAAGAGGACTGCAATTTAATGGAGAATGTCTCCTAGAAGAAGAATTTGGTAAAAGGTGGCCACCTTCACACTGAAACTGGTCTTTAGGCCACATGCTCATTACAGCTATATTTAATTTATGTGGGTTCAAATAAAATATTATTCGGTTGTTAATGTTGCTTTAAACATTTGCATGTAAAGATATTTTAAGATGACAGATTCATATTAAGCAGACCTCTCCATATTGTTTTCGTTTCAAACCCAATGTGCTGGAGTACAGAGTCAAAGATTAAATCTTGGCTTAATGTACAAATACTCTTTATATATGTAAAACTTTTGATTTAAAAAGAAAAAACACAGCAACATAATATGTGGTTTGTCACTGCACAAAAAAAATGTATGTAAACAGTCAAAAACACAAAGCATAAAATGATCCACAACAAGAGAATAAATATTAAATCTCCACTATGACGTTCGCTGAAGTTTTGTTATCTTTTTCTAATGTTGTATTTATTCCTCCCGTGGAGTATTTTAAATTCTCAAACTTTAGAGTCCCCATGAGCTGGTCTTTCTCTTGTTCAGTGGTGTTTGTATTGGCCAATGAAATCTCATCCATGCTAAGATTAGCCAGTTGGGCTTTTCTCTGCCAAGTGTCCGTTGTTGGCCACAAGATACTGGAAGCGCTCAGAAAGTCTCCGTTACTCCGTACTTGACGTTTTGAAGTGGTAAGCTTACGCTTGAGACTTGCCACTTTATTTGCCAGTACGACTGAGCATATGATTAAAATAGCGCAAACAAGGACCAGGACCGCTATTATAATAATACAGATCATTATTCCAGTTCTATATTTTTCAGTCTCACAGTTAAGCGGGATTTTTGGAGTAGTAGTCATATCCTTGGTAACATCATTTGTTAATGGTCTTTGGCCTTTTGTGGTTACTGGTAAAGTTACTCGGTCAAGGACCTGTACAGTTGTAGTGGAATCCTTGTTTCCTGGAACACTGGTTACGTTGGGTGTTGGGTAACTGACAGTGCTGAATAATTCAGTGCCATTTCTTTGCGCTTGACAGTTGAAGAAAATTGCTGCTCCGGTCATTAACAAGAAATGGAGCTGGCATTGCACCATCTTGGGATCTGTTCAAGTCTGTCAAAAAAGGCTAGAGTTAATATCAAACCATAACACCAAACATGATTGTAAAAGCAATCGTATGAGAGTATTGGGAAAATCAAAGCACTCTTTGATGTCCAGTGTAAAGCTTGATCTGGGGGTAAACTCTTATGTGTTATGAGGACTGTAAAGACTCTAGTTTTTACATCTAATTAATTAATAGTTGGAGGTGCTCTTCCCTGACTTTGGTGACTGGACTAGCATTCATGCCTCATAGTCAAGCATAGAGATTGCAGATGTTGTGTATTTCTAAAAGTGCATGGCATTTTATACCCATACTAGAGTCACTGAATCTTTCACTTTTAATTCTGTAAGAAGTAGGAAAAAAGGGCTGTCACTTTAAGAAATTTCCCACCTGTAAATGGTTTTGGTCTCGCATCACATGCATTGAAATGGGTTTTATAATACTTAGTCAATCTAATCTTTTACTCTATGTTGTAGCACATATCTCTATAAATCAGAACTGTAGGTACTTCTGAGGCGGTTACTTCTGCTTTCAGTACTCCTATTAATGTGTTCTAGGGTACTTTTTTTTAATGGCTGTATACAGCTATGTACTGCAGTGTCACAAAAGTCACTCACAGCTTAATATTATATAGTATGATAACATAGGCAAAAATACAAATGTGCTGTTTTGCTGCCAATAGTCCATGGATCTAAATACTAGGACCCCCAGCTCTCGTCTGATTGTCTAGCACCATGCAGAATTTTGTTTCTTGTTTATGAGTACTATATATCCTTTAATCATATATAACGTAGACATTTGGAAACCAGAGCTATCCCCCTTTTAGTGAATGTCTGCCCAGTCTTAATGAACATATTGCAGTGGATATTTAATTTCTTAACATGACATTCAGAAAACAATATGGCTATGGGAGGGGTGTTTGTTTTCACAGTGGTCATATGATAGTTCAACACTACGGATTCCTCTTCTTGTCATATTTCACGTTACTCTTAAGAAATTAGTAATGTGATCTATCACCTACCTTATGTTATATTGAATTCGTAGCATCAAGACAGTGAATGCTGTAAGGGTCCGTGTTTCATTTGTTCAGTTAAGGACACTTCTTTCCGGAAACCTCGGTGATGAGCATCTGATTAACAGAAGATTTTCTGGCTGCTGTTTCCTTGACACAAACCCCTGAACACAAAACCACAGAGATGACACATTTCCTTTTTCATTCTTGCTCATGCCATTTCAGCCTCAGCTTCCAATTACTCTCACTTAGAAGCAAATAACCTGCTTCGGGCTGTGTAGATTTCCTGTTTGTGTGATGCAATCTTGGCTCTGAACGCTGGCAAAATTGACTGAACAAAGTTCTACCACGTTTTATCCTTATATATACACAGGGTGTAGGGATGGTGAGGTTATGAGTATATGTGTCAGCAGTAAGTAGATAACGTTAATCCACAGGTAAATGAAACTTCTGTTTATTGGCAGACAGAGTCTGGTACCTGATAAGGCACGGAGTGACATCATTTCCTGGTCTATTGTTTAAAAAGACACTGTCCTTACATGTGTTATTCTCTTGTTCACCTGTAAACTCCACCTAAACATTGTAAAATGGCTTTTTACATCCTTTAGTTCTCTGTTTTTGTAGCTCGCTTTGGCTGAGAAAATATATTTCTTTATATAAATGACAGAAAGTCTAATTGGTAACCTCTTCATAAAGAGAGCAACATTGTTGTGAATAGATGAGATGAAGGTGTACTTTGTAGCAAAAAGGAAGCAGACACATCATATCATTAGCATGAAAACTAGAAGAAGTCTGATTTAAGGTCCTGAGTTGTTTTTTTTTTTTTTTTTTTTTTTAAACAGATTGATTAAAAAAAATTGGGGGTGGGGGGGGTCATCTTTAAAGTTATTCACCTTTAAAAACAACTGGTATGGTGTTAACTACCATTGTTGATTATGTCTAGACATGTTAAATGCTTTTTTTTTTCTTTTTTTCTTACATACAATCACATTACATGCAGATATCAGGAAATTGACAAACCTCTGTGCGGAAGCTGCTATGTGTGATCTGTTCAATGTGTGCTGGAGGAGGGTGGATTTTGTATTTACATTGTAAACAACAAGTAACTTTCACATTCCAGAAAAATACGGCATTTATTAGCTGTGGTTTTGTTTTAAAGCTGAGCTATGAATACCTCAGAACATTGCTAATATTTCAAGCTGATGCAATTTTTTGGACATATTATTGACTATTTACAAACGTGAATGATCTCTCTTTGGTCAGTTTTTTGATAATTGTACTTGAACTCGTGTAGAGGCCTCACCTTCAAGTCTGTCACATACACTCATGCATACGTAGTCTGTCACATACACTCATGCATACGTAGTCTGTCACATACACTCATGCATACGTAGTCTGTCACATTCACTCATGCATACGTAGTCTGTCACATACACTCATGCATACGTAGTCTGTCACATACACTCATGCATACGTAGTCTGTCACATACACTCATGCATACGTAGTCTGTCACATACACTCATGCATACGTAGTCTGTCACATTCACTCATGCATACGTAGTCTGTCACATTCACTCATGCATACGTAGTCTGTCACATACACTCATGCATACGAAGTCTGTCACATTCACTCATGCATACGTAGTCTGTCACATTCACTCATGCATACGTAGTCTGTCACATTCACTCATGCATACGTAGTCTGTCACATACACTCATGCATACGTAGTCTGTCACATACACTCATGCATACGTAGTCTGTCACATACACTCATGCATACGAAGTCTGTCACATACACTCATGCATACGAAGTCTGTCACATACACTCATGCATACGAAGTCTGTCACATACACTCATGCATACGAAGTCTGTCACATACACTCATGCATACGAAGTCTGTCACATACACTCATGCATACACACATACAATAAATTACTAATACTGCTACCTAACCACACCTAGTAACAATGTTCTAGGTCTAATGGTGTCCAAGACACTGCAAAAATGAATTACCTTTTCTAAAAGCAGCAAAGGTTGATTTGCAATACATTGGCCCCTTATAATTTGTCAGTGCACAGATTTAATACAGCTTTATGAATTAACGTACTGCTTTCTGTTTGCCCTTTTAATTCATGATGTTAATGCCTGCAAATGCTAATGTACCAGAAAAATTAAGTTTGTTGTCTCTTAAAGGTTTAAGACTGGACAAATCAATGGAGACTTGCTGATCTACCACGTGTTACTGACTCTAAAGCCATACTATGCCAAGCCATATGAGATAGTGGTAGATCTCACTCATGCTGGGCCCAGCAATCGCTTCAAGACAGACTTTCTTTCCAAGTGGTTTGTGGTTTTCCCTGGCTTTGCTTATGAAAACGTCACAGCAGTTTACATCTACAACTGCAACTCATGGGTCAGGGAGTATACGAAATACCACGAGAGACTGCTAACTGGGCTAAAAGGCAGCAAAAGACTCATTTTTATTGACCCATCAGGAAAATTGGGCGAGCACATAGAGCATGATCAGCAGAAACTCCCAGCTGCCACTTTGGCATTGGAAGAGGATTTGAAGTTGTTCCACAATGCACTCAAACTAGCTCACAAGGATACTAAGGTTTCTATTAAGGTAGGTGGTATATTCTGCGTATCTACTATTATGTAGGATGTACTGTGTATTTAAGTTTAATTTTTCATTAAAATGTATAGGAAACATTTTTAATGAGGGTTATTCAAAATTCAACCACAGTTTTGTGCAGTTTTTTTAAATTCCACATTTGCCAACATCCTGTGACTGGGTCCTGGGATGCGCTAGCTTCACAGGATGTCATGTAACTTACAAGATTGTGCAGGTTCATGAAGGCGGTTTTTCTGACAAAAAGTCCAGGAACTCAGATCTTACTAGCGAGTAAACCGCACATGTGCGTGATCACTCAAATCTTGGAGTGTGATGCTAGTAAACCGCGCATGTGCACAATGACTCAATGTGGGATTTGAGCGATCACTCACTGGTAACATCTGAGTTCCAGAACTTTTTGTCAGAACACCGGGACAGACACCAATTTGACAGAACACAAAAAACGGGTTTGTTGGCGAATATGCTTTTACAGTTGCATTATATGTCATTTATGTGTTGTGAAGGACAACATGTGCCATAAATTTCTGGTATGTAGTATATTCCCGGAAGGCTATTTTATTTCGCCATAAACTAACATTTACTACAATATTTGTTTCCTGTCTTGTAATTGTATTATTCTATTCTAATGTAACATACCTATTGAATTTTATATTTAGGTTGGGTCTACCGCTGTTCAAGTGACATCAGCAGAGAGGACAAGGGTGCTGGGTCAGTCGGTCTTTCTGAATGACATTTACTACGCATCGGAGATTGAGGAAATCTGTCTGGTTGATGAAAACCAGTTCACATTAACCATCGCCAACCAAGGAACCCCCCTCACTTTCATGCACCAGGAGTGTGAAGCCATCGTTCAGTCAATTATTCACATACGGACTCGATGGGAACTGTCACAACCTGATTCTATTCCCCAACACACTAAAATCCGTCCTAAGGATGTACCTGGAACACTACTTAACATTGCATTGCTCAACCTGGGAAGTTCAGATCCAAGTCTACGGTAGAAAAATACTTTTTTTTCTTGTGCTTTACTTTGAGACGTTTTTTTTCTTGTGCTTTACTTTGAGACGTTTTTTTTCTTGTGCTTTACTTTGAGACGTTTTTTTTCTTGTGCTTTACTTTGAGACGTTTTTTTTCTTGTGCTTTACTTTGAGACGTTTTTTTTCTTGTGCTTTACTTTGAGACGTTTTTTTTCTTGTGCTTTACTTTGAGACGTTTTTTTTCTTGTGCTTTACTTTGAGACGTTTTTTTTCTTGTGCTTTACTTTGAGACGTTTTTTTTCTTGTGCTTTACTTTGAGACGTTTTTTTCTTGTGCGTAAATATGTTGTAACCATTGAGTAACTAGTTAAAGAAGCTTAAGTATTTCTGTTTGCATGGCATCAAATATTTAATATCTGTGAATGCATTTAAGTTATCTTTACCATTAAGCCACACGTTTTTAACATAGTTACAGTGACCTTAAAGACTTCATTATGGAAATTGGAGAAAGCATACCCTGGGGCAGGGCTTGACAAATGTTTCTAGACTTTAGGAACCAGACATATCAATTCAGGAGCAGACCTGGTTATTTTTAGGAGCCAGGTTTATGGTGCTTACATAGCGTTCTACGTAAAACAATCAAGAGTTAGGAGCCAGCAGTTGGAATTTTAATATCCTTGTCTGCTGGGATTTGTCAAGCCCTGAATTGGCTTTAATGAGGATTTCAGGCAGTCAGTCAGTCCATGCGTTTCATAATTTGAAATGCTTTGACCTTCTAAATGCAAATCATATACACAAAACCTAGCTTTAAATACGCAAATCAAATACACAAAAACCAGCTCTAAATATGCAAATCATATACACAAGCACCAGCTCTAAATACGCAAATCAAATACACAAGTACCAGCTCTAAATATGCAAATAATATACACAAGCACCAGCTCTAAATATGCAAATAATATACACAAGCACCAGCTCTAAATATGCAAATCATATACACAAGACCCAGCTCTAAATACGCAAATCAAATACACAAGCACCAGCTCTAAATATGCAAATCATATACACAAGCACCAGCTCTAAATATGCAAATCATATACACAAGCACCAGCTCTAAATATGGAAATCATATACACAAGCACCAGCTCTAAATATGCAGATTATATACACAAGCACCAGCTCTAAATATGGAAATCATATACACAAGCACCAACTCAAGATATGCAGAACATAGACTTCTATTTGCTTCCAGGAATATCTCAAATTTGTGTCTGGTTTTTGGGGGGTGAGGGGTTATTTGTCTAAGATATTGAAAATGCCACTTATCTGATGCTGAATAAATGATAGTGCAGGATGCACATTTATTAGGATATAAGCTTTAAGAGATAGGTATGAATTTTGTCATGAAGACATTTTTTTCTCATCTCCAGTATGTTGAATTTCTATATAGATCTTGTATTAGTTCAGCTAGCCAGCAGCAGGTTATATTAGTACTGGGTATAGTGTTGAGGTAGAGAGGACTGAGTGACTGGTTACTTTGAATGTGTGTGCACAATCTTCTAGGATGCATTTGGGTTCTTTATAAAGGTCAGAAATGTGACAAAGTTCAAAAAGTGGAGCAATCTCCATGGAAACCAATGGCTTGTTCCTGCTGATTGCTTGGCCCAGAACTAATCTTTAGAAATAAAGTCGTTTGTAAAATTTGCCAATCCAAGCAAAATATTTAAAGGGGCACGGAACTAACTGGGGTCTGATGGATCTGGGGGTCTGTTAGAAGCAGTTCATATACAAATCAACAACCATTAAAGTGGATTGCATTGATATTGCTGTGATAATTTGCTTTGTTGTCACATATTTGTTACCAAATGTGGAACTGAATATTCCCTATGCAACTTGATATATCCCACGTTAATTATTTAGGTTTATTTGATTACATTTGTATATTCAGTAACATGTTGCATTATCTTTTATTTCAGGTCTGCTGCCTATAACCTTCTGTGTGCCTTAACATGTACCTTTAATTTAAAGATTGAAGGGCAGTTACTGGAGACTTCGGGTCTGTGTATCCCTGCCAACAATACACTTTTCATAGTCTCCATTAGTAAAACATTGGCAGCTAACGAACCGCACCTCACCCTTGAATTTTTGGAAGAATGCATTTCTGGCTTCAGTAAATCCAGTAAGTAGCATGCATTTAGTGTTGAAAATGTCTTTTTTATGCACTTAATGACAAGTACATACTGTTTTTTGTTGTTTATTTTAAGTTCTTATTTGTTTATCCTTTTGCAAAAAAAAAAAAATTATCTCACCAAAAATGATGTATGGTGGCACGTTTGAGTGCCTTAGGTCTAGGCAACTTTTTCCTCTTGGATAAACTAGGCCATTTTTTGAGGAATTTTACTATACCTTGCAATTCCTTTGAGTAGCTTGATGTATTACATCAAATGAATCAAATTGGTGAACAGAAGTATGTTTTTGAAGCCACAATTACCCCTGAGCGGTGGTGTATTTTGTGCTGCCCTAGGCACTACTAAATTCGGGCACCTGCACACATTGCACACCCAGGACATGCCACATCACAGAATGGTATTTTCTAAACTGTGTATTTCACTACGTACATGGTATAGATTACAGTGCCAAAGGGACATAGAACATCAGCATAAATATACACAACTATATATTTTCATAAAGCACACTTGGGCAGTAACAAATTGTCAACATTACTTTATTTCATGAAAGCTCCACTCCACGATACTAGGAAATTACAGGGGGGTGTTAAATAATTTTTTTAAATTATTAAACCTTTAGAATATACAGTGATTGTTTTATTGGTAAAATGTATAACTTTTACATATTGCTTTGTAAGAGTATTCATCCAGTTTCACTTTACTTTAGACTTTACACTGTTAGTATAGTGTCATTTACTTTACACTATGTACTGTTACTACAGTCACTTTATATTACACTATTGTTATTACTACCCACAGTGAACCGGTGCTAACAGTAGGTGTAAAGTGACTCTGCACTAACAACATAATGTAAAGTAAATTACACTGTACTAACAGGTAGGACATGGTCACTTTACTTTGCACTTAATACTAAGTATAAAATAAAGTAACCCTGTAGTAACAGTACATAGTTTAAATTAAAGTGACCCTGTACTAACATTCCATTATATAATTAGCTTTGTAGGTGGTTGTTACTTGGTGGGATACTTCTGGAAATCATTTGTTCTAGGTGATGGCGCCTCAGATATAAGGACTGAAGTGCTTTAATAGCAGTAGCCATCCTCCTAGTTCAAATATGGGGCAAATGTTTAAAAGTAATCAGTCTCCATGGAAACCAATGAAATGTTACTGTTGGTTAGATGACTTTATACAAAAACGTACACATAACCCAAAATGAGTGGCATTTTAAGTACCGTATTTGCTCGATTATAAGACAAGGTTTTTTTTCAGAAAAATACCCCTCGTCTTACATTCGAGGTCATCTTATAATCTGACCTCAAATCGAGCAGAGCGGCAGGGGACCTGAATCCCCCTCTCTAACAGCCTGGGATGTCTGCGCGATGAGCCTTCCGGTTTCATCATAAAAGTCCCGGTGGTCGTGCCGGGCGGCAGCAGGGGAGGTCTGCGCTCATCGCGCAGACATCCTCCGCTGCCCCGCTAGCCACCAGGAGAATCGGGCAGCTGGGGGATGTCTCCACATATCGTGCAGACATCCCCCAGCTGCGCCCACTAGCCACCACGGAAAGAATCAAGGTGAGAGTAAGGGAGGGGGGGGATAGACAAGGGAATGGAGGGGGGAGATAGACAAGGGGATGGAGGGGGGAGATAGACAAGGGGAGGGAGGGGGGAGATATAGGGAAGGGGAGGGGGGAGATATAGACAAGGGGAGGGGGATAGAGAGAGACAAGGGGAGGGGGGACAGAGAGAAAAGGGGAGGGGGGACAGAGAGAGACAAGGGGGGACAGAGAGAGACAAGGGGGGACAGAGAGAGAAGGGGAGGGGGGAAGAGAGAGATTAGTTTGGGGGCGAGAGAGAGACAACGCTGGGGGGGGGGGGGGAGTGAGAGGCCGCATTGGCACATAAAAGGAAATAAAAACAAGAAATGCATTTGTATAATATCAATTTTTTATTAAATATTAAAAAGCAATTTACATAAATACAAGTTAAACTTTTTTTTCCTATAGGGTAGTCTTATATTCAGGCTTTTAGTTTTTTCCTAAAGGAATATACAAAGTTTGGGGGGTCGTCTTATAATCGAGCAAATACGGTATTAAGAGAAGCAAAGTTTTGCGACTGTAAAAATATGGAGTTTGTTTCAACAAGTTTTAACAAACTTTTCAAAAATCATGCATTTGAATTAATCGGTCACCATTTGTTTCTGCTATAAAATCCAAATGTTGCTCTAGATGGCAAAACCAAACTAATTAAATTCGGTGACCTTTAGTTTGTTGCAAATGATTAACTGTGTGCTACTCTTCCATTTTTCTCCTGTGTTTATTCAAAATTATTGGATCTTGCTGACACATTATATGGCCTGATGTAATATGCATCATAAACAGTCATACTTTATGGCTGACCATGCATTTTCAGCACAGACAAGCAAACAACTTGATTTATTAAAAGATTGAAAGGGCTACTTCAGCTAACAAAGATGTATGCATTTGGTGGAGCATGTTGCATTTTATTAACCCTATTTTTTCTTATTAACCAAGATTCATAGCTTTTCAATGATTGAGCATGCTCATTCAATATCCATGCTCCACCCCTGCCTAGATATTGAACATTCTGCTGTACACTTAAAAATGATAATGCTATGCATTTTCCTACAGAAAATAACCAGGAAATGGAAAGCATACACATCTCTGACATGAGAGCATGTTAAGAGCCCTTTAATTTGATTTTGTAGGTTCCTCTCTTAGCCTCAAGGATGGAAATGAACCCAAAAAATGTATTAACTCATTAATGCATACTATTTTCAAATAACTTTAATATTTATTGATTAGTTTGTTTGCTTTTTTCTTTTTAAAATCTGGAAGGGCTGAAAGAGTACAGGAAAAAATAAAACTTTGTAGAAAAAAACAAACTGAATAGATGTCTAGACAGCACAATCAAACATTGTTTTTCTTGAGAACTTTTCCTTCAGTTACCCCTAAGATTTGTAAAAACAAAATTTTTATGTATACATGAATCAATATCCGATTTTTGATTCATATTCATTTTTCCGTAATAATATTTTTATTTGAACATTACTTTTTTAGTGAGGGCAGCATTTCTGTGTCTGATATTCTTATATCTTTATAGACTGGGTCTCAATGTTGAACCCTGCTGCCTTTGATAATGTGTTGCAAGCAACAGTGCACATTCCCATTGCATATGCACATGCTTGCGCCATTTTCCCTCTGTCATCAGCTTCATTCATCGAATCTGTGAAGCAAGGGGGCGGTAAGGGCTCTGGCATAGTAGCTGTGAGAAAGTGCTTTGAACATAAAATTCCTAACCAGGGAGTCAAATACACTGAAACTTCTTCTTTCTTGCCGATCATCTTTTTTTCTTTTTTTTTTTTCCCCCGTTCAAACTTGTGTCTCTGCAAAGAAGTGCGATACTCGACTATCTGTATGTATTATAGTGATACATAGTAGCGTGGTTGACCATATTGTGAATCTCCATAGTAATTATTTCATTGTGTCTTTATAGGTATTGAATTGAAACATCTGTGTCTGGAATATATGACACCCTGGCTGTTGAACCTGGTCCGGTTCTGTAAACTCACAGACGATGCAAAACGGCAGCGCGTCAGCGCCATTTTGGACAAGTTGATTACCATGACCATAAATGAGAAGCAGATGTATCCTTCTATACAAGCTAAAATATGGGGAAGCTTGGGACAGGTATGCCAGTTGTAAATCGTTCATGATAATATAAAGGAAAAAGCAGATTATAATTTGACATCCCTAATTATGATTGGGAAATAGTTATCTATAACAACATTCAGCATTTCTGGAGCCACTACAAATCTCTATATTCTATTAATGCATTCCATTATATCATTAGCATTTCAGGTGGCTCTTACTTGGTGGGATACTTCTGGAAATCATTTGTTCTTGGTGATGGTGCCTCAGTTATAAGGACTGAAGTACTTTAATAGCAGTGGCCATCCTCCTCACTACCAACACAGTGTGGCTTTTTCTTGCCTGCCAAACACCATAATTTATAAACATTGATGTGTGTGTATTTATATATATATATATATATATATATATATATATATATGTGTGTGTGTGTGTGTGCGCCAACATCCTGTGTTTTCATATGTTTATGTGCATTGAACTATACACAGAAACGAAAGCTTATATGGTGCAGTTACCTACTGTCCTCTCTAGTAGTCATTACTTGACTTTGTATATTTTTATGCATGAGCATAGAGGTCGGAATTGACCGTGTCCAATAACTTATAAGTAACCAGATTTAATCTGTTCATTTTATATTCTATCTTTTGTTTGTTTTATTTACTTTTACTAGATCACAGACCTCCTCGATGTTGTCCTGGATAGTTTCATAAAAACGAGTGCAACAGGTGGATTGGGCTCGATTAAGGCAGAAGTTATGGCGGACACAGCAGTTGCTTTGGCGTCAGGCAATGTCAAACTGGTATCAAGCAAGGTTTGTTTTTACTGTTACCAACACTACAGAATAGGGTTGCCAGATTTGCCATTGGTTTACTCAATGCTTCCTAGTTAGAACATATGAGCAGCCAAAATTACATTTTTTTTTTCTGATAATTCATATATAGGCCAATGTAGCCAAGTTGGAAAAATTCTCCAATGCAGCTGAATTTTTCCAACTCAGATGCTTTGGCCTTAAATTTGAAATTCCCATTGCAATTCTCTCTTTATTGAGTGGACGTTCTAATGTTGTTGCTGTGGTTGTCACTTAAAAACTTTATTTTTCCAGGTAATTGGGCGAATGTGCAAGATAATAGACAAGACCTGCCTTTCACCCACGCCTACCTTGGAGCAGCACCTTATGTGGGATGATATTGCCATCCTTGCCCGTTATATGTTGATGCTGTCCTTCAATAACTCCTTGGATGTGGCTGCCCATCTTCCCTACCTCTTCCATGTTGTTACCTTATTAGTGGCAACAGGTCCTCTGTCTCTTCGAGCTTCCACCCATGGTCTTGTCATCAATATTATTCACTCCCTGTGCACTTGCTCACAACTGAATTTCAGTGGTAGGTATGATTAGATGTGGTCCATCTAATGAACCTCTGCCTTACTTGTAATAAAATCATAAAAATGTGATACTTTAAGGTTAAATGGTATATTTTTAGTTTAATTTTAGTTTTGTCTTGATTATTTTGGGAAGATTCACTTGGAATTGATGTTCGGGCCTTCATTCTGAAGCAGATGAAAAAATTGTATTAAAAAGGTATCATCAGTGTTTATAATCTTCTAATGAAGCACAAGGAAAAATGTCAGTAGCCCTACTATGAGGATAAAATAACATAATACTTTTATGGTACTTTCCACTTTATGCTCCTACCGGCAAGCTTCCCTGCGAAGCTTGGTGTATATCTGCACCAATATATGTGTTTATGATTGAGACATGAGGGGGGACTAATAAGTGTCTACAGCTTGTGTGATATCAGTGGACGGCAGCCCAAACACACAGAAGCTAACCTGGAAAGGAGAGATGTCTAGGGTGACAAGTTGTTTAGAAATAATATTACACGTTATTAAACACAGTTTTTTTGGGGCACTTTTGGTTTTCTTCATTATTTTTTGTGCGTTTTCTCTCTTTGCCTAATTCTATCAAAGTCAAGATCGCTATACCATCTGAGTAATCAAGACCTTTTTAAGCCAGAGTACATTTTTTTTGCTTTCATCTATATAATTGTTTCACTTTATTTGAACTTAACACTACTTATTGCATATTTCAAGTTGTATTCAACTTTATTGCATGCATTCAGTGCTCCAAATCATTATACATTTCTGTACCAATAACACATCCTTTTATGATTTTACATACACTAATAATTTTCTTTTATTATCCTTTTTTATTTTAGCTACAATTTCCCATCTTTTCTTTACTTTCTTAGGGTCAGTGTTTTTTGTTGTTGTACCACAACACTCTGCCAGCCTATAACTTTGAGGAAGCCCCAAAAGGGCAGAACGCGTCAGGTTGTTGGCACTAGTTAACACTGTACTCTATTTTTACAAAACTAGTGTGATTTTATTATATCTAAATAACTTGTCACCCTGGACATCTCTTTTTTTCTTTGTGCCACGTAAGCACACGTGGAAACTGATCCGGTTGTTTACATAGTATGAGTAGGGGGGATTTTTTCTAGGCTCCCTGTAGTGGTTACATGAATGTCTCTCTCAGAAACAATCGTTGTCACGCAGTGGGTACCAACCGACACAAATGATGAGTCCCCTCACTGACCATCACAGCAAAATGAGCACTGTCTCAGCTGAGAGTAAACCCTATGTGCATCTTAACACATACATGTCAGGTTTATTAAGGATAAGCAGCACTATGTTTTTAACTTTTGCTTCTGTATAGTTTAGTGCCACTTAGTCATTTGACTAACCACTGCTCAACACTAACTCGATCTGCTTTCTTTACTTTCTATTTCTTGCAGAGGAGACCAAGCAAGTCTTGCGTCTCAGTCTGACAGAATTCTCACTGCCTAAGTTTTACCTGCTGTTTGGGATCAGCAAGGTGAAGTCTGCTGCTGTTATAGCCTTCCGGTCAAGTTACAGGGACCGCTCTTTCTCACCCGGCTCTTATGAGAGGGAAACATTTGCTCTGACCTCACTGGAAACTGTTACAGAAGCCCTCTTAGAGATCATGGAGGTAAATAGAAAAAAAGTATATGTTTTCTTTCCGTGTTGGACTGAACCATATAGTTACCTGAAGTTGTCTCCATCCGCCTCAGGGATGCCCACTGGGATGGATGCCTGTGTATCTTTCACCTCAAATTGTTGACCACATTATCCCATAATACTTATTGTACTGCCTGCATGTTAGATATTTTTTGGGATCTCTACATCATCATTTGGGTGTGGATGAAGAAAAGTGCGTTTGTTCTGGCAGCCATATTTTTTAAATACTTTTATAGATTTTGATTTTGCCAGCAGATATGTAGAATAAATGTTTATACTTGATGGAAGGTGACAATCTTAGGACTATTATTTATAAAGAATATTTTGAACAGAGTTTTTAAGCCTTATCATCGACACAGTGCTAAATGTAAAATCACAACATATTCTAGTGTTTCACTTATAGAGAGGAGGCCCAAATATACTTACACCAGAATGCCATGTTTTTATTTTCATTTTTGTTTCTTAAATATTCCGGATTTGCTTGAATCTTTTTCGAGACAAAATGGTCTGAAAAAGACCTGTCATTTCACATTCAAGGTCGTCTTATAATCAGACCTGAATAAGAGGTCTGATTATAAGACTAAGATCCAGGTCTCGCGCAAAACTGCAGAGGACCTGGATCCTCCTTGCAGGCAGGCGGTTGATGTCTGTGCGCTCTGCTGGGGCTTCAACGACGGAACACCGGGGTCACGTGACCTCCGTCTCGAGCAGTGCACAGACACCCTCCAGCTGCACTAGACACCAAGGAGTCTGGAAAAGTATTGGCAGCCATATGATACGCATTGCCTAGTCTGAGGGAGAGATAGGCAAGTCTGAAAGTACATTCTTTCAAATAAAAGGAAATAAAAACAGGAAATGCATTTTTTCAATCATAATTTCTATTAAATATAAAAAAAAAACTGTTTGTGAATTAATATTTACTAGTAACACTTTCCCTGTAGGGTAGTCTTATATTTAGACTTTCTTTTATTCGAAATTAATATCCAAAGTTTGGTGGGGTTGTCTTTTATTCAAGCATATACGGTAGATGTTTTTTTTTTAAATATTGTCCAACTAAGGATTTGTAAAGTTACATAGTAGCATAAGACATGATCTTCAGTGTCAAAGGTTAAGGAAGTGTTTGCTGCCTTGTTTTTCATGCTGAAAACCACAAATGAGATCTTGTGACCCACAAGCAGCAGCATGAGCTCATGGGCTTTGCACAGAGGAATTTCAGTGACTCACACTGGAGTTTTTCTGAAAAAGGTTATGTAAACAAACAGTGTGGCTATAGCTATGTGTTATTCTTACATTATTCTTAAGTGTTGCGGTAGCTGTTTTATTTTTACATTGCTGGGACTGCATCATTTAAACCTACTGGAGTAATTACATGAACACTTACATAGGGCCAACAATTGTGTAGCGCTTGGTATAGAGCATAGAAGAGATACTACATACTACTACATACTAAGTTAGACTTATTTATACATGAAGTAGAGCGCCCTGCACACAAGTTTACAATCTAGATGGAGACAGGGAGACATAAGGTGGGTAAAAACGGAAAAGTGGTGGCAGTAAGTGTATTTGGAGACATTTTGAAGCTAGGTGGGTTAATTAATAGGTGTTGTAATTGGATAAATAGTATGTCACCCTACTTCAGCACCCATACTGCCAGTAAGGCATTTACCTGCGCTACTGTATTTTTCTAGTGCAAAATGTCAGAGTGGCCTCTTTAAAGGCTCACTCCTAGCAAGATTCAAGTAACCTGGCGTTAAGATAATTTATAAGGTTGTAAGCTTCTCAGCATCTGAATAATTTAAACCAACCAGAATAATAACCCAATAAATGGTCTCAAAAAGTCAGTTTTCTCCCCAACACTTGATATATTCTACCTTACTTATCTGTCTGTGTCTGCTCATCTGCCCTAGTCTGTAATTTCCCTTTTATGCTCTGTGCCCAGTGCTGCATGCATTTTTAGAGCTGTATCAATAAATGACAATGTAATGTAATAAATTGACTGTGATAGTATATATACGCATGCATGCAGTGTGTATTCTTTACAAGGTACAATAGTAAACCACAAGATTTTTTTCTCCAGTTTTACATTCTGCAGGCACTTAGCATTTGTTGCTAAAGAATTTATTATAATGCATCAACAGATGCATTTTGTAACCTATTTTTTTTATTTAGGCCTGCATGAGAGATATCCCAACTTGCAAGTGGCTTGACCAGTGGACTGAACTAGCCCAAAAGTATGTGTTTGTTGCTGCAAATCTATCATACAAAACATATTTTTATTTGCATTTAGCAATAATGTATTTCAGTCCTTTTGAACTGGGTCCACCATTCTTTGCAGGTTTGCATTCCAGTACAACCCCTCCCTTCAGCCACGAGCGCTCGTTGTATTTGGCTGCATCAGTAAACGTGTTTCTCATGGGCAGATAAAGCAAATCATACGAATCCTCAGCAAGGTATGCCAAGGACCCATAAATCTCTCTTGCAAGTGGTTTACTGCTTCATGATTTGACGATAATTTTACTATTCATTGATTTATTTTCTCATTACAGTCTTTTCATTATACATACCCAATGAGTTTCAATATAGCAAGCAGTTAATCTGAAGTCCTACTTGACAAATTGTATTGTGTGGATGGCACCCCAGTTACTGATGTGACTTTTAAAGGAGCTGTGCACTTTTTACAGTTATTTTTTAATGTTTATATTTGTGTTTTGTATAGCAATACCTCTGGTTTATATGAATTGTTTTATAGTGCGGTGGTGTTATTTTATAATCTCTCTGTCCTTCACAATAGAGGCTGGAGTTAATTATTAAAAGTCTAAGATTGCTTGGAGTGGCAAGTAAAACTAAAACATGTTTTAGTTTTACTAAAAACACAAATGGGTGTAAAACTAAACACATCCAGTTCTTCCCCTTTGTGCAGGCAGCTACTCCTTTGGAGCACCATTTAAGAGTGATTCCTGTTTAATTTGTAAGCAGATGCTTTTTAGGCTGCAGACTTGAGGCTGGCCTGGCATCGCTGATTGACACACAGCGAATATGATGCTGAACACACATCCTGGTATTGACTGTGTGCAGCACATTTGACAAGTAGCGATGCTTCTGCAAAGGCTACTGGTTAATATCTTATGAAAAAGACAAAGAGGAATAGGGTTAAGTGGAATAAACTGAAAGTACAAGGCCTAAAGTTTATAATGGATAAAACAAGATTTTATTAGATAATGAAAATAAAACTGCAGGACAAAAATGAACCTGACACAGAGCATATAAAAGAAAATGAAAATGATAGTGTAGAATTACCACGTAGAAGAAACTGAAACACAGACACGATGGCACACAGAGGTCTGAACTAATAGCAAAAAATAGGAGCAAGCTTTAGTGCCACAGGTAATTGTTAACAGTTTGGTTGAAGTGACCAAATTAGAGTAAGGTGGTTTATATATTATTATTTATATTCACATAGGGTACAACTTACTCACACATTTAAAAGATGTTGGTAGATTTATTAGCACTCAAATTAAATACACTTTTATACACAGTAATTCCAGTGTAAATAAGATTGGTGTTTCCTACTTATAAAAGACTTTACTTGCAATCACGGTAGCACACAATCGAGAGAGAGATTCTATATGTAGTCCGTGTTATTACAACTAAACTATTGTGTGTCGCCAGTGATATTTATTAAGAAATTCACAGCTGAGAGTTTGATTTCTTCCCATTAGTTTCTCTGTAATAAATAACAATTCTCATCATTGCATGTTAAGGAGTGGCAACCTATTATGTTAACCACAGAAAAAAAAAATATTTATAATGTATGTAATGATGACATAAAACCTGAAAACAAAATGATATTGATCAACAGAGTAAAACAAAAATGTCCTTTAAATAGATCATTATGGCTGCAGGGAGTTGAAATATATACTAATCGCATATAGCCCCTTTTTTTTACTAGCTCACATGCACTTTTTATGTATTAAATATGACATTTTGGATGCTTCACTTTTGTATTTATTTGTGTGTGTTTTGCTTTTTTGAAGGGTCTGGAGAGCTGCTTGAAAGGCCCTGATAATTACAACAGCCAAGTTTTAATAGAAGCCACTGTGATCGCACTAACCAAACTGCAGCCGCTTCTGAATAAGGTTTGTGTGTCTGCACAATACTATTGAATTTTGGTACTTGCAATTCACCATTCAGCACTCCTGGGACTTGCGTTCCTTTATTAATACGTCTTTTTGCACTTTGCAGGAATCACCTATGCACAAAGCTCTTTTTTGGGTGGCTATGGCAGTATTGCAGCTGGACGAAGTTAATCTTTATTCAGCGGGTACAGCTCTCCTTGAACAAAATCTGCACACGCTAGATAGCCTTCGAGTGTTCAATGACAAGGTAGGTGAATATACCCTCAAAGCTTCAGTATGTAATAAAATAATAAAAGAATGACATGGATTCATGCTATTTAAATAAAGACATTGAGGATCCAACTTTAAAATATGTACATTCAATTGCATTCTCCTAAGAGAAGAAGATCTCGTCATCCATCGCTTTGCAGATGACGGGATCTCTTCAAGACAAGGTAATAATGGAACATGAGGCAACTGAGAGCTGTATTGGAAGACAATGAGTGAGATATTATGAAAGACATGGGGAAATTGAATAAGGTATGTGGCATGAGTATCTGCAGTGTCTAGAACATGGTTGTCAAACTGTGGCCTTCATCTGCTGATAGCCTACATTGACCATGATACTCGGCCCCTGAATGGCAAAAATAAGATGTGGTCACCCCAAGCTGCCAGCGGAGAATGGGAGATATAGTCCTCCAACAGCTGGAGAGTCACAGTTTGACATACCTTGTCTAGAGTATCAGTTTGGTGTGAGTATATTTAAAGGAAGAATAAATACCACAACTAGAGATAAGAGTCTTAAATTAGAGGGGCAACGATTTAAATGTAATATCAGGAAGTATTACTTTACTGAGAGGGTAGTGGATGGATGGAATAGCCTTCCAGCGGAAGTGGTAGAGGTAAACACAGTGAAGGAGTTTAAGCATGCGTGGGATAGGCACAAGGCTATCCTAGATATAAGATAGGGAACTGGGGGACTAATAAATGTATATAGAAAATTGGGCAGACTAGATGGACCGAATGGTTTTATCTGCCAACACATTCTATGTTTCTATACATAAGTGTGATGGTTAGAGATGCTGGCAGTAGATGGCCATTCACATGAGAAGGCAATTTCCCACCTAGGTGCACTTGAGATTCAGTTGGAATCAATGCGTAGCACAGCTGAGCTTAACCTACAGCCAGGTAATTTCCAAGTAGGAAGCCTGGGCTAAACAAGGAATGTAGTTTCCCTGCAGTGACTACTTTTGCTCTGGTAAATTCCCTTCTCAGTTTTCCAAGTGTGTAATCTTTAATCTGATATCCTCTTTTGAAGTTCTGTATTCTTCTCAGTGTGGTTGTAGCCAACTTAATGTCAGTGCATTCAGTGTACATGCCCAAAGTTCCCCGCTTTGCTATTATCCATTCACAGTTGGAGTTGTAACATTTCCTTGATCTGACCCAATTACTTCTGTTCCTCAGCAAGTGTCATCCTGAAATCCTGGTTTGTACAGAAGAGTTGATTTCTCTGAATTGTGTATAGTTTTTTTTATTTGTATATGTAAAGTGTAAAGGCGAACCATTAAATGTTAGATAACTAAGAAAAAACAAATCTTTTTTTTTTCTCTTCTTCAGAGCCCAGAAGAAGTGTTCATGGAAATCCGAAATCCTTTAGAGGAATGGCACTGTAAACAAATGGACCACTTTGTTGGCCTCAATTTCAACTCTAACTTTAACTTTGCACAAGTTGGACACTTGCTGAAAGGTGAGATTTTTCATGTTAGATGCCAATTTTTGGTATATATCGACAGTAGTGTGCACATGCATTTAAAACATGAACAGACTCTCTTTTTATTTCTAAAACGTTCCATGTTTGTGCTCTGTATTTACTTGAAATTCGAAAAGGGCTATTATCACACATGCTCATCATTAAAATATTCCTGGGGCATGTACAGGATGTGTCCATCCGGCTGTTTGATTCCAATTTTTCTGTCTGTCTATGGTATGGTGACATCACAGTGGGAGCTATTCACTAAAAGTGAGGTGCATGTTAGATATACATTTCGTGTCACTGACTTAATGTTGGATTGTGCAGGGATAATATTAGTGATTTTCTCTTACAAGATGAACAGAATTGGGCCAGCCTAATACCTGTTTTTTTGTTTGTTTGTTTTTTTAAATCTGCACAGATGTCCAAGTGAACTCTGTTAGTAGGAGCCTGTTAGTAGGAGCCTCTTAAAAAATGTGGCCCTGTACAATGTACAGTTCATTTGCTGCGATGGAATACACTTTTAGTGTATAGCCCCCATTGTGATGTCATCTCAGGTTTAGTGACTAGCTCCCTGTGGACAAATATAGTCCAAACTAATTATTTTCTGTATACGATTTGTCAACCATTCCAATATATTCTGTTGTTTCCACAAGGTTGCATTCAGGCTTACACAAATCATGGTATTGTGTGTTCTCCTCTACTAAAATTATATTAGTGTTAATAATTGTCGCTAAACTTTATTTTCACTTTTGCTTCTGATTTGGAAGCACAAGTGAAAGTAGGAGTGGCACTAGTCTGAGAATAAATTGGCATGTCATTCTATCCTCTGACCGGCAGCCATTGGATGTATCATGGCAGCGGCTGTCAGTGCAATGAGAGACCTTCACTTTTGAATACCATCAACAGAGGAGACTTTTCATTTTTGCACTTTGGGTTTACTTCCGGAATGGGGACGCTGTTTTTTAACTCATATTTTCTCATGGTTAGAAAAAAGTTTACTTGTCCATTACTAATGTATAAACCTACCTTTGCTGAGTTTCAGAGGTCTGCAAAGTGCATAGCAAGATTCTAAAAGCACCACAGTGACCTGTCACTCTGTGGTTTTTAACTGTCACACGTTACATTGATGGCCAGGTTATAAACGTTAGAGGAAATTGAAACCTCAGTGTAATTCTTGGCCAAAGTTACTAAAGCAAACACTTGAGAGGAATAGCAATTTTGGTTTAAGACAAGACAAAGGACATTTTATTTTCAAAACCTGTTGCAAAAATGCTTATTCACATGCAAAATGCCTTTTTTATATTATTTTTTAATTATTATTTTAGGTTATCGACACCCATCACCTACTACAGTGGCAAGAACAATACGCATCCTTCACACTCTGTTAGCACTAGTAAACAAACATAGGAATTGTGATAAATTTGAAGTAAATACTCAGAGTGTTGCTTACTTGGCAGGTGAGGACTATTTTTCCATATTCATTTTTAAAAGGGAATTAAAGAATTATGTAACACCGACACAGAAACATGTCAAGTTAGACCATCTGAGACACCGATCTTTATATTGGAATAAGCAAGGGAAATTGTTTGAACAAGCCCAAAACTCTCTAGTGTTGGGGTACATAATACGGCATTAATCTACATATTCACTTGTGAGTGTCCTTTTGTATTTGGACAATGCATGCTGATTGGCTGGAAGCTACCAAGTAACAAAAAAGGTTCAATAATCAAATCTGCAATGTATGCTTTATTATTACTTGAGAAGAATGCTGAAAAATGCAATAGAGACTAGTCCCCATTTAACATAGTTATTTGCCATGATATGTTCCTTTCCCCTCTAATACAAAAACGTCTTTCTTGTATGCAGCACATGAGTTTGTGTTGTGGTACCTGTAACGGTTGTGTAACTGCTATACTGTTAACTGTTTGTAATGTCACCAGCTTTGCTCACGGTGTCTGAAGAGGTGAGGAGCCGCTGCAGCTTGAAACACAGAAAATCCCTTTTGCTGACAGATGTTTCAATGGAAAATGTTCCTATGGATACATATCCGATGCACCACAGCGACCCCACGTGCAGGTTATTGTTTGTTTGTTTTTGTCATGTTCTTAGCATACTGCACAGTGTTTTTTTCTTTATAAAAGTAATCTCTGGGGCAAAGTTGTAAAATTGACTCAACTGGACGCTTTTACCAGAATCACCTTGGATAAATAAACCCTTTTGTTTATTAAAGAGATTTGTTTTCAGAAAACTCACATTTTTTATGTTTCTATTTTGTTGCCATTTTTACTCTGTGTGTAAGAAACAATCAAGTGTAGTATATCTCCCTACAACATCAAGAATGTGGGATTGCGGTCCTGCGGTGGTCTTGCTTAAAGCAGGCCTCTTCAGGGGGCTGGTATACAGTACATTACCTTCTTTCATTCTTCCATAGGACTTTAAAGGAAAATCAGCCCTGGTCATCTCCAAAAGTATGTGGCATGCATCTGGCTGCAAGCTACCCGACTGTGGGACAAGTCAGCCCACGGACCAGGAAGTCAATGAGTCTGGATATGGGTCAACCATCGCAAGCAAATACTAAAAAACTTCTAGGTTTGTTAGCCGTTATTTTCCATTTAATTCTATGCTCTAATTACTTTAGTTTCTTGTGTTTTGGTACAGAGTGCACTGCTCCCAAAAAGGAAGTTACACATCCAGTAGGTTTAGGGCCAGTAAGTAAAAGAAGTTAGATCTCTGAAAATGCCCATGGCAACTTATTTACATAATATTATGTTTCATAAAATTTAAAAACAGCATGCAAAATGTAAATAAGATTATTTATGTTGAACAAGCAATGTTTTAGATCATGGAAATTTCAGCACAATTGGGCGTTTTGGCTTATGTGTCAAAATGATGCATTTCAGTGTGATTGATTCAACTTCTTTTATTTTTTTATGTTTTTAGGTACAAGGAAAAGCTTTGACCACTTAATATCTGACACTAAGGCTCCTAAAAGACAGGAGATGGAATCTGGCATCACTACACCTCCCAAAATGAGAAGAGTTGCAGAAAATGATTATGACCTTGGTGTGTACATGTTTGATGATATGTTTGGTATTATTTTTGCAGGCAAATTAAATGTGTTATCTAGAATGTGTTTTTTTCCCCGTGTATAACTATTTTGACCATGATTCTCTTTTAATTAGCGCAGTATGCTGAAAATGTTTACAATTATTACTTGCAGAGATGCAAATTTTCTAAGCTTGCCTAGCTATATGGTCAATATATACATAAATGTGTGAGAGCTTCGCCATGCTTTCAGCGTACCACTTTTTGAAACCTTGGACTTGTACTCTCGGGGACTATTTAGTAAGCAGGTACAACTTCTGTTAGGTGCTATATTGAGGGTTATTTTTATTATATATGGGATGTCAGTTGCTCTTGTAATATAAATATTACATTTTAATTTTTTCTCCTCTCCAAAGACGCACCGAGAATATCTTCTCCTCAGCAGCACCCCCACCTTCGTAAAGTATCCGTGTCGGAGTCCAATGTGCTGCTGGATGAGGAGGTCCTCACTGACCCCAAAACCCAAGCTCTGCTGCTCACTGTTCTTGTAAGAATCTTATTTAACCATTGCTGTACATTTCAGTAACATAAAGGTCTACAGTATGTGGGAGTTGAAATTATGAATGAAATCTATTTATTCATGGCAGTTCAAATAGTACAGGAATAAGTCGCAAATATATCCTTAGTAAAAAAAAAATGTGGCAGTATTCTGTTAGTAGGAGAGGCACAGTTCTTCATGGTAGTTTTTAATAACCACATTCCATTGAAACCCCGTTCCTATGCTTAGTTTAACTTCTGCGCTGTACCTGTTTCACCTTTCTGTATTGTAGCAGCTGGGGCCCAGCTACTCACTGGTTCCATGTGCATGGTCACAGCTGGGAGTCACTTGAGCCACACCAAGGCCACAATCTCGTTACACGGCAGATTGCAGCCGTGTCTCCGGCATAATGGTGGGGCACTGTGGCTGTGAATGTCGTACAATGAGAGGAAGGACTGGGCTCAGGAAAGGACTCAATGTACTCCGAAGGCTGGTGTCTCAGTGAGGAGACTCATAACCAAGTACTGAGTCGCTGTCGATAATTTTAAATGAGCAGTGTCACCTAGGTTATTTTTGGAATATTGTATATTTGTTTAATATATACTGAATGCATTTATTTGTCCTTTTAAAACGATTTATAGTTGAGCTAAAGTTTTAAATGGAAAAATAATAAATCTAAATTTAATGACATCCAACAAGGGGTTCTTGGTGCAGTAGGCAGGACCATTGTCATATCCCTGTTACACTTTATTTGCAGTTTTATAGAAGATATGAAGTGTTGAGTAAAACAGTTATGTTATCAGTTTCTACTTTACGTGATACAGTACACTAAATATATATCTTTTTCATACACTGTAGGTGGAGCTGCCCATTTAAAAACCCTGCTGACACAGTTAGTTGTGCTGCATGGTTACGGAATGAAATATAAGATGAGGAAATAAACTGAATGTGTTTTTTGTTTGATCTTTCAGGCTACACTGGTAAAATACACCACAGATGAGTTTGATCAACGAATCCTGTATGAGTATTTAGCAGAAGCCAGCGTGGTCTTTCCGAAAGTATTTCCCGTGGTGTAAGTTTCTAAAATATTTATTAAGTTACTTGTTATCTCCTGTGTAAAATGTTCCTTTCTGACTAGTAGTTTATTTATTAAATCATAATGTGGCGCTCCTATGTCACTGAGATAATAGGAGAGGGGCTTTTTTTTAGCATTAAATTGTTGTGGAGAAGGAAGTGTTTGTTTGTTTGTTTTTGTATTGTTTTCCTTTATTATATTTATACAAAAAAAGTTGTGTAATGACGCTTATTTTCTTGCAAGATTCTCCAGATCAGTGGTCCCCAACCATTTTGGCACTGGGCATTTTGGCACTTCATTGAAGGAAAAATGTTCACGGCCTGGGTCGTAGGCGGGCGGCTACCATACATACAGAGACATACATACAGAGATATACATACATACATGCACACAGAGACATACATACATAGACAGACAGTGACAAATACGTACCTACAGGTCCCTGGGGTGCATGTTGTCCGGCTATGAGGAGTCCTGTCTTGCAGCCCAGCCTCAGGGCATCAGCCGTGCTGTGTGGTACACAGGGAGCAGGGATATGATGTAATTCATACCCCGCATCCTCCACACAGCCTGCGGCAGACCCCAGGGTAGGAGGGTCATGGGCTGCGCTGAGGGGTAGGTGCTTGCGCTCGGCCACGCTTCTTAAAGTTACCGGCTAGAAGGGAGGAGCTCAGAATGCTTCCCTCGCAGCACACGGCCCGGCTGAACAGAGGACGTGGACCGGTGCTGGGCCACTCTAGATGGCTGTCGAAATCTATTATTGTGAATATAAATATTTTAACTGGAAAACATGTTTCTCTTACTGTTTTTTTTATTAGACACAATTTATTGGACTCCAAGATCAACACACTTTTATCGCTGTGTCAAGATCCAAATTTATTAAATCCAATTCATGGGATTGTGCAAAGTGTGGTTTATCATGAAGAGTCTCCTCCTCAGTATCAGCCTTCTTACCTACAGAGTGAGTTTTATGTCAGAATACATATAAAGCATTAAAACGTCAAATAACTGTTCACTAAACTGTGAGACACTAGTCTTGTTTTACACAACTATAATTGGCAACAGATCCTTCCTTCGCATCATGGGGTGCCATCTGTCCTCTAGTAACCCTGGTAGTGCAGATCTAGAGATATCTATTACTTGAGCATAGGTGAGTTGGTTCATAGCTTGCTCTTGCTAAGCACAGACAACAAAAAAGCGAGACTAAGAAAACCAAGTTATATTATAGTTTATTATATGTCCTTTATCCCACTCGAAGCTATGTAAAGCAGCCAACATTTGTATGTTTAATAATCTTTCCCACTGCTATAACTGGATAGGGGTTTTTGTTACATAATTTCATTACTCAAGAATAGAATTATGTCTGGAAATTAAAGAACACAATTTCTACCCATTGCTGTTTTTATCTACTTTGTGTCATTTTCACAATCCCTGATAATTGTCACCATACCACCACAGATCTGCTAATTATCTTATTTACCGTTCCAGGTTTTGGTTTTAATGGCTTGTGGAGATTTGCTGGACCATTCTCTAAGGTATTGTGTTAATTGCCACAGGGTACTGTGTTGTATTTCAGTCCAATCCACAAATGCTCCAATATTTACATTAGAGTGATTATAAAAAAAAAAAAATATTGGCTGTGGTTAATATCAAATGTACATTTCGTGCTCTCCTAGGCAATTAAGATTTACCCTTTTCCCATTAATAATGCCAATTAATATTTAGCTTAATTCTGAGCTAGTCCGTGTACAGACTATTGGTTTCTGTTTTCTAGGTCGAGGCAATAGCCAGCACTGAAATTTCTATTTTGGGGCACCCGCGATCGCCCCACGGAGCGATCGTGGGGAGCCATATTGACGGAGCATGCTGCTCCGTCAATATGGCTAAGCCCTCTGCCGGTCTGAGCTTCGGAAGTGAAAGTAACGTCGCTCTGAATATGCTACTTGACTGCCCCTAGTGGTAGTTTAGTAGCATTGCCATGGAAAATATTTAAAATACACATTTAATTAATTAAAAACAGGTTATATAGCTATATTAGCCTATAGGGTTAAAATTAAATATTTTTTAGCATAAGGGATAGGGTTAAAATTAAATTTAAAAATATTAAGGGATATAATAAGGATTAGAGTTGGGGTTAAATTTTGTGTTAGGGTTACATTTTGGGTTCGGGTTGGGGTCAAAAGGTCAATATAGGAAAAAAACAAAACCCGCTATTTTTGGTTTTTGCCCCATAACTCACAAAAAAATACCGAAAAATATGGAAACATGCATATTTTTGAACTCGGGACAACGTTTAGAAACTATTTAGATGGGGTCTTTTTTAATGATTTTATTTGTATAAATTATATTTTAGGTCAAAGATAGAAAAAGTGGTTTTTTAAAAAATTTTCAGCATATTTTATGATTTTTTTTGTAGTAAATTATAAGATATGATGAACATAATGGTATCTAATGAAAGCCCTTCTTATGACGATAAAAACAACATATAATTTGTGTGGGTACTGTATGTGAGAAAGAAAAAAATTACAGCTAAACACAAACACCACAGAAATGTCAAAACAGCCATTGTCACCAAGGGAAAGTCAAGGTGAAAATGTCTTGTCACTAAGGGGTTAAAAAAGACCATTGGTGGAGCATGTCTATCGGGAACAAGCTAAGCCCACTAGCTCAGATTACAGGAATTAAGTCTCCTAGTTCTTAATTGCTTTCATACTTTTCTGATGATATCTTCTAAACAAACCATGATAGCCATACAATTTCAAAACCTATTAAATCATCAGAACACGGCCATGTTGTTAAAATGCTGGCATTGCTTCTTCTATAATGTGTTTCAAACTGAGCTGACAAAATAACCATCAGTGGCTCAGTGATTTAAAATATGGTCACTAAATGGAGGACAGGTTACAAGGAGTTAACAGTAGTCATCAGAGGAGTGATTATGCATGGTGTATTGTGCATTACTTATAAAATAAGAGATGATTTAGAAAAATAAATATACTGGTTGTCCAAGAATTAGTGTGTGTTGTGTTATTTATATCAATGTAAAGTTCTGCCTTTAACTGTATTTTATAAAATGGAGACTGTGTAATATAAACAGTGAAACTTAAGTAAAATAAGATATATTTTTTTAAACAAAAAAGGTTACTAGCACAATTCAAGTACCTTGAATTATCAGTTTGCATACAAAATTCTTATAAGACATCATGACATGTTCCTTTTATGAATGGGATTTGTTTCCAATCTTAGTAGGAAACCTCTACTATTCTATACACATTAAGCCTGTGGTCCCAGTTATATTTTTATATTTTCCTTTTTAAATGATTACTTATGGTTAGGACATGCTGACTCAACATTTAAATATCTTGGTTTAACTAAACAATATGACTATATATTGATTATCCTGCATGAATTTGGCCTTTTAAGGAATTTTGTGTGGCTGACCTACCTAAGATAGGATGTGTATAAAACCATGGTAGACATTGAATTTACATCAGATAAGTTTGTGTTCTGTATAAAGTAGTGATGTAAAGGTTTTGATAATACAATTATCTGTATGCTTCTCGTTTTGTCAGCAAACACAAATTCCTGACTATGCGGAGCTGATAGTAAAGTTTTTGGATGCCTTGATTGACAAATATCTGCCTGTGATTGATGAAGAAGCCAGTGAAGAATCTCTACTGACACCTACGTCACCGTACCCTCCCGCTGTGCAGAGCCAACTGAGTATTACTGCTAACCTTAATTTGTCCAATTCAATGACCTCCCTCGCTACTTCCCAGCATTCCCCAGGTCAGTCATTTGGGAACGTCTTTCTATGTCCTGACAAGTGCTACACAGAGACAATACACCGAATCAAATATGTTTTGTTCAGTAGCTTCAGGCAGTTTTAAGTAACTAATGAAGTAGATATGTGCTATGACAGCAAGCATTGTTAATTTTGAGTTTGTTTTAGTCATAGTCTTTTGACTAAAACGCCATTGTAATTTAGGCATCATCTGAAATTGTTTTAGTCTTAGTCTAGTTTAGTCTACTAAATCTCCAGCAGTGAGGGGGGGAACAGGTGTGAGAAGGCTGTTACACAGTGTTAAGGTAACTTGATAGTTAGATGGGAGTGGGAAACGGTCATGTGACAGTACTAGACGAATCAGATTGAGAAGTATCCTCTTCCTCTGCAGTTTGTAGGGCAGACAGGCACAAGATAGTTCATGTCTCAGCCAATCCAGCTTTGTCAGAGATCCATGGGAACAGGAACTAGAAATCCAAATAGATAAATGCAATAGTCCCTCCCTAATATTTTAGTCAGTTGACGGCAATTGCAATGGATTTAAGTCATTGCTTTAGTCCTATTAAAAAATCTTCGTTTTTTTTTTAGTTATTGTTTATTTTTAGTCACTGAAAACATGATGAAAATGTTTAGTGGATGAAATTAACACTGACAGCAAGTACCTAATATATTTGCTTGCTGGTGTATAATTGATTTGGGTATCACATTGTAATGACGTGAGAATATATAAAAGTCAGTGGATGAATATATATATACTGACATATACAGATCTATATCAGAAAGATCTGAAAAGAATGCAGGGCAGAGACTTAAGAGCAGGATAATGGTTAGGCTATAGAGCAGGGAAGTCCAACATGCGGGCCAAAAGCGACCCACTGGACATCGAGGTAAGGCTCATGTGAGATCTGCAGCGGTAACCGCATCTCCAGCACACACATGCATTTGAAGCAGCGTTGGGGAACAGAGCACCGCAGATAGTGTGGTTCACATAATCCATCCTCTACCGTACTCGTGAGGTCATGCGCAAGGGTATGAGGGTGAGAAGACCACCAGGAGTTGCACCGAGTAGCAGTCCCCCACTTAAATCCACAGCTGTAAACAAACAAACAAAAAATCTGTGTGTGAAAGTGTGACTGCACATTACTGTGAGGTTTATTGCACTGCTTGTGTGTGATTTTCTCATTCCATGTAAAAGGAATGGTACAACATGTCCCACCCACTTGTTTTATAATAACTGTTATTTGTGTTCATTTAGCAATATTTCTGGTTTAAATTCTTTGTTTTACAGTGTTACGGTGTTATTTTATAGCCAGGTGGCTTGTTTTTTGTTAGCTGCAGAGGGGCTGCAATTATTAGATGGGATGTCAGTAACCGGGGTTAGTGTCCCACTTATTTTCCCCTGTGCCTGCAACTATATTCAAATGTTTAAGTGTTTGTATTTTTGTACAGCACTAAGTTTTGGGCACTCTTTTAGAAACTTATGTCCTGTCTAGGGTTGCCACCTGGCTGGTAAAAAATTGGCACCAGGCCAATGTTAAGTCTATGGAGAAAGCAGCAGGGCCGTTATTTTTCTGAAGAAAAGGTGGAAACCCTAGTCCTGTCTTATAATGTCAACCACCAGAAGACTATTCAAAATACATGTAAATAAGACACACTGTTCATAAACAAAATGTGCACATCTACTAGGGCACCTTCTCTTCCATCCTTTTGTCTTCCATTTTTAGAATTAAATACCGTCCTCTGTTCAGATGTGGTGTCTGAGGTATATTATAGTCACTAGGTAGAGTGTAATAAAAATTAATAAAGAAATGGTCTACTACCATACAAATATACACAATTCAATACAGCTCTCTGAGGTGATGTGAAGACCAATTGCTGAACACTTCATTTGTACCGTATTTGCTCGAATATAAGACAAGGTTTTTTTCAGAGCAAATGCTCGAGGTCAGATTATAAGACTGGGATCCAGGTCCCCTGCAGAGCTGCAGGGGACCTGGATCCCCCTCGCTAACAGCAGACATCCTCCCCTGCCGCCCGGCACGACCGCCGGGTCCTTCCGGCTTCATCATTTAAGTCACGGCGGAAGTGCCGGGCAGCAGCGGAGGATGTCTGCGCGTATCGTGCAGACATCCTCCTGCTGCCTCCACTAAGTACCAGGGATATTTGGCAGCCAGGGGATGTCTGCACGATAGTGCAGACATCCTCCATGCTGCCCGACACTGCTTTCTATTATGACGGACCGGCTGTCCGTCATAATAGACGGAAGTGTCGGGCAGCATGGAGGATGTCTGCACTATCGTGCCCAAAACGTAGTGCTGGACGTATCGTGCAGACATCCCCCGGCTTCCCCAACTAGCAACCAGGGAGCGAGAGACAGGTGAGGGGTAGGTTAGGGAGGGGGGAGAGAAAGACAAGGGGGGTGGGGGGCAGAGAAAGACAAGGGGAGGGGGGCAGAGAAAGATGAGGGGGAGAGAGAAACGAGGGAGGGGGGAGAGAAAGACAAGGGAAGGGAGGGGGAGAGAAAGAAAAGGGGAGGAAGGGGGCGGAGAGAGAGAAAAGTTTGGGGGGAGGGAGAGACAATGTGGGAGGGGGAGAGAGAACGCGGGGGGAGAGAGGCAGCATTGGCACATGAAATAAAAACAAGAAATGCATTTGTTTAATATCATAATTTTTATTAAAAATTAAAAAGCAATTTACATGTGAATATATACAAGTTAAACTTTTTTTAATTCAGGCTTTTAGTTTTTATATATTCAGGCTTTTAGTTTTTTCCTAAAGAAATATCCAAAGTTTGGGGGGTCGTCTTATAATCAGGGTCGTCTTATATTCGAGCAAATACGGTAATATTATTTTATGCAGTATAGCAGCAGTCACATATATAGCTTGCACTCGTAACAAAGGTAAGGTAACCAACCTCAGTGTGTTTATTCTTTTTGACTCCATGTGTTTAGGATAAAGCTCTTAACACAGAGACTACAAAAGTATCCAGACAAAAAATCTTATCTGTGTGAAAGATCTTTTTTACATCACTACCATTTTGAATCTCGCACCCTATTTAGCAGCGCTTATAATATGTTGGCTGATGATGTAATTAATATTTTGTCATCCATTTTTCATTTATTTTATTTTTTTCCCATTATTTTACTCCATCATTCATGTCATTTCTTTTGTGTTTTTTTTCCCCCATCCCCCCTTTCTTTCTGTGTCTGTGAAGCTTCTCTGCCTTGCTCTAAATCAGCAGTTTTCATGCAGCCACTCACTCATCAAGGTACTGCCTTTCATCCTATATGCACGAGATAGTTGTCATGTGCAGCAGCTTTGGCCGCTTGGTATGGGTAACAAGCTATGGACGTCTTGCTGGGTGCAAACTGATAGCGGCTTTTGCAGAGTTTCTTGAAACAACAGTGTGGAGGGAAATATACATGTTTTTAACACTTACAGTTTGAAAATGTGTTCTGAAGTAAAGAAATATGCTATAGCACAGTGGTTAATTTTCTGTGGTAAGCAATACTCATGTTAGACTCTTAAGATTTTCCATTTTAGTTAGCATAACACCTGTAACAAGCTGAGATGAATATAGGATGTATGTCTAAAAGCCAAAAGAAACTCCTACAGATTGTTTTTTCTATTATTGTTCCTTACTAACTTTTCCTCTGTCTAGAAAAGAATATACTTTCATTAATTTATGGGTTGCTGGTTTGTTTTACATATGTACATTGATGCCGTATGTTGTTGCTGGACAACTGGCAGCCTGCTTACTTTCTGTGCTCTCTATCCTGGCTAGAAGACCATCACTTCTGTTATCATACCATCACATTATCCATCACTCCACCTAAACTTCTGCATGGTATGAAGGCCCCACATTAAAACTTGGACAGCAGTGCCCTAGACTATAATTGCCCACTCACTAAATACTGCCTTCAAGGCTCCTAGTACTTTTAATTTTATTGGGGTTTTTTTTGGTCTTATAGTAATAACATCAGGCTCCCCATAGCAGAATAGTTTGAATCATATTAAGTGCAGTGCTTATTAACATACCATAATCGGTTAAATGTAATCAACTGTAAATTCTTGGATATAATGTACAAGGATTTGTATTTTTGTGTCATTACTTTATCCAGCTAACACTTCAATAATAGACATTTGTAGATCATTTTTGTTTTTATAATTGTGCCCTTTTAGTCTTTCTAGTTTGAGTTGAGAACATTGACCACATAAGGTTAATATGTTAGATTCATGGGCAATATTCCCATGTTACCCACAGTGCTCTCTCTTGCAGTTGTACAACTGACAATGTTCCACAAAATGGCTACCAGTCCTTTTTTCTGTTCTTGGCAAATGTGCTGTTGTAATGTGGTATCTTGCATGTCTTCGTGTTTAGCACGCCGAGCATGGCCAGTGATGACTAGTAAGATTTGTGCTTTAGCTACAGCACATTGAGGACTGAATTTAATTTTGCCACGCTTCAGTTTAGTCCCTATGCAGAATTAGGATTGCCACCTTTTCTTTAAAAAAAAAATATACAGGCCTTGTTTTTTCCTCCATAGAGTTAACGTTGGTTTGAAGCCAATTCTTTACGACCCACTGGTAAAATACCGGATGGGCGGCAAGCCTATGTAGAATTTAACTTAACCTTGAGGTAGATGACTGGTGAGTACCGTAATATTCTAAGATTAGTTAACTCAGGGCTTGACAACACCCAGATGGCAAGTCGCCATCTACATGACGCTCCTCACCACTGGGACAGTTTTTTTCTGTCAGCGAAGGGAGAGGAGGCAAAGTCTGTTCTGGCTGCACAGACTACCAGCTCCGCCCCCTTTTGCATCGTGCTGCAAAGTGATGGGTGACAAGATGTGTGTCTGTCTCTGTGTGTTATTTTTTTTTTTTTGATACTGCATCAAAGTGAGATGGGGCAAAAGTTTTTGACTGCCAGCTCTGCCCCATCTCAAAACGAGCCTCAAAATCAAAGCACCGGGTTTCACATGACATCCTGCCGCTCAGCAGGATGACAAGATGGTATGTGCCTGGCAGACCGAACTGAAATAGAAGTGTTCCCCTGGAATGATAGAAAGCAGCAGGGAGGGGGAACACATTGAATGGCATACCTTTTTTTTTTTCCTTAAAAAAAGAAACAAAGACTTCTGGCTTGTGGCTTTCTGTCTGTCTACGTTACTGTCTCTGTAAATTTGGCCATATGTTTGCATGATGTGTGTTTGTGCTGTTGTCTGGCTCCAAGATTTTTTATTTTTTTTGCTGGCTCCTAAAACTCCATGCAGTGTAGCCGCGTGCTTTAGCTTCCCTTGCTGCAGTATGTGACTCATAGTGTGCCTGCTTGGCTTACAACTTGTATTAATCCCAATGTTAATCATTTTGTGTTAAAGAAAGCACAGTTCAGTGCTGCCTCTGTTTAGGAACCGCTCTAACAACAGTGCCCAAGAGAGACTATGCCAACTGGGAATAGCCCATGCATCCGCTGATCATTTAAAACAAGAAGTGACTCTGGTGAGGTCCTTTACATTTAGACTTATTGACTTAATTTAGTTATATTTACACTTATTGACTTTGTTTAGTTATAGTGTGATCTTGCCTAATAACGGTAAATATACATCACACTACTCACTGACAGCCAAGTTGACTCTTTGAACACTTTGTAACTATTGTTTACGTTGTGAAGTAAAAAAAAAGACCGGCAATAGCGGTCAAGTTCTGTAGCCTTGAAGTACATTTTTGAACTTGTCTTTTTGTTCTGTTACAAAAACAACTTCCACTTCTACGTCCATGAGCTTCTAATGCATCTATAGAATCTTCTCAATCCTTTGGCATGTAGGTTCCATTGCTAGCAGTGTCAACCTTGTGAAGCGGAAGAAGTGAATAATAAAAGTAACATCCCCAGTGCATACTTAAACTGTTTAACCAGTGAGGATGCATTTTAGTTATTGATATAGGAGAGCAGTTCTTTGTGTTTATACTTGAAAAAAGCCTGACTCATTTCAGGCCAATTTCTGTGTTCACAATATGTAGTGAATGTTTCAGAAGGTGGTTGAACCTCACCCTAATTGTGCACCTGTGGTGCCTTCCTCCAGTCGTTGACAGCCAATGCAGCATCATAATTTTAAGATAATAATCTGTATATAGCTAAAGAGCACAGCATGGCCCCCAAAAATTGGTACATGGCCCTCAGCCTGCCTGCCGTGAGTTTTATTATTCATGGACAATACATTTTTAAATTGTATTGCTCCCTCTGCATAAGTATGATGTATGTGTAGTACGGGCCTTCCTTAAAAAAGCAGCTTTAACAATCAATATCTGTCTGGAAAAGGGGGAAATATAGCATAAGTCTAAGATGTATCTGTTATAAAATCTAGTGTTTGGATTTATTATACGTTTACAGTTCCAAATTTACAATCAGTTTAGTTGCAGGAAATACCTTTTGCTTTTTATGGAGGGGACGAGCTCTTTATTGATTTTGTTGGAGACATCATTTCTGGGTTAGTGGAACTTAATACTTTCTTTCTGCTCACTAATGGTGTCTATGATCTGGTGCAGTGGAGTTTTTCTCACTTTAATATCACTAGTAAATTTCGTCATCCTTTTAATCTTTTACAGTTATATTACTTGTTATGGCCTCTTATGGGAGAAAATATGTAAACATTTACATTCTTAAATGGGGGGGGGGGGGGCGGCCTATTACTCCCAATAGTTGAGTTGGTTTTACAATGTTCACTTAACCCACTTCGCTTGGGAAAAATGGGGCTTATGTATTTGACCCTTCCATAATATGCACATGGGGTTAGGAAGTTAAGGTATTTAGATGGGCAAGCCATAGGTTTTTAAAATTCAGCCCCATCATTTATTCTCCTGTTATTCATTGCAGGGATTGACAAGGAAAATGTGGAACTGTCTCCCACCACCGGACACTCGAACAGCGGCAGAACGCGCCACGGTTCAGCGAGCCAGGTGCAAAAGCAGAGAAGTGCGGGCAGCTTCAAACGTCACAGCATTAAAAAGATTGTGTGATATTTTTTTTTTTTTTTTTTAATTATTATTCTTTATTTATTTTACAGTTCCTTTTCTAAAACTGACTTACCTAAGCGTTGGGCTATCCAATGGCCTCACGCACATTAAGATGCTGCACTTAATTTTTTTAACGTTCCCATGCAGTCAGCCATGTTGCCAGAAGATCAACGCTTTGAAAGCATCGCTTGAACTTGACACCGTTTGGTTTCCTTGGCTTTTTTTTTTTTTCTTGTTCTTTTTATTTCCATTCTGTATGAGGGAACCATGGTTACAAGCAGATCATCATGTGGTGAATTTCTGAATGAAAAATTTTGTAGTTTTGATAAAGGTGGACCCTGCCTTTACTGCATTAACTATCTGAACATTAATGTCATTTCCGTAAAAAAGAAGTCCTCCTTTTTGCCTTGTTGTTTTGTTGTTTCATTGTTGTTGTTTGTTTTCATTATATTACTGTTTTTGTGGGGGTTTTTCTTTCCGTCTTTTGTTTTGCATTTAACAAAATGCTAATGCTAATTCTTTCTAGTGGCTTTAGTGGGGGATAATATCCCTGACTTAAAAAATCCCTTTTAGCTGTGGAATTTTTTTTACCTATTGGCTTAAAAACATATTTTCTAGTGAAAATTTAGACATTGTTTTACAAAGGTACGTAAGTAAGCAAAATATGAATTATTCATGTCAGAAAGGGGCCACAATGTTGATTAGGTTTCTGGGTATTCGCAATAAATTAAGTTTATTTGTTTTCTAATGTATATATTCTAAATGCTTGAAATCTTCAATTTGTTTTAGACCTAAAGAAATATTGCAGCATTTCTTTTATCATCACAGCATATGAGTTAATTCTGTCCTTAGGCTGCACTATTAATGAAAGGCAGAATGTATTCTAAAAATCAAACAAATTTATTATGACTTTAAGAATATCTTAGCAAGGTAAAAATTGGCTGAGTGCATAGGCTGCATCTTAGTAGTAAAAGGGCTTAAAATTCATTTCTGCCTTCAAGAGTGTGACTTTTGACCTGTTCTAGAATTGTATATAGTATGTTCCCCTACGTGTGGTAAGCAGAAAACAGAACATTTTGCATCTATATCAAGCCAAAAAATTGTATTACAACACTTACTGTGCAATATTAAACCAATTGAAGTCTACTTCTGATAGCAGAAGATCAAACGGTACTGTAAAACTGAAGGGATCCTCCTATGGTTGCTGAGATGTGGGTGTAGCACATAAAACATGGTATTTAGCTTGCTTGGTTTCTCTCCCATTCATGTTTAACATGCTAGTCTTTTGGAAACAGCTCAGAGTATGACCATACTCTTCCTTCGATTCAGACGCCCTTGAATTAGTTATCTCTAGTTTACATCCTTCACATTTAAAAAATCCATATCTAGATTGTCCAAATCTGTGGGTGCAGTGCTGGATGGTAGATTTTATTGTATAATATCATAAAATTATAATGTACTTCCCAAACCTGTATTTTCATTTTGACACACCCCTGCTGTTGGGCCACACTTCACCAGATGTATCATTAATAATAATTAATAATGGTGCCTAAAAAGAAATCCTGCTTAGTATTTTGTACTGGCAGTCTTCTTTGAAAAACATATTTTATAAAAAGAAAATACTAGTTTACTCTCAAATAATTTTGATTACAGTAATGTGATAACAGAAAAGGTTGTTTTAACATACAGCTTAAATTTTTCATACATCAGACCCATAAGACACAGATAACACACTATACAGTTACAGTTGTATGTATTTGTGTTGGTTAAACTTGGTTAGCCACTGTGTTGGAAGAGTTGCAAGTAAATGTGTTTGCTGTGTGTATACCATTTCCTTGTGGCTTGACATGTAAGTGAACAGCAAGCCACGTGCGTTGTCATAAACAGGAGAAAACAGACACCTTTTTCTTTTAACCTATGTATTCACTTGCAATTATTCCAAAGCAATGTATAGATCATATATCCTTTTTTTTTCTTCATTTAAGTCCTTTTAAGGTAGAAGAAAACTCTCTGGTGCAGCTTAAATTGTGCGCGAAAAGCACATCCTACGGCAGAATGAAGGCCAAAAATATTACTACGCTTGAAAATTAGTCAGATAATATCTGCTTATATAATACAGCAAATATCCAATGATTTTACAGCAGGGATTATTGGTGGAACAGCACTTTTAATACGCTATCTTCTGAGGCACATATAATAGCTCCTGAGTGGGTGCTTACTATCCTTCAGCCTTTTTCACATTTAGGCCTCTTATCCAATAATTTTATATACCGGTAAATATATATAGTAATTAAACATTTTCTGTTATAAAACAACTTCAGAGATAGCATAAGAAAGGAATTTTAAAGAGCAGAATCTGAGAAAAACTACCTTTTAGGCTTATACAAGAGGGTTATACAGAGAAAACTATAAAGCATGTATCACTGTGAAAGACTGGCTATGTGCTAGTATTGGTGTGTTAGCAGTAGCTAACTGTAGTTACTGCTGTCTTGCATATTATATGCACTGCTACAGGAACCATTTTCAGCCTAATATTATTTTAGCCTTCTTTAATATTGCTGCTGTAGATAAAGATTATAGAGGATCACTAAGCAAGTCTTGATATACCTTTTTCCAGAGCATTTGTTTTTTTAAATCTCAGAGGGTTTGGGAGGGGGTGTGAGGGAAGTTCATTTTGGACAAATGTCAGCAAAAAGGGAAAGTCATCTAGGTGCTCGTTAGGGCTAAATGTATTTACTGCTGAAATATATATAAATATATATAATTTAAATACTAGGATGCTATTATTAAAATGGATATCTTGGAGTTCAAAACACCAAGAATGGCTTTAAACATAAAAGTAAAAAAAAAAAAAAAACAACAACAACAAAAAAACCAAACACTATATATAAATATATACACTCAATTTAAGGGAATATAAAAACAGATGTAATAGGTAATAAGACTATAGTGTGATTTTAAATGTCTTATCAGTAAATCAAACTCCACAGCTAAACACATATGAGAATGGTACAAATAAGTGTTGGGATTTAATTATTATAGCACATAATCTGCATTTAATCACAGAATAAACAGTGATAATTCACCAATGTAAATAAACATGTCTTATTTTATTGTTATATGATATTGTGACTTTTTTTTTTTTATTTGTTTACAGTCCTGAAAAAAACAGTGGACAGAAACCTATTATGCAAATAATCTGCCAAAATCCAATGTACTTTAGTTTAGTTATTTTGCAGTAAGTAACACAGGATACTGAGGACAAGCAACTGACCAATCCATGCGTGTGTATTAGAAAGTATTTCACCAGTTACATTAAATTACCTTCAAAGCATTAACAAAATGCAAGCTGGCCGATTTCAACATGCACATCAGAGATTCTAGTTTCAATTGTCAACCATAATCAATAGAGCCTTCCGCTATTGTTAGTTATCATTGTACTTTGATTTGAGTTGTAGGGTGTAGTGTTAATTCTGTGGATCAATGGACAGTGTACTTAATAGTATTTCAGTGGTCATACTAGTAAATGTATGGAAGAAGCTCAGGAGTGCGTGGCTATATATTTATACTCACACTAGAGTTGCCACCATAAATAAATAACAATGCTATTGACTCCATAAACTCAATATTGACCTCAAGCCAATTCTTTAACCACCTACTGGTAAAATACAGGCCGGGTGGCAACTCCTAACACTAACGTATAAATATGTAATATGTGCTTGGCCAAATGGTTCATCTTGCCCACTACTTAAGCATTGACTGGTTAGAAGGCCATTTTTGTGTTACATTGATCTGTCCATAGAATGTTGCACGCTGTAATATCACAAGTCCTGTCCTATATTCTAAACCTCTTAGTGCATTGGGCACATTCCACTTACTCGTCCACTAAGCATCTGCCTAAATGCATTTACCATTATGTCCAAAGGGTTCACATTCCTTGTGGAGTCTGGCACTCTTTCTTAGAAACCGTGCTTCACTTATGACGTCCTCCTTTATGTGCATTAAATGTTATCTTTAATTAATTCTGCTCATCAATCCACCAAATCAATATTACACCATGTCAAATATTGCACAATGTTTCTGCACTCATCATCTTTTTTGGTTTAGAAGAAGTCATTTGTTAGGGATAAAAAGGTTTGGTTAAAATTTTGAAATGTCAAAATGTGTTAATCTGCAAAACAGGACCAAATGACTCTTCAAAGTGTTTGTCTATCATATTTCGTTCAGAACAGGTGCACCAAACTGCAGAACTCTAGCTGTTGCAGGACTGCATCTCCCATAATGCTCTTTTAGCTAAGAGACTGGCAGAGGAGTATGGGAGACATAGTCCTGCAACATCTGGAGGGCCACAGTTAGGAGACACCGGTTTTAAAAGATATGACTAGTTAATTAGGGATAAGTACTAGAAGATTTGCTTCTTGAAATCGGTGCTATTGGGTGTGACCACATGCCCGCTTTTGGTCTATCAAACTGTCAAGTTAGATAAGCCATCGCTGGTGTGGTTTAGACTGACAGACCAGTAGGAGCATAACTCTACAAACTGTACCCACAGACATTAAAAGAAATAAAAGTTCTAGTGTTCAGTTTCTTTTGTACTTAAGCAGTGACGTTTCTTTAAACGTAACATGATAGAAACATAACTTAAGCAGTGGATAAGTCATAAAGCATGTGCAGTTTATTTTTAGCTTTAAAAGATGTTGGCATTGTCGTATAATCTGTCTCTGCTTTCATCAACATTTCAGGAGGAGATACCGTACCAGAGGTACTGTATGTGGTGCCTCCATTTCTGTCAAGGCCAGTTCCAATATCCTATATTGCTGCAGCAGTGAATATGTTTGATACGGATGTCTCTGATGTGCATATTGGTCTTTATAAATCATATGGGCTTGAAAGACATGGGCTTCGTTCCTTTAAACCTGTAGGTGTGTAAGGCTTTTATGCTACCTTTTAGGTTGACTTCTTCCTCCATTTTCTTAGCATGTCTTACCCGATGTTATGCAACCGACTTTACCACAAAAAGTCACTTTTAAGTGTTAGCCACATTATTATTTTTTTTAATGCAGTACATTCATCTGTAAATATTTTTTGTGTAAAATTTGACAGAAAAGTATATTTACTACACTGTAAATACATGTGACAATATATTGTATTATTTTGCTTTTTTTGTAAAGCAGTTAGTTGCTGTACATGTATAACATACAAAATTTGATTATTCTAGTGTTATTGTTAACTTCTCCCTGATGTTGAGTATGCCATTTTAAAATGAGAAGAAAAAAACCCTAAAGCCGTGTACTAAAAACTCACACTGTATATGATTTCTTTTCAGGCCATATAATTTACACTGTTCCTTTTACTCACTGTCCTGTTAATATTGTAAGCAAGTGTATGCCAGCAGGAGTAAAACTGCCACAACCAGACAAACTGGTATCTAGATACAATTAGCAGAAATGGTTTATCAGAACTGTTCTCTACCCAATGTTTCCCATGTATGTATACCCCTTTTTTGAAGTAAAATGTAAATTCAACCTGCAGTTATGTTTGCCATTGAGTTCTTTAATTTGTGTATTCTATTTTTTAAGCAAGTATGTGTGTCTTTTTTTGCTTCTCCACTTCCGTTCTAACATGTACAGTGTATTTACCTCACAAATTTTTCCCAAAATACTGCTCACTCACAACTTATCAAACACTTTGGCGCTATTGCACTTTTTCTCATTGTGTGCAAATCCTACAGAAGTGTTCAAATGCAGCTGTTGGTGGACAATGTATATTGCTTGGCCAGGCTCTAAATTGCAAAGAATTAAGGGAGCTGGTGTCCAAAAACCACGTGAGGGCCACAGTTTACAATCCCTATCTAAGCAAGTACTCTAAATGACTCTATACCTTACTAGTAATGCAAATGTCTTATTTATTTTTAATAATTATCTTCAATAAATAAACCAGTTTTCACTGCATGCATACACCATTAAATCTTAAAACCATTGTACTCAAGCAGAAATGCATCCTATCCTAAACATTTCTATTTCTATGAGTATCTCCGTTGAGACATCATATTGTACAGAAACTCATTTTCCATATGTACCTATTAAGTAAGGAGGATCTGTCCTAATGTGATATTTATATAGTGCACTTTTTGAAATTGTTTTGCAACAATTTGTGAAAGAACTAAAAAAATTAGACTCTAAAACTAGCTTTGGTCCATAAAAGAAAGTTACTTAGCAATACAATAAAAAAAAAATATGATTTGTGCATAAATATTATTTTTACATAAATATATACCTATAACATTTAACAACAAAGTATGTTTATCTAAAGAAATTGACATAACACAAGAAGCTAATAAACAATCACAGCGCCTCAAAAGGGACAATCACCTAAACATTACCGTATTTGCTCTAATATAAAACAAGGTTTTTTTCAGAGCAAATGCTCTGAAAAAGTCCCCTCATCTTATATTTGATGTTCGTCTTATAATCAGACCTCAAATCAAGGTCTGACTATAAGACTGATCCTGGTCCCCCCTGCAGGGGTCCTGAAGGATCCAACCATGGCCCATTTTAACCTTTCTGCCAGAGGCAAGAAGGTGTTCATTTAATATCTGTTGATAGAGTGTGTGATGCCATGTATCCTAACAAAATATCCAGGTCCTCTGGCAGGAAAATAGCCCCAAAACATTAAACCATATTTAAACATAGGCATTATTTACTTTTCTATTTGTCGCCTTCTCTGTGTGCGTTAAGCCCACCTCTGATGTTTATTGCCAGAGAGTTTAGGTTTCATCTGACCATAGAACCTGATCCCAATTGAAGTTCCAGCAGTGTCTGGCAGACTGAAGATGGTTGAGTTTGATTTTGGATGAGATTAGAGGCTTTTTTATTGAAACCCTTCCAAACAACTTGTGGGTGACATTGAATTGTAATTTTGGAGACTTCTGACCCCAAGATGCAACTAACTTTTGAAAGTCTCCAGCTGTGATCCTTGGAGGTTTTTGGACCACTCAAACCATCCTCTTCAATGTGCATTGATAGTATAGATACATGTCCTTTTCCAGGTTCATTCATAACATCTTCAGTTGCCTGGAACTTCTTAATTATTGACCTGATGGTGGAAATGGTCCTTTTCAATATTTTTACACTATTTTTCAATATTCTATATAGCCATTTCTCATTTTGTGAACCTCAACAACCTTTTGGCACATATCAGTTATGTTCCTTGGTCCTACCCATTGCCATGAATGGCAAATTGCTCTATCTGTTGGCTAAGTCCTGGTCAAATAATTTACTGTTCCTAGTCACCCAGGTGTACTAATTTTAACTTTTTTTTGTTTTATAAACCTGTTTTGTGTTTGCAATGGTTTGATATCCATGAGAGCAGGGTATTTTTGTATACATTTTTAAGTAAAGATCAAAAGGTTAAACAATAAAGAACTTTTTCACAGCCTTCTTTTCTATTACCAAGGGTGCCAATATTATATTATCATCACCCCAATAATAACAATACTCACCCCCCCTCCTCCCTCCCCAGCTATCCAAAGGCTGCCAAAGTGTCTCTTGACCCCAATTATAAAAAAAATACTGAGGATCAGTTGTGTTCTCACGTGAGCGCTGGTAATACTGAATGGCAAAAGGATCCTTCCTATGGAGATGTTGAATTTAATAGGGCTTCCATTCTTCTATAGAGTGGTCAATTTCTAAAGTCAGCTATAGCCACTGAAGGACAGTAACACAAGCTGTTTAAACTTGTGTTACAGACTTTCCAATAAATACTCCATAATTAAAGGATTTCTTCTAAAATCATGGGATCTACCATAATCTACAAGAAAATCATCTGCTTCCTATTAATTACAGTACCTCTGACGATTTACACCGCACAATGCATCAGGTTTTATTTATCATCTACAACCTTCCTCCAAAAATTAGGCAGGAAGCGAACAGATTGTATCTTGTACTTTGCTGGTCTTATATTAAAACTATGTGTTTTTTTTCTTAATCAAAGTTTTAGTTTGAGTTACAGATATACAAAAGAAAACATACATCAAGTCATTGAGGGGTACAATACAATTTGTAAGGTAAACTGGTGTTTCGGATTTCCATTTTCATAGTGTGCAAGATTTTTTTAAAGAAAGCAACAAAAAGAAAAACTTAAAATTTCAGTTAACTAAATAACAAAGGGTTTAAGTTACTGATGCAAATTATTTTGCCACCTAGTGGTTGATTTGAGAATATTTGCTCATAGACTTCTGTATACATAAACCCAAATCGTGAAACATTTATTCCAAAGCAACTATCTTCTATTTCGCCCCCAGTTGTGATAGATGAGCTTAAGAAGCGAATCAGAACCTCTACTGCTTGATACCAAAACAATGCACATATATTTTAAAATGGATACATGTCTATTATATACCTAAGAACATCTTGTCAAAGGAACAAGGTTGTATTCAACAAAGGAAAAAATAAGAGGAAAAAGAGAATGAGTAAGTGGTTAGGGAAGCAGGGGGAGATACATGACAGTAGTGAAAACAGCTTGGATTAGTATATAATGGTGAGAAGTGAAGACCAGTGGGGAGCAGACGATAAAAAGGGAAGGCTGTCTGAGAGGGAGATTACCAGTAGATGCCAAAAATCGTCATGTTTTTAAGAGTATATTGTTCTTTTTTTTTTTTTTGTAAATTACATTTTTATTGATTTTTGTACAAACAATACAAATGGTTAATGGGGAAAATACAACACAAGGGTAGGTTTACAGACATATTCCGTTTACAGCCATATTCCGACATATTATACAAAATGACAAAATGAATAAGGGCATACAAATAGAGAGCAAACTGTTCCAGATAGTCCAAAAACAAAAATATTAAAGATTTGCGTATATTTCTGACCCTATCTTGGATTTACTATATGGAGTCTCTTACAGAAAATTCACTGATAAATGTCATATGATTGACTATGGTTGGGGGGGTAAGGGGGGGGGGAGGCACTATTCACATATTCCCATTTAATAGAGTCAATGGTTAGGTAGAAATGGAGAGTAAAAGAAAGAAAGAAAAAAGCTAGTGTATGTACAATATCTGTGGGGTAATAGACACTGTTTTCCATAAAAGACACCTCTGATGTGAAAACTACTTCTCTTGTAAATATGTGTTCCAGTGGAACTATGTTTTAAGACAAGTGACAAGAGTATCTGAGACAGAAGACAATAATTCTTCCAGAGACCTGATCTCTTCAACTCTATTTAACCATTCCTGTTTGGTCGGTACTGTCGTAGTTCTCCAGTATAAAGGTATCAGTGTCTTAGCTGCTGTCAGGAGATGTCTGGTCAAGGATTTTTAAAAAAAATTTCACAGTCATACCGTCTAGATATAGGATCATGGCTTCAAAACTATTGGGATAAGTGGAACAGTCTAAATCAATGATCATCTTGTGTATCATGTCCCAAAAAACTCTCAGGGGAGGACAGGTCCACCAGATGTGGATATCCGTGCCTGTATCCCCACCACATCTCCAGCATTGGGGATCTATTGTCAAAATCATTTGATGTAAACGGTGCGGGGTCCTATACCATTTAGTAATCAATTTATAATTGGTCTCCTGATATTTGGTAGCCTTTGTGCTTTTGTGTGCTAGAAACAAAATCCTGTCCCATTGTACCTCGGTGAGATTAGTATTTAGGGCATCTTCCCATTTACCCATATATCTTGGGCGGGGAGCATTGGGTGGCTCAACTAGTTGAGTATATATACGTGAAATACCTCGGGCTGGGGAACTTTGTGACACGCACATGGCCTCCAACCATGTTTTATCTCGGATTTGGTTGTGGGAGATGTTGTATATAGTGTATAATTTGTTGAAAATTAAAATGGTCAAGTGGGGACGGTGGATGCGAGAGAAGGTTTGTGAGGGTGGGGGGAATCTCAGTGGGTTCGATGTCAGCGATGTGCAGTAATGTGTTTGGATGTAGTGCTTGTAGCCCGGGCAAATAGGTTCCTGGAATAAAATCTGGGTTGCCTCGGATGGGAGTTAGGGGAGATGGATAGGAAGTAACCAGATGTTTTAGCTGTCCTGTGCAAAATTCTTAGAGTAGGTGTGATCGTGGGGTGTGCTTGAACCAGAGCCCTGGATGAATTTTTGGAAAGCCAAGGGGGGTCTAGGACACTTCTTCGCCGCATCTTCATCGCTGACAGTTCAGCGCGGCAGTTAGAACGCTGAACTGTCAGCAATGAAGTATAACGCGCCGTTTCACCGCGGCTGCAGCTATGTAAGAGCTGACAGTTCAGCGCTGAACTGTCAGCTCTTACAAATCTAAAAGTAAAACTAAAATAACCCCCCTAATAAATGATTCCCTCTCCCCAATAGTAACACTAAACACTAAACCCCAATACTAACACTAAAATTAACCCCAATACTAAAATTAACCCCCTAAACCCTAATACTAACCCCCGACCCCTAATACTAACCCTAATACTAACCCCCGACCCCTAATACTAAAGTTAACCCCCGAATCCTAATACTAACCCTAATACTAACCCCCGACCCCTAATACTAAAGTTAACCCCCTAAACCCCAATACTAACCCTAATACTAACCCCCGACCCCTAATATTAAAGTTAACCCCCTAAACCCTAATACTAACCCTAATACTAACCCCCGACCCCTAATACTAAAGTTAACCCCCTAAACCCTAATACTAACCCCCGACCCCTAATACTAAAGTTAACCCCCTAAACCCTAATACTAACCCCCGACCCCTAATACTAATATTAACCCCCTAAACCCTACTACTTACCCTAATATTAACCCCCGACCCCTAATAGTAAAATTAACCCCTAACACTAAACCCTAATTCTAAACAAACTAAAATCGGTAAAATACTTACCTTTAGCGATGAAATGTCCCGCGATGAAATCTCCGACGACGATCTGTCTTGTGCTGTAGAGTCGGCTGTGAAGCGGCTGCGCGAAAGCAGCCGCGATGAAGTGTCCCATCCCCAGCCAAGGGAGGGCACTTATAGGGCTAGAAAGTGAGCTGTCCTCTAATTGGACCAGTGTTTATGGGGGGGGGGGGGGGGGCTTGGACCCAATCCACAATTCTCAGCAGCAAATGGGTTGCCTGGTAATATTTATACAGATCTGGAAGGGCTAAGCCTCCTCTAGTTTTGGGAAGTGTTAGGACCGAGTGGTTTAGTCTGGGTCGTTTGTTCTGCCAAACATATTGTATTATCGCTGAACGTAGCGCTGAAAAGTAAGTGTGAGGAATATCTATTGGTATGGTTTGGAATAAATATAACAATCTGGGTAGTAGATTTTATCACATTTATGCGACCAATCCAAAAAATATGGGCAAAATCCCATGTACACAAATCTTTGCATAAAATAATTGACAGAGGGGCGAAATTTAGTGCATATAGGTGAATCGGGTCTGGGGAGAGCCATATGCCCAAGTATAACATTTTATTTGTACAGAATAGAAATGGGAAACTATCTTTCATATCCTGTATTTCTCGAGCCTCTACGGTAATCGGAAGGATTTCTGATTTTGCGTAGTTAATTTTAAGATTTGAGAGATTCCAGGAATTCTTTAAGTATATTGGGGAGGGTAGTTGTATGCTGGGTGATATGAATAAAAGATCGTCTGCGTACACAGCGATCTTGTATTCGTGGGTATCAGTTCCCAAAACTGAAGGAGTCATTTAGTCTCCATGAAGCCTGTGTAGGTCGGAACATGGGCGAGTGGATGGTTAGAATCACTGGAGCATGGTCTGACCATGTCGCGATGCCTATTTGGACATTGTGGATAAGATGTGCAGTATGGTGTTGGAGAAAAAAATAATCTATTCTACTGTATACCCCATGAGAAACAGAATAAAATGTAAAATCTCTGCCATCCGGGAATAATGCTCTCCAACAGTCCAGCAGTCTGTTACGATATAGGGACTGTCTAGACTGGTCGAGAATATGCATAGGGATGCTGGACGTGCCTTTTGATGTGTCTATTTTGGGATTCAGTGGCATATTTAGGTCGCCCCCCAGGATTAGAATACCCTGCTGAAATTTCGAAAGAATACGGAGGATATGTGTTAGCATTTTATGTTGCTTTCGTTTAGGTAGGTAAATATTGGCGAATGTATACATAGTGCCTGCAATCTCTGTCTTGACAAAAGTGTATCTCCCTTCCTCGTCGCATTGTGCTATTGGGTCTTTTAAGGGAACATTTAGAAGAAAGAATAGCTGTCCCTTTTGTTTTAGAGTTTGATGTGTTACTGTAGAAAGTGTTATTGTATAGACTGCTCTTTAGTGTTGGGGCATGTGACTTCTTGAAATGGGTTTCTTGTACAAACACTATAGATGCCTTCAAGGCCTTCCATTCTCTTAGTGCTCTTGTACGTTTTTCGGGTTTATTCAATCCTTTTGCATTGATGGATAAAATTCAGAGATGGGCTCGGACAGACTGGCTCTCGGATGCATGTGGCGCGGTCATGTCTGTAGGGGGGGGAGGGGTCAGAGGGTAGGTAAGAAAAAAAAAAGGGGGGGGTAGCTATATACAGATTTCCACAATAAAGACTAGGGGGGGGGGGGGGGGAAGGAATTGCGGACTGCCCACTATTGGGCAAGAATAAAAGATAGTTTGTGCCCTTAGTGGAGAAAAATTCCCACGGACCAGGCGATCCAGCCCTGGTCTTGGTCCACTATGTCTCGTGGCACCTATCCTAATGGGGTCACGTGTCGTCAGGGAGACAAAATTAGACCACTCAACCTGTGAATTAGTTCACTTGTCCTTGCAATATATTGCAAAATACAATCATCAATAATACAGCAACTTAACATATAATACAAAACACCAGTTATAGCGCAATAATCTACCAAACCAATGGTATAGGACCTTTGTGGAGACATAAAAAGGGAGAAGAAAAAAAAAAAAAGAGGGGGGGGGGTATTTTTGAGATCGTGTGGATGGAGTTGGTAATTTCTTAAGGGGATGTAACCTGCAGCATTTAGGCTTTCCGAACATAGTGCCATGTGTCCTGTGCCGTATTGCACAGTGTAAAAATAGCTCAAGCTGATCTCGAATGATCATACATCTTCAATAAAAATAAATAATATAACCAAAAATACGAGGTACAGTAATACTTATCGATCAATAATGTGGGATCGGTTTTCTCAGACACCTCTAGTCCCTCGGAAAATTAACATCAAAATCGACATTTGTTTTGGTTATAGTCATCTATACTCCACAGGGAAACAAAAACGTTTAAGTCCCAAGCGCTGGTTTCATGGGTTTGAGTTGGGGAATTCAAACTGTTTCTGCACAGTGAATATTATGTGATTGCAAAAAATTTGCCGTGTCTGAATGACGTGGATTCTCTGATCTGCCTCTGCAAAATCTCAATGACTTTCATCACACATAACAAAAAATAAAAAGGGGGGGGGGGGATTTTTGAGATTGTGTGAGTGGGGTTAGCAGATTCTTAAGGGGATGCATTCTGTAGCATTTGATCATTCCGATCATAGTGCAATGTGTCCTGTGCCATACTGAACAGTGTACAAATAGCCCATGCTAATCTCGAGTGAACATACATCATCAAATATAAAAACTAATAAAGCCAGAAATACGAGGTACAGTAATACTTATCGATTAATAGTGTAGGAACCATTGTCTCAAAGTCCTCTAGTCCCTCGGGAAAAACAGTTTAAAAATCAATATTTGTTTTGTCTGTAGTCATCTGTACTCCACAGGGAAATAAAAACTTGTAAATCTCGAACACTGGTCCCATGATTTCGAGTTTCGGAATTCAATCTTTTTCCTGTGCAGTGAATATTAGTGAAGAAAATAGTGTTTGGATGATGTGGAGTTTCTGATCTGAATCTGCGGAATCCCAGCGGCGTTCATCACAAAACAAAAAAAAACCCGTTTCCCCCTTTTCTCCCAGTTGAAAAATAAACATTCCAGGTGCATTATTCCTCTCGTTCTTCTGCATCTGCTGGGTGCCGTAGTAGAGGTCAGGAGACACTGTGAGCTGGGGGTCATGTAGGCCTTCTCAGTCTTTGCGGTAAGGGTCTGGGAGGGTTATTCAGCTGATTAATAAATTCTAATGAATTCCAGTCAGGAAGGTCCAGAGGTGGCAGGTTCAGGGCTGCAGTGAGGCAGGGAGGTCTTTTAGTGATTGTACCGTGAACGTCTCACCTTCTATCCGGGTCTGAAGGGCAAAAGGATGTTTCCACTGGTACCGTTGCTGCTTGTCTTGTAGTAGTGATGTGAGGGGCTTTAAGGCTTTACGTTTGCCCAAAGTGATCCTTGAGAGATCCTCGTATAGAGAAATTTGTTGGCCTTCGAACCGCCAGATCTTTTCGGTTCTTGCCAACCTCATCAGCCTGTCTTTAACCGCATATTCATGAAGACAGCAAATTACATCTCTCGGTGGTGTGTTTGGAGGAGCTTTGGGGCGAAGGGCTCTATGCGCCCTGTCAAAACGAATAGTTGTGTCTGGAGCTTGCCCAAGAATCAGATTGAACAATCGAGTAAGAATTATTTCCAGGCCACCTTGTTCTTCAGATTCTGCTAGGCCGCGGACGCACACGTTGCTCCGTCTCCCTCTATTATCGAGATCCTCCATAGATCTAATTAGGTCTGCCACTGCTGTCACCGTGTTCAGGGGTGTTTCAACCACTTCAGTCACCTTCTTCCTTAGGTCCCCTATATCCGTATCCATAGATTTTATTTTATGTTCCATGCGGCCCATGCTATCTTTCAGGCCTCCCAATTCAACTTTTACAGCGTTTCTCACTTCCTCCCGGACTGCCTGTCTCACTTCTGAGATAAGTTTGGCAAAGTCCTCCTTTGTTGGCGCCGATTGGAAGATGTCTTCTTGTGTGTCGGCCGGTATTCGTGGAGTTTGCTCCGGGGTGGAAGACATGCTATCTCGTGGCATGGGGGCTCCGTTGGTGTTTGGGGCCTATCACCTCGGTCCAGAGAGGACGCGAGGATCGACGGGGTGCGGAAGAAATCCTTCATGGACGAGGACGGAGTCTTCGGGTGGTGCCCCGCGTCTTCCAGGCCCGGTGGGATCTTTTTATTTCGTCCCATTTATGCTTTTGGTAGGGTATGCGTCTGATCTAGTGCTGGGTGGTGTCAGAGCTCACAAGTTAAGCGGCCATCTCTGTTCCCCGTCAAGCCACGCCCAAGAGTATATTGTTCTAATTCATCTCTATAACTATTCAAGGTGCCTGCATTACGTATTTTACTGGCGGATCGGATTCATTTGGCTGGCTCCCAGTCACACTCATTATTAGAGGGGCCAGGGCCACTCGCCCTGACCCTCAGTGTACTTTGCAGGGGGCTGAGAGGCATAATTAGAATTCTTTGGAGAGGATAGAGGCTGCTACTTTGGTGATGCATACTCCAAGAGTTTGGCTGCCAAAATTTCTGCTTAAAAATCTGCCCCAATGGCCAATTTTATGCCAATTCGAAAAAGCACTTCAGCCCTCTATGAGTAGCCCAAATCCAACGGCTATTCGGATTACCAAGATCTCCAAAATTCGGAGCTCTGAAAATTGAAGCTGCTTGAGTAGACACTGAAAGATTATAAATGAGTGTATTTGTTTTCCATGAAAAGCACTGTTTTAACATTCTCATCCCACAAACCATGGACTTTACTTTTATTAGATTCTCTAAATCATTTTTACTGAGCACCCCAGGAAGTTACGGCCGATACTGGCGTCCCTGGGCCCAGGTCACGCCAGTAAAAAAAAAATCCCCCCCACTTTCCCAGTACTTACCTCCTTGCAGTGGTGTCCCGAGGGGGGGGCGGACTGCACCGGGTGACACCTCCAGCGGGGGTGACACCCGTGCTGCCGGCACCCCCCCCCCCCCCGCAGTACTATATTACTGGGCTCTGACTGGCACTATATTACTGGGCTCTGGCTGGCACAATATTACAGGCATCTGACTGGCACTATATTACTGGGCATCTGGCTGGCACTTTATTACTGGGCTCTGGCTGGCACAATATTACAGGCATCTGACTGGCACTATATTACTGGGCATCTGGCTGGCACTATATTACTGGGCTCTGACTGGCACTATTTTACTGGGCTCTGGCTGGCACAATATTACAGGCATCTGGCTGGCACTATATTACTGGGCTCTGGAATATTGAGTGGAAAATCCTGGCATATTGAGGGGCATAATCCTGGCATATTGAGGGAAAAATCCTGGCATATTGAGGGGCATAATCCTGGCATGTTGTAAGGGGAAATTCTGGCATATTGTGGGGGAAAATCCTGGAAATATTTGTTATAAAACAAGGAAAAGATGGCCGTGGATGGGGAGGCGATTCGGTGGTGCAATGGGCCACTTGACTGGATTTGACCCCCAGGCCTAAGGTTGCCAGCCCACCCCTGGGTAGAAACCACATATCTTGGCTCTCACTGTCACATCTTCCATCTTCCTTTCTACCTGCAACAGCTTCATATGTTTAAGATTTTCACTCTTACTGGGAGAAAATCCGAAATGAACTCTTCACAACCTCGGAAGAAAAACGCAGACAAAAGGAATACGTGGGGAGATATTTTAATCTTGCATTCCATGGCAAAAAATTGCAATGCAGGTTGAGTAGCTTGCAGAAACCACTCGGTGCCGCAAGATGTCACAGGCCATACATATTCAGCAAATATCCAATTGTATTGATCAGCAGTTTATTTTTTTAAGTCATTATTAAATATCATTATTAGATATTACATGGTACAAATGCTAAAACACATAACACATACTACCAAGTAAGCTGCGGGCGATTCATAAAACATTTGTGTTATCCCAAGCTATGTGTGGCCCCCATGGGCGTCCGCAGGGGGGGGGCAAGGGGGGGCGCTTGCCAGTGGCGTAGCGTGGGGGGTGCAGGGGGGGCCGGCCACACCGGGCGCAATATCTGGGGGGGCGCACTAGCCCTATGCGGCCGTGCGGCCGCAGCCACAACCGCGCGATACTTCCTGTCAGCCGCCGGATGTGAGCGGCAAATGACGGCGTGACGTCACATCCGGCGGCTGCGCGGCAGAGTCTCTTCTGAAACTGCATCGCGGCCTTTCTTCCCTGAGCTGTTGGAAGTGGAATTTGTAAAGGTAAGAATAAAGGGGCTTGGGGGACCTATTGTATTATGTATTGAGGAGGGGGTCATTAATGTATTGGAGAGGGGGAGGGGGGTCATTAATGTATGGGGGAGGGGAGGGGGGTCATTAATGTATGGGGGAGGGGGTTCATTAATGTATGGGGGAGGGGAGGGGGTTTATTAAATGTATGGGGGAGGGGGGTTTATTAAATGTATGGGGGAGGGGGGTTCATTTAATGTATGTGGGAGGGGAGGGGGGGGTCATTTAATGTATGGGGGAGGGGAGGGGGTCAGGGGAGGGGGTCATTTAATGTATGGGGGAGGGGAGGGTCAGTAATGTATGGGGAGGGGGGGAAGTAATGTATGGGGGAGGGGAGGGTCAGTAATGTATGGGGAGGGGGGGAAGTAATGTATGGGGGAGGGAGGGAAGTAATGTATGGGGGAGGGGGGCAGTAATGTATTGGGGACGGGGGGGCAGTAATGTATTGGGGACGGGGGGGCAGTAATGTATTGGGGAAGGGAAGAAGGGGGCAGTAATGTATTGGGGAAGGGAAGAAGGGAGGCAGTAATGTATTGGGGAAGGGAAGAAGGGAGGCAGTAATGTATTGGGGAAGGGAAGAAGGGGGGCAGTAATGTATTGGGGAAGGGAAGAAGGGGGGCAGTAATGTATTGGGGAAGGGAAGAAGGGGGGCAGTAATGTATTGGGGAAGGGAAGAAGGGAGGCAGTAATGTATTGGGGAAGGGAAGAAGGGAGGCAGTAATGTATTGGGGAAGGGAAGAAGGGAGGCAGTAATGTATTGGGGAAGGGAAGAAGGGAGGCAGTAATGTATTGGGGAAGGGAAGAAGGTTGGCAGTAATGTATTGGGGAAGGGAAGAAGGGGGGCAGTAATGTATTGGGGAAGGAAAGAAGGGGGGCAGTAATGTATTGGGGAAGGGACGAAGGGGAGCAGTAATGTATTAGGGGATGGGGGTCAACTGTGTATTAGGGGAGGGAGGGATCAGCAGTGTATTAGGGGGAGGGGGGTCAGCAGTGTATTAGGGGAAGAGGGGGGGGTGGGAAAGATCTGACTTGGGAATTTGAGATGAGGCAATGATTATATTTTTTACATTTGTGGCCTAATGAATAATCTATATATATATATGTAGAAGGAAATGTAAATAGGTGGGGCTACAGGGGTGAGGGAATTATATTTGTAATATATTTATTAGGAACTGTGGAGGGAAGGGGGTTGGATGAGAGCATTAAATATCATAGCATTAAATATTATATTTATGGGGTAGGAACTGTATTATATATTTTTGGTTTAGTGCAGGGGTAGGTAACCTTTGACACTCCCTTTGTTTTTTGACTACATCTCCATTAAGGCTTGCAAAGCATCATGGGAGGTGTAGTCCACAACATCTGGAGTGGCAAAGGATGTCTACTCCTGGTTTAAAGCATAGGTGTATAACCATTTGGCTTCCCCAGGCCAAAATAACCCCTTAAACTCTTAAAGGATCACTATAGTGTCAGGAAAACAAAGCGGTTTTCCTGACACTTTAGTACCCTGAGGGTGCCCACACCCTCAGTGTCCCACTCCCGTGGCGCTGAAGGGGTTAAATTCCCTTCAGTTACTTACCTTAAAGAGACAGAGCAACAAGCCAAGTTAAAAGCAGGCGAATTTAAATTAATCTGTATATTATATACAGATTGATATCTTGCACTTCTATTAAAGAATTAAAATTAGAGGTACAGGATTGAGGAAGTTGGCTCCATCTAGCCCAGTCTTGGATCATCTCCAGGGTATGGTTCCATTTTGATGTTTAGTTTTTGTTCTTGATATTTTTTGTCGTTTACGATGGTTGTGAGACGACATATAATAGCATGGCCCATGCTAGGTTACTACATGTGTATATTTGTATTCATAGACCTGCTGAAAATGTGGAGAATGTGTGTAATGCATGTTCGCACTCAATAAAGTGTTGGAAAATAAACTTGTATTTAGATGCATTTTACTTTAATTACATAAGTATTTTCATAACAAACAATACATGTGCTTGGGGGGTAAGGGTTTCTTTAACTAATCTAGTAGAAGAGACTCGAGTGCTAAAATCCACGGGTTAGGGGGCGCAAATTACTTGCCTTGCCCCGCGTGTTGACAACCCTCGCTACGCCACTGGCGCTTGCCCCCCCCCCCCCCCCCCTGGATTTTTGCAATTCCCCTTTAAAAAAAAAATGTTTTTTTTTTTTTAAATTATTATTATTTTTTTTCAGTATGTAGCCTCTAGTTGTCCCTAGGGGACTGCACACCAGTTGCTGGGGTAGGAGGTGGCACCCAAAGCTATTGCTCTCTGCAACTCTGCTTGCTGTAATACTGGTCTCCCATCCACATTGGTGCAAGTCTCTGCAGCTGTCAGTCATGCTGCATGGAGAGCCAATGACAGGGGTGCCCGGGGATATGAAGTTATAGCCCCAGCCCTCCATGTGGCAGCATGACTGACAGAAGAGAGCCTGCAGTGCAACATCATGGAGGAAACAGGGGAAGATACTCAGAGACCATAGCTGAGCCTCTGTAACAGGTAGGAAGAGCTTATAATAGCTTTAAGGTACATGGTAGAGTGGGGTAAATCCAAGGAGGTCCCTCCCGTTTCCCTGAGGTCTCCATTTGTCCAGTCTGAGCAGCTCCTCTGACCAGGCTCTGCTCACATCAACATGGTGACAAGTGGATGGGGCAGAAAAGATAATGGAGGATAAAATGATGTGATAGATGGAAGCAGATTGCAAACAAAATGGGATGACATGGGGCAGAAAAGATAATAGAGGATGAAAAGAGGTGATTGATTGGAGCAGAATACAGACAAAATTGTGACATGGGGCAGAAAAGATAAAATGTAGGTGAAAAGAGGTCACTGACATGGAGGAATAAAACACATAAAATGATAGGGTAAGAGATGGCAAACATGGAGGAATAAAACATATAAAAAAGGGGGAAAGAGATAAAGAAATGTCATGGATTTAGGAATTTGGGTGTTTAGGGAATCTGTTGCTTTGTGTTTATATTGTGTGCTATAGTGTTGTGTCTGGTGCTGTTGGGTTACATTGTGTGCTATAGTGTTGTATCTGGTGCTGTGGAGTTATATTGTGTGCTATAGTGTTTTGTCTGGTGCTGTTGGGTTACATTGTGTGCTATAGTGTATCTCGTGCTGTGAGGTTATATTGTGTGCTATAGTGTATCTGGTGCTGTGAGGTTATATTGTGTGCTATAGTGTATCTGGTGCTGTGAGGTTATATTGTGTGCTACAGTGTATCTGGTGCTGTGGGGTTATATTGTGTGCTATAGTGTATCTGGTGCTGTGGGGTTATATTGTGTGTTATAGTGTTGTATCTGGTGCTGTGGAGTTATATTGTGTGCTATAGTGTTGTGTCTGGTGCTGAGAGGTTATATTGTGTGCTATAGTGTTGTGTCTGGTGCTGAGAGGTTACATTGTGTGCTATAGTGTTGTGTCTGGTGCTGAGAGGTTATATTGTGTGCTATAGTGTTGTATCTGGTGCTATGGGGTTATATCTTTGCTATGTTGTTCTATCTGTTGCTGTGGAGTTTCAGCTAGAGCTCTGGATATTTATCTGGTGCTGAGGTTTATATCTTGTGTCATGGGTTTTTAGCTGGTACCGTGGGTTAACCCCTTAAGGACAGAGCCTTTGAAACATTTTTGTCCTTTCTGGACAATGGCTATTTTAACATTTCTGTGCTGTTTGTGTTTAGCAGTAATTTTCTTCTTCGTAATTTGCTGTACCCACACATATTATATATTGTTTTTATCGGGAAAAAAAGGGCTTTCTATGGATGCCATATTTTTGATCATATCTTATCATATTATTAAAAAAAAAATATGGTAAAAAAAAAAAAAATACACAAATTTCCTGACTTTTATTTGAAACAACCTCTCCTCATCGACAATAAAAACATGCTAAATAGATTCTACTATTTCTCCTGAGTACAGGGATACCACCCATGCATAGGTTTGTTGGGTTGTTTGGGGGGTAAAAGGCCAAATTTGTGAGGTGCAGTTTTTTGTTTTCCAACTTGAAATTTTTACATGCAGACAGCCTGCACCCATGTCGCATTTGGGACATATTTGAAACCAGCCAGTGTATTTTACCCCATCAACCCATATATTTTTTTTAAAGTAGACACCCTAGGCTATCTCAAATGGTGGTATTTTTACACTTTCCATGCACTAATTCTACCACCAGCCTTTGTCAAAGTTTGTGGTAGTAATTTTTTGTGTTTTTTTTCACAAACCTTGTACTTCAGACATGAATTCACAGATTTTGGTATGTGTCACTGCCAAATAACACCCCAATAAGGGTTCAGCAACATCTCTTGAGTACAGGGATACCACCCATGCATAGGTTTGTTGGGTTGTTTGGGGGCTAAAAGGGCCACATTGTGAAGGTGCGCATTTTCAACTTGGAATATTGACGTGTAGCCAGCCTGAGCCCATCTTTCATTTGGGACTTTTTTTTAAAGTAGGACAGTGTATTTTACCCCAAAAAGTATATATTTTGTAAAAGTAGACACCCTAGGCTATTTTAAATGGTGTTATTTTAACACTTTCCATGCACCAATTCTACCACCAGCCTTTGTCAAAGTTTGTGGTAGTCATTTTATTGTGTATTTTTTCCCACATACATTGTACTTTAGACACAAATTCACATATTTCGGTATGTGTCACTGACAAACAATACCACAATATATGTTCAGCAACATCTCCCGAGCACAGGGATACCACCCATGCATAGCTTTGTCAGCTTTGTTGGGTGTTGAAAGGCTACATTTGAGAGGTGCGCTTTTTGATTTTCAAACTTGGAATTTGAACATGTAGAGCAAGGAAGGGGTTAATAGCTCTTATAAGAGCCTTTGTAGTACTGTACAAAAAAATTAACCCCTAAAAATGCACAGACAAGAAAAAATGTTCTGCTGTGTAGTGATCAGTGGCAGGGAAGGGGTTAATACACTACACTATACAAAGGGTATGGCTTTTATAAAAGCCCTTGGAACTCACAATTTTATTTAATTTATTACAATTAAAAAATTATGTTATACAGATCTGTCTCTTTCCCTCACTAAAACTCAAGTGAGGAGAGGGAGGCAGATCCATATGGGTCAGAACAATATTTACGAACCAGACGAATGGTGATGCTCATCTGAGAAATCACCAAACCACCTTTGCCACTGATCGGCTGTTACTGATCGCTATACACACGTTCAGACAGCTTCAAAAGGAATACACGTAATCCCCTAGTGGGTATAACTAACCCCTAGCGAGTCTGACAAAAAAAATGCTGATAGCAAAAAAAAATCCTTCTGCGACTAGATTGCTCCATATGCGCTGCTTAGGCAGTGACCATATGCACTGCTTAGGCAGTGACCATATGTGCTGCTTAGGAAGTGATATACGGCAAGGAAGGGGTTAATAGCTCTTAAAAGAGCCTTTGATATACTGTAATAAATCAAAGTAAAAAAAAATAACCCCTAAAAAAATGCACAGACAGCAAAAAATGTGCTGCTGTGTAAGATCACTGCGTACACAGCGATCAATTGCAGGGAAGGGGTTAAATACTGGAAACGGCTTTTATAAAAGCTTTTGGGTCTCAATTCTATTAAATATATTATAATTAAAAACTTACATTATACAGCTCTGTCTCCCTCCCTCACTAAAACTCAAGTATTTACAAATATTGATCTAACCCAGGGGTCGTCAAACTTTTTAAACAGGGGGCCAGTTCACTGTCCCTCAGACCGTTGGAGGGCCGGACTATAGTAAAAACAAAAACTATGAACAAATTCCTATGCACACTGCATATATCTTATTTTGAAGTGAAGAAACAAAACGGGAACAAATACAATATTTAAAATGAAGTAAAGTTAAATCAACAAACTTACCAGTATTTCAATGGGAATAGTGTGCCAGTCAGATGCCCAGGAATATTATGCCAGTCAGAGCCCAGGAATAGAGTGCCAGTCAGATGCCCAGTAATATAATGCCAGTCAGATGCACAGGAATATTATGCCAGTCAGAGCCCAGAAATAGTGTGCCAGTCAGATGCCCAGGAATATTATGCCATTCAGATGCCCAGGAATATTATGCCAGTCAGATGCCCAGGAATATTATGCCATTCAGATGCCCAGTAATATTATGCCAGTCAGATGCCCAGGAATATTATGCCAGTCAGAGTCCAGGAATATTATGCCATTCAGATGCCCAGTAATATTATGCCAGTCAGATGCCCAGGAATATTATGCCAGTCAGATGCCCAGTAATATAATGCCAGTCAGATGCCCAGGAATATTATGCCAGTCAGAGCCCAGAAATAGTGTGCCAGTCAGATGCCCAGGAATATTATGCCATTCAGATGCCCAGGAATATTATGCCAGTCAGATGCCCAGGAATATTATGCCATTCAGATGCCCAGTAATATTATGCCAGTCAGATGCCCAGGAATATTATGCCAGTCAGAGTCCAGGAATATTATGCCATTCAGATGCCCAGTAATATTATGCCAGTCAGATGCCCAGGAATATTATGCCATTCAGATGCCCAGGAATATTGTGCCATTCAGATGCCCAGGAATAGTGTGCCAGTCAGAGACCCAGGAATAGTGTGCCTGTCAGATGCCCAGGAATATTATGCCATTCATATGTCCAGGAATATTATGCCAGTCAGATGCCCAGGAATAGTGTGCCAGTCAGATGCCCAGGAATAGTGTGCCTGTCAGATGCCCAGGAATATTATGCCATTAATATGCCCAGGAATATTATGCCATTCAGATGCCCAGTAATAGAGTGCCAGTAAGAGCCCAGGAATATTATGCCAGTCAGAGCCCAAGAAAATTATGCCAGTCAGATGCCCAGGAATATTATGCCAGTCAGATGCCCAGTAATATTATGCCAGTCAGATGCCTTGGAATATTATGCCAGTCAGATGCCTTGGAATAGTGTGCCAGTCAGATGCCCAGGAATATTATGCCATTCAGATGCCCAGTAATATTATGCCAGTCAGATGCCCAGGAATATTATGCCAGTCAGAGCCCAGGAATATTATGCCAGTCAGATGCCCAGGAATATTATGCCATTCAGATGCCCAGGAATAGTACAGTGCTCGTTATCCCTCCCCCCCCCCCCTTCCCCATCACTTACCTCCAGCTGCTGTGTCCCCGGCCGGACGTCTCGCGCAGTGTTCCCTCCTCCCTGCACGGAGGAGGGAAACAGTTACCGGGTCCGGATGTGACGAAACGTCACATCCAGTCGTGGTGATTTTTTTTTTTTTTCCGTTTTCCTGCAGCCGCATCTTCTGCGGCTGCAAGAAAAAAAAAAAAGGTAAACAGCGGGGAGCCGGCAGCACCCCCCGCGGGCCGGACAAATGTGCTCGGCGGGCCGCTTGTGGCCCGTGGGCCGTAGTTTGAGGACCCCTGATCTAACCAGACGAATGGTGATGCTCATCTAAGCAAACGCCAACCCGCCTTTGTCACTTATCAGCTGTTACTGATCGCTATACATAACTAGTAAGATGAGGGAGGCAGATCAATACTTGTCAAAGGCAATATTTGCTAATATTGCCTTTGACTGTATGGTAATCACATAGATCTGTTGTGCCGGCATCGATTGGCTCCCCCTAGAGCATCGGAAGTGAAATACTTTCACTTCCGATGCTCTTGCCATTAGAAGGGAAGCGCTGCCTGTACAGGCAGCGTTCCCTTCTACTGAGCCGATGGGGTCGCTCAGGAGAGCGACCACCATCGGCTCTGGGCAGCCTGAAGGTGTTGTTAAGTGCCTCGCTGGCGAGGCACTTTAACAACACCGGAGATGCTTAGAAAGCGAATGATCGTTCGCTTTCTAAGCACATGTGTGCAGTGGGCGCAGCCATTTTTAAATGGCTGCTACGATCACTCCGTGGAGTGATTGTAGCGCGCCCCTGCACATTTGGGGGGTGTTGAACAATGCCTCTACCTAGAGGCATTGTAGCAACACCGTTAGAGTAAAGAAAGCGACCGCTGGTCGCTTTCTTTACTCAGTTTAGTGCATGACGTGCCAGGCACGTCACCTGTCGGCAAGTCCTCGATTTGCCGTGACGTGCCTGGCACGTCATCTGTCGTTAAGGGGTTAATATCTGGTGTTGTGGGTCTATATCTGGCACAGTGGATCTATATTTGGTGCAGTGAGGCTATATCTAGTGTGGTTGGTTTATATCTGGTGCTGTGGATCTGTATCTGGTGCAGGGTTTATCAACCCTTTGCATGCCTTCACTAATAATGACAAAGCTCCTCCACTTCATGATAACTTGTCAAAAAGAGGCGCGGCGCAGAAAGGATGACGGTAAAATTATGCCCCCCCCCTGAAAAAATTTCTGCGGATGCCCATGGTGGCCCCGCCTATCTTTATACAACAACAAACACTTTGAATACATAGAATGCTGCCAACTGCCTGGCTTGTGCTGTGCCAAGCTTCCCTTCCACCTTAGTTTGTCTGGTGGGAGCCCCTTCGCTCCCTTAATTTTCCCTATCCCCGACCTTCTTGGGAGAGAACCCATCTAGCCAAGGTTGTCATATTTTATAGTAATTATTCAATTTCTTTTTTACCAGGTAGTACCCTCGTTCCATCTCCCCGAAGTGGCTCATTAGATTCCTGAGCTTGATCAGCAGTTAAAACACCAACATTAACCTGACCAGTAGACTGTCATCACGATCATCCAAAGCTGGTTTAACTTTTGCATGCCTCTATACTAAGAATCTTCATACCCAGGACTTTTTTTTGGCAAACTTACATTAGCCCCAAATGTAGGCAACTCAAGCTACCTCCAAAACTGAAAATTCCAAATGTATTCCATGTGGCAATCCTAGAACTATCCCTACGAGGCGCTGGCTGGGGAGATCAGAAAATCTTCCCTCAGCAGCCCTCTGTGGGGGAGATGACAGCATGGGGTCTGTGCACTGCACAGGCACTCAGACATGTTCCCATGCTGCCTCTTGCACTCCCTGCTCATGTCTGATGTCAGAGCGCTGGGGGTCACGTGACCTGGCACTCAGTATGCAGTTACATGGGTAACTGTGGCTGCTGGCTAGAGTAAGTTCTGGGAGTAAAATGTGGGTGATGGAGCATGTCCTGGGTTGATAGGACATGTAATGGGGGTGATGAAAACAAATATTGCATCCCAGGCTTATAAAAGCAGCCTTTGATAACCGCCAATAAAAATACAAAATAAGGGGGTGCCAGAGATCATACACAACAAGAGAATAGTACATTAGGCAAAAGATACCTAATAAAGGTGATCTGATAAAAGGCTCTCTGACGGGATGCAAAGGTTCATCGCAGCTGCTTCTATGCTACCTCTTGCGCGATTTCCAGTTCATTGCAGGACAAGTCATCGTGGGACAGTTCATCGCGAGATCACATAGAAGATTAGTGTCACAAAGTGAATTCTGACAGCCTGCCTGACTGGGGTTCTTGGAGGGGCCTGAGGGCCAAACACCTCCCTGTAGATTATGGACCCTGTCTGTAATGTGTTTAAGCCTTCCATTGTTTAATTATGTCAGGCACCCAGTCTGACTACCTTGCTTCTGGCTCCAGATTAAAGTGGCTAGATACTGCTTTACTGGTGATGTGTTTAAGTTTTCTATTGTTTAATCAAGTGTTATCTGATTGCAGTTTGGTATATATGTGCTGTGTAAATCACAAATAAAAGAGTTCTTCAATCTTGCTGTACCTGACTGCTAGATGTCCTGTCTATTTGGGTACAAAGAGCAAGGGTCCAGGAAAGACTTGCTGGGTGAATGCTGAGCTGTAATCGGGGGGCTAAGCAGGTGATTTCCCACAACGGACAGAGGGTCTACTTCGTCCGGTAGACGGTCCGTTACATTGGTTGGCAGCGCTGGGATCCAGACCCACAGAGGAGCAAGTACCAGGAAAGACAACAGCATTGATGGATCACGGATGGAGATCAATTACACCACTTTAAATTGATCCACTGTAAAGGACCTCCTGGAAGCAAGGGGTATTCCTGCCAGCAACAAGACCAAGGCAGTCCTGGTTGCAGAAGTCATGGCGGAGTACAGAGCAGAAGAGGGTCCGGCTTTGGTGCAGATTAAACAGGGGCAGTTGGAATTTAAAAGAGAATTGCAATTCCGGCTGTCATTTTATGGGGAAAACCCACCAACAGAGATTATCGCCAAAACCATGACGGAGGTACAGGAGTTTGTACTACGACAGAAGGTCCAACAAACTCCAGAGAGGAACCAGATTGTGCCCATGGTACAGGAGAACAAACCAAAGGTACCGTACCAGGCTTTTAAGACTTATGTGGAGAACCAAGCGGCAAGATGCCTCGAGCTTGAGTTGTACAGGTCGCCACTGTGGATACCCATGCAGGGTGAGTCCCAGGGAGAGGAGACAACCGGTCTCTCTCACCAGCAGCAGTGTAAACTGCAGGGAGAAGAGGCAGCCGGCCTCTCTCCCCAGCGGCATTGTACCCTACAGGGAGTGGAGGCAATCGGCCTCACTCCCCAGCGGCAGGGAGAGTTTCAGGGAGAGGAGACAACCGGTCTCTCTCCCCAGCGGCAGTGTAAGCTGAAGGGAGAAGAGGCAGCCGGCCTCTCTCCCCAGCAGCAGTGTACCCTACAGGGAGTGGAGGCAATCGGCCTCACTCCCCAGCGGCAGGGTGAGTTTCAGGGAGAGGAGACAACCGGTCTCTCTCCCCAGCGGCAGAGTATTGTATTGGGAGTGGAGACAGACGACCCCCTTCCCCAGCAGCAAGATGCACCCCAGGGGGAAGAAAGTGTCATCCTTCCCCCCCAGCAGCAGTGTGTCCTACAGGGAGCAGAGACAGTCGGCCTCTCTCCCCAGCAGCAGGACAATATTATGGAAGTGGAGACAGTCGGTCTCCCTCTCCAGGGGCAGCCTGTGTTCCAGGGAGAGGAGCACGGCACCCTCTCTCCCCAGCTGCAGCTTAACCTACTAAGGGGAGACACCAATCTCCCAGACGGCGCAGATGGGACCGTGGTCTCTGTGCCTGACCCACAGGGATGCTGGACAGCCGGTCCAAATCCCCAGCTACAATCGCAGGAGTACAAGGAGGAGGGGGAAAGTGATGTCTCCCCTCTACAGCCAAGTCCCCACCAGGCTACCCTAACAGAAGCTCTGGCATTGGGGCAGAGCGCAGCTGGCCTCTGCCCCCCCAAGTCCCCACAGCGTGTTGCCCAGTTATCCCAGAGGAATACCTATGTGCAGTAATTGTTTGTTGTGGGTGGGCTACTCTGGCACTTGTTTACTGAGGGTGGGTGAATCGACTAACTTAGGTACTGACCGACAGAAGGTCAGGTACCTGGTTAGTCTCCCCCCAAAAGGGGAGATGTGTGACGAAGTGCCCTTCGCCACTTGGTCTTGGAGAGGCCTGTTTGCCAGCCTCCTCCCCTGTGACTATGGCTCTGGGGTGTGTGGCCCTTTAAAAATGCCCAAAAGGGTAACTTTTGAACTTCTGGGTGGAATTGTTTGATTTTTAGTTATTTTCATATTTAAAGTATGCTGATTCTGAAAATGTATGTTTTATGTGAATGTGATGCATATTTTGAAAGTTATTAATATTGTATAGAACCTGTATATTTTAGCTTGGAGATAATTGAGCTGATACAAAGGTTAACTCAATTATCTCCCAAGCAGAGGAATGTACTGTAATTACTAGGATCCAAGTCTTTGTCCTATTCACTATGTTTTCCCCAAGTTAAGATTGGATCCTATCTTTAATCCCTGGTTTTGTCACCTCTCCCATTGTCTTATGTAAGTCATTTAGTTTCCTGTGTGTATCTGAGCTGGGCACCTTTGTATCCTGAAAGGTGTGAGGCAGGATTTCCCTTTGTATCTCCTTAGGTTAAATTATAATCCTGTTATAGTTCCTTTGTCTAATCTGGTTTGTCAAGATGTTCAACTGTATATATTCTGTGTTTCTGTATCATTAAAGAGTTCTGGTCAGTTATGCTCCTGAAACTGTGTGTCGTCCAGTTATTGGGATTGCTGTTGGGATATTGCTGTATTTGACCTGCTGGAAACCCTGCCTTTGGATTTACTATTTACTTGTTCCTGAGTCTCACTTGGATTATAAGCGGAGATAACCTGGGTAATATTGCATCTCCGCTACATTGGTGGCAGCGGTGGGATCCTTTGTGCAAGAGCCCAGTGGATAAGCAGCAGAGCACCAGCAAGGGATAGAAGTCGGCGTGATGGCCGTGGATTATAAATATTGCAAAACTGGCTTGTTGACCAGAGAGTACCAGGATGGTACTGCAGCCCCCTTGGCTGTTAACTACAAATTGATGACTGGTCCAGTCCCGCAGGATGAGATGTTACAGCGAGCTTGCAGCCGCCTGAATCTGTGGATGAATGCTCTCATACGGGACCAGGAGTACCGGGGAAAGGTCCTCCCCAGCTCCCAGGAATGGTATGTGAGCCTGCTGAGGGATAGAATGCCATACCTGGGTGAGCAGCCCCAAAAAGACTGGGTGGCTGAGTTAGGGGAACTTGTCCATGCTGAGATGGTCCTGGATTGTGGATACCGGGCTTTACGGTGGTATGCCACACAGCTATACCCTGAGCTGGAGGATGACACTCCCACAGAGGGCTATGATTTTGGTGGTCCTGGATTGTTATTGGAAAATCTCCAGCTGGATCCGGGCTTCGGGAGTGATACAGAGTACCGGTGGGAAGAACTCCGGGAGTTAAGGGAGGCAAATATTCCCACTGTGCCCAAACTGGAGGCTGATCTGGACTATTTGGTGACCCAAGAAGAGGAGCTGGAGAAGGCATACATACAGCTACTCCACCACATACAGCCCCCTGCCTATGAGACTGTGAGTATCAGTGCTGCTCTTCCCCCAGCAGATGCACTGACACAAGAACTGTGCCCCTTTACCCCCGTGGATGACCTAGTGGAAAAGCGGGCATCCGGGCAGATTGCCGCTGGCTCCTGCCTGCCCCTACTCCAGACCCCAGACCTGTGTCCCATTTCCCCTGTGGAGGCCCCGGCTGACATCACGTCCCCAGACCCGTTACCCCTGCCACCCCTTGAATGCCCAGTTGTACTGCTGGCACCGTTCCCCAAAACCAAACAGGACCTGCCCTCCTTGTGCCCACCTCCACCTGGGTTCAAGGAGCCCTATTGGAACGCAATCCCTGGTTTTTACCCACCCTGTGTACCAGCAGAAGAGCTAGCAATGGGGCAGAGTGCCGCTGGCCTCTGTCCACCCCTGCCGCTGGGAGAGTTTTTGTACCTGGCAGAGGTGCCAGCATCTGAGCAGAGTGCAATTGGCCTCTGCCCACTGCATCCCATGGATTTAACCAATTTACCTTTTGAAAATGACCCAGGAGGGGTGGATGAGACATCGGTCTCCACACCTGGGTCTCCTGAATGTTTGGCAGTTAGCACTGTTCTCCAACTCCTTTGCATGGGTACCACAGCCACCTTGTCCTGTTCCCTGCAGTATACCCCTGAAACCGTGCCTTGCCGGGATGTTATCTCCCCAGCAGAAGTGCTGGCATCAGTGTTCCCAGGGACTAAATGGGATACCCCCATAGTATCAAGCCCAGCTAACCCTGCCACCCTATCTGCTCCCCAGCGGCTGAAAGGATTTCTGGGAGAAGGAACATTTAGCCTTTCTCCCCAGCGGCAGATGTATGTTTCGGGAGAGGTGGAGGTTGGCTACGTAAGTTCTATTTTTGAACAAAAAAAGTGTGGGGACTGCAAACCGGTGATTGACCATGGGGAGAACACTATACAGACTGACTTAGGAGTCACCCCGTCTGGGGGCTCCTCCGGTGTCAGTCTCCCCCCGAAAAAGGAGATATGTCACGAAGTGAATTCTGACAGCCTGCCTGACTGGGGTTCTTGGAGGGGCCTGAGGGCCAAACACCTCCCTGTAGATTATGGACCCTGTCTGTAATGTGTTTAAGCCTTCCATTGTTTAATTATGTCAGGCACCCAGTCTGACTACCTTGCTTCTGGCTCCAGATTAAAGTGGCTAGATACTGCTTTACTGGTGATGTGTTTAAGTTTTCTATTGTTTAATCAAGTGTTATCTGATTGCAGTTTGGTATATATGTGCTGTGTAAATCACAAATAAAAGAGTTCTTCAATCTTGCTGTACCTGACTGCTAGATGTCCTGTCTATTTGGGTACAAAGAGCAAGGGTCCAGGAAAGACTTGCTGGGTGAATGCTGAGCTGTAATCGGGGGGCTAAGCAGGTGATTTCCCACAACGGACAGAGGGTCTACTTCGTCCGGTAGACGGTCCGTTACAATTAGTATTATTACTATTAGGGGATAGTATTGGGGTTCAGGGTTAGTATTAGGAGTAAGTATTAGGAGTTAGTATTGGGGTTCAGGGTTAGTATTAGGGCTTAGTATTAGGAGTTAGTTCTGGGGGTTAGTATTAGGAGTTAGTATTGGGGTTCGCGGTTAGTATTAGGAGTTAATATTAGGAGTTCGTATTGGGGTTCAGGGTTAGTATTAGGGCTTAGTATTAGGATTAGTATTGGGGTTAGTATTAGGAGTTAGTTCTGGGGGTTAGTATTAGGAGTTAGTATTGGGTTCAGGGTTAGTATTAGGGCTTAGTATTGGGGTTTGTATTAGGAGTTGGTTCTGGAGGTTAGTATTAGGAGTTAGTATTGGGTTCAGGGTTAGTAGTAGGGCTTAGTATTAGGAGTTAGTATTGGGGTTCGGGGTTAGTATTAGGAGTTAGTATTGGGGTTCAGGGTTAGTATTGGGGTTAGTATTAGGAGTTATCTTCTGGGGGTTAGTATTAGGAGTTAGTATTGGGTTCAGGGTTAGTAGTAGGGCTTAGTATTAGGAGTTAGTATTGGGGTTCAGGGTTAGTATTAGGGCTTAGTATTAGGATTAGTATTGGGGTTAGTATTAGGAGTTAGTTCTGGGGGTTAGTATTAGCAGTTAGTATTGGGGTTCGCGGTTAGTATTAGGAGTTAGTATTAGGAGTTCGTATTGGGGTTCAGGGTTAGTATTAGGGCTTAGTATTAGGATTAGTATTGGGGTTAGTATTAGGAGTTAGTTCTGGAGGTTAGTATTAGGAGTTAGTATTGGGTTCAGGGTTAGTAGAAGAGCTTAGTATTAGGAGTTAGTATTAGGAGTTCGTATTGGGGTTCAGGGTTAGTATTAGGGCTTAGTATTAGGATTAGTATTGGGGTTAGTATTAGGAGTTAGTTCTGGAGGTTAGTATTAGGAGTTAGTATTGGGTTCAGGGTTAGTAGAAGAGCTTAGTATTAGGAGTTAGTATTGGGGTTCGGGGTTAGTATTAGGAGTTAGCATTGGGGTTCAGGGTTAGTATTAGGGCTTAGTATTAGTTTTGGGGTTAATATTAGGAGTTACCTCTGGGGGTTAGTATTAGGAGTTAGTATTGGGTTCAGGGTTAGTATTAGGGCTTAGTATTAGTATTGGGGTTAGTATTAGGAGTTAGTTCTGGGGGTTAGTATTAGGGCGGATTCATTTATTAGGGGGTTTATTACTGTATTTGTAAGTGCTGACAGTACAGCACTGAACTGTTAGCGCTTACACTGCCACAATGAAACAGCTGCGCTGCCATACACCTCTGACAGGTACGCTCTCAAACTGCCACTGAACTGTCAGCGGTGAAATGGCCAAGGTGAACTGTCCTAGACGCCTTTGACAAAATGGGTATAGAAAGTGCAAATATAGTTTTATTATTCAATTTTTTTAAAGTAAGCATGCAATAGATATATACAATATTCACACCAAGACACAAATAAAATAATGACTCTCCTGTATAGATAAACTAGCTCGGCTCATATGTTAAACAGCAAGGCAAATATAAAATAGAGAATTAGTCTAATATCAACCATTAAACATAGCCAAACAACCATAGTCACAAAATAATGTATAATATATAAGTGGTTAGAGCACAAGATATTCAGCAATCATACCCCTATAGCAGTTAATGAAGCAGCAGGTCCTCTAAATATAACAATAATTAAATAATAGGTGCAGAGTATTAACGGATGTAGTAGACATTGAGAGTTCACTCCACCTACGGTTAGGGTAGAATGGGCACAGTAGCAAGGTGTTAGTAAGCAATAATTAGAGTCCTTCATGCACAGTCCATAACAAAATAGAGAGGCGATCAAGACCAGACAACTTCTACTTATAAAGCAACCCATGATCCCAGTAGTAAAATCAGAGGACTCCTTGCTAAATCTGGGAAACACCACAGGGCAGGACCGATCCTGGGGTCACGGACGACTGGGAGCAGATTTTTTGTTTTTTGGCGCCCCCAGATGGGTGTGGTTAAATCATTAACTCCTCCCCTTTAAAATGTCTGTTTCGGACATGTCCATTTAATTTTTGGGGGGAGTGGGCTGGTTAGCAGGGTAAGTTTTAACTACCGTTCCAATGATGCCCAACCAGCCAAAGTCTCCCATTAGTTGAGCATCATTGGAAAAGATGTACACAAGGAACAATATATAAAATTCCATGCTCACCATGTCAGTCACTCACATATCTCTCTCTTCCCATAACCCTGTGTTTGTCTCTCCCCATACCCTCATGTCTATATTTATCTCTCTCCATACCCTCATGTCTGTCTCTTTCTACCAGAACCCTCAATTCTCTCTCCCCATACCCTCATGTCTGTCTCTTTCTCTCCTCATACCCTCATGTCTGTCTGTCTGTCTCTCTCCTCATACCCACATGCCTGGCTCTGTCTCTCTTCCCATGCCCTCGTGTCTGTCTCTCTCTTCCCATGCCTTCATGTCTGTCTCTCTCCTCCCATACCCTCATGTCTATCTGTCTCTTACATTACCCTCATGTCTGTCTCTCTCTTCCTATACCCTCATGTCTGTGTCTCTCCCCATACCCTCATGTCTGTCTATCTCTCTCCCCCATTCCCTCAAGTCTGTCTCTCTCTGCCTATACCCTCATGTCTGTGTCTCTCCCCCATACTCTCATGTCTGTATCTCTCTTCCATTACCCTCACGTCTGTCTCTCTCTTCCATTACCCTCATATCTGTCTCTCCCCCTATGCCATATGTCTGTCTGTCTCCCCTCATACCCCATGTCTGTCTCCCCTCATACCCCATGTCTGTCTCTCTCCCCGTGGCAAGGACCTGTATCAACATAAACAGCCACACTTACACACAGTCACACATAAATACAGAACACACACTTACACAGACAGCTACACACACATAGTCACACTTACACTTTTTTTTATATACTATATATCTTTATTTGGAATTATTAGGTTATAAACTTATCTTCTAAATATTGCATACACACACACACACACACACACTTACACAGACACCTTTACACACACACACCCTTACACAGACAGTTACACACACCCTTACACAGACACCCTTACACACACAGTCACACATACATGCACACGTACATAGACACCATTACACTCACTTTCACACATACTCACACATACACATACTTACACAGACACTCTTTTTTTAAACTTTATTATAAATATGCAAAAGAGAACATACAGAAGTTAATTTTATGGCAAGACAGGAGGCTTCATATTTGCATAACCTTCTTTACTGTTAAACCTCCAGCTGCCAAATAGTTAACAGTTACATGAAACAAACAACCAATCAGGATGCAGTAAAATAGCATATAAGACAGTAACAATCCTCTCCACTTCCTTATGGCGGACGAAGCGCTCACATACGGTTCGCACATGGATCCACATCTCACTCGGGAATGGGCCCAGAGGGCACTATGCCTGTTGGGCAATGTCAACACGGCCCTGTCTATGGAGCGCCGTAAGGCGGCACTGTTCAAATTGGACAGCAAGCTAGCGGAGGCCAACGGTCTCCTATTTGGAGATAAATTCCTCAAGAACCTCAGCCAACATGTGAATATTTTCACGTCACTTAATAAGGCACAATCGTCCAGTAGAAGGGTATTCCAATCAAGGGATCGTTTTTCCCACAGAGCTGGTCGGCAGAGAGACCCCGTTTCCTGACTCTGCCTCCTACCGAGTCCAGAACCGCGCCAACTTCCGCACTCCCTACTACCGGGGACACACTCGGACCAGAGGGTCGTCTTCCTACCGGAATAAGTTCCCATCAGGTAAGATTAAATCCTTTACTACCTCACATCCCTATTGCGGGCAGACTCAGACATTTCTATCACAAGTGGGCCTCTATTACACAGGTCCTTCAAACTGTAAACGGTTACCTCATAGACTTCTCTTCCCCTCCGTTTCAACTCTCACCACCACACCCCATCCACATCCCACAGGGCGATCTCTCTTTAGTGCACAGGGAACTATTGGCGCTACAAGACAAAGGCGCCATAGAACACGCATTCGGGGACCCTTGCTTCATCAGCAATATGTTCTTAGTGGGCAAAAAATCTGGCGAGTTCCGCCCGGTAATCAATCTCTGATCCCTCAACCAACATGTTGCTTACAGGCACTTCAAAATGGAGGGCATACATCTTCTCCGCGATCTCTTGCGGGAACGGGATTGGTTCGCCCGTTTGGATCTAAAAGATGCTTACCTCACGGTCCCGGTTCATCGGGATCACAGGCGTTTTCTCCAACTTCTTTGACAAGGAAGACTATGGCAGTTTACTTGCCTCCCGTTCGGTCTCAGCTCGGCGCCGTGGTGTTTCACGAAGCTCCTGAAACCCGTCATGGAGTTCCTGCGCGCTCGCGGCATTCGGTCCATCGTCTAGTTGGACGACATCCTCATCATGGCCCGAGACAGGTCTTCCCTATACAAGGCCACATCTCTCACCGTCCGACTGCTACAGGATCTCGGTTTCGTTATCAATGCGGCCAAGTCGGAACTTCACCCGATTCTATCGATTCAATTCCTGGGAATACCTCCCCAGGAAAGACAATATGGTGGCAGATTGGTTCTCCAGACATTGGAGAGACACCAGTGACTGGCAACTTCATACACAGATCTTTCGCACTCTGCATCAACTAAGGGGTCATTTCCACCTAGATCTGTTCGCATCCAGAACGAATCGACAGACACCAGATTTCTTCAGTTGGATGCGGGTACCACTATTGCTTGCGGTAGACGCTTTCCTCCAGACATGGCTCAGTGGGGGCACACGCTTTTCCCCCATTTGCCATGATTCTCTGCTCCCTGCACCTCTTGATGCTTCAACGAGTCACAATACTACTCATCTCCCCTCTGTGGCGGATGCAACCTTGGTTCCCCTTGCTCCTGGAACTCTCTTGCGCGCACCCTCTCCTGCTCCCCTGCTCTCTGAATCTCTTGTCCGATCCCCAGGGGAATCCCCATCCCTTGCTCCTCCAGGACCGCCTTCAACTGGTGGCCTGGACGGTTTCAGGGGTGCCTGGGATGTGTCGGGACTATCGACGGCAGCTCAAGACCTCCTCTGGGACTCTTGGGCGCTGGGTACTAGAAAGTCCTACCTTCATGCATGGGGCACTTGGAGTAGCTGGTGTTTGGGACAACACCTTAATCCCTTTACTGCCCCTTTAGTGGCTATCTTAAACTTTTTGGCGTCTCTCTTCGCTCAAGGTAAATCTTATCGTACCATTAACATCGTTCGTTCGGCTATTTCAGTGGCTCACGTTCCCATTCTAGGGGTGTGCGTGGGGAAGGACCCCACGGTATGTCGTCTCCTACACGGTATTCGGTTGGCCAAACCCCCGTCTTCTAAGTATTCATTCTTTTGGGATGTTTCCACGGTCCTGTGTTTTCTGGAGGGGTGGCCTGATAACGATGCTCTATCTCTCCGTCAACTGTCGGCTAAAGTGGCATTGTTACTCTGGTGTCATTCAGGAGGGTCGCTGATGTTAGGGCTTTCGACGCCAACTCCTTCTCCCCGGAGGGAGTTGTGGTTGCTATCTCCCGTCGCACCAAGTCCTCTGTTTTTTATCCTTACTTCCCGCATCGTCCAAAGCTCTGCGTCGCGCGCTGTGTTCGCTGCTACCTCTCTTCTACGGTATCGGTTCGCTCTCTTCCCCGGGGTCAACTGCTACTTTCCTACGTACGCCCCTTCCGGACTGTCTCTACCCCAACTATTGCACGTTGGATCAAATGGATTTTACGCCTCGCGGGTATTGAGGGTTCTTTTTGTGCGCACTCTGTTCGTGTCGCAGCAGCTTCCGCAGCCGCGGATCTAGGTGGATCGCTACTGGACATCCTGGCGGCGGTGGATTCGTCTAGGGAGTTGACTTTTCGCACATTATATTTTCGCCCGCGGACCCATGCGGCCTCATTATTAGCACAGCGTTAAAATAGCAAATACGAAGCCTCCTGTCTTGCCATAAAATTGGGGATTATTCTAGCCTTGGTGTAGAAATAATCAAAATTTTATTAAAGACAGGAGGCGAGTATTTCCCCCCCCCCCCCTTTTCATCCCTTACTCATTCACTTTTATCTCACCCTGTATACACTATCTATTCTGCTGCATATTTCTCTATCCCACTTCATTATTTTAGCTATAGTTGGCCTACTTGTGTGGTGTGTCCTTTTGAGGGGTGTACAGTGTAAGGGATCGTTATTATCCTCTTGTTGAGTATAGTTATTTATGATAAAACTCCTTCTTTTTTCTAGCTTGATCCGATTCAACGTTCATCACCATCCGCATGCTGTTTCGTTTCGTATGGTCGAGATTGTTCGTTAGTTCAAGTTTTTTACGTTTCGCTATCCTGATCGGCACATCAAAGAAAGAGGAAATGGAGAGGATTGTTACTGCCTTATATGCTATTTTACTGCATCCTGATTGGTTGTTTGTTTCATGTAACTGTTAACTGTTTTGCTGCTGGAGGTTTAACAGTAAAGAAGGTTATGCAAATACTCGCCTCCTGTCTTTAATACAATTTAGATTATTTCTACACCAAGGCTAGAATAATCCCCAATTATACAATAATAAATATTCCAATTAAATAGCTGTTTAACTTCATTACAAAAATTTGCTCTGTTATGAGCACCACAACATGTATATGTGTATATATATATATATATATATATATATATATATATATATATATATGAATATATATATATATATATATATATATATATATATATATATATAAATCCAAAGTGTGATGCACTCAGCCTCTCTCTCTCTTCTCTCTCTCACCTTTACAACATTGGCTCCTCCTGTAGAAGGCTTTGTGCAGAAATGTTGGGGGGCTATTTTGTTGGTATACTTTTCTCCTGGTCTCAGCTACTTTGTAAGTTTTTTTTACCATTTATAAGTTTGTGCTCCCTGTATGTGGTTAAATTTACATTTTTGTATGATTCATATTAGTCTCTTGTGTTAAGATTTCATGATGGCTTGGATTGTGCCTCATATTTGAATGTTTTTTACTCATTGTGTGTTTTAATTGATTTATTAAAAGTTACTTTTAATACCAGTCTTATCAGGAGTGCAGCCATCTTTTGTATATTCATATTGTTTTGGTGGTTTGGGACTGCCTTTTGGCTTGCACCCAACTGCATTGCTATTTTTGTATATACCGTATTTTCCGGCGTATAAGACGACTGGGCATATAAGACGACCCCCAACTTTTCCAGTTAAAATTTAGAGTTTGGGATATACTCGCCGTATAAGACTACCCCTCTTCCAACGAGCATTTTCTCCTACAGTGACATTTACACACACACCCTTACACAGTGACACACTTACACACACACCCTTACACAGTGACACACTTACACACACACCCTTACACAGAAAGTGACACACTTACACACACACAGCGACACCAATAGACACATAACCTGAGACACACTATTTTGCCCCTCAATATGCCAGTATTTTGACACTCAATATGCCTTTATTGTGCCATTTAATATGCCAATATTTTGCCCCTCCAATATGCCAGGATTTTGCCCCTCTCCTACCTCCTTTCCAGTACTTACCTCGTTGCTGCTCTGCAGGTGCGCGCGGCTGTGAGGGAAGCGTTGTGCGCTGCCCTCCAGCCGTGCGGCTTCAATAAAGTTTGTTTTAAAAAAAAGTTTAAACAAACTTTATTGAAGTTGTGCGGCTGGAGGGGAGCACACAACGCTTCCCTCACAGCCGCGCGCACCTGCAGAGCAGCAACGAGGTAAGTAAAAAGACTACACCCGGCGTATAAGACGACCCCCAACTTTTGGGAAGATTTTCCTGGGTTAAAAAGTAGTCTTATACGCAGAAAATACAGTAGCTGTTTTGCTTGACTTCCAGTTGTCCTGCCTCATTTTGTGTAATTGTCATTTTTTGTTAACCCGTTTGAGTGCAAATATACAAATTTGAAGTAAAGTAATAAAAAGAGTCCGATATTATGGAGATCACACCTGAGCAGGGGCAGGGCACACCTGAGTATGTATTGCTCTGTCACTGAGTTTGTACCAATAGCTGCTTTACTAGTTGGCATGACACACACATTATACAGAGTTGATTTAGGACATGTATCTTTGTTATCACACTGGTGCAATTGTCAATAATTTGTCAGCACTAGACATGTGCAAAACTAAAATTTTCGTTTCGTATTCGCTATAAATAAAGAAATAAATTTTATTTATTTCGTCTAAAACGAATTTCGTTCATTACTGCATTAGTTTCAGACGGAATTCGTTAATTATTTTCGTTTCGTTTTATTCGTTCATACGAATCAATTGACCTACACATTCCATAAACCGAAAGTCTATAAACCAAACTTCGTTCAGTTTATAGACTTTCGGCTTATGGAATACATGTAATGCTATTGGCTTTCTATAAACCGAACTAGAGTCCCCATTCATAAGAAATTCTTATGAATGGAGTCCCCATTCATCAGAATTTCTTATGAATGGGGCTCTCGTTTGGTTTATAGAAAGGCAATAGTATTACACGTATTCTATAAGCCGAAAGTCTATAAACTGAAGGTCGTTCGGTTTATAGACTTTCGGTTTATAGAATACATGTAATTCTATGTATTCTATATGCCGAAAGTCTATAAACCGAACGACCTTCGGTTTATAGAATTTTCGGCTTATAGAATACATAGAATTACATGTATTCTATAAACCGAACGACCTTCGGTTTATAGACTTTCGGCTTATAGAATACATGTAATACTATTGGCTTTCTATAAACCGAACTAGAGTCCCCATTCATAAGAAATTCTTATGAATGGGGACTCTAGTTCGGTTTATAGAAAGCCAATAGTATTACATGTATTCCATAAGCCGAAAGTCTATAAACTGAACGAAGTTTGGTTTATAGACTTTCGGTTTATGGAATGTGTAGGTCAATTGATTCGTATGAACGAATAAAACGAAACGAAAATAATGAACGAATTTCGTCTGAAACTAATGCAGTAACCATGCATTCCATAAACCGAAAGTCGTTCATTATGTCGGTTTATGGAATGTATATGTAATACTATTGGTATTCTATAAACCGACTCTATTTCGGTTTATAGAATGCCAATAGCACGAATGGACGAATGATTTTCGTTTATTAACCATTCGTTCATTCGTCTTTCGTTAGTTTAGCATTTTCGTTATTCGTTTTTCGGACGAATGGACGAAAATGCTATTTTCAGACGAAAATGCATTCGTCCGAAAACGAATGCATATGTCTAGTCAGCACTGTTTTAATGAATGTGGCACCTTGCTCTCTCCACTAATCCTGTCCTCTAATCCTTGAACGGTATCATTTTAACTCTACTAGTTTCCACAGCTAACATGGTACTACCCTTTAACTAATCTGTGTTAAAATGGAAACGGTAGACTCCTTATCAGATATCCCCATGTTCTGTCTTACCTGTGGCTTCAGAGATCATTACGGACTATGTGATAAATCTAAAGTCTGCGTAATCCAGCACTACTTTAGGGAGGAGTGCTAGATAAGATTCAGATTTTTTAAATAAATCCAGTCACGATATGACACATACACACGGGTTCGCCCATATGCAGACTATAATATAAAAATATATAATCTAGTAGGTCGGATAGGAGGTGCTTTTTAATCACTTAAAAATGAATTAAGTCACGATTTGAAATACAGGCACAGGAACGCATATATATGGATTATATAATAAAGATATATAATTTAGTAGCTTTAATACACTAGCAGATAAAAATCATATTTATCAAGGTAGATACACAAGTAAAAGGAAAGGGAAGAAAAAGGGGGGAAAAAGGTGGGAAAAAAAGGATTGATATGCACGATCCACGCCAGACTGGATAAATTCTTGACTGATTAAGGAATAAATAGACATGATATCCTTTAAATTAAATGTAGCATTAGAATACTCATACAAGGGATAAGCTACATAGGTCAAAAAAATGGGGGAATGAATCTATGAAATAAACCAAATCTGATAAAATAGAGGAAATCTGTATGATGGTGTGGAATGTGAATCTAATTAAGTTTAATCTAGGCAATATATAATGTTACGGTTGCAGCACTCTTGTCTCCTATTCCTCTCAATCTTTTCTGCTCCTTTTACTCTAACATCAGCCATTACCCTTCTCCCACTGTCCCGGATAAAATTTTATTTCCTCTCCCCTGCCTGATCTATAAATCTCCGGCTCAAACCCAGAGAGCAGATCCTTCTTCCTGCGGTGGCTGCAGGTGCGGTATCATGAGTCTGCCATATATAGATGGCTGACCTATGATACCCGAAGGACGATGTGATTAGTCCTGGAATAAATGTTTTTTGACTATTAAATGTTAACCAGCAACATTCAATTTTTGGAAAGAATATTTTTTTCTAATCTAGAGGGCAAAAAGAAGAAGCGCGGTGTGGCAATCATAATCTCAAATAGAATGAAGTTTGAATGCACCCATGAGATTAAGGATCCAAATGGGAGATATAATTTAATACTTGATAAAATAAATGATATCGCATCTACATTCCTCAATGTATACACCCCTAACCAGTTTCCAGCCAAATTTCTACGAGATATGATGACAACAGAACAGGTAACAGTGGGCAATCTCATTGTGGGAGGGGATTTTAATTGTATCCTTGACCCCACAATAGATAACAATAGAGATCATATTAGAGCTATAGATCCCCATTTAAGACGTACATCCCAATTGTTCCAAGATTTTATAAACACTAACACTCTCTATGACTGCTGGAGGACATTTCATCCAAACCAGAGAGACTATGTCCACCAATCTTATATAAGATTAGATATGCTCTTTGTGAAGTCTCAGCTCCTTAATTTGATTATTAAATCAGATATTGGACCAATAGTGTGGTTGGAAATCACACCCCGGTTTTCATGGAAATCAAGAATAATCACGAGTACAGAGCTAGAACGCGCTGGAGGCTAAATGAAACTCTAATCTCAAATCTAATCTAGGAAAACTAATAGAAGATTTCTTGAAAATAAATGACAACGGAGCCTGCTCATGTTCCACACTATGGTGCACCCTTAAGTGTTTCTCCAGAAGGCTGTTCATTAAACTGGGTTCAAGAATGAAAAAAACAGAGATAAAAATCTCCCAAAGCCACTAGAAGATTTGATAAAACTTGAGAGACTGAACAAACTTCAGTTTGACACTCTACGTGCGTCCGAGATCCTAAAAATTAGGAAGAGTATTATAAATACAACATATGAAATGGTAAATAAGGCAAGAAATACTTTAAAACAAAAATGGTACCACGGTAGTAATAGAACAGGGAAACTACTTAACGCACATAACACCTAAAGGGATAGCGAAGGCATTTGCCGAATATTATTCAAAACTATATAACTTGCAAATTCCCTCTCCCTCAGTGAAAGTTACAAGCAAATTCCTAGAAGAACAAACCAGTGGCGTCACGCGGGGGGTGCGGACTACGCGAATGGAGCTCCAGCGCTGCGGGATGCGGTGGTAACAGGGGCCCTGGAGGAAGGGTGAGGGAGGCTGGTATCCTGACAGCTGCTGATTGTAAGCACTTGGAGACTGCTGCTGATTGTGAGCACTATTTCTCCTGAGGAAGCCGGATATCACCGGTGAAACGGGTAGAGATTCGAGACATTTATTTGAACATTCACTTGGAGTGGTGGGAGTTGGATCAGTGCACCAGTTGTGAACTTATAGTGCACATGTTTTATGTGCCTATTGTTTTGTAAGTGTAATTTCTCTTTTACATTTATAATTTATGTGGAGACTGCGCCATTGGCGTTTTAATCTTTTATAGATTAAGTAAAAGAATATTTCTAACAAGAACGTGAGGATCATCATTGTTATTTGTTGACGGGCTCTTTTAAGAAGATCCACCTGTGAGTGCATATATACTCCATTATACACCTCCTGTTACAACATACAGTATTATGCTATGATCTATTTCTTCTTCTCTTCTATGTTTTTGCACTCCATTTTGTGTTGTAGAACAAGTTCTTTGTAAATAATTTTTTTAAAACTTTTTACTCTCAAGTATCTAAATAGTTCTCTGGATGGCAGCCTATATCGGGTCTGCAATTGATGAAAGGAGAGTATCTGACCCTGTTCTACTACATCCTCTACTAGAGTCATCCCTCCCTGGGTCCATGTTGTCAAATCTATATTCCCTTTATCACTCTGCAATACTTCTAGCAGTGTTTTATTAAGGAGACTGTCCATAATCCCTAATTTATTCTTTAGTTTGTATATAGTTATCAATGCTTCTTTTATTATGGGATTCAGGAATCTGCGAGTCTTTATTTGTTTTGTATTGGACCATATCAGGTGAGGCAGACTCCAAACTAGAGAGTCTTGTCTCTCCATTTGATACCAGCTTGTATGTACTGAACTTGAATTGGACCAGTCCAATACATGGGTTAGCATGCTTGCTTTGTGCAATTTACTGATATCTGTATAGGACAGCCTCTGGTATTGCCATAACACATCAGGCTTGGCCCTAAGCAAAATAGTTCGGGACAGATAGAGGAACCCTGGTATGATAAATGAATTAACAAGATTAATACGCCCCAACCAGGATATCTCTCCATTTATCTAACTTAGTATTGATATCCTTTAGCAATTCCATATGTTTGTGTTTACTTAGAGTATCTAAATTAACCCCTTAGTGACATGACTTTTTTGGCTTGTCCGACGCTTGGTGACATGGGCTGTTTTAACATTTCTGAGCAGTTTGTGTTTTGCTGTAATTTATTTCTGTCTCATTTAGGGTACCCGCACAAACTATATATCGTTTTTATCGTCATAAGAAGGGCTTTCTTTTGATACCATTATTTTGATAATAGCATATAATTTGATGTAAAAAAAATAATAAAATATGGCAAAAAAATTGAAAAAATTATTTTTTTATGACTTTTATTTGAAAAATCGTATACTCATGTACAAGAGACAACAAAAAAACACTGCTAAAAAGTTTCTAATATATGTCCTGAGTTCAGAAATAGCCCATGTTTTTATGTTTTTGTGCTTTTTTATTCATGTTACAGGGCCAGAACTATAAGTGGTGCAAAGCTATTTTAAAATCACTTCTTTCAAAATTAGCGATAGTGACATTGTAACACTGATTTCTGTACTAAATCCATGAATGACCCCCAACATGTACATATTTTTGAAAACTAGACAACTCAGGGCATTTAACTTGGGGTATTTTGACACATTTCATGTAGCCATTTTACCACCAATCTATGCCAAAGTTTGCAGCAAAAAATCTTTTTTTTTAATTTTTCACATATATTGCAATTTAGGTAAACATTACCTTAAAATGTGAAGGGGTATTTCCAAATAACACCTCAATATGTGTTCAGCAACATCTCCTGAGTACAGGGATACCACCCATGCATAGGTTTGTTGGTTTGTTTTGGGGCTAAAAGGCCACATTTAGGGGGTGCGCCTTTTGGTTTTCCAACTTGGAATTCTGACATGCAGAAAACTTGTGCCCATGTCCCATTTGGGACATTTTTGAAGCCAGAAAGTGTATTCTACCCCACAAAACCATATATTTTTTTAAACTAGACACCCTAGGGTATTTCAAATGGTAGTATTTTAACACTTTCCATGCACTAATTATACTACCAGCCTATGTCAATGTTTTGGGTAGTAATTTTTTTTCACATACATTGAACTTTGGGCATGAATTCACAGATCCTGTTATATGTCAGTGCCAAACAACACCTCAATATGTGTTCAGCAACATCTCCTGAGTACAGGGATACCACCCATGTATAGGTTGGTTAGGTTATTTGGGGGTTAAAAGGCCACATTTGAGAGGTGCGCTTTTTGGTTTTCCAACTTGGAATTCTGACGTGCAGAAAACCTGCGCCCATGTCCCATTTGGGACATTTTTGAAGCCAAAAAGTGTATTCTATCCCACAAAACCATATATTTTTGAAAACTAGACACCCTAGGGTATTTCAAATGGTAGTATTTTAACACTTTCCATGCACTAATTATACTACCAGCCTATGTCAATGTTATGGATAGTAATTTTTTTTCACATACATAGTACTTTGGGCATGAATTCACAGATCCTGTTATATGTCAGTGCCAAACAACACCTCAATATGTGTTCAGCAACATCTCCTGAGTACAGGGATACCACCCATGTATAGGTTGGTTAGGTTATTTGGGGGTTAAAAGGCCACATTTGAGAGGTGCGCTTTTTGGTTTTCCAACTTGGAATTCTGACGTGCAGAAAACCTGCGCCCATGTCCCATTTGGGACATTTTTGAAGCCAAAAAGTGTATTCTACCCCACAAAACCATATATTTTTGAAAACTAGACACCCTAGGGTATTTCAAATGGTAGTATTTTAACACTTTCCATGCACTAATTATACTACCAGCCTATGTCAATGTTATGGATAGTAATTTTTTTTCACATACATAGTACTTTGGGCATGAATTCACAGATCCTGTTATATGTCAGTGCCAAACAACACCTCAATATGTGTTCAGCAACATCTCCTGAGTACAGGGATACCACCCATGTATAGGTTGGTTAGGTTATTTGGGGGTTAAAAGGCCACATTTGAGAGGTGCGCTTTTTGGTTTTCCAACTTGGAATTCTGACGTGCAGAAAACCTGCGCCCATGTCCCATTTGGGACATTTTTGAAGCCAAAAAGTGTATTCTACCCCACAAAACCATATATTTTTGAAAACTAGACACCCTAGGGTATTTCAAATGGTAGTATTTTAACACTTTTCATGCACTAATTCTACCACCAGCCTATGTCAATGTTATGGATAGTAATTTGTTTTTCACATTCATTGTACATCGGGCATGAATTCACAGATCCTATTATGTGTCAGTGCCAAAGAACACCTTAATATGTGTTTAGCAACATCTCCTGAGTACAGGGATACCACCCATGTGTAGGTTAGTTAGATTATTTGGGGGCTAAAAGGCCACGTTTAGGGGGGGGTGCATTTCCAACTTGGAATTTTGACATGTAGTCAGCCTGCGCCCATGTTCCATTTGGGACACTTTTGAAGCCTGTCAAAGTATTTTACCCCATAAAACCATATATTTTGGAAAACTAGACATCCTAGGGTATTTAAAATTGTGGTATTTTAACACTTTCCAAGTGCTAATTCTACCACCAACCTATGTCAAAGGGATGGGATGGCATTTTTTCCCCACACACATTGTAGTTCAGGCAGGAATTTTCAGATTCTGGTATTTGCCACTGCCAACCAACACCTCAATATGTGTTCAGCAACATCTCCTGAGTACAGGGATACCCCCCATGCATAGGTTTGTTGGTTTGTATTGGGTCTAAAATTCCACATTTAGGGGGTGCGCAATTCCAACCTGGAATTTTGACATGTAGTCAGCCTGCGCCCATGTTCCATTTGGAACATTTTTGAAGCCGTCCAATGAATTTTACCCCATCAAACCATATATTTTTGGAAAATAGACATCCTAAGGTATTTCAAATGGTGGTATTTTAATACTGTATAGGTACTAATTCTACCACCAGCCTTTGTAAAAGTTTGTGGTAGTACTTTTTTGGGAGTTTTTTTTCCCACATGCATTGTACTTCAGGCATGAATTCACAGATTCTGGTATATGTCACTGCCAAACAACAACCCAATATGTGTTCAGCAACATCTCCCGAGTACAGGGATAGCACCCATGCATAGGTTTGTTGGTTTGTTTTTGGCTAGAAGGCAACATTTGTGAGATGCGCATCTCAAAATTCCAACTTGGAATTTTGACATGTAGTCAACCTGCGTCCGTGTCCTTTATGGGATATATCTTTGAAGCCAGCCAATGTAATTTACCCCCACCAAACCATATATTTTTTTATCGGTAGACCCCCATCACTACTTGTGGCAAGGGCTCAGCAGCCACCGATACATCGCTAGATGATGTATCAGAAAGCTGAATAGGGTCAAAATCGAACCCTGAGTCCGCGGCCTCAGAATCAGTGCGTAAGCAGTGATCTCGAGCAAAGAAGGGGTTAATAGCTCTTAGAAGAGCCTATCTAGTACTGTAATACATTACAGTACAAATAAATTAATCCATAAAACAGTGCAGACAGCAAAACATACTGTTGCTGTGCAGGATTACTGCTTACACAGTGATGAATGGCAGGGAAGGGGTTAATACACAGTGAAAGACTTTCATAAAACCTGCTAATTTTATAAAATGTTATTTTATATCACTAATACTGATCTGTCTCTTTCCGTCACAAAAATGTAAGTGAGGAGAGGGAGGCAGATCAATATTTGTGAATATTGATCCGATTAATTTTGATCTGACCAGGGCGAATGGTGAGCTTAATTGAGAAATCACCAAACCGCCTTTGCCACTAATTCGCTGTTACTGATCGCTATGCGCTCAGGCAGCTTAAAAAAAAAAAACTCAAATATTTTTACTTTACATGTAATCCCCTAGCGGGTATGTGTAAAAAAAAAAAAAAAATATGCAGACAGATAAAAATTGCTTTGGCGTCAATATCATTGCGTAAGCAGTGATCGACGGCAAATAAGGGGTTAATAACTCTTAGAATAGCCTTTTTAGTACTGTAATAAATTACAGTACAAAAAAATTAACCCCTAAAAAATGCACAAACGGCAAAAATAAATGCGCTGATGTGCACGATCACTGCTTATGCAAGATCAGTGGCAGGGAAGGGGTTAAACGCAGGGAATTGCTTTAATAAATTTTTTTTTATTGTTTTATTATTTGTGTGTTGTGTATTTATTGTTTTTTTTAACTTTTACTTACTTTTAGAACTTTGATCTGTCTCTCTCCCTCACTAAAAAAAATGTGAGGAGAGGGAGACAGATCATAACTGGTCAGATCAATATAGAGTTAATATTGATCTGACCAGTCAGTGGGGATGTTCAGGAGAGCATCCCCACTGCCTGTCAGTGTGCCTGGCAGTCACTGATTGCCTCTGTGAAGAGGCAATCGTGTGACAGCCAGAGAGCACAGGAAGCAGGTACTTCCTGCCTCCTGTGCTCTTGCCCTTAGAAGGGCAGCGCCATCTTGGTCACTTAGTGACCAAGATCGTGCATTTTTTTTTTGTGTTTCTGATTGCCTCGACTTGCGAGGCAATCAGAAACACTTTCTGAGCATAGGAAGCGAAAGATTCGCTTCCTATGCTCATTTTTTAAATGCCCGCGTTTTAAAGGCACTGTGCCTTTAAAACCGGCATTTCGATCGCTCTCCGGAGCGATCGAAATGCCGACGGGCATTTTTTTTAGCATTGTACGATGCTTCCACACGGAAGCATCGTTACAATGCGGCTTGAGCACTGAAAGCGGAAAAACTCCGCTTTCAGTGCTCGTTTTGACACAGGACGGACTAGGTCCGTCCTGTGTCACTAACGCCTCGGCACACAGGACGGACCTAGTCCGTCCTGTGTCGCCAAGGGGTTAAAATTCAGTTTACTCCCCAACTGTTTGAGAGTACCCAAGGAGTACTGTGTGGGAAGCTGCATTTTTGCTGAAGAGTATTATTTTAATTTATCTTTTCTGATTTGCACGTGGAGGGGATCTCACTTTTTGTGGGGTTTTTTTAAAATAACATTGTCACGGTTATTCTGGGTTTGTGGCTATTTTTGTCTACACAGTACTCCCTGTGTATCTCTGCTTCAGTGTGCGGTTGCAGTCAGTGTACAAGTCCTGGGTGGTTATTTACCTGAGGCTCAACCATAGGGTATAATACCATTCAGGTGAATAACACTGTTCTGTTTCCAAACCTGTTGCAGTAACTACCAGTCCTGTCTGTTTGGTCTCAGCTACCAGTCCTGTCTGTTTGGTCTCAGCTACCAGTCCTGTCTGTTTGGTCTCAGCTACCAGTCCTGTCTGTTTGGTCTCAGCTACCAGTCCTGTCTGTTTGGTCACAGCTACCAGTCCTGCCTCAGTTCCAGTCTCAGCTACCAGTCGTGCCTCAGTCTCAGTCTCTGTTACCTGTCCTGTCTCAGTCCCGGTCACAGCTACCAGTCCTTCCCAGTTATGCATCGTGGGGTGCAGACAGACCCCACACCCTGCCCTGCAACGAGGCTCCTCCCTGGTCTGTTATCCCAGGTTGTGACAAACTTATTCTAAAAGATCTAGAAGCTTCAGATCTGAGCAGAGTAAAAAAAACAACCAGAACCTGACCCTCAAAGAAAAAACAGCTTTAGAAGAATTGAAAGATAACTCAGATCTGATTATCAGACCAGCAGACAAATGTGAGGGAGTGGTTGTTATAAGCAGAGCAGGCTATTTATAGAAGGTCTATAGACTCCTTGGAGACGAACATACTTATCAAAAATTGCAAGGGGACCCCACTTTTAAATTCCAAACCGTTCTGAATAATATTCTAGATAAAGGAGAAGAACAGGGAATTTTTAATTAACAAGAATATAATTTCCTATCACCATATCCAGTGGTTCCATAGTTTTACTTCTTAGCAAAGATACTAAGAGAGATATTAAGATATTAAGATATTTAAAGAACAAACCAAAATACTGAAGGAAAGATTCAGCCAGAAGAATTATAAGACAGGACAACTAGAAGAAGCAGAAAGAAGTAGAAGAGCTGAACAGAAATTACATCTTAAAACCCAGTATTAGAAAAAGTCATGAAACCAGAGATTTTGGTACATAGTTTATCTCTGAATACAATATAGCAGCCCCACAAATAAAAAAAAAAGATTTTAAACAAACACTGGAACGTGATATTGGGAGATGAAATTTGAAGTCTGAACTGGCCCTGAGTGTCATCAAACGTACCGAAACAAGATGGTTCTAGCAGGCTTAAGAACAATAATGTAAATGGATTTAAGTGTGGTGATTGCAAAGCATGCACCCACCAAACTAGAAAAAGAACAGAATGTATATCCAACAGCACAGAAAAAACATACAAATTAAAAATTTTTATCAACTGCAACACCACACATGTAGATTATCTAGTTGAGTGTGGGTGTTGAGCGCAATACTTAGGACAAACAAAAATACCCCTTAAAGTTGGAATCCAGGAACATTTAGGATTAACAGGAAAAGAATGTGAAAGGTTCAAATACAGTCTGCCAAATCATTTTCACAGTTGTCCCTGAGGTAAGCCGGAAGATATCAAGTTCATGAGGACAGTCGGTACCGACATCATGGAGAGGGGAGATAGATCCAGACTTCTCCAGAGAGAGGCATTCTGGATCTATAACCTCCATACACTGAATCCCAGTGGCATTAATTTAGATTTTGAGCTTAAGATCTTTCTCTAGGGAAGAATATGTTTTTATATATTAAGGTTCACTTCCCCCACTAGATGCTGTAGTAACGGACCTCAAGTTACCAGACGTTGGGCATAAGAAGTTTCATCATAAAATATCTTTTTAGATAAAAATGATTATTTATTCTACAATGCAATAAAATCTATCTATAGTAATTTGTTAATATAACTTATGTTTTTTGTATTCTCAATGTTCGTTTTAGTATAAATATAGATATATCGCTGCTGCTCTGTCTCCGGTGGAGGTCCGTGGCTGTGAGGGAAGCGTTGTGCGCTCCCCTCCAGCCAATGCGCATTCAATAAAGTTTGTTTAAAAGAAAAGTTTAAACAAACTTTATTGAATGCGCATTGGCTGGACGGGAGCGCACAACGCTTCCCTCACAGCCACAGACGGGCAGATGAGAGCACCGGGAGGATCCTGACATACTGTGGGGGAAAATCCGGCCATATTGGGTGGCTAAGTCCTGGCTGGCATATTGTGGGGGAAAATCCTGGCATATTGGGTGGCTAAATCCTGGCTGGCATATTGTGGGGGAAAATCCTGGCATATTGGGTGGCGAAGTCCTGGCTGGCATATTGTGGAGGAAAATCCGTCCATATTGGGTGGCTAAATCCTGGCTGGCATATTGTGGTGGAAAATCCTGGCATATTGTGGTGGAAAATCCTGGCATATTGTGGGGGAAAATCCTGGCATATTGTGGGGAAAAATCCTGGGATATTGAGGGGCATAATCCTGGGATATTGAGGGGCATAATCCTGGCATATTGAGAGGCATAATCCTGGCATATTGTGGGGCATAATCCTGCCATATTGAGAGGTTAAATTTAGGGTTTGGGTTGGGGTCAAAAGGTCAATATAGGAAAAAATGCAGAAAAATATGGAAATATACATATTTCTGAACTCGGGACAACATTTAGAAACTATTTAGACTGGGTCATTTTTAATGATTTTATTAGTGTAAATTATATTTTAGGTAAAAGTTAGAAAAAGTGTTTCTTTTTAATTTTTCAGCATATTTTATGATTTTTTTTTAGTAAATTATAAGATATGATGAACATAATGGTATCTAATGAAAGCCCTTCTTATGATGATAAAAACAACATATAATTTGTGTGGGTACAGGATGTGAGAAAGAAGAAAATTACAACTAAACACAAACACCCCAGAAATGTCAAAACAGCCATTGTCACCAAGGGAAAGTCAAGGTAAAAATGTCTTGTCACTAAGGGGTTAATAACGTGTGATTATATTTCATTGCAACTTTTTTTCATTTGCACTCTATAAAATTTGGAAACAGTTCATTTAAAATTGTACTGGTCACCTTAAGGTCATTCAAAAATCTGCTGCTTTCAAGTTTCCATGCACTGTGCGCAAGAAGTATCCCTGTTTTTGCACTTTTTTTGTGGTTTTATAGCTTGTTATGTATGATTGTTTTGTATTGCCTTTGTTATATTTAATAAATAAGAAGGTATAATTAAAAAAATACCACCTTTTGAAATACCCTAGGGCAGTGATGGCGAACATTTTTGGGCCCGAGTGCCAAATTTTGGCCAAAACCGATTTGCAGACCTCAAAGTGCAACACCGCATACACACACAAATATACTCACAGTGACTCATACACACACACACTTATACTCATATACACACACACGCTTATACTCACACACACATATACTCATACTCACACACAGCCAGGTTCACCGCTCGTCTGCTCAGTCCGAGAGGAATAGTCGTCAGTGGGTAAAAGACCGGCGACGCCATTCATCTGCTCCTTCTCCTGATAATCGGGCGCAAGCGCGCTATGTAGAGAAGCAAATAACACAACAAACCAACGCATGGGTGGTATACCTGTACTCAGGGGATGTTGCTGCACACAAACTGGGGTGTTTTCTTTCAGCATCACACAGCAAGACTGTCAAAATTAAAGTGTACACAGTGAAAAAACATGTTTTAAAAAAAAAAAAAATCTTAATTTTTATATGTAATTTTATTAATTGGCGATTATATTTATGTATATGGTAGCCAAAAAAAGCTCTAAATTTCCTTTTAAAAACAACATATAACTTGTGTGGGTGTGTAAAATGACAGAGAGGATAATTACATTTGAACAACCACATCAAAAATGGAAAAATCGCTCTGGCCCAGGAAATCCCTTGGTCCTTAAAGGGTTAATGAAACTCCGTGACGCGCCGCGTTCTGTTGTGGGCGTGGTCTTGCTTTCTTGAAAGCAGCGTTGTGTTCTTATTATTCAACCGCCCCCCTTTGTGACGTATAGATCATTCCGAGAGGTTGACTGGTTGAGGTGCGGACAGAAAGGCCCGTCCTCTGGGTCTCTCCGCCTTCAGATGCTTTTCCGAACAGTGAGCCTCAGGCTCTCGACTTAGGTGAGTGTGAGGCCGCAGCTCTGCACGTCTGAATGGGCTGTGGAAGTGTTACGCTTTTTTGATTGCAGGACGAGGCTTGCTGAGTGGAGGGTCCGGGCTGAGAAAGCGGCCCGGGCTGAGACCCTGCTGAGCTTGTAGAGGGAATGTGGTGTTCATGGGCAATGGCTGAGCCAGTGTTTTGTGTCCTTTCCCCGAGCTCCCACGTGTTTATATCGCGCTCCCGGTACAGGGAGGCGGCGCTTGGCTCAGGACGCTAAACAGGGATAAAAGTGATCGGGGTGCAGCTTTTAGCCCCAGTGTAACCCCCCACGTGTGTCTGGGAGAGCCGTCTCGGTGTCTAAATATAGGCACGTCCTCTTGCTGTCAAACCTATTTATAGATTCTCACGTGTGTGTGTATATATAATAGGGGATCCTTGGCCCTTACATGGAGGAATGGGAGCCTGTAGGGTATCCGAGGGGAGCAAGATGTGAAAGTAAACTGTCCTATACACTGTCATTCGTGATATATTGCACCGTCTTGTCAGCTTCACACACGCGGAGTAATGTGGAGATGCTTCTTGAATAAGTATTTATTAGCATGACAGGGAATGGACTGTTTGCCCTTTAATGTTTTTTAAACTCGCCAGTGGAAACTTTGTAACCGAAACTCCTCTAATGTAAGCTTTTTGTGTCCTCTATGTAACTAGAAATGATATTACTCCTATAATGTCTAAAGTACAATGGCTGCAAGTATGACCTGATGTGGCTTTGCCAAGGTCACCCGAACTCACTTGGTTTTTAGATTCAAAGGTCATACATGACTTTTTGGTGCTGGCGGTTTAGTCATATTAGGCTACATGTGGCATGTTTGGTTTGCAAGTGTGTTTTTAAATATGGTCTAACCCATCATGGTTTTTGTGGTTATCTAAATAAAATCACTGTTAAGTAAACTAAAATTTAAATGACCTTTCAACTGCAAGTTACCTGCTTAAATCATATATTGGCCGACAGATGAAAAAAATAAATATTTTTTTTCAAGTAGAGTACTGATGCCTGAATAATTTTGATTTAAAACTTTCTACAGTAAGTTGTGTTGCTCAGGTCAGAATGTTTAAAATAACTATTGAGTTTACTTTCTCTTTTTTTTCTTTTTCTCTTAATGGTTGTTTTAATGCTTTCCTGCATCTATTACCCTTAAGTTATTTCTATATAATATGATTATTTATATATATATATATATATATATATATAAATAATCATAATTTCATTTAAAATCTAGCCTGCCCTTTTAAATCACTTTTTTTTTAATTTAAATATACAGTGGCGTTTTTTAGTCTGATTTGATAAATCCTTGTATTTTTTTATTCAGTAAAAAAATAAAAAATATATATATACACACACACACGCGTACATGGTGATATTGATATGCAATTCGGAAGATACCCTGCTGAATTGTGCACGCTCGCTTAAAAGCTGTGATTGTGCATTCGGGCATCATTGCATTCCTTACACAGGCTGTGTCCAAAATGCAATTCGGATGTCACAAGTTAATTATTCACTTAAAAGCAAAAAGTTTAGTTGTCCTTTAATGAGTAGTGTGTTCTATTACAGAAAAGTTTTGCTGTTTTAGATCACCCTTCAGCTTTTGGATCAATGTATTTTTCCCTTCCCTTTCCTTTCTATAAGGAATTTCATCTAGATAAAGTATTCTAGGCCCCCTTTTTGTTAAACCTTAGCTAAAACAGACTTCAGTGCTGTGTGCAGGATGGCTTCTGCACTGTAAACAAAGCACTATGTGAGTTTAGCAACTCTTTTGCCTAATTTTTGACAGGGGTTCAGAACTTCCTGTAACAATTTTAATGATGAATTATTATAATATATTTTTTTAATCGGTTCAGCTCCCCAAAGTGATGATGTTTTTAAAACTCTAGTGAATAATGACATCAAGATTAAACCATGTCTGAAAGGTATGGTTACTTTTCACGGAATATATATTGACCAGATGATTATTTGGCTTTTGTCTAGGGGAGCTTTATTTGTCTATTAGTTTTCATTGAGTTCTTGAGGTAATTGAAGTCATTGGTCTCCTTGTCCTCAAGTCCTGTGAGTGTATATATTTGTAATCTGCTGGCATTAGGTTTAAAGGACAACTGTACCCCAAAAAAATAATTTGAGCAGATGATTTTTATAAATTATTTAATGAAAATACAAAAACTGAGTATCTATCTTATTAAGCAATCTATACTCCATATAGTTCTCTCAGGGGGCAGACATGGGTCAGATATTCACTCACCTTGGTTTAAATGAAGAAAGAGCTGACCAAAGATTCTAAACACAATGTCTGTGGTAGAGCTGTATGAAGTAAAGATAGCTCAATCATTTTTAAAAAAAATGTATTTTCTTTCTTTGGAACGTTTAAATATAAAATGCATGCGCTTGATGCCATCTTTCAATTAAACGGAAGTTTTGTAGGTTTAGTTGTTAGTGGCTCAATTAAAGGGACTGTCCGATCACCTAACACAGTGTTTGACAAATTGAATTTTAGGAGCCAGCAAATTTTTTTTAAGAGCCAGACAATCACGCAAACATACACACAATGAATTATAAACACACACACACTTCACATATACACACACTAACCCACTTCACATATACATTCGCCTACTTCACACACATACACACCTCACACATATACACCGTTTTTTATTTTTTTCTTAATGTGTCTGAGTGCTGGGTGTTGTCACTTGACAAACCAGCACTCAGCCGAAAGAGCAATGAAGATCTTCATTGCTTTCGGCCGAGTACTGGGTTGTCGAGTGACGACACCCAGCACTCGCACACGGGGGGGCCTTTGTTTGCTGTCTGCAATCCGCACAGACTTTCCCCCAACTCGCACTGCAAAATTAAAAAAAGGACAGCGGCAAGGGGACCATGAGGATAACGGCACGGCTTAATTTCCCAGTCGCCATACTAGCACAGAGAGCCCCTCGTTTTAACAAGGTCCTCCCTGCTGATCCCACGCAAAAACAAGGGTCTGTCCACTCTGATTGGCAGAGCCCCCGCTCTGATTGGCTTCAAGGAAGCAAGGGTTAAACAAGGTTCAATGTTCCATTAAGCTGTGCATATTTCTGGTGCTCGGGTCAAGATCATTAACCCCTTCGTGACCAATGACGGTCCTGGACCGTCATGCATACCGCGATCATGATTTATTACACTACAACAGGGCTTGACAAATGTATCTGAGATTTAGGAGCCAGCTAAAATATCTAGGAGCCAGACAACAGCACATAAACACACGCAGTCACAGACAGACACACAGTCAGTCAGTCACATATATACACACACAGACACATAGTCCATCACATATACATACAGAATAAAGGATAATTTATTCTAATTTGGAGTACCAGGGTGAAAATCCTCTCCGTGCACCCTCCACTTCTGAGTGCGAAACCCGCTACACCTTGTTTTAATACATATACATACACACACAGTCAGACACATCCAGTCAGACATATATACACACACACATCCAGTCAGGCACATATATACACACAAACACATCCAGTCAGACACATATACACACACAAACACATCCAGTCAGACACATATACACACACAAACACATCCAGTCAGACACATATACACACAAACACATCCAGTCAGACACATATATACACAAACACATCCAGACACATATATACACACAAACACATCCAGACACATATATACACACAAACACATCCAGACATATATATATATATATATATATATATATATATATATATATATATATATATATATATATACACACACACACATACACATACACATCCAGTCACACACATATATACACACAAACACATCTAGTCACACACATATATACACACAAACACATCTAGTCAGACACATATATACACACAAACACATCCAGTCAGACACATATACACACAAACACATCCAGACACATATATACACACAAACACATCCAGACACATATATACACACAAACACATCCAGACACATATATACACACAAACACATCCAGACATATATATATATATATATATATATACACACACACACACACATACACATACACATCCAGTCACACACATATATACACACAAACACATCTAGTCACACACATATATACACACAAACACATCTAGTCAGACACATATATACACACACATACACATCCAGTCACACACATATATACACACACATACACATCCAGTCACACACATATATATACACACACATACACATCCAGTCACACACACATATATATATATACACACACACACACACGGCAGCAGGGTTTTCTGTTTTTTTGAAGAAAAGAAAAAAAAAAAAGCTCACCTATTAATGTCCCCCCTCCCTGCTATAACACATCAATGGAGGGGGGGGGGGGAGAGAGGGGGTTGCGTTCCAGCCTCAATGCAGGGAGGGGGGTGGGGGCGCGTGTTCCAGCCCAGTGGCAGAGAGCAGCTTTGCTTTCCTGCTGAGCTCCCCGGTGATCGGTGCGCGAGGGGGCGGAGCACGAAGTCTGTGCAGCCGGTGCACTCACTCTGCTCCCTCGCGCACCGATAGATTAAAGAGAAGAAGAAAAAAAATCCTATTGCCAAGGCACCATGCGGGGCTCACGATACCTGGGCGCCAGGTCTGATTTCCTGGTCGCCATGGCGACCTGGCGCCCGGGGTTTGTCGAGCCCTGCACTACAACATTAAAAAAACATATACACATTGGGTATTTCTAAACTCAGGACCAATACTAGAATCTAATTAGCAGGTTTTTTTTTTTTTTATTTGCTTTTGTAGCTTAGTAAAAGATTTTTACAAATAAAAGTCAGGAAAAGTTTTTTTTTTAATACATTTTTCAACATATAAATGATATAAACAAAATAATGGCATCAAAAGAAAACCCTTCTTGTCCTGAAAAATCAATATATCATATGTGTTGGTACAGCAAATAACAAAGAATAAAATTACAGCTAAACACAAACACCTCAGAAGTGTAAAAACACCCACGGTCATTAACGCACAACATTCCAAAAACAGTCTGGTCATGAAGGGGTTAAAAAGAGAAATTATCTTCCTGTTTTCAATTTACTAATAAACAAAACATTGTGTTCCCTACATCAGGGCTTGACAAATTTAATTTAGTTTTAGGAGCCAGCTAAAAAATTTAGGAGCCAGACAACGGCACATCACAATATCATAAACGCACGGAGACAGTCGCATATACCCACCTCATATACACAGCCAGTTACATTCACACACACACACCACATACAGTCAGTTACATTCACACACACACACCACATACAGTCAGTTACATTCACATACAGTCAGTTACATTCACACACACACCACATACAGTCAGTTACATTCACATACAGTCAGTTACATTCACACACACACACACCACATACAGCCAGTTACATTCACAGCCAGTTACATTCACAGCCAGTTACATTCACAGCCAGTTACATTCACAGCCAGTTACATTCACTGCCAGTTACATTCACTGCCAGTTACATTCACTGCCAGTTACATTCACTGCCAGTTACATTCACTGCCAGTTACATTCACACATACATAGCCAGTTACATTCACAGCCAGTTACATTCACACAGACCAAAGAACAAAAATGGTATTTCTTACGGTGTCCTCCCTCCCTGCTGCTTACCTCATTGCAGGGGAGGGGGACATTCATGCTGGAGCCCGATCTTCTTTTGGTTCCTGCTAAGTGCCGTGTTGTCACGTGACAATCGGCACTACAACGTGTTGCGCGAGGGGGCGGAGCTTAGTCTGTGTGATCCGCACAGACTTTCTCCCCTCGCGCTGAAAGTAAAACGGATGGCAGCCGGCAAGGGCACTCTGTGACAAACAGCACCCGGGCGCCAGGTCTGATTTTCTGGTCGCCATGGCGACCTGGCGCCCGGGGTTTGTCGAGCCCTTCCCTACATATTTTTTTTTTTCAAGAATAAAGCAATCACTGTCCATACATGCTTTTTTGTAAACATAGTCTGAATGCCTCAACCTATAACATTTTAACCCCTTGGCGACACAGGACGGACTAGGTCCGTCCTGTGTGCCGAGGCGTTAGTGACACAGGACGGACCTAGTCCGTCCTGTGTCAAAACGAGCACTGAAAGCGGAGTTTTTCCGCTTTCAGTGCTCTGATGGTATTGTAACGATGCTTCCGTGTGGAAGCATCGCACAATACTAAAAAAAAGGCACAGTGCCTTTAAAACGACGGGCATTAAAAAATGAGCATAGGAAGCGAATCTTTCGCTTCCTATGCTCAGAAAGTGTTCCTGATTGCCTCGCAAGTCGAGGCAATCAGGAACACAAAAAAAAAAATGCACGATCTTGGTCACTGAGTGACCAAGATGGCGCTGCCCTTCTAAGGGCAAGAGCACAGGAGGCAGGAAGTACCTGCTTCCTGTGCTCTCTGGCTGTCACACGATTGCCTCTTCACAGAGGCAATCAGTGACTGCCAGGCACACTGACAGGCAGTGGGGATGTTCTGCTGAACATCCCCACTGACTGGTCAGATCAATATTAACTCTATATTGATCTGACCAGTTATGATCTGCCTCCCTCTCCTCACATTTTTTTAGTGAGGGAGAGAGACAGATCAAAGTTCTAAAAGTAAGTAAAAGTAAAAAAAAACAATAAACACACAACACACAAATATTAAAACAATAAAAAAATGTATTAAAGCAATTCCCTGCGTTTAACCCCTTCCCTGCCACTGATCTTGCGTAAGCAGTGATCGTGCACATCAGCCCATTTATTTTTGCCGTTTGTGCATTTTTTAGGGGTTAATTTTTTTTGTACTGTAATTTATTACAGTACTAAAAAGGCTCTTCTAAGAGTTAACCCCTTCTTTGCCGTCGATCACTGCTTACGCAATGATATTGACGCCAAAGCAATTTTTATCTGTCTGCATATTTTTTTTTTATTTTTTTTTTACACATACCCGCTAGGGGATTACATGTAAAGTAAAAATATTTGATTATTTTTTTTTTTTTTAAGCTGCCTGAGCGCATAGCGATCAGTAACAGCGAATTAGTGGCAAAGGCGGTTTGGTGATTTCTCAATTAAGCTCACCATTCGCCCTGGTCAGATCAAAATTGGTCGGATCAATATTCACAAATATTGATCTGCCTCCCTCTCCTCACTTACATTTTTGTGACGGAAAGAGACAGATCAGTATAAGTGATATAAAATAACATTTTATAAAATTGTCAGGTTTTATGAAAGTCTTTCACTGTGTATTAACCCCTTCCCTGCCATTCATCACTGTGTAAGCAGTAATCTTGCACAGCAACAGTATGTTTTTCTGTCTGCACTGTTTTATGGATTAATTTCTTTGTACTGTAATGTATTACAGTACTAGATAGGCTCTTCTAAGAGCTATTAACCCCTTCTTTGCTCGAGATCACTGCTTACGCACTGATTCTGAGGCCGCGGACTCAGGGTTCGATTTTGACCCTATTCAGCTTTCTGATACATCATCTAGCGATGTATCGGTGGCTGCTGAGCCCTTGCCACAAGTAGTGATGGGGGTCTACCGATAAAAAAATATATGGTTTGGTGGGGGTAAATTACATTGGCTGGCTTCAAAGATATATCCCATAAAGGACACGGACGCAGGTTGACTACATGTCAAAATTCCAAGTTGGAATTTTGAGATGCGCATCTCACAAATGTTGCCTTCTAGCCAAAAACAAACCAACAAACCTATGCATGGGTGCTATCCCTGTACTCGGGAGATGTTGCTGAACACATATTGGGTTGTTGTTTGGCAGTGACAAATACCAGAATCTGTGAATTCATGCCTGAAGTACAATGCATGTGGAAAAAAACCTCCCAAAAAAGTACTACCACAAACTTTTACAAAGGCTGGTGGTAGAATTAGTACCTATACAGTATTAAAATACCACCATTTGAAATACCTTAGGATGTCTATTTTCCAAAAATATATGGTTTGATGGGGTAAAATTCATTGGACGGCTTCAAAAATGTTCCAAATGGAACATGGGCGCAGGCTGACTACATGTCAAAATTCCAGGTTGGAATTGCGCACCCCCTAAATGTGGAATTTTAGACCCAATACAAACCAACAAACCTATGCATGGGGGGTATCCCTGTACTCAGGAGATGTTGCTGAACACATATTGAGGTGTTGGTTGGCAGTGGCAAATACCAGAATCTGAAAATTCCTGCCTGAACTACAATGTGTGTGGGGAAAAAATGACATCCCAACCCTTTGACATAGGTTGGTGGTAGAATTAGCACTTGGAAAGTGTTAAAATACCACAATTTTAAAAACCCTAGGATGTCTAGTTTTCCAAAATATATGGTTTTATGGGGTAAAATACTTTGACAGGCTTCAAAAGTGTCCCAAATGGAACATGGGCGCAGGCTGACTACATGTAAAAATTCCAAGTTGGAAATGCACCCCCCCTAAACATGGCCTTTTAGCCCCCAAATAATCTAACTAACCTACACATGGGTGGTATCCCTGTACTCAGGAGATGTTGCTGAACACATATTAAGGTGTTGTTTGGCACTGACACATAATAAGATCTATGAATTCATGCCCGATGTACAATGAATGTGAAAAACAAATTACTATCCATAACATTGACATAGGCTGGTGGTAGAATTAGTGCATGAAAAGTGTTAAAATACTACCATTTGAAATACCCTAGGGTGTCTAGTTTTCAAAAATATATGGTTTTGTGGGATAGAATACACTTTTTTTTGGCTTCAAAAATGTCCCAAATGGGACATCGGCGCAGGTTTTCTGCACGTCAGAATTCCAAGTTGGAAAACCAAAAAGCGCACCTCTCAAATGTGGCCTTTTAACCCCCAAATAACCTAACCAACCTATACATGGGGGGTATCCCTGTACTCAGGAGATGTTGCTGAACACGTATTGAGGTTGTTGTTTGGCACTGACATATAACAGGATCTGTGAATTCATGCACAAAGTACAATGTATGTGAAAAAAAATTACTACCCAAAACATTGACATAGGCTGGTAGTATAATTAGTGCATGGAAAGTGTTAAAATACTACCATTTGAAATACCCTAGGGTGTCTAGTTTAAAAATATATATGGTTTTGTGGGGTAGAATACACTTTCTGGCTTCAAAAATGTCCCAAATGGGACATGGGCACAAGTTTTCTGCATGTCAGAATTCCAAGTTGGAAAACCAAAATGCGCACCCCCTAAATGTGGCCTTTTAGCCCCAAAACAAACCAACAAACCTATGCATGGGTGGTATCCCTGTACTCAGGAGATGTTGCTGAACACATATTGAGGTGTTATTTGGAAATATCCCTTCACATTTTAAGGTAATGTTTACCTAAATTGCAATATATGTGAAAAATTAAAAAAAAAGATTTTTTGCTGCAAACTTTGGCATAGATTGGTGGTAAAATGGCTACATGAAATGTGTCAAAATACCCCAAGTTAAATGCCCTGAGTTGTCTAGTTTTCAAAAATATGTACATGTTGGGGGTCATTCATGGATTTAGTACAGAAATCAGTGTTACAATGTCACTATCGCTAATTTTGAAAAAAAGGATTTTAAAATAGCTTTGCACCACTTATAGTTCTGGCCCTGTAACATGAATAAAAAAGCACAAAAACATAAAAACATGGGCTATTTCTGAACTCAGGACATATATTAGAAACTTTTTAGCAGTGTTTTTTTTGTTGTCTCTTGTACATGAGTATACGATTTTTCAAATAAAAGTCATAAAAGTATTTTTTCAATTTTTTTGCCATATTTTATTATTTTTTTTACATCAAATTATATGCTATTATCAAAATAATGGTATCAAAAGAAAGCCCTTCTTATAACGATAAAAACAATATATAGTTTGTGCGGGTACACTAAATGAGACAGAAATAAATTACAGCAAAACACAAACACCTCAGAAATGTTAAAACAGCCCATGTCACCAAGCATCGGACAAGCCAAAAAAGTCATGTCACTAAGGGGTTAAATACTTAAAGGAACTATATCACTTCAAAATGTTTTGTACTGTGAATGTAGAGAATACAAAAATGATAGAACATGATCTATACCAGGGCTCGACAAACCCCAGGCGCCAGGTCGCCATGGCGACCAGGAAATTAGACCTGGCGCCTGGGTGCTGTCAGCCTCATGGTCCCCTTGCCGCTGCCATCCGATTTTTCTGCAGCGTGAGGGGGTAAAGTCTGTGCCGATGGCTGATGGCACAGACTGCAAGCTCCGCCCCCTCGCGCAACGCGTGTCTGAGTGGCGGGTGTCGTCAAGTGACATCCTGGCACTCAGCACGCTAACCAACGGAGATCAGCAGCAGCATGAATGTCCCCCTCCCCTGCAGTGAGGTAAAGCAGCAGGGAGGGGGGACACACCAAGAAAAGACTGTGTGAGGTGGGTGTGTGTATGTATATGTAAAGTAGGTGTATGTGAGGTGTTTGGATATATGTGTATATGTAAAGTAGGTGTATGTGAGGTGTTTGGATATATGGGTATATGTAAAGTAGGTGTGTGTGTGTGAGGTGTTTGGATATATGTGTATATGTAAAGTAGGTGTGTGTGTGTGAGGTGTTTGGATATATGTGTATATGTAAAGTAGGTGTATGTGAGGTGTTTGGATATATGTGTATATGTAAAGTAGGTGTGTGTGAGGTGTTTGGATCAGTGGCGTAGCGTGGGTTGTCAGCACCCGGGGCAAGGCAAGTAATTTGCGCCCCCTAACCCGTGGATTTTAGCACTCGAGTCTCTTCTACTAGATTAGTTAAAGAAACCCTTACCCCCCAAGCACATGTATTGTTTGTTATGAAAATACTTATGTAATTAAAGTAAAATGCATCTAAATACAAGTTTATTTTCCAACACTTTATTGAGTGCGAACATGCATTACACACATTCTCCACATTTTCAGCAGGTCTATGAATACAAATATACACATGTAGTAACCTAGCATGGGCCATGCTATTATATGTCGTCTCACAACCATCGTAAACGACAAACAATATCAAGAACAAAAACTAAACATCAAAATGGAACCATACCCTGGAGATGATCCAAGACTGGGCTAGATGGAGCCAACTTCCTCAATCCTGTACCTCTAATGTTACCCCTCCCCCCCCCCCCCCCACACACACACACACACACATGTGCCATAATTGTTGTGCCATTCAGATGCCCGTAATATTGTAACTTTCGGATGCCAGTAATATTGTGCCAGTCAGAGCCCAGTAATATTGTGCCAGTCAGAGCCTAGTAATATTGTGCCAGTCAGATGCCTGCAATATTGTGCCAGTCAGATGCCTGCAATAATGTGCCAGTCAGATACCAGTAATATTGTGCCAGTCAGATACCAATAATATTGTGCCTGTCAGAGCCCAGGAATATTGTGCCTGTCAGAGCCCAGGAATATTGTGCCTGTCAGAGCCCAGGAATATGGTGCCTGTCAGATGCCTGTAATATTATGCCAGTCAGATGCCTGTAATATTATGCCAGTCAGATGCCTGTAATAGTGTGCAGTCAGAGGCCAGGAATATTGTGCCAGTCAGATGCCTGTAATATTGTGCCAGTCAGATGCCTGTAATATTATGCCAGTCAGATGCCTGTAATATTATGCCAGTCAGATGCTTGTAATAGTGTGCCAGTCAGAGGCCAGGAATATTGTGCCAGTCAGAGGCCTGTAATATTGTGCCAGTCAGAGGCCTGTAATATTGTGCCAGTCAGAGGCCTGTAATATTGTGCCAGTCAGAGGCCTGTAATATTGTGCCAGTCAGAGGCCTGTAATATTGTGCCAGTCAGATGCCTGTAATATTATGCCAGTCAGATGCCTGTAATATTGTGCCAGTCAGAGCCCAGTAATATAGTGCCAGCCAGATGCCTGTAATATTATGCCAGCCAGATGCCCAGTATTATTGTGCCAGCCAGATGCCCAGTAATATAGTGCCAGTCAGATGCCCAGTATTATTGTGCCAGTCAGATGCCCAGTATTATTGTGCCAGTCAGATGCCCAGTATTATTGTGCCAGTCAGATGCCCAGTATTATTGTGCCAGCCAGATGCCCAGTAATATAGTGCCAGTCAGATTCCCAGTAATATAGTGCCAATCAGATGCCAAGTAATATAGTGCCAATCAGATACCCAGTAATATAGTGCCAATCAGATGCCCAGTAATATAGTGCCAATCAGATGCCAAGTAATATAGTGCCAATCAGATGCCAAGTAATATAGTGCCAATCATATGCCCAGTAATATTGTGCCAATCAGATACCCAGTAATATAGTGCCAGTCAGATACCCAGTAATATTGTGCCAATCAGATGCCCAGTAATATTGTGCCAATCAGATACCCAGTAATATAGTGCCAATCAGATACCCAGTAATATAGTGCCAGTCAGATACCCAGTAATATAGTGCCAGTCAGATACCCAGTAATATAGTGCCAGTCAGATGCCCAGTAATATAGTGCCAGTCAGATGCCCAGTAATATAGTGCCAATCAGATACCCAGTAATATAGTGCCAATCAGATACCCAGTAATATTGTGCCAATCAGATACCCAGTAATATTGTGCCAATCAGATACCCAGTAATATTGTGCCAGTCAGATACCCAGTAATATTGTGCCAATCAGATGCCCAGTAATATAGTGCCATTCAGATGCCCAGTAATATAGTGCCATTCAGATGCCCAGTAATATAGTGCCAGTCAGATGCCCAGTAATATTGTGCCAGTCAGATACCCAGTAATATAGTGCCAGTCAGATACCCAGTAATATAGTGCCAGTCAGATACCCAGTAATATTGTGCCAATCAGATTCCCAGTAATATTGTGCCAATCAGATACCCAGTAATATAGTGCCAATCAGATACCCAGTAATATTGTGCCAATCAGATGCCCAGTAATATAGTGCCAGTCAGATACCAGGAATATTGTGCCAGCCAGCCCCCCCCCCCCCCCGTACTTACATGAAGCGGCTCCGTGTCCCCCGCCGGATGTCTCCTCCGTGCAGTCTTCCCTCTTGCACGGAGGAGGGAAGCAGACACTGGATGTGATGCGACGTCACATCCGGCGTCAGTTTTTTTTTTTTTTTTTTCGGCCGTCGCATCCATCGGATGCGGCTTGCCGGAAAAAAGCGTTCACAAGCGCAATGCGCTGTGAACGCGGCAGCAGGGGCTGGGGGCCCACGGGACAGCTGCCTTGGGGCCCCCCAGGAGTAAATGGACCCAGGGCAGCTGCCCCGTTTGCCCCGCGTTAAAGACGGCCCTGGCGGCCACGCGGCCGCATAGGGCTAGTGCGCCCCCCCAGATATTGCGCCCGGTGCGGCCGGCCCCCCCTGCACCCCCCACGCTACGCCACTGGTTTGGATATATGTGTATATGTAAAGTAGGTGTGTGTGAGGTGTTTGGATATATGTGTATATGTAAAGTAGGTGTGTGTGAGGTGTTTGTATATATGTGTTTATGTAAAGTAGGTGTGTGTGAGATTTGTATATATGTGTATATGTAAAGTAGGTGTGTTTGGATATATGTGAAGTAGGCGTGTGTGTTTATGAATTGTGTTTATGTTTGCGTGATTGTCTGGCTCCTAAAAAAAATTTCTGGCTCCTAAAATCAAACTAAATTTTTCAAGCCCTGATCTATACGTTTCCTCAATTAGGAAAAATGTGTTTAAATGCGTTTGTGAAGTCTACTGCTTATGACATCACTTGTGGCCCAATGCGCAAATTGGACATTTGCCACTGAAAATTAGGCCACAGGTAATATAAGGACTAGACTTCACAGATGCATATAAAACACATTTTCCTAATTGAGGCATTTACTTGCAATTTTGCTAATACAATATATAGATAATTTTCAATCATTCTTTATTCTCTACATTCCCAGTAAAAACAATATTTAGGTTATACAGTACCTTTAAAGTATGTGCTGTAAATATAGGTGGAAAGTTGGTTACAAAATAAAGTTCCATATTTACCTGCTGAAATGAGCCTTATTTTCAAGTTATTTCTTTTAAACTTTGTCAGACCTGCCTTTTTTTTTTTTTTTTTTTGCTTCACCTGGCTGTTGTGCATTTTAATTAACCTCTGTTATAAAATAGGGTCTCATACTTTTATTTGTTCTTTTTATGATTTAAATGTACTTTAGCTTGTGTATTTTATTTGCTGGCGAATCAGGTGGTGTTTACACAATCATGTTAGTAAAATAAACAGTGATGTCTAGAGTGCTGTTTTATTTATTTTATGCAATGTCTTGGTTAGATGTGAATGATAAATTGTAAATCTGTGATCTACAGTTGTATCATTATTTGGAGTAGTTGTCAAGCTGGTGGTATGGATAGGATCCCCAAATTGCCTGAGAATCTGTGTTATAGCTGTAATGAGAGAGGATCCCCAAATTGCCTGAGAATCTGTGTTATAGCTGTAATGAGAGAGGATCCCCAAATTGCCTGAGAATCTGTTATAGCTGTAATGAGAGAGGATCCCCAAATTGCCTGAGAATCTGTGTTATAGCTGTATTGAGAGGATCCCCAAATTGCCTGAGAATCTGTGTTATAGCTGTAATGAGAGAGGATCCCCAAATTGCCTGAGAATCTGTTATAGCTGTAATGAGAGAGGATCCCCAAATTGCCTGAGAATCTGTGTTATAGCTGTAATGAGAGAGGATCCCCACATTGCCTGAGAATCCGTGTTATAGCTGTAATGAGAGAGGATCCCTACATTGCCTGAGAATCCGTGTTATAGCTGTAATGAGAGAGGATCCCCAAATTGCCTGAGAATCTGTTATAGCTGTATTGAGAGGATCCCCAAATTGCCTGAGAATCTGTGTTATAGCTGTAATGAGAGAGGATCCCCAAATTGCCTGAGAATCCGTGTTATAGCTATAATGAGAGAGGATCCCCAAATTGCCTGAGAATCCGTGTTATAGCTGTAATGAGAGAGGATCCCCAAATTGCCTGAGAATCCGTGTTATAGCTGTAATGAGAGAGGATCCCCAAATTGCCTGAGAATCTGTGTTATAGCTGTAATGAGAGAGGATCCCCACATTGCCTGAGAATCCGTGTTATAGCTATAATGAGAGAGGATCCCCAAATTGCCTGAGAATCCGTGTTATAGCTGTAATGAGAGAGGATCCCCAAATTGCCTGAGAATCCGTGTTATAGCTATAATGAGAGAGGATCCCCAAATTGCCTGAGAATCCGTGTTATAGCTGTAATGAGAGAGGATCCCCAAATTGCCTGAGAATCTGTGTTATAGCTGTAATGAGAGAGGATCCCCAAATTGCCTGAGAATCCGTGTTATAGCTGTAATGAGAGAGGATCCCTATATAGGATATATATATATATATATATGTGTGTGTGTGCTTTCTAGTAAAATGAAAATGTATTACTTCCCTGTGCTATAAAGTCTGCTTTTTTTTTTTTTTTTTTTTAGGTGGGTAAATCTCAGTTTCCAATATTGTTTTCTGCTTGACTTATTCGCTCCGCTTTGAAGAAGTGCATATCTCTTGCCATTTCAAATGGCTAACGCGAGAGCCTTTTAGTGTTGGGGAGTTATAAGGGTAATTCCAAAAGACTTTCTAGGTGACTATAACTAATTGAGGTCTAGACAAAATCAGGGTTTGACCAATTCTAGGAGTAGCTTTAAAAAAATAAAAAAATGAATAATAATTTTAAAGAAGTACCATGTACCTGGGTTCTGAATTGGTTACTTTGTCTATAAAGTGGACACATATTTGCCAAGCCCTGGACAAAGGTGCATATGAAATCAGACACTGCACAACTGGCGTTCAATTAAGGAACCAGAAATAATGTTGTTCTGTATTGGTGACCCTTTGCCTAAATATGTATTGTAGAGCATAAATTATGACCTCTTTTTGGGTATTTGCATTTATTTGATGGTCATGAAAAGACTTGAGCAGAGTTCATGAATTAGAAAACATAAAAGCATTATGAATAATTGCAATGTACATTTACCTATACTAGGGTGACAACCTCTCCCTTTTTTTAAAGCACAGACTAGATCTATCTGTATCAAAGCAAAACATACAAAAGTGTAGGGATTCAGCGCTTGTCTGTGCAAAGCTGCAACCCGATCAGGGACAACCCAAAAATTACAAATTAAAGCTGTACAAGAATAGAGGTTAAGGTGCGCTAATAGTTATCTGTATATTCGCCCCCACCATAAAAAAAAAAAACCATCCAATGGCATAGTATGTTTTATAAGATGTAGATTAAATATATATTGCTAGTGCACTCAAGTGTAGATGGTAAAAGCACACACACAGGGCACAGGCAAATTAAGTAGGGTATCTTTTTACAAAATTGAATGAAGTAGTATGACCAGGATAATAAAATAAATAGAATTCTTACATATCAGTAAGCAGCTCTTGGTATATCGCATGTCAGTCTATATGAAAAATGAACCGGATGTGAGGTATCGTGCCCAATTTAGAGATATATGTTTCTACTACATCTGATGTTTGCTTATGTGATATACCAGGAGCTGCTTACTGATATGTAAAAATTCTATTTATTAAATTATCTTTGCCATGCTAATGTTTTCCGTTCTGAGGTATTGATTATATTTGAGTGTGTTGGGGAAATTGCCTGGAAGCTAGCGTTTTATGCGGAATAGCACATAGTCGTAGGTGGTGCAGACTCAAGAAATTTGTCGGGACTCTGATTCTTACATAGGTGCACACATGCCGATAATGCCACTATTTGGTGTTGTCTTTTGCCGTGTGTGTGCCGTCTTTTATACATACAGATTTTAAAAGTATATATTTTAAGTGATGAGAATATAGAAAAATAAACTTACATTAAAGAAAGTAACTAATTTCTTTTATTATTACTACTACTACTACATTGAAGGCCCTTTTGGTAATGGACAGAGGTTATCGTGGGCACTCTGACTGTGGTCTACCAAGTCCCATACATGGCAAACTGCAATGAATTGTGTGTTCTTGGGGAACGGCAAGGGCCGGACATTTGCCACATTTCAAAAATAACTGCTGCAGCATCAGCTCTATTTATTGGTGCACCTCCTAAAGTTTAGTGCTGCACCAGTATAAGTTATTCTATGTCCTCCTGACAGGAATTTGATGCAGTGCATGCCAGCCCCCCAAACCCCTTTCATGTGGGAATGGAAGCTGCCATGTACCAAGATGGCAATTAATTAATTGGGACTGTAGGAAAGGGCCATGGATATAGCTGCATACCAGCCCCATTGCATTGCACCATTATACCAGCCCCGCATCATTATTTTCCTGTTCATAAAAGGGAAAATCATACATTTTGAATAATATATTATTGATATATAAAACATATGTATAATAATAGGGCTTTATATTTAAATAGCAAAATCCATTGACTACATTTAGATATATTTTTTTTTTTTTTTAAATTTGGTCCAATACTCGAAACTGTCAAACTGTTATTCGTGCACAGCCTGCCAACCACAGGCGTGCCAAAATCCAGCTAATAACACACTAACCAGAACAGTCATGGTAAAGTTCAGTTGATAATAGTCTGCCAGACACATACATGTCAACAATAATTGTCTGAGCCCAAGAGCCCCACCTCCTACATCATACCATCCACACAAATTTAAAATTAAAATAATTAAAATCTATAATTGCCTTAGCCCCTTCCTGACCGCCAAATATATTAGCTTATATTTACCGTATTTGCTTGAATATAAGACAAGGTTTTTTTCTTCAGACCAAATGCTCTGAAAAAGACCCCTCATCTTATATTTGAAGGTCGTTTTATAATCTGACCTCAAATCGACCTGGATCCCCCTCGCTAACAGCCGGTGGATGTCTGCGCAATGCGCACAGACATCCTCCACTGCTGCCCGGCACTTGCACTGGGACTTCTATGATGAAGCCGGAAGGACCAGGCTTCATCATAGAAGTCCCGGCGGAAGTGCCGGGCAGCAGCGGAGGATGTCTGCGCGTATCGTGCAGACATCCTCCGGCTGCATCCACTAGCCACCAGGAGATTTGGGCAGCCGGGGATGTCTGCATGATATGTGCAGACATCCTCCATGCTGCCCAACACTTTCGTCTATTATGACGGACCTGCTGTCCATCATAATGGACGGAAATGTCAGGCAGCATGGAGGATGTCTGCACGTATTGTGCTGTCCCCACTAGCCACCAGGGAGGCTATGTTGGGGGGAGGGTGAGGGAGAGAGACGGACACCGTTGGGGGGAGGGTGAGGGAGAGAGACGGACACCGTTGGGGGGAGGGTGAGGGAGAGAGACGGACACCGTTGGGGGGAGGGTGAGGGAGAGAGACGGACACCGTTGGGGGGAGGGTGAGGGAGAGAGACGGACACCGTTGGGGGGAGGGTGAGGGAGAGAGACGGACACCGTTGGGGGGAGGGTGAGGGAGAGAGACGGACACCGTTGGGGGGAGGGTGAGGGAGAGAGACGGACACCGTTGGGGGGAGGGTGAGGGAGAGAGACGGACACGGACACTGTTGGGGGGAGCATTGGGTAAGTCTGGGGGGGTGGGGCAGCATTGGCAAGTTTCTATTAAATATGAAAACGCAATTTACATGTGAATATATAAATATATATACACACACACGCACGCGTTAAACCTTTTTCCTATAGGGTAGTCTTATATTCAGGCTTTTAGTTTTTTTTCTAAAAAGGAATAGCCATAGTTTGGGGGGTCGTCTTATAGGGCAGGGGTCAGAAACCTGTTTCCAGTTGGGTGTCAGAAGCAGTCTGCGAGGTGATGGCGTACCACATTCTCTTTTCATACTTATATGAACTTTTTAATATCACATGCAATTACAACTATTTCATTTTAAAGTGCATTTCTTGTTAATGCATATTGCAGCTAAAGGATTTAACACAGCACCATACAGTACCCACAGGATGTGCCATGCACTTAGCAATTGGCTTGCACTAATGCATATACATGATTTGAAATACCACAGTGTCCATTTGTCCCACAGAACATACCACAGTGTCACTTTTCCCCATACTACATATTATTTTGCCCCACAACATAATTTTGACAATTAAACTGAGCCCCAATCTTGTACCAATTAACATGCCACAGCCAGTTTGCAACTAAAAAAATTCTCGCTCCTCCCCCATACTTAACAGGATGCTGCTGCCGCAGTATTCCCTGCATGCACGATGTGTGCATAGGGTTGCCACCTGGCCGGTATTTTACCGGCAGGCCGGTAAAAAATTGGCTTGACCACAATGTTAAGTCTATGGAGGAAGTACCAAGGCCAGTATTTTTTTGAAGAAAAGGTGGCAACCCTATGTGTGCAGGAAGCGGGAAATACAGCCGCCAGATATGACTTTCTACTGTCTGTGACAGAAGGACTGTTGCACGATCGTAACTAAAGTGCGAGAGTCACGGGCAGCCAGCAGAAGCCCATGGGGCAGGGGCCCCCCAGGAATGAATGGGCCCAGGGCAGCTGCCACGTTCGCCAGGGTTTCATAGCCCCTCCCAGCTGGCCTGGGAATGGTCAGCCTGCTCTTGACCATTAAACAGGCTTATCATAACATTCACAGGATTTTGCACTTTTAGTAGTGGAAGTATTATAATGGGGTAAAACGTGGTCTGTGATTTACTAATATGGCGGGTAATGTATGCAGTGCTGTATTTACCGCGAGGCATCCTAGGCGGATGCCTATGGCGGCAAATTTTGGGGGGCGGCAGCGCCCCCCAGCACTGGAAAAAAAAAAAATGTAAAAAAAAAAAAATCCGGCCCTTTAAAAATAAAAAAAAAACCCCACCGCGCTTGCAGGCAGAGACAGAGGTGAGAGGGGATCGGAAGATCCCCCCTCACCAACGCTCTGCCTGCCAGGCTGCACGGGGAGCCGAACAGGCAGCACAGAGAAACCTCCGTGCTGCCTGTTCGGCTCCCCGTGCAGTGTGCCGACACGGAAGTGCCGACAGTCACGTGACGGGCGCGCTGACGTCATATGCGCGCCCAGTCACGTGACCTGTCGGCACAATCGCATGGAGGGACCATGCTGCCTGCCTGCCAGGGAAAGGTAAGTGCTGATGGGAGAGTGTGTGTGTGTGTGACTGAGTGTGATGGGAGTCAGAGTGTGTGACTGAGTGTGATGGGAGTCAGTGTGTGTGATGGGAGACTGTGTGTGACTGAGTGTGATGGGAGTCAGTGTGTGTGATGGGAGACAGTGTGTGTGACTGAGTGTGATGGGAGTCAGAGTGTGTGTGATGGGAGACAGTGTGTGTGACTGAGTGTGATGGGAGTCAGTGTGTGTGTGATGGGAGACAGTGTGTGTGACTGAGTGTGATGGGAGTCAGTGTGTGCGTGATGGGAGACAGTGTGTGTGACTGAGTGTGATGGGAGTCAGAGTGTGTGTGATGGGAGACTGTGTGTGACTGAGTGTGATGGGAGTCAGTGTGTGTGATGGGAGACAGTGTGTGTGACTGAGTGTGATGGGAGTCAGAGTGTGTGTGATGGGAGTCAGAGTGTGTGTGATGGGAGACAGTGTGTGTGACTGAGTGTGATGGGAGTCAGAGTGTGTGTGATGGGAGACAGTGTGTGTGACTGAGTGTGATGGGAGTCAGTGTGTGCGTGATAGGAGTAGGAGTGTGTGACTGAGTGTGATGGGAGTAGGAGTGTGTGACTGAGTGTGATGGGAGTAGGAGTGTGTGACTGAGTGTGATGGGAGTAGGAGTGTGTGACTGAGTGTGATGGGAGTAGGAGTGTGTGACTGAGTGTGATGGGAGTAGGAGTGTGTGACTGAGTGTGATGGGAGTGTGAGCTTGATGTGAGTCTGAATGATGGGGCATGTCTTAGGTGTGTAACGTGGGTGTGCAGCTTGGGTAGGGGGGTGCCCGGATTTTGTCTGCCTAGGGCAGCACAAAATCAAGATACACCACTGAATGTATGCCACACCATCTGTTTCTGCGCGCTGTTGGGATGTAAACTCATGGTTGCCAGGATTCCAACGGGATTGATTCGATCATCCCGTGACGCGCCGCGTTCTGTTGTGGGCGTGGTCTTGCTTATTTCGTTGTATTCTTGTTATTCAAACCCCCTCTGTGACGTATAGATCATTCCGAGAGGTTGACTGGTTGAGGTGCGGACAGAAAGGCCCGTCCTCTGGGTCTCTCCGCCTTCAGATGCTTTTCCGAACAGTGAGCCTCAGGCTCTCGACTTAGGTGAGTGTGAGGCCGCAGCTCTGCACGTCTGAATGGGCTGTGGAAGTGTTACGCTTTTTTGATTGCAGGACGAGGCTTGCTGAGTGGAGGGTCCGGGCTGAGAAAGCGGCCCGGGCTGAGACCCTGCTGAGCTTGTAGAGGGAATGTGGTGTTCATGGGCAATGGCTGAGCCAGTGTTTTGTGTCCTTTCCCCGAGCTCCCACGTGTTTATATCGCGCTCCCGGTACAGGGAGGCGGCGCTTGGCTCAGGACGCTAAACAGGGATAAAAGTGATCGGGGTGCAGCTTTTAGCCCCAGTGTAACCCCCCACGTGTGTCTGGGAGAGCCGTCTCGGTGTCTAAATATAGGCACGTCCTCTTGCTGTCAAACCTATTTATAGATTTCCATGTGTATAGGGAACGAAATTGGGCATCCCAGGGGAGCAGGAAGTGTCCTGCAATGTGACATTCATGTCACTTTCCGCAGTAATCCATGCACAGCATGTTGTTTTTTTGTTTACAACTTCTTTTAAAACTATGCAGATGCACGTTTAACTTGGAAGAGAGCAGTTACCAATGATGCAAGTTAGTACATTCTGACAGTGCAAGTCCGTCTTTTCTTCTCTCCAGGGTATCCGTTCCTTTAGCTTCCTTCTGATGCTTTGCTGTGAATGAAATGAGTGATTACAATACCTTCCAGTAGTACGACCTGAACTGGTTCACCAAGGTCACGTTAACTAGCATTTGAATTGAGTCTCAAAGGTCATAGCTACCCTGTGCTGGAAGAGTAATGTGAAACTCCATAAATCAGTCTTTAGTCGTCTGATCTGTATTGCTCGAGAAGGATTTGTCAAAAAAGCTGTAAAGTACCATTGCTGACATGCTGGTTTTATATAGTTTGATATTACAGTATCACTGTCGGGAAATGGCTTTTAATGCTCAGAGTAAGTTTTTCATAAAGTGTATTTGTAGACCTATATTTTGGCATTGCATGTGAAGATATTTCCAGTGTGTAAGGACACTTATGTTTTTTCATTTTTGTACTGTTTATTTAATGGGACAGTCTTGTCTCCAAACTCTGGTGTAAGTTTAAGAATACTGCTTGTATAGTGAAAGGGCTTTTTTTCCCAGTGTGATTTTGATGCAGGTATTCTACATAAATAAGTTTAAAAATTTGACTCAAGCCCTCCCTCAGTGATTACTCTCAATGTTTACTACAGGTGCAGCAGCATTTATATAGACACTGATGATATAAAGTTTTTGTTTCATTTAGTCACTTACTGTGCTGCTGGGATAGAATACATTGTGTGGAATATGTGACCTTGCTCTTGTACACAGAAAAATCCATTAACAGTGCAACACATTGTCTGATGACTTCACTGGAAGTCCATACATTTGAATGGCCTTATTCTCATTGGTTCGTTCAGCAAAAAAAGGAAATTTTACTTAGGCAGTGTGGGTTTCTTGCAAGCTGCTGTAATTTCACAATTTCATCTAGCTGTAAGTATTTTATATTTTAAGCAATGCAATATGTAAATCATGCATTTGAAAGTGCCTTGGCAGCACATTTATGCATTTAACATTTGGAAGATGCATTCTGGGCACCAGACCTTTTTATTTCATAAACATTTTTATATAATGTATTGCTAGCAACTGCATGAATAAAGAAAGTATTTTTTAAATGTCTTTGCTCTCATTCATGACCTCACCTTCTTGTGTGATATGCAGATTAAAACGTACTCTAGAATTAGTGCATTTGCATATCAAACGGCTAAACCTGAGTCAGGAAAGTCACACTGAGGGTCGTGTATAAAGAGGGGTCACACTGTGATAGTGCTATTTATGCCCCGTTTTCTTTCCAGAAACTTTATGTAGAATATGATGGGATTTTTTTTTTCTTTCTATCTGCAACATAGTGGTCTTGCTATATCTGTAAGTAACATAAAGGTGGCCTGTCTCCTTTTTATATGAAGCTTGGTGTTGTTTTTTTTTTTGGTATTTTCTCATGGGAGAGAGCCTCTTGACAGATAGCAGATCTTTATTATCAATTCTACCAGGAGTAGAAGCACATAAATCCAGATCAAAATTCAGCAGTATTAACTTGTGGAAGGAACGAAAAAGAGGCATTATTCAGTACTGAAGTTAAAACTCCTGTAATGACCAGACTATTAGTGTGATTATCTACCCAATGATCTTTAGCAGATTGTCAAATAATTTCTTTGCTTGTGAAGGAGCTTAGTATTTATCTAATGTCACGCTTTTCTCTCTTTCAGGGTTCCTTGAACTTTTTAAACATGTCATCAATCCGCTTGCGTACAGTCCTTCCCATCATTGTACCTGCAGCGGTTCTTGCGGTTGGTTGCTGGTGGTATTATTATCGCAAGAAAAAACAAAACCAGGAGCAACCGAAATCTGAGTCGGTGCAGGTAGATTCTGCTATAAATGAACTTCTTTCCACAGAAGTACCTGGGAATAGTTCAAGTGCGCAACAGACTGAGCATGTTAGAGTGCCACGCAAACCATGGCGAAGCAGTCTGCACTCCGCATCTTCATCAAAACTCGAAATTCCTGTACGTGTGTTAGATGTGAATGGCACATCTAGGGATTGCATTCAACATGAGTGTGACACTCAGAATATTACAGTTTGCCCATCACAACAGTCTTTACATCAGATGTTTAATGCAGAATGTAATGGCATTGTGTACCCGATTCAATCGGTTAATCCTGAGGACGGAGTCCTTGAAAAAGTCTCTAATGATTCAGATTCCAAGCCATTACTTCAAAGCTCAGCCGAGCAAATAAACAAAATTGTGGACCCAGGTGCAAAACACGATTCAAATGATGTAAACAATGTAAGTGCATCAAATGGAGATTCCTCCTATGATTGTGATGTCCCTGCTAGTGACTCTGCAAGCAGTCCTTTGGAGTATGCTACCAAGCTCTTGGATATGTCTGAACCACTAATGGAAAACTCAAATATTCTAAAGGATGAGTTAAACCATGCGGAGTGCCAGCAAGTTGTTGTACCACAAATTGATGAGGCACAAGAGAGCATTTTTAAAACACTTAATCTCATGGGCAACAAAGTCCAGGAGCTATGTTCTACAGAAAAGATCTCACAAGTTGAGGCTGTCCAGCAAATTGTTTTGGTACAGGAATCCTCTAAGGAGTCTCCTGTAAAGGAGAGGTCCTGTGTAAAACTGCGAGGTTCTGGGATCAAAGTGTTTACAGAAGGCTATAAAGCACTTGAAGACGTGGAGTGTGTTCGGCAAGAAAAAAATGACCCCATGCTGGGAGTGGAGTTTACAGAAACCGAAGAGTTACCAATCCAATTAACCCAGAATTTTTGCCCAAAGGTAGAAAGAGACTGCAGGTGCACGATTTTAGAGTCTGACACTGTCCCTGAAAGTCTAGATGATGGGAGCACCAAAATGTTTTTTGGCAATTACGAAGCCAAAATAGTTGAGCAGCTCGCAATCAATATAATTTCCAAAGTTATTGTAGCTGCTAAACAGGAAATATTGGCTGGTGCAGCGAATGATTTATCTGATGGAGATCTGGTATACTTGCTAAAAAGTGATGAATGTATGGCAGAGCAGAGTCCGCCATTTTACCTGGAGCAAAATCTTTCTACTTCCCATGAAGAAAGTGATAGTTTTTCTACAAAGGATTCAGCATGTGAATCTACACAAACCGAACTGAGCCAAGTGGATGACTTGGGAAATGTAGATATTGAGGACAAAATTTGCATAGTAGAAAACCATCAGGATGTGGCACGAGTATCTGTATGTGAGAAACAAGAAGAACCAAGCTTCAGCCCGGTCCATAGAAATTCAGATTCCTTTGATGCCCAGGCTACCGTAGATGACTCTAGCATGAGTGCCTGTACATCAGAAGATGGAATTGGCATGGAAGATCCACTACAGAGCACAGTTCTCTCAAGCCTTGGTATTCGATCATATGATTCATTGAGCACATCCGGTATTGAATTATCGAGGGATCAGATTAGTGTACACAAAAAGAAAGCCAAGAAGGACCGAGCAGTGAAAAGAAAGACTGGACATTCAAAGAAATCGTCTCTGGACCAAAAATGTGATGGGCCCAGTACTTCAGAGACTGAAGTTGATCAGTCAGGAGGTAAGTGAGTTTGCATATTTGGGTTGATGTCAGTCTTTACTGCATGTGTTTGGTGAATCGTAAATCAAACCACTTCTGTATGAGTTATGGAAGGTAAATGGTTTGGTTCATTTGCATTTTAAATGTGGGACTATGCTATTTTTTTTCTCTAAAGGGGAGCATCTTTTCTTAAGTAAACCCATATGTATATCTTTATAAGATGTTTTTTTACACTTTGCTTCACGGCTGACTTCAGTGACTGGATCAGTCTGCATGGTTCACAGGGAAGCATGAGTTCAGACACCTGAGGACAAAATTACATTTTTCTTTTCTCTCTCCTACTCACGTGTACTAGAACTATTTCTATGTATTTCAAAATAGATTTAACCTCCTGAGTTATATCTAATTAGTTTATCCCAGGCTTTTTCTTTGGTTATTCCCAGAAACAGCAATTGCGGTTTGATTTATAACCGTTTAGTTTTGCATGTTGCAGATGCTTATTTGCCAATAGTTTGGAGTGAAAAAAAACCCATATATTAAATGGGGTTGATGCCCCAGTGCAATCCTGGCAGACATTGTAGTAATTTGGAGAAAGAGCACTCAGGACTCGAATTGAACACCGGTGACTTTTATCTTGAGATAGATAAACACACACATTGACTATGATGCTCAGCCAACGACTTGCTGTGTGATTTACTTTGGCTGTCTGTACGCTACAGGGTCTGATGTAAACAGCATGGACTCCACAGAAAGTGGTCGTGCTGTGGAAAAAATAACTGGCGGTGAAACTGAAGAGCTTCAGACAATGAAAACACAACAGGACCCAAAAAATGCCCAACTTGTTGTTTGGGAGATTGAAGTTCCTAAGGTAATACAAGCCTACACGTTCTTTTCTGTTTACACTAATTAGCACTGCAAATGCTGTATATTTAATCTGAATGCCAGAGAGTTGAGCAAGTGTATTAGTCATACTGATATATTTTTATATCTTTGCTTTTCTTCACCACCTTATATTCAATTCCCCTGATTTGTCTGACATTGTCCATTCTTCCTGGCTCTTCCTTGGTCAGTGATTTCTCTGTGTACAAGATCCATTCTGTCCTCCTTTACCCACCACCTACTGGAACAATAACCACAAACTGAATCAACATACCAGCAACACAATTAAGTTACCTTTTTTACCTAAACATTTGTTTATACTATGAATGTAGAGAATAAAAAAAATGGATCAAAAATGTTCCAAACATTGTTTTGGTAGACTTCTAAGCAAATGCATGCATTAACTCCTTCCTGCCTGATGACGAGCTAGGACAGTCTTTGTAAAATGTGCCTTAACCCTTTCATGACTGAGGTAGTTTCCTCACTCATATAATGTAACACGTGTTTTATATTCTATTTTTTTATGGCCATAAGGATGTGGGCTTTTTCTTATTATGCAAGTCATAGGGCAATAACTCAAAGTAAACAACCGTTTTCTCCTTTTTACCCAAATCCTAGATCTTAAACCTTTTTTTTTTTTTTTTTATGCGTTTCAATGCTCCAAGGCTGTGATCGTGCTCTCAGCCATGTCTCCTGCAGGCCTTCCTGGAAGCACCCAATCGCTGTGACAGCCAATCACTGCGACCAGATGAGTTTTTTTGTAGCTTTCAGAGCAAGTGCCTGTTTTGACCGCTATAGTCTCTTCCCTGCTCCACAGCATTTGTGGGACAGGAAGAGACTATAGTATGGCCAAGCCTGCTCTTGCCCCCCAAGCACACATCAAATTTCCCTGTGGCTGTTTTTATTGTTTTTTGTCCTAACCCTATTTTAAATAATTTATTTGTAGATTATCCCATAGAGGACCATTGACCTTTTAGGACTGTCAGTGGTCCTCTGGAGATGGGGTGCCCGCAGCAACTGAATATATAAATGCAGCTGGGCGGTAGCAACGATCTGTGCTTCCTACTATTTTCTACGAATCCTATGAGTAGAATGGAGAGACCACCATATAAGACTTTTGATAATAGCGGATATACACCGATTAGCCATAGTATTAAGACCACCGGCTACTATTGTGTAGGTCTCCTTGATGTCGAGGCAATAGCAGCAACCGAAATTTCCTCTCTGGGGCACCCACGATCGCCCCACAGAGCGATTGTGGGCGCCACATTGATGGAGCAGCGTGCTCCGTCAATATGGCTATGCCCTCTTGTGGTCTGAGCTTCGGAAGTGAAAGAAAATTCACTTCCATCTCTCTGAATATATTGACTGCCCCTAGAGGCAGCAAGCAACATTGCAATGTACAAAAAAAAAGAGATTTAATTAGCTTAAAACTGGTATTATAGTTAGATTAGCCAATAGGGTTAAAATTAAATAATTTTTAGCATAAAGGATAGGGTTAAAATTAAAATATATTAAGGGATAGCATAAGGGTTAGAGATGGGGTTAAATTTAGTGTTCGGTTAAATTTTAGGGTTTGTGTTGGGGTTTTTGGAAGAAAAAATAAGTAAGAAGACTATCCACAAAGCAATTCCTACTTATATGAATTTACATGGGATGTTGTGTTATTTCCAAACACCCCAATATATATGTTGAGTAACTTCCCCTGAGTATAGTGCTACCTTACTTGCATAGGTTTGCTATGATTATGTGGCAGGTACACATTTCAGCTTTGAAACGTGTAATATTTGAGCATGGTAGGACATGTATTCAGCAAGCCATGCAAAACCATCCAAAAGAAACCTTTGCCTCATATGATATGTAAGACTTAAAGGTTTTTCAGACAATACACACTATTTTGTTTTATACACTTGCTTGCATTCTTCAAACTAAATGTACATATTTTAGTGTGTGTGTGTGTGTGTACACACAATATGAACAATATTTAGGAGGAGTCCCTCTAATTTAGTGAAAGTCCTACCAATACAGCAACATTTTTATTTCCTTCACCTTTAGTTAAGCTTGTGTCCACCCTTTCAGTTGCAAATAATGAAAATCAGATTTATAAAAATAATTTAAAGAACAACCTGTCATAACCATGTCGGTCAATGGAGTAATCTGCAAGTCTATTCATATAGAAAACCTATATAAATGAATAGTATTCATGTTGCAATTTATTATGCAACCAGCGAAAATCCTTTTTAAATGGATAAAGGAAATCTCACAAATGTCTTTTTATATTGTATACCAATTCACGAACTGCCACAAAAAGTAAGCGTCTCACTCCCATTTGTCTTGTATCTCCTACATAATTTTTCAAGGAGGAAATTGCACCAAAGGGATAAGTCCTGAAGGATTCTTTTAATTTTTGCTTCACTAATAGAAGCAAAAGTTAACTATTGCCACCTGTCCAGAGTAAATCTAGTGTGTATATTTCTAGATGCACACTGGTTTGCTCTGCTGAGGCAGATCTCAGATGCCTGCGCATGCTGAGTCTGATTATTTACTATACTTGGGTTTCCAGACGTTGTCAAGGCATCAAATGATTAACAGATCCAGTTTGGGCTATTGGTTAAAAAGAAACAGGTTTGTACTTTCATTTCTTAAGTGAAAAGAATCTATCAAATCGTTGCAAAAGAAACCGATTTTAAGTTTGTGGAAGATAAATTTTGTTTTAGGTAAAGAATTCTAGTTTATATTATGACCTACTTTTGTATATTGGTGTCCCTGTAAAAGGCTGTGCTATATGTTTTGTAATGTGTCTTGCACTTGGTATCATGTCTACTAACCACTTTGCTTTTTTCTTTTCCCCACCCTCCCCAAAAGCATTTAGTTGGCCGGCTAATCGGAAAACAAGGTCGATTTGTGAGCTACTTGAAGGAGACATCTGGTGCCAAAATTTACGTTACAACTTTGCCTTATACACAAGATTTCCAGCTGTGTCACATAGAAGGTGAGTGGTGCTGTTCTTGTGATTTTATTGGATGACTTGACCATATCAGTGGTTAGGTGATACTTACTATATATTTTATATATATTTTATATATATATAATTTATTTTTTTTTTTTTCTCCTCTAGTGGAAGTCACACTTCTTTTTTTTTTTTTGTTTGTTTTGTGGTGCAACTTAACCGGTCTCTGTGAAGATCCTTGCCAGGATCTACTATTCTGAAATATAAATTGGCATTTATAGTTTGGCATGATATTTATTCTTTTACGACCATTAAAGTAAACCCAGTATGAAAACCTCCCTCATTTTTTTTTCCTGTGCTTGTTTTAGTGGGGTTTCCCCCTTCAATGTATGTTTCATAGTAACTCTATAAACTGATTTAGTTATGTGGATGTTTCTGTACCTTGTTATTATAACTTTCTTTGATAGAACTATTTTATCTGTGTCCTGACAATCCTTCCCATGCACTTTGTTAATTTTTGGATTTCTTTTTTAACCATGGTTTGTTTTAAAGGTTCTCAGGAGGAGGTTGACATAGCACTTACTATAATTGCTGAAAAATTTCGAGATCTCGACCTTACAAACTTTTATCAACCAAGATTAATGCAGGGCCAAAGCTCTCTTCCTACGACGTCTTGGGTAAGTTGCGTTTGTTTTAAAGTACGCTGGTATGCCCTAATGCATGTCAAATGGAGACTAGCGACATCCCTTGCGGGTGTTTTGGATGACTGTTCCCATGATTCTCTAAGCCAGCCAAGTCTTGACACATTATGATTGGGAGAACTCTCCTTACAAACTGCAACAGTGAGGGCACATGACAAGCCATGGCACCTTGTTTGTGTCTGGTATGTGATGGGTTAACTTTGCGCTGTCTCTGCAAAAAAAACAAACAAGGAATATACCCTCACTTTGTGGGAAATCTAGTGTGTGTGTGTTTACTAAAGTAATACACGGCACTTCAGGAAATTATAAATTAGCAATATATGTCAAGGCATAGGTTTTATTTATTGTGCCCTTTTGGGTTGACATCTACACATAATATAAGAGATGTTTTGGAAAGTTGATGGCCAAAAATTAGGACTTCAGAGTTGTGGTTTTCCAACTTGGAACTAAAACAGATTGCTTGTTGGGCCAATGTATGTTTTATATAGATATAGAGATAATCCCTGGCAAGATATGTAAACATCTTTTTTTTTTTTTTTTTTTTTTCCCCTCTGTTTTATAGCTGGTACTCCCAGAAGGTGTCACAGTTGAGGTTGTTGTGACCAGCATTTCCAGTCCCACTCATATGTTCATCCAACAGACCTCACAGCCAACTTATCATGCTCTTTTGAGTTTGGACCAGCAAATGTTTTTCTGCTACATGGAGCCTGGGATTCCAACCTTACCAACTCCAGTAGAAGGTAAGTCCTGCAACGATTTATAACTGAATATTAGTTTGTTGTAAAACTGTACAGGTTGCTTTCTGAAGGACCCGTAGGTTTAAAGACTTTAGCATGTAGAATAAATTTATTTTAATACTCTTTCTAGTTGGTACAATTTGTGCTGCTCCTAATGAAAATGTATGGTGGAGGGCCCAGATTGTGTCTTATTTCCCCACTACTGAAGAGGTTTGCATCCGGTATGTGGATTATGGAGGATATAAAAGAGTAAAAATAAGCACTTTACGTCAAATAAGGTGAGTGAACAAGTTTTAAAATGCAATAATATATTGCAAGCGGACTATGGCATATTAGACTAAAAGACATTTTTATGCTCTGTACATGTTCCTATCCATGAATACCTACTGTCACAGGACCCTTGAAACCAAAATACCAAAAACTGTAAAAAACATTTTGTCCTGTTTTCATGATTTGCTGATTTTAAGAATGTTAACCTAATCCCCAGGTCGGACTTTGTCACTCTACCCTTCCAAGGAACTGAGGTTTTCCTGGACAACATAGCCCCACTTCATGGTAAATCCTTCCTTTTAACAGTGATCCTGGGCTTCTTGGGTTTTTTTATTTTCCCAGCTGGCACTAATTCATACTATTTTTTTTATTTTATTAGGAGACAGTGCCTTTTCTGCAGAGGCAACAGCAGCAGTCAGTGACATGATCAAAGACCTGCGTTTATTTGCACAGGTAAAACAGACTACAATTTTAATTTACCAGTGTCAAGGTTATATATATATATATTTTTTTTTTTTTTTAAAGTTGATCTGCACAGAAAAAATTATTTAAAGTGACATTACAACTTACATAAGATGTAACCAGATAACCTGGTAATTTTAAAAGAAACGCGTATATAAATCATATGAGACCGTTTGTTGGGTTTTTTTTTTTTAATACAATTAATTCAATCGTATTTAAAAGGAAATAAAATGTTGGTGTTTATCATCCATTTTATGAATATCTCAAAAATCTTCCAGCCAGTCTCAATTTACAACTTTGGCCAAAGCCTGCATGATGATGTCATAAGATACTCCCCTGCTCTCTTACAGTGTATTATAGTAGGCAGGACAAGGTGGCTGTGTACAAACCTGTTTTACCTTCCTTCCAACACAGAGAGGAGATTGACCTGATCAAACAGTATCGTAACTCTGCCCCCTTGTGATGTAATGGTTACATTACCCATTCAATGCAAGTATATGATCAGAATTCAGACTTATAGACTGCATTCTGTGTCCCCAGTCCCAAACAGAGAAATTTCTGCTGTAAAGTCACTAGGGGGTGGCACCCAAAAACACCATCTTTCACAAAATGGCAGCACTCAGTAACACTTGTTTAGCTACATATTAAATACTGTTGCATAACAAAAACAAGACATTTGAAATCCACAATACAAAATAAACTTTTTTTTTTTTTTTTGGTGGGAGTGTCCATTTAAGTACATGTAGAAATAAGAGAAAAGCTCAAAGAATTAAACAAAAAAACAGATTTGGTCTTTGACAATTTTTTTCCCATTTTCTTACAGGTTACAAATTATGACTTTGCAACAAATATTCAGATGATCCAGTTATGGAGCCTGATGGGAGAAGAGGTAAATTGTACAGTTCTTTCAATCCATTTAAGGTGTAAAAAGTTCCACAGTGCATTAATAGTCCCTTTTGTGTTATTGTGAGTTGGGTGAAAAAAATTATAAACCTTCCACCCCCTCCCCAAATATGCCTTTTTAATTTGCCCTTCCTGAAGACCTTGTTTCCCAGTAGTATACTGTGTAGTTTGGAGTGTTTAGAACATATTCAAGTAAACACAGTATTATGAAAATAAGTAGTGTTTTTTTTCCCAGTGCAAATGCTCTGAAAGAGACCCCTTGTCTTCTATTCAAGGTGATTTTATTATCATACCTCAACTAGAGGTCTGACAATAAGACTAGGATCCAGGTCCAATGCAGAGGTTCCATCATAGAAGCCCCGTCGGAAGTGTTGGGCAGCATCGGAGGATGTCAACTGGGAGTCTGGAAGAAGGGGTTGCATTGGCCAAGTCATAAGGGGAAGATGGCTGGGGGGGAGGGGGGGTTAAGCAACATATTCAGAGCGATAGAAGTTAATTTTCTTTCACTTCCGAAGCTCTGACCACAAAAGGGCATAGCTCTGTGGGGCTATCGTGGGTGCCCTAGAGAGGAAATTTCGGTGCTGGCTATTGCCTCAACATTGTTGATCACGAAAACCTCTTGTTTCACTGCAGGACGTGCCAGGCATGTCCATAGTCAGAAACTGAGTTCCTGGCAGGACGTGCCTGACACTTCCATTTTCGCAAAGGGGTTAAAGGGACACGACCACTTACATAAGATATAACTAGATAACCTGGTTATTTAAAACAAACACATATGCCACTTTTTTTATATGTGATTGAATTAATTGCATATAAAAGAAAAAATAGAATTAGTTCTTTATATTCTGGCTCCATTTTGTGAATATTTCCCATGATCCAAAATCTTCGAGCCAGTCTACATTTACAACTGTTGGCAAAGCCTGCATGATGTCATAAGATACTCCCCTACTCTTATTGGCTCCTGTGTATCATAGTGGGCAAGACTAGGTGGCTGTGTTCACTTTTGTTTTACCTGCTTTCCAACACAGAGAGGAGATTGACCTGATCAAACAGGATCATAATTCCGCCTCTTGTGATGTAACCGTTACATTACTCTCCCATTCAATGCAAGTCTATTATCAGAATTCAGACTTATAGACTGCATTCTGTGTCCCCAGCCCCAAAGTGGTAAATTTGTCCTGTCTCTGGGGGTGGCACCCAAAAACACCATGTCACAAAATGGTGTCGTATAAGAAAAACAAGACATCTGAAATCAACAGTACAAAATAAAAAAAAGTAAACCTTTTCATTTTTTGGTGGGAGTGTCCCTTTAATGTTTGTTTCTGTTGTCTTTTAACCCCTTGCCGACAAAGGACGTGCCAGGCACGTCCTGGGAGAAACTCCCTTATCGACAAAGGACGTGCCTGGCACGTCCTGCAGTCAATGAAGCGGTTTTCGCGATCAACGATCGCGAAAACCGCTTTAACAGTGCTGGTCTATTGCCTCGACATCGAGGCAATAGCCAGCACCGAAATTTCTATTTTGGGACCCCCACGATCGCCCCTCGGAGCGATCGTGGGGAGCCATATTGACGGAGCATGCTGCTCCGTCAATACGGCTAAGCCCTCTGCCGGTCTGAGCTTCGGAAGTGAAAGTAACTTCACTTCCGTCGCTCTGAATATGCTACTTGACTGCCCCTAGTGGTAGTTTAGTAGCATTGCAATGGAAAAAATTTAAAATACATATTTAATTAAAAACAGGTTATTTAGCTATATTAGCCTATAGGGTTAAAATTAAATATTTTTTAGCATAAGGGATAGGGTTAAAATTAAATTAAAGTTAAAAAATATTAAGGGATATAATAATTAGAGTTGGGGTTAAATTTAGTGTTAGGGTTAAATTTTGGGTTCGGGTTGGGGTCAAAAGATCAATATAGGGAAAAAAACAAAAAACACTATTTTTGGTTTTTGCCCCATAACTCACAAAAAAATACCGAAAAATTTGGAAACATGCATTTTTTTGAACTCGGGAGAACATTTAAACTATTTAGACGGGGTCTTTTTTAATGATTTTATTTGTGTAAATTATATTTTAGGTCAAAGTTAGATATAGTGGGTTTTTTAAATTTTTCATCACATTTTATGATTTTTTTTTTTGTAGTAAATTTATAAGATATGATGAACATAATGGTATCTAATGAAAGCCCTTCTTATGACGATAAAAACAACATATTTGTTTGGGTACTGTATGTGAGAGAAAAAAATTACAGCTAAACACAAACACCCTAGAAATGTCAAAACAGCCATTGTCACCAAGGGAAAGTCAAGGTGAAAATGTCTTGTCACTAAGGGGTTAATTGACTTATCATTTTGTATTGATATTTGTTTTCTTCTTTCTTCTATCTCATAGGTGGTATCCCTCAACACGACCATAGTGGAAAGAGGATTTGCACGCTGGCACGAAAGCTATTAGCTTGCCAGCTTGCATTTTTCGAAACACAACATTTTTGTACTGTATTTGTGCTGGGCTTGGTTCTCAGACACTTTTTTTTTTTTGTTTGTTTTATTTTGTCTTTTCTTTTTATTCTGAAATGTTTGCGTCATCTATTTAACTGACCTGTGAAACTTTTTTTCATGAAATGATTCTCTTCTTGAGGAGCGACTACAAAGCCATATTTTAAAGCTTTAAAATCTAATCTTCAATTTGTGTTCCTATTAATATATTTATGCACATCTTTGTAAATATATCTATGTATGGCTAAATCAAATTACTTAAAGTATTTTGTATTGGAACACTGGAGACGGAAAGGGAACCTTAAATTATCGACACAATATTGTAAAATTTTGCTAGAAATGGTTTTGTCACACAGAATCCATTGTGCATTTGAAAAAACCCAATTTAGTGCACAAATGTGGGGCATTTATACTGTAAAGGTTCAAGAAATTGTCCTTGATTTGCTACTTTGCTGTACAGATGTAAAATAACCAACAATGGAAATAATGTAGCCTTTGTGTGCTCTTTTTTTATTGCGAGACAAATGGATTTTTAAACATGTTAAAGAAGTGTAAATCCACTGGAATTGGAAATGTATTGTAGAATGCATATATTTTTGTTCTGAACCTGTGGTGAGAAGGGGAGATAAGATGTTAAATAAAGCACTGAATGCAAGCATTAAGAATTTTATTTTGTCACTACCTTGATTGATCTAGGTTAAGGACAGACTGTTTTTATACTTCTGCAGTTTGTATTTAGCTGTAATATTTCTTGTTTAATATACCCACACATTAGATATGGTTATCCCCATGAGTAGAAAAGGGGAAGTAGGAGGAGCACACAAAAAAAAAAATAATTATATAAAGAAATATATTCAATACAATGTATTACATAAACTGAAATAGACAAAAACGGCAAATACTTACATATACAATGAGTAATTAATAGCACAAGCAAAGATAGTCTTAACAAAAAAAGAGAAAATAGAGAGGACAGGAGGGGCACACTGTGCAAAAAAAAAAAAGTCACCGACGTTTCGGCTGTAAAGCCTTTATCAAGGAGACCACAAGAAATAAGACACTGGCAAGCGTATTTATAGGGCTAAAAATGCGTGAAAATGAAATGCAAACATATGATTGGATAAAAATGCAAATAAACATACTTAATACAACAGCCTGAGTAGGGCTTTCTTAATATACCATTATTTTGATCATATCTTCAAAATTGAACCTAAAGTAGCCTCTCTCTCCCCCCCCCCCCCCCCAACAATTTTCTCCTACCATGACGCTTTGACCCTGACCCCAATGATCAACAACCCCATTTCTGACCCTTACTCTTACCTTAACCCTATCCTAAATATGATTGTAATCCTAACCCTAGATTTCAACCCTAGCTATATAGGTTTGTTATTTTTTGTTGTAATATTGCAGATTGTAACAGAGCGATTGAAATGCCACTTCCAGAGCTCTTTCCCCCACAATAGGCCAGTGCCATTTATGGAGGCATCATGGCAACTGTCTGACTGCCAGAAGCGATTGCCTCCGGTGGCCTTTAAAGGCACCCACTAATTAAGTTGAGGGGAACAAATTGTGGGTTTAGTCCCTCTTTTAAAATGATCTTTTAATCAAACAGAAATCAACTTCTGTGTGCTTTCTAATGGCTACTGAACGATGCTTTCTCATGTTAAAGGAAATCTAAACTACCGTATTTTTCGCCTCATAAGACGCACTTTTTTCCTCATAAGTGAGGGGGAATGTCTGTGCGTTATATGGAGTGAATGTAATACTTACCTCAATGCTGCTCTCCGTAGTGTTCTCTCCGTTGCTTCCTCCGTGCAGTCTAACCTCCTGCACGGAGGAAGGAAGCTCCGGGCGCTTTTTTTCCCCTTAACTTTATTGACGTTGCGCGACTTCAATAAAGTTAAGAAGAAAAAAAGCGACCGGAGCTTCCTTCCTCCGTGCAGGAGGTTAGACTGCACAGAGGAAACAACGGAGAGCAGCATGGAGGCAAGTGCTAGGGAAGGGGGGAGGAGGGTGGCACAAACAACCAAATCCTGGCATAATAAGGGGCAAAATCCTGGCACAGTGAGGGGCAAAAGCCTGGCATAATGAGGGGCAAAAGCCTGGCACAGTGAGGGGCAAAAGCCTGGCACAGTGAGGGGCAAAAGCCTGGCTTATTGAGGTTTTTTTTCTTGTTTTCTTCTAAAAACTGGGTGCTTCTTATGGTCATGTGCGTCTTATGAGGCGAAAAATACGGTATATTAGAAGCACAGGTGGGGAAAAAAATTGTCTTTTAGGCTGACGTGGCCTATGTGCTCACCTAGATTTTTAAGAATTACAAATCTCGTTCCTTTGGACACCATTGAAACACACTACAGGGCAGGAAGTGAAACTTAAGTTAGGAGACCAGAAAAAAAAAATTAGAAATTCGACAACCCTAATTACGGTGTCCTGCAGTATTAAAAACAGGAATCCTAGTATATAAATATCGTTGAATTTTTGAATGGCAACAAATATGGCCACGCATAAGTGGAAAGCCTGTATTTTATTAACCTCTTAGGCATGGGCATCCGCAGAAATTTTTTCGGGGGGGGGGGCATAATTTTACAGTCATCCTTTCTGCGCATGTAATGGGGGGATACAGGCATGCAAATGGGGTGATGGGGCATGTCCTTGGTGTGCAACGTGGGTTATGGGTCATGTCGTAGGTGTGCATCGTGGGTAGGGGGGGTGCCCAAAATTTGTCTGCCTACAGCAGCACAAAACCAAGATACACCACTGCTAGGGACAACTAGAGGCTGCACACTGAGTAAAAATAATAATAAAAAAAGGAGAAATTGCTAAATTCCAAGGGCAAGCGCCCCCCCCCCCCCCCCCCCCCCCTTCGGACGCCCATGCTCTTAAGGCCAATGTGACGTGCCATAAGTCATTCTGCAATGCGAAGGCATGGAAGTGGGTGTCTATATGTTAAGGCAGTACCAGCAACATCCAATTGACTAATATCCATCCAGCTGATCACTGTAATCAACTAGATATTGGTACAAAGTCGCAATTTTTATGATGCTAACAGTAACTCATAATTAATTTTTTTACTTTATAAACTGTCCAACCCTGCACAGAAATGCAACTTTCTGGATCGGGTTGCAAATAATTGATTTTTCATATTATTCAATGATGAACAGAGTGGTGCCCCAAATTCTAGACTTTCCATTCTCGGGTCCATCCCACACCATGAAAACAGAAGCCACAGAAGCAGTGCAGAGTGTGCTTCAAAAAAGGGAAAAGACGGTGTGGTGTATAACCAAACTGTATGAATTATGTACGCATACACATATAAACTCTGGTCCGTCTTCTATAACAAACATTTATGCAGAGAAAAAACAACAAACAAAAACAATGAAACACAATCGAACTACAACAACAGCTAAACCTTGTCAAAGTAGCCCGTCTGCTCAGGGTCTCTTTAAGGCCCTAGTGTGCCCTGGGCAAAGTCTTTAGCAGTGGGCCCCCCACAACCCAATTTTTCTAAAGCTACCATGTAAAACTGTTTGTAAATGTAAACTTTTTATTAAATGCAACTATTTTAATATAAATAATTCAGAATAAGTGGAAGACACTAAAAAGTGTATAAAATATATAGAAAAACGCAAACTCATGCGGATCCCCCCAAAAAGCACAAATCGTGTAAATATATAACAAGTGTTGCTCAAAGAAAATAGAGAAATAAAGAAGACCTACTTATCCTAAATAGGAGTTTTAACTCAAATGAAGTGTGTTCTGGCAAAGTATGCAAAAGAGAAAACACAAATAACAAAAAAACAATGTGTGACACTATGACAAATGGAAATGAACTCAGAGTAGAGCCAAAAGTACCGGCTATAAGTGTTAGCGTGTGTTTGGGAGTCTGATCCCTATCATCCACTTGCATGCAGGAAATTATATTGGTGTGTGGGTATGGTAAAAAAAAAAAAACAGCGAGCCAGCGATATTGTGTGGATATTGTGTGGTATTTTGACTAATAATTTAATTGGGCCCCAAATATCTAAAGGCTTACATTAATAAAAATGATAAAAGCACAGAAAACATTAACAATCACAGATCCTCCAAGTCCATCAGTACAGTCTCTGCTTCACTGAGCAATACTGTCTGGGCTAAACAGAGTGGAAGGCAGAGAACACGAGGAAAGAAGTTCCAGGTACACCTCTTGGAAGACATCACTACACTACACAATTTGCCCAACGGGCTTTTTCAAGGCGATAACGTTCAAAGAAGGTGTCCCTGTTTTAAAGCCTCTACTAAAGATGTTACCCTGGTAACCAATCAGACACATGCTCATCTGTTCCAGTCCCATAGTGACAGTGCGAATATTGAACCATACGCAGAAGAAAATAAACAATAAAGTCATGTATACAAAATATATATTCTTAGAAACATTCTTTTTTTTAACATTCTTTATTTGAAGAAACCATTTATACCTAAGTCCAAGATTTCAATAGTATACAATATACAAATGATACCATTACATGACAATACAAGAACACATACAGAAAATATTAAAAGGACAGTACATAAGTTCAAGACAACAATAGTACACCATCAACAAATGGTAACATGAATACAAAAACACGCATAAAAAACATTAATAGGACAGTAGAAATAGTTCTTCAATCAATATTTTTATAATTAATTAAGAAAAAATAAAAATAACATAAGCCCGTTGTCTGCTACTCATCAATTTGTTAAATCAACCAGGACAGACAAGGTTTTGGGAAATATGATAGGAAAGTAGATAAGAGAGAACATACAATACAATAGGGTAAAAAACAAAAACTAGTAAAATAAAAATAACAAAAAGGGAGAGAAAAAAAAAAAAGACATATATTACCCTGGGAAAGGAAGATAAAAAGGAAGGTGAATCAGAAAAGTATTAACGGGAATCGGTAAGGATAAGGGGGTATTGATATAATAATATAATAGGGGGACCCAAGGGTGGAGGAACGATTATAAGTTTCGAAAGTTAATATTATGTTATGTAATTTAGTAAACTATAAAGATTTAAGGGAGTGCCAAGGTCCATAATGACCAAATTTTTTGGAATCTGGCTGGAGTATCATGTACATATGCAGTTAAGAGGTCCATGTTTTTTACCTCAATAATCATGTTTTTAACTTCTGTTAACGTAGGCATGTTGGGTTGATTCCACAATTGTGCTATAGCTCTACGAGCTGCCAAAGTAATTTTAGTAATCAGTACATTTTCATGTTTGGTGCATATGTCAGCAGGTTTGGACAGTAGGAACAGCTCAGGTTCAAATGGTATTGGCTTAGCTATAACATGGATGAGGAGTTTGTGAATTTGCCCCCACAAGGCTTGCAGATATTGACATGACCACCAACAGTGAAAGTAGGTACCCAATTGTCCACAATCTTTCCAACAAAGAGGAGAGGCTGAAGTGTACATTTTTGCCACAGTAGTGGGGGCCGGTACCATCTCATCAGAGTTTTATAAGCCTGCTCTTTATGAGTAGTACAGATGGAAATTTTAGAGGTGGCTTCCCATATGTCAGACCAATCGTCTGAGTCCACTGGATGACCCAAATCACGTTCCCAAACCTTTATATAGGATGGAGAAAAATGTGAATTTAAGTCAAGAAAATCTTGGTATAATTGAGAGATCAGACCCTTTGTCTAGGATCATTCAAACAAAGCTTTTCAAACCATGTCTGTTTGATTTTGGCTGAATTAATTGAAGAGTAAGTGAGGGCAAGGTCTCTAAGTTGTAAATATCGGAAATAATCAGGCGAGCGTAAAGGTAAAGTCTTTTTAAAATCATCAAATAATATAACAGAATTATTATGAAATAAATTACAGATTCTTGAGATCCCCCCTTGATCAAAATTTCTGAACTGAACGTAATCCATACCAGGCGGAAAATTTCTATTGCGACAAATAGGCTGAAGAGATGATTGTGCTGTTGTTAAATTAATTTTAATGGCATATTTGTCCCAAACTCTAAGGGAATTAAGTATCATCGGACATCGCGTCCGTAAAAGAGGTCTGTGATTTTTAGGTAACCAAATATAATGGTTTAAGACATCTGGACTAAATAAATCATTCTCCAAGTCAGCCCATCGAATTGTAGCAACAGGGGAAAGCCAGGCTGAAACTTGTGCAATCTGGGCAGCTAGATAGTATTTTGAGAAATCAGGAAGGCCTAATCCCCCAGCAGATTTGGATTTGTACAACGTAGAGATGTTAATTCTAGATTTCTTACCTTGCCAGATAAAACGATTAACTGATTTTTGCAGTACCGAGAAATCTTTGGTGACTAGTGGGACTGGCAATGCCTGGAAAAGGTACAGCAACCGAGGTAGTAGGTTCATTTTAATTGTAGTTAATAGTCCAATCCAAGAGATTAAAAGGGGATTCCATTTATCCAGATCTGATTTAAGTTTGTGCAGGAGGGGAGTGTAGTTGAGTTGATACAATTTAGTGTGGTCAGATGAGAGTTGTATACCCAAGTAAGTCAATGGTTGGTCAGATAATGGTATTAAGAAGGTGGACTGTATAGTCTGACGAGTTTGAGCAGCTAAATGAATCGGAAGTCCCCTGGACTTTTCTGGGTTAACTTGAAAACCAGAGACTTTAGAATAAATTTGTAATTCTTTAAAAATGTGTGGAAGGGATTGAAGTGGGTCAGTAATAGAGAGTATAATATCATCTGCATAGGCAGCTACTATGTATCGATTATTGGCTACTGTGAATCCATTAATGTTTGTGTTCTGTCATATAGAATGCAGAAGGGGTTCCAAAGAAATAGCAAATAAGAGGGGTGAAAGAGGGCAGCCCTGTCTAGTTCCATTAAAATTATACAGTCTTAAGGGTGTAGCCCCAGGTATACATATTTTAGAAGAAGGTTTATGGTAAATTGCCGCCAGACAATTTAAGAATTGTTGTGGAAAATCCATTTTTTCTATGACCAGTCTTAAGAAAGCCCAATTCACTCAGTCAAACGCCTTCTCTGCATCCAAAGAAAGAAACAGAGAAGGTGTTCGAGACTCATCTGCCATCCACAGAAGATCTATGCACCTCCTGGTGTTATCCAATGCCTGCCTACCAGGGATGAACCCCACCTGATCCGGGTAAATTAGCTTAGGTAATAAGACGGTTGGCAAGAATTTTTGTAAAAAGTTTGTAGTCTATATTTAAAAGTGCTATTGGTCTGTAGTTGGTTGTATATTCCTTTGGTTTACCTGGTTTGTGAATGAGAGTAATGTTAGCTTCTTGCATGTCATCAGTTAGGTAGTTCCCCATCAAGAGACTGTTGTACACTGGAAGTAGTTGTGGAATTAGAATTTCTTTCAGGGTTTTGTAATAAGGAGCTGTAAAGCCATCTGGTCCAGGGGCCTTATTGGTCTTCAGGGCTTAGAAACATTCTTAAACGGACATATGACCCAAAAGATAATTTAATAATATAAAAAATATAGCTGCAAGAGGTTCGAAAAATTCATTTGCGATATCTCTTAAAGTGGGTAGTTCACAAATATAGATGTAGAAATAAACCTAAAAAAAAAAATAGCAGCATAAGAGAGAAAAAGTGCATTAACAGTTTTTCTTAAAGTGACTGAGCAAACAAACCCTAATGAGGTAGTGGTACACAGGAGTGGTGTGAACAGAATATCCTAAAGAAACCCCACTTTGCCCACTGGTTAAAGTGGCCCCGCGTCTGCTCAGAAACACAGCCAGGAAAGAAGAGAGGGGCAGTGGAAGACACTTCCTGGCTTGTAATTACCTGAAGCTTATCCCCCTGTAAGAAAGGTATACATGAGCTTGGTCCCATGACCCCTGGTCACCATATTAGTTTGATGACAGAATATCACCGCAATTTTTGTCTCTTATATTGAGCATATTTAAAAAAAATATTGTTAATATCTCTTTGTCTAACCATGAGAAATAGGAAAAGGTAGCACAGGAATTAGAGTGAGGTAGGTGAAAGTAAATAGTCAAATAATGTTTACATCACCCCTCATTCCCCCAATTTATCTTGTTATACACCATAGGAGGGACTCCTCTCATCCTGCCCTCTGTATTAGCGCATACTTCAAGCTTTACCATACAGCTCATGAATATTGGTAGATACGGTAAGAGGAGAACGAAGGAAACCTGATGTGACTATTTCTTTTTGATCATTTTTTTCTGAAAGATAGGCCTTACAAATCAGTGCAGTCAATCCTATACTGAAATATCACAAATATTAAATACCCTGTATTGTCTTCTTTTAAAAAATATATGGTTTGGCGTGGTAAATTACATTGGCCGCCTTCAAAATGTCCCTAATAGAACATGGGTGCAGGATTACTGCATGTCAGAATTCCAAATTGGAAAACTGAAATGTGCATGTCCCAAATGTGGACCTTTAGCCCCCAAGCATCCTGACAAATCTATGCATTGGTGGTATCACTGTACTATGGAGATGTTGCTGAACACATGTTGTTGTTTGGCAGTAACTCTTTAAACTCTCAGTAAATTTACTCCTGAAGTGCAAATAAATGATATGAAAAGTGTCAAAGTTGAATACCCTGGTTTGTCTACTTTTCAAAAATGTATACATGCGATGGGTGATTCAGGGACTCATGATATATAACATATAACATATAGTCATTATTGCAAATTTAGAGGGGGGTAAAATTGGTGGTATCACTGTACTACGGAGATGTTGTACACGGAGATGTTGAAATAGCACTGTGCTACTTGTAATTATTGCATTATAACTTGCAAAACACATTAAAACATTGGGTATTTCTAAACTCAAATACTTGAAACTATTTAGCAGGTTTTACATAGTTATTAACAGTTTGAGCAGTATTGTCATAGTAATATGTTGATGTTTATCCTGAACAATTATCACAACACTGACAGAAGTGACTGTCACAGAAAAAAATTCACGCTACAGTTTAAAAAAGATTTTAAACTGTAATAAGGGTTAGAGTTGTAATATTCAGTACCACTTTACATTCTAGATCCTGCTGAGTGTTTATACAGAGCATATGATGTGATCTCTCAGAACATTGCAAATAGAGCAAGGTGAACCCACATTGATGCTGAATTTACCATCGGTTTCAAACCACATGATCGTGATTCTCCATGGTTAGCAATGCAGGAAGTAGCTCCCAGTGACTATAGACCTACTTGACGCAAGTTTAACTACAGTGCCACCTGCTGGCTATTGCGAAGTTAACAATCCTTTGTTAGATCTATATTTGATTTTCAGGGCTTCTTTTATTTCAGGTATGGTGCCCACAACTGACATAAAGCCAATGTTTAAAAAGGGATCACTTCCTCCCTTACCTTCCCCTCTGCATGCATCCCTTCAGTCGGAGTCCACGCATTCAACTTGGTTTTGCCCGCCGGCCAATTTCAGAATGTGCTATAAGAATATCACTGAACAAACACAATGTGAATGTCTTTAAATTTTCTGTCCCTGAATGTCAAAGGTCTCAACTCCCCATATAAGAGAAGTAGAGCACTACAAGAAAACAACAAACATAAAGCCCTGGTAGTTTCCTATCAGGTAACTCATTTTAAACAGAAAGCCCATGCACTGTTCCACTGTAAGCTTTACCTTTATCTCAATTCCATGCCACTACCCAACACAAAAAAGTGGGGGTCTCCATCATAATCCACAACAGCGTCGCCTTTCAGAAGATTACAGTCGGTATAGATCCTAAGGGAAGATACATCATCCTCATATGCCTCCTCAACAATCAAAGGTTCCCAATTCTCAACTTATATGTGCTTAATCAAAACTAATTTCCCTTTCTCAAATTGATGCTCTGGAAACTATCCAAAACTCAAGAAAGTAAAATGGTAGTGAGTGGAGAGTTTAACTCAATCACATTCGTCAAATTAGATACCTCCTCCCTTCTCACCGGACAATATAAACGACACCAAACTAACATAGCTGCTGTTTTCGCTCAACTATCTCCTCATTCGATTTACATGATGTTTGGCAGACCAACCACCCTGCAGAGAGGAACTACACTTTCCACTCCAAAGTACATAACATGTACACACGTATAGACAAAATTCTAGTGGACAAATTTACTCTGCAGACAGTGGAGGATACCTCGATAGGCCTTTTGGAATGTTCGGACCATGCTCCAATTATAATGCGACTGAGTGAAGATTTCTCCAATAGGGGGAAAGGCCAGTGGAGGCTAAATGAATACCTTTTGTCTAATGAGCAGTTTACGGCACAACTTCGTGTAGCTCTGGAGGAGTATTTTATCTTGAATTCCGCAGAAGGTCTCTCACATGCTACTTTATGGAATGCTCACAAAGCCGTAATCAGGGGCCTCTGTATCCAATTTGGATCAAAACTTAAAGAGCTGAAGGCTAAGGAACAAAGCCGACTTGAAGGGAAACTACAAACAGCTACAGACAAGAACCAGACTTCTCCTTCCCCCATGAACATGGCAGAGGTCTTACAGATTCAAGCTGAACTTAAAATCGCTCAAGCTAACACAAACTGTTACATGCTGCGTAAATTGAAACAATCTTATTTTTGCAAAGGTAAGAAAGCTAGTTCATTACTGGCAGCTAAACTGCGAACACAACAAGCTAAACAGAAAATAGCGTTCCTGTTAAATGACAAAAATGTCAAAATAATTAACCCAGCTGAAATAAGCGACGAATTTGCTACTTACTACAGCGGCCTATATAACCTCTGGTCTGACCCGCTCCTCATTCATCCAACGGCAGAATCAATAGATCGGTTCTTGTCTCCCCTGGCCTTACCACAACTGTCAGACAGTCAGCATCCTCAGCTCGTGTCCCCTATTTACATTCGCAAATGAACTGGCCCGGATGGTTTCCCTAATGTCTACTACAAAATTTTCAAGACAAGTTTAATTCCCCATTTAACTAATCTCTTCAACTCATGCATGCAATCTCTCAAACTACCGGATGAGATGTTGGAAGCAACGATTGTCACCCTGCCCAAACCAGGTAAATCTGCTGACAAATGCCCAAACTTTGGACCAATCTCGCTCCTTAACTCAGACACCAAGTTATATGCTCAGATTCTTTTGAACAGAATCTCCTCTGTCCTGCACACTGTCATCCACCTGGACCACGTGACGTTTGTCCCGGGCAGACAGGCTTTCGCAAACACTAGGAAAATGCTGTATATTGTTTGCATAGCATAGGAGAAACATACAAAATGCTTTTTAATGTCCCTCGACGCGGAGAAGGCCTTCAACAGGATACATTGTCTATATCTAGAGAAAATCTTGCACAAATTCAACTTCCCCACTATACTCATCAGTGCCATACAAGCACTATACTCTCATCCTACCTCACGCGGGCTGACGTCTGGATTCCTGTCAGAGGCCTTCTCTGTCTCCTACTATCTTTGTCTTAGCTATGGAACCACTGCCACCCATTAGACACAACCCCCTCATCACTGGATTAGACATGAAAGGAGAACATTTTAAAATTGGCCTGTTTGCTGATGATGTCATGCTCCCCCTTACTCGACCTTTCACATCTCTTCCCAACTTACATGAAATTTTAACTTTCTTCTCTGAGGTGTCCTACTATAAACTTAATGTAACGAAAACTCAAGTTCTCCCAATGGGATATTCAAAATGACTAATTGAACGCTTAAAACAATCTTATCAATATGAATGGAGAACCAGTGATATTACATATTTGGGAATGAAGGTTCCAAAGAACTTCTCTCTGTTAAGCTCAATTTCCTACCCCTCTTGAGGAAAACGACGGATGATCTTCATCGCTGGGCGAATCTTGAACTATCCTGGATGGGCAGAATCAACTCCATCAAAATGATAGTGGTCCCTACATTTTTGTATCTGTTGAGAACACTTCCAATCACACTACCCAACTCATTTCTCATTTCTTGGAACAACTTTATATGGATGAATAAACCACCGAGACTAGCCTTGAAACTCTTACAACTACCACAAAACAAGGGAGGTCTGGCAGTCCTGAATTTGACAAACTACTATTTGGCCAACCTGGCCAGCCAAGCTTTGTTAGCCGGGGTGAATGTCCCAACAGAACCATGGCAGAAGACATAAGAAACTTATACTCATCCCCATTCCATACCTACGCTATTGTGGTCTCCATCCCTCACTCCTTCCCACAGCAAAAACAATGCTCGATTCCTGGTACACGCTAAAGAGGAAATTGAACATGAATCATATTCTCACCAAAGCCTCCCCACTCTTTTGGAGTGCATTAACAAAAATATTAACCATAGAGCGTGGGAACATGCTGGACTGAGGCATATCGGGGAACTTTATGAAAAAGATTAATAACTGTCGCTGCCCACTCTCCAAGAAAAATATGTCATCCCTGCTGGGGAATTCCTGAAATACCACCCTCTGGATGTTAAGATTCTGGTGACCAAGAAACTAGTGACCATATGGAATAATTCTCCCAAAACCAAGGCATCATTAACACATTGCTATAACATCTTCAACTCATCATATGACCTAAAAGATCTTAAACACAGGAGCCAATGGGAAAAATAATTGAAACGTTTACTAAATGACTATCAATGGAAGCAAGTACTTACAGCTTTGAGAAGCACGACCAAGTGCCTAAACCACGTTGAAACGCACAAGAAGTCTTATTTCGGTGGTATCTGGTCCCTGCTAGATTAGCTAAAATTTACCGTTCCTGCTCGAATCTTTGCTGGCGTCAGTGCACTGAAATTGGCACGATGCTCCATATATGGTGGTCATGTAAGTCTATTCAACTATTTTTGGAAAGCAGTTTTTCGATTACTCAGCGATACGTTGTCCTCTTCGTTAACGCCACTATGGAAAGTGCCCTATTTTTGATCATCCCAACTTCAATTGGTCTGCACGTCCAACATCCAGCTGACAGACCTTATTAACTCTATCAACCTCAACGCGGATTGTGAGCGAATATCAGCAGTTCAAGAAGGTAAACTGCAAAAGTAGGAAAAATCCTGGTCGTTTTGTAAAGCCCGGACCAAAAATCACAATCCTCTCTCATCTCATATTTCTCTCTTTCCTTTCTCCTTCATAAACCTCCCTTCATTTCTCCTTCCTTCTCCCTCCCCCCTCCCCTTTCTCATCCACCCTTCTGCCATCTCATCCCCCATACTTTTCTCTCTCTTTCCTCTCTTCCTTTCTTTATTTCATTGTTCTTGTCTCCCCCACCCCCTCTTCCAAAATATATATATATATAAAAAAAGTGTACTAAAATAGTATGTCTACATGCCGATACCTCATTACTTGCGATGTGTATCTATCTATTGTGCATTCCGAATTGTTCTATATGTATGACATTGTTGCATGTGTTGCTACTCATGCTATATACACTGCTTAAAAAAAAAAAAAAAGGAATCAAAATCCCAGCCGGGTAATTACGGACCTGTAAGCTTGACATCTGTGGTGGGGAAACTGTTTTAAGGGTTGCTAAGGGAATATATTCAGGAACAGGAATTTCATAAGTAAGAACCAACATGGCTTTCTGAAAAGCCTCTTGTCAAACTTACTTAATTGTATTCTAGAAAGACTTGAGTAAAAATACAGATATGGGTGCTACGGTGGATGTGATATATATTTATTCTGCAAATTGACTGAAATAGGCTTATAGGCAAACATTTGTGTGACTTGGCAATTGGCTTAGATAGAATGCAAAGAGTGGTAAATGGGATATTCTAAAATTGTATAAATGTGATAAGGTGAGTACCTGGGTCCTCTTTTTATTTATTAAAGCTCTATTGGCACAAAAAGAGTCAAACTACTCTACATATAATTTAAAGGGTACTCTCTAGTTTTAACACTCTCCCATGAACTATACTTGAGAGCAGTGGGTGCCTATAGACCGAATCAGTACAAATAGAAATTGGTAATGTTAAAAGAAACTAAACCATAGCAGGTCATTATATTGGCACTTGTAATACATAAAAGAATTGAGAGTAACAAAAATGAAAAATAGGTTTATTTAGATCAGTGATTGGCCGTGAGATCAACCCATAATAAATACCACTCAATACACATAAGGCACAAATAGAGTATGTCCTTGAGGGACTTAAGATTATTCTGGAACACAACTGGTTTGAGGACACATTTTACCTACAACTCACAGGGACAGCTATGGAGACCAGATTCGCCCCCAGCTATGCAAACCTCTTCATGGGAAATTGGTAAGACTATTTTGTATAGGGTTTTCATGGCTGGGAGGCGAACCTGGTCCTAAACAGACGCTACATAGATAACCTCTTCTTCAATTAGAAGGGACCAGAAAAGTCTAGATATCTTCCTTGCTTCTCTAAAAGAAAATGAGAATAATATAATTCTCAATACAGTGTACAGTAAAACAAACATACAATTTTTAGATCTCTAAATCTTTATTGAAAATAATTGTCTAAAAACCAAAACATTTTTAACAAAAGTGGACACCAATAGTTTTATTGATTATGACAGTTGCCATCACTTACCATGGCTTAAAGGAATCCCTAAAAGTCAATATATGAGATTGAGAAGAAACTGTACTGATATTGAAATGTATCAACAACAAGCCCATATCCTCAAAAATAGATTTGAGGAAAAAGGCTATGATTTGTTCGCCTTAGGGGACACTTTTCCAGACATAGGGTTACATTACTTGAGCCCAAAATAAAGCCCCAAGAACCAGCAGATAATCCCAACACACTTTGTTTTTTTTATTTTAACAACAAATCATCTAATATTAAAATAAATGTAAAAAAAACCCCACTGGAACATCCTTTTAAAGGATGAAACACTAAAAAAATCTCATTCCTACAGTACCAAGGGTAACATAGTAACATAGTAACATAGTAATTTAGGTTGAAAAAAGACACAAGTCCATCAAGTTCAACCCTTCTACCTATCATTACAGCTTTTGATCCAAAAGAAGGCAAAAAACCCCTAAGGAAGCTATTTCGAATTTTGCCTCCTGGGGGAAAAAATTCCTTCTTGACTCCAAGAGGCAATCAGATTTCTCCTTGGATCAATAAGCTCTTTTATTAATGCTTATTCTATTATTAATAGCCCTGTATGTTCTGCTTTCCTAAAAAAACATCCAAACCATTTTTAAATGCATCTATTGTGGTTGCTAGCACTACCTCTCTTGGCAGTGAGTTCCATAACTTTATTGTCCTAACCGTAAAGAATCCCTTCCTTTGCTGTCTATGAAATCTTTGCTCTTCCAGTCTGAGGGGGTGACCTCTTGTTCTTTGTACCTTTCTGTTAATGAACAGGTCACTGGAGAGCTCTTTATATTGGCCCTGCAAATATTTATATAATGTTATCATATCCCCTCTGAGACGCCTTTTTTCTAACGTATATAAATTCAATTTTTTAAGTCTCTCTTCATAACTAAGATCCTCCAAACCCCTTATTAATTTTGTAGCTCTCCTTTGCACTTTTTCTAGTTCCTTAATATCCTTTTTAAGGACTGGTGCCCAGAACTGTACTGCATATTCAAGGTGAGGTCTTACCATTGATTTGTAAAGAGGCAAGATGATATCCTCCTCCCGTGAATCTATACCTCGTTTTATACATGCCAATATCTTATTGGCCCTTGCAGCTGCTGACTGGCATTGGGCACTGTTGCCAAGTTTGTTGTCTATAATTATTCCTAAATCCTTTTCATTAGTAGTTTTTCCCAGGGAAAAACCATTTAACGTATATGTTGCTTTGTTATTATTTTTTCCATAATGCATAACTTTACATTTGTCTATATTGAACCTCATTTGCCACTTTACTGCCCAGTCCCCCACTCTGTCCAAATCTTCCTGTAAAGAAAAAACATCAAGATTAGTCTTTATTGCCTTACCTAATTTAGTGTCGTCCGCAAACACGGAGACATGGCTCTCAGCACAATGTGGCAGATCATTAATAAACAAATTAAAAAGAAGAGGGCCCAAAACAGACCCCTGAGGTACTCCGCTTAATACCCTTGTCCAATTTGAGAATTTTCCATTTACAACAACCCTTTGTGTTCTATCTTTTAGCCAATTTTCAATCCACATACACACATTTGCCCCCAAACCTATTTCTCTCAATTTGTAGAGTAACCTTTTGTGTGGAACTGTATCAAATGCTTTCGCAAAATCCAAATAGATCACATCAACTGCCACGCCTAGATCTATATTTTTACTGACTTCTTCATAGAATGTTATTAAGTTTGTTTGACAAGACCTGTCTTTCACAAAACCATGTTGACTTTTACTAATTATATTCTGGTTCAAGATGTATTCTTGAGTGTATACCTTTAGCAATCCTTCAAATAGTTTCCCCACTACAGATGTCAAGCTCACTGGCCTATAATTACCTGGCAGAGATTTTGATCCCTTTTTAAATATTGGAATGACATCCGCCTTTCGCCAGTCTGTTGGCACTGTACCTGAACTGAATGAATCCCTAAAGATCATGAATAGTGGCCTGGCCAGAATTATGCTTAACTCTCTAAGTACCCTTGGGTGTATACCATCTGGTCCTGGGGCCTTGTCTATCTTAACAGAGTGTAATTGCTTAAGCACTTTTTCCTGTGTCAGCCAATCCCATGTTTGCGGCGAATGTCCCATAACTTCCTGTAGCAGGGGCTCGTCCATCTGCTCTTCCTTAGTATAAACAGAAGAAAAAAAAGTATTTAAAATGTCTGCTTTCTCTCTGTCCTCACTTACCAAATTTCCCATTTGGGATAACAAGGGCCCAACATTTTCCCTCTTTAGCTTTTTTCCATTTATATATTTATAAAACATTTTGGGGTTAGTTTTACTCTCCTTGGCAACCCTTTTCTCATTTTCCAATTTAGCCATTTTAATTGCCTTTTTGCAGGCTTTGTTGGCCTCTTTGTACTCTATAAATGATAATGCTGATCCCGTGTTTTTATAATGTTTGAATGCCATTTTCTTGTTTTGTACTTCCTGTTTCACGTTACCTGTAAGCCACATTGGTTTTGATTTGTGCCTTTTGCATTTGTTTCCCAAAGGTATATATTGGGATGTGTACTTTTGTAATGTGTGCTTAAAGGCATTCCACTTGTCTTCTGTGTTTAGTCCAGAAAACAATCGTTCCCAGTCTAAATGTTCAATCGATGCCCTTAGTCCATCAAAGTTAGCCCTTCTAAAATTAAGTGTTTTGGTGGCGTATTTACCAATTTGCTTTTTTGCATTAATCTCAAATGAGACCATATTATGGTCACTATTCCCCAAGTGTTCTCTTATTTGGATGTTTGAGATAAGCTCCTCATTGTTTGTTATTACCAAATCCAGACAGGCATCCATTATATATATATATATGGGTAGTATTTCAAGGAGCTCAAAATTTGAAGAATAAACTTACGAAAAGCTTTTTTGATAAACAACAGCACAAAAAAACAATCCACAACACTATTTTAAACTATTTTTCAGTACAGCAATGACACACCAAGAGGAAGCCTGTGTACAGGCGAAAAGAGTAGCGGGAGACCTGTACCAATTTTCTGAAGCCATAAGTGGCTCCACTTTGGACTTTTTACATACTTTTATTTTATTGTTTTTAAAATGCTGTTTCTGCTGATACAGCTGCCGGACCCCAGATTCTGCAGCTACTTCCGGAATATTGCCGTGCTGTTTTCTTCGAAATAGATATGTAAGCTATTTATGTCTTTTGCATTCAAATTTTATATTTCGTGATACACTTACTCTCTTCCCTGCACTTTTTCTTCAATCATATCCTATGATACATTGGATGAGACGGTGAACACGTCTTGCAACAGATGAGTCTTACTTTTTCGAAAGTTTTGTGAGTGCAACAGCATATATCTACTGCACTTTATTTTACACTGCAACTGTACTGTACTATGTTGCTTTGTGTCTCTTTCCTTTTATGTTTATTCTGAGACCTTCATGATCATCTTCAATTTTGTACAAGACTGACCATCCTTTCAGGCAATTATTATATTTCTCTTTTATAATTTTTTCGGTGGGTGTTACAGAGCGCACCTACCAACTTTTTCTTTTTGCAACCCCTTGTTTATCTTTTACTCACGTGTGTACACAGAGAACAACACAGGCTGTTGCTGCTCTATTATAGATTAAGCGCTAGAATTTATCCCCCCTTTTTTGTATAAAAAAATAATAAAAACGTATCTAAGAGAAAACCTGCAAGTAAAACGAATTAAGGAGAATAACTTATCATATGCCCACAGTGAGGAAACAAGAGTAGTTAATGAATACCCCTAAAACAGGGATACTCATAACCTCCATGGGCATAGGGAGCCATGTCTCAATGTTTGCTGATGACACAAAAGTAGGTTAAAACAGTCTGACCTAGATATGTCTTCACTGCAAGAGAATTTTGACAAGCTTGGCAGATAAATGCCCATTTCAGTCTAGACAAATATAAAATTATGCATTTTGGACGTAATAATAAAAATGCAACATATAGTTTAAATGGTGTTTCCTTGGGGAAATCTACTAATGAAAAAGATTTGGGAGGAAGTGTAGACAGTAGACTTAGCAATAGTGCACAGTGCCAGCTGTTGGCTACACAGGCCAATAAGATATTGGCATGTTTTAAAAGCGGTATGGATTGGTAATATTTGCATCCAGATGATGACTTCATATTTAGAATAACCTGTCAGATTAGTAAAACCGCTAAATCAGAACTGATTTTAGTGTAATAAGTTAATCACACATATTTGATCTACTTAAATTGGTTTAACTAAAACAATAGCATATAGCAAACATATTCTTGTATTTGCAATGTTTATTAACGGAAGTGGTGATGTGTGAAGGTAATGTGTTCTTTGTTTGTACACAGATCTGCAGAACAAAAATGGGATTGAAGTTTTTTCATGAACTTTGTTTATTTCATACCGATTTTACTGTAAAAAAGTGAATTGGATCGATTGAATTGGTTTACCAAAAATGTAAATATTGCGTGAATATATTGCCCCATGCTACATAAATTAGCTCTATTTAATGCTGAATAACTTTTGAATAATGTAGCTTAAATACAAAACTATTTTAGTTAGATTTTTTTCTCCGAAAGGGAGGTTACTCAGCTGGTTGTAAACTCATTTCTATGTCTTGTAAATTATGTCCTGATGGGAGCTATGTCATTAATATCTGTTTAAGTACATGCTACATAGCACCATCTATGTCCAGGTATTTATATTCTAGTGGGAGCTATACTATACTGCCTTGACTATAAACTAACAGAAGCTGCTATATCTGGCTCATGTAGGACCTATATAGCATCACCCTCATTGTCTGTCCACCTGTTTACTGGAATAATCTATTTCTTTAATCATACATGCGCATGTTATTTATGATACTTCTTTCATTTTCTGCAAATTAACAGCTGCAAAATTATATTGAAGCGGTGCAGTTTTTTTATTTTTGGGCGCAGATAGCGCTACCCAGGGCTGTACATGGGTAGTTTATTTAGTTGGGCAGCATTGGCCGATTATAAATTGGCCATGCTTTCAGCAGAGCAGACATTTTCTCTCCTTAAAGCAGATAAAATGATTAATTACTCAGGACATAATTATTTTGGAGAAAGAGGCTGTTATACCAGCTTCTGGCTCCTTTTTTTGGGAAAATATATCCCCAGCAGACACAAGAAGCTGAGATTATTCACACAAACAAGCCTCGCTGTATTTAACTTGTTTACCCAACTGGTAAAATCAGTTTATTTTTCCTTTCTTGAATTTGTCTTAAAATGAGAATGACAGAGATGCTGTTCACACAGTCACTGTTACAGACTGGCTGTGACAAACTGTTTATTTGTGATAAGAGTCACTGTCAGGGGATAATGTCCATTTGAAATGTCAGTTTCTAGCACATGACAATTGAATATTTAGAGAGGAAAGGCTAAGCAGTCGCCTGCAGTAACTGACACAGCTTCCTCCATCATCGCATCTGAGGTAATCAGGAGCTTGCACCTGATTGGTCTGTGTGATTCTGGTCACATGGTTCTGACTGTGCAGCTTTTAATTTTGTCCCCACCTCCCAGGGCTTCCTAAACTTTTATGGGACCACTGTCGAAAATCGTAATTGTTGTTGTTGTTTTTCTTTTTGTGAGTAATGTTTATTTTTTGTTGTGATGTCGTGGTGTCTTCATGTTGGAACAGATCTGTTTAAGATTATATGATAAAAGTCAAAATGTTAAAAACTTAACACTGAAGTGCCTATACTGTAATGTTTGTAATTGTCTATGATCTATGATTGTTAAACACATTTTTAATTTTTCTATTACTTAAATGAAAATAAAATGTAAAAAAAACGAACAAAAACAAGAATGACAGAGATGCTGTTCACGCAGTCACTGTTACAGACTGGCTGTGACAAATTATTTATTTGTGATAATGTCCATTTGAACAGTTTCTAGCACCTGACAATTGAATATTTAGAGAGGAAATCCTAAGCAGTTGCCTGCAGTAACTGACACAGCTTCCTCCATCATCACATCTGAGGTAATCAGGCGCTTGCACGGGATTGGTCTGTGTGATTCTGGTCACATGGTTCAGGCCGTGCAGCTTTTAATTTTGTCCCCACCTCCCAGGGTTTCCTAAACTTTTATGGGCCCACTGTCGAAAATGGTCATTTTTTCAGGACCCACTAGCTTCTAATGCAGATTTTAAAAGGAATGAGATTTAGATGCACACACTTGGCACATCATGGCAAGTAGCTTTAGATACATCTCCTCCCCCCATGTCTGTCTCCTCTCTCTTCACATGTCTGTCTGTCTTATCTGCCTTCACATGTCTGTCTGTCTCATCTCCCCACCCCGCAAGTCTGTTTCTCCCCTCTCCCTAACCAGCAAGGCTGCCTTTCTCCTCTCTTCACCCCAAAACAAGGCTATCTTTCTCCTCTCCCCACCCCAAGGCTGTCTCTCTCCTCTCCCTACCCCCAAGGCTGTCTCTCTCCTCTCCCTACCCCCAAGGCTGTCTCTCTCCTCTCCTCACCCCCAAGACTGTCTCTCTCCTCCCCCCACCTCCCAAGCCTACCCGCCTTCCATTTACAGGTGTTACTTTCTGCTGGGTTTTTGTCTAATTCTTTACCTACATTAGATAAGGTTGCGCTTCCCCAGCAGTGGCTTAGGGGGAGTCGGGGGAGGGATGGACACTAGGGTGCAGCACCGCTTCCTGTGATTAACACTCCTGTTGACCTGATACAGCTCGTGGCTTCCCAAGGAAGTGGCCCCTCATCACTTTTTAAGCCACTGCGGGAGCAGCTTGCAACACTGCAGTGGGTCACAACCCACAGTTTGGAAAATGTTTTGTAGAGAAAGAATTCTTCTATTTATCTGAAGGCTGTGAGCTGTTGTAAAATAACCATCAAAAAAATAATCTTACCCTAAAAGTACCCCCTAACCTCTAACCATAATTCTCAAACTAACCCTAATACTATCCCAGAACCCCGAACCCCAATACTAACTCCAAAACTAACCCCTAAACCTAATACCCTAATACTAACTATAAGACCATAATACTAGCCCTAAAACTAACCTGCATCAACAGAGCGCCTGACAGTGATGAACTGTCATGTGCTCAAACTCCCACGAACAATTGTCCCATTCCGTTTCCAGCCTGCCAGTCACACATGCACGGTGCATACAAACCCTCAACTTTGCATTGAACAGTTCTAATTTTGGGGGGGGGGGGGGGGGGATGCTCTATCCCATCGAGCTCTACCTCTGTCCCGTGCATGCGCAATAGTGTTGACACTTAATCTCCCATCCCCACCCCTGGTGTACAGTTTTGCTGGGGGGAAATGTTGGGAGACACACACAATTTTTTCCCTCTCCTTCGATCATCTATTGGACTATAACAACAATCTTCACACCTCTCACTCAGTCCACGGGAACACAATTTGGACAGCCAGACTGTACATGGCTGGAGGGTTATTCAAATTGCATGCATGCAGGAGTTATTGTTTGGCTCGCGTTGTGTTCTAGGTTAGTTTGGAGCAGAGGCGTCACTAGGTTTTAGTGTCACCCGGTGCGGTAACTCATGGTGTCACCCCCCCTGGATTTCCTACAATACCATGCCAAACAGATTCCTTAGTAATGCCAGTCAGATGGCCCATTAAATATGCCACATACAGGAGCCCCACAAATCATGCCACACACAGGTGCCCATAAACTATACCACACACAGGAGTCCCATAACTATGCCCCACACAGGAGCGCCATAACTATGACACACACAAGAGCCCCATAAATTATGCCTCACCAGAGCCCTATTATTTATGCCTCACCTTGGAGCCCAATTAATTATGCCACACACATAGGCGCCCCTTAATTATGCCACACACAAACGCCCCATAATTATGCCACACAAAAGAGACCTTTAAATGTGCCACACCTGGGGCCCAATAAATATGCCACACATGGGACCGCCATTAATTAAGCGACACACAGGAGCCCCACGAGGTGACAATTGTACAATTCTAAAACAATACATATCTATACACACAGACATCTCTCTATCTCTCTCTCTGTAACTAGTTGCATTTATACTTATTTGATTTTTTTAATATTATATTCAACTATTTTCATATGTAATAAAAATGTTATTGAAAAATTGCATTCCTTGTTTTTATTCCCTTCCTCTGCACCCTCATATTGCACCCTAACGATTTGGCATGCCACAGTGTCTCTTTGCCCCACAGAACTAGCCAGTGTCACTTTCCTCACAGTACATGTTATTTTGCCTCACATACCATGCAACAGCATCACTTTGCCAATTCAAATAAACCAGTCTTACCATTAACATGCCAGTGTTTGCCCATAAATATGGCACAACCAATTTTCCCAATAATATGCCAGTATTATTTTGTCATTCATAAACCACAATTTGCCCAATAACATGCCGGTATTATTTTGCCGTTAATAAGCCAGACAATTTGCCCAATAATATGCCAGTATTATTTTGCCGTTAATAAGCCAGACAATTTGCCTCATAATATGCCAGTATTATTTTGCCATTAAATATGCCCTAGCCCTATTTGCCCAATTATATGCCAGTATTATTTTGTCATTAATAAGCCACAGCCAATTCGCTCAATAATATGCCAGTATCATTTTGCCATTAAAAAGTCACAGCCAATTTCCCCAATAATATGCCAGTAATATTCTGCCATTTAATATATGCCAGTATTTTGCCATTAAATATGCCATCCTTTTGCCATTAAATATGCCAGTATTTTGTCACTCAATATGCCAGTATTATTTTTCCATTCAAAATGCCAGTATTTAACCCCTCAATATGCCAGTATTTAACCCCTCAATATGCCAGAATTTAACCCCTCAATATGCCAGAATTTTGCGATTCAATATTCCAGCATTTAACCCCTCAATATGCCAATATTTTGTCACTCAATATGCCAGGGTTTAACCACTCAATATGCCAGGATTTGTCACTTAGTATTCCAGGATTTAACCCAATTTACCAGGATTTTGCCATTCAATATGCCAGTATTTTGTCACTCAATATGTCAGTATTTTGCTATTAAATATGCCATCCTTTTTTCATTAAATATGCCAGTAATTTGTCACTCATTATGCCAGTATTATTTTTCCATTCAATATGCCAGTATTTAAACCCTCAATATGCCAGAATTTAACCCCTCAATATGCCAGAATTTTGCTATTCAATATTCCAGCATTTAACCCCTCAATATGCCAATATTTTGTCACTCAATATGCCAGGGTTTAACCCCTCAATATGCCAGGATTTGTCACTCAGTATTCCAGGATTTAACCCAATTTACCAGGATTTTGCCATTCAATATGCCAGTATTTTGTCACTCAATATGTCAGTATTTTGCTATTAAATATGCCATCCTTTTTTCATTAAATATGCCAGTAATTTGTCACTCAATATGCCAGTATTATTTTTCCATTCAATATGCCAGTATTTAAACCCTCAATATGCCAGAATTTAACCCCTCAATATGCCAGAATTTTGCAATTCAAAATGCAAGCATTTAACCCCCTCAAAATGCCAGATTTTTGCCATTCAATATGCAAGCATTTAACCCATCAATATGCCAATATTTTGTCACTCAATATGCCAGGGTTTAACCCCTCAATATGCCAGGATTTGTCACTCAATATGCCAGGATTTAACCACATTTGCCAGGATTTAACCCAATATGCCAGGATTTTGTCACTCAATATGCCAGGATTGAACCCCTCAATCTGCCAGCATTTAACCACTCAATATCCCCCCCTTCCCCAGTACTTACCTTATTTGCTGCCTCTCCGGTCTCTGCTCCGTGTCCCCGGCCGTCTCCTCCATGCAGTCTTCCCTCCTGCACGGAGGAGGGAAACACAGCCACCGGATGGGACGTAACATCATATCCGGTCGCATTTTTTTATTTTTACACTGGCAGCGCATCCAGCGAATGTGGCTGCCAGAAAGAAAAAAAAAAAGTTCAGCGGTGCGATGCTGGGGGTGTCACCCGGTGCAGTCCGCACCGCCTTGGGACGCCACTGGTTTGGAGTAAAATGTGAAAAGGGAATTCAGCAGCACTTGGGCTGATTGGCTGATGAAGAGGCTGATGACTGGCCAGCTCCCAGCAACGCACAGCCTGAGGAGGACAAGGCTGTCAGGGTGGAAGGGTCTGAGGAGAAGCAGCAGGTTGAAAGGGCCTGAGCGACAGCATGCAGCAGTAGAGGAAGATATGTCTGTAGACCTAGTCTTCTCACCTATGCCCACCAGGGGGAGCAAGAAGAAGAAAGAAGTTGGGAGATCCAAGAAACAATCCTGTCTGCTTACTGAGCCTGGGAAAGCACCTTCTGCAGGAAACGGTGAACAAGCAGATACCTCTTAAATTTTACCTGAAGGCAGAGAAGACGGCGCGACAGGGGAGTGCTTCCCTGGGGTTACTGATCAGGATAAGGTTTTGGGAGCCCTATTGCAAGTCATACAGGGTATGGCTAGTAGTCCAGCTCAGGTTTGGGTACAGGACCGGGATGCTCACATTCAGAGGCTTACCGGGCCCTGGTGCAAAAATTGCCCTGGGGCCCCCCGAACTCACCATGCAACTCCTATACTATATAAATGGATGGTTTATAAATATAGCTGGTTAATATAATATTTATATGGCTGGTTTATATAACACATATTATATAAAATCAGATATAGATATATATAAATAATATACATATTATATAAACTAGCCATATGTATATATATAACATATGGCTCAGGTTTATATATAAAGCTGGTTTTATAGAATATTTGTTATATAAATATTATAAAACCAGCCGTATATATTATATAAATATTACATAAACCTGAGCCATATGTTTTATATATATATATTTATAGCTGGTTTTATATCATATTTGTTATTATATTACAGTTATTAACATACATAGTAATATGTATGTAACTAAGTAGACTTAGTTACATGCATACATACAGTCAGACTTACATTCACATATACATACACAGTCAGTCATACCCACAGATTTGTTTTGTTGATGCAGCCTCAGTTTTCGTCTGAGCGCCAGAATGTCAAGGCCATCTGGCGCTCCAGGAGACCATTGGAGGTGCGGCTACCGGGCTGCATCTCTCTCTCTCCGGAGGACCTGAGGACCTGTATTATGCGATCAGTTCAGATCGCATAGGAAAGGTTTTAATACATCGGCTGCGACCCCTGCGATAATGATAGTTCCGTCCCCAAAAAGTGCAACAAATTAAATTGGCATTGTACATTGGTTAATTATACTGGCTTAAAGGAAGCCATGGCTTTCAAAACTTCGCTGCTTGGATTTCATTTAATCAATTATTTTAAATAAAAAGTATGAAATGACAAATTTGTGGATATTCTCTCTCTTTTGCCAACATCAAAGGAGTTTTTCTTGAAGCAAGTAAAAGATAATGACAGCCTGGAAGCTCTTAGTTCAGTGGTTTATTTTGCTGTTGTGCTGCCTGTGGTCTTACTATACTCGTGCACCCCCAATGAACTTTTTAACATTATATTCTTTTTACATATATAACACACCTTTTTACACATATAATAAAAATGTTATTGAATTTTTTTGTTAATTTTTATTTATTTTTTTCTGCACCCAGGACTTACCTAACACCTAGATTGCAGTCAGAATTCATCCCCTGCTCCAAGATTGCGCTCACTGGACTTTTCCCAGCACCAAAATTTCACTCACATGACTAACCACAGCACCCAGATTGGGTTCACAGGACTTGCCGCAGCACCCAGATTTTCACTCAGGACATGCCACACCATCCATTTTTTACACTCAGGACTTGCTCCAGCACCCACTTTGCACTCAGGACATAACTCAGCACCCAAATTTGCACTCAGGACTTATCCCTCACCCTGGTGCTGCTGCTCATTCTTACTAAGTGCTGGGATGTCATGTGACACCCAGTGCTCAGATTATTCAGTAGTGCATGAGGGGGTGGAACAAGCAGTCTGTGTAAACGCCGCTGGCACAGACTGCACAGACTGCATCCCATCATGCTGCTCTCACAGACAGGAAGGGCGGAATGTAGTGCCAGACTGGGAACAAATACCAGCCCTGGAAAAAAATGTTGTAGCCCCAAAGTATAATGTCATTATACCAGCCCCGTAGCAAAACATTTTTTTTGTTCATAAAAAGGAAAACCATGCATTTTAAAAGCACATCTGAATAGCGTATTATTGATAGATAAGACTGATATATACAATATACAGGGCAATATATAGCCCCGGTATGTACACAAGGTTATATCTAACACAATGCCCTAATATATAACCCATACACAGAGCAGTACATAGACCAGAGTATGTACACAAACTTATATTGTGCAGAGTTAAATATCAGGGTAGTGTGTGAGACATATCCTTGTGTACATATTGAGGGCATATATATTGCAGGGATGGATATATATCAGGGCAGTGGTGTCTCTCTCTCCCCCCTGTAATGTCTCTCTCCCCCTGTAATGTCCCTCTCTCTCTCACCCACTGGTATGTCTCTCTCTCTTTCCCCCTGTGGAGTGTGTCTCTCACTCCCCCTGTGGTGTCTCCCTCCCCCCTGTAATATATCTCTCACTCTCCTGTAATGTCTCTATCTCTCCCCCTGTAATGTCCCCCCTCTCTCTCTCCCCTGTGGTATCTCTCTCTCCCCTGTAATATATGTCCTCCCCCCCGCAAACATCCAGCTGTGGCGACCAAATTTCTTAAAGCAGTGGACCCTGAATTTCTTAAAGTGGTGGCAGCCGCCGAATTCCTTAAAGTGGTGGCAGCCGTGGAATTTCTTAAAGTGGCGACAGTCACCGAATTTTCTGAAAATGGCGGCTGCCAAATGTCTGATCCACCCGGGTTGTGCCAGCTCTGGCATTCAAGGGGTCACTTTAGGACTTAGATGCATCAATCCAGACACATGTATTCAATCATATTTAGTAAAAATGTTATGCACTAAAAATGCATTTCTTCTTGGTGTTTTCCCCTTTTTAAAACGTCCCTAATTTAATATTTCTGTAATTTTACACAGCGCCATGTATATACCCCACCTTTAATATCCACATTGCCATACACTACTCATATCATTTGCCACACTGCCAGGAATACTCCATTTAATTACTTTCTACCAAACCATAGTACCCCACATTTATTGTCCCTCATGTCATTTTCCCCATCACCATATTGCCCCACACATTAAGCTCCATGTTTCATCATCACCTTGCACTGGAAGGAGGCTCCCTCATTGTACAGTGGTGGCAACAAGTTGTTTGTGTGCTCCCCAGGTTCAAAAACATACTCCCTCTCTGCCTTGCTCCCATGTGTGTATGCAGAAGTGAGAGAGCCAGGTTATCACATGGAAAAATGTCTGTGTGTACAGCAGATGCACAGAAATCCTACTGCCCGCATAACCCACTATGCCACCAAAGCTTCAACTGGGCAGAACCACTGTGTTGTCACCAGAATACCAGTGTCAGCCTTCATAGCAAAGTATGGTGTAAACTCCCGGGTACACATCAGCCAATAATACAAATCCAAATGAGTACACGCACTCACAGGGCTTAAGAATCTGGTTCAAATCAATATTTTAGTTGATGTACAAAATCATTGATGAACATAAGTTCATTGGTGTAAATCAACTATGTGGAAGTAAAAATAAAGCAAAATATGAATGTTAGTTTATCCCTTTATGTGCTACTGAGTTTCAGGTGTAAATCATGTAGCACTCCCTCAATAGGCGTGATCTCAAATTGTCACCACTCCTAAACAAAGGAGATAAATGATCTATCACTATGAAGTTGGAAGAAAATATCTAGCCACTGGTGTGCCAGCATGTTTTACTTGTCATTTGTATAGAGGACTTGTGACCATGAATCCATTCACGGAGTGTTAAATCGGTCTTCTCTCAGCTATATTATTGTTCTTGGTGCCTTGTCAAGTGCCACTTGTATTACTGTCTCTTATATATTCCCTTGTCCAAACCATAGAGCCATCTCCTTTAGCACAAATTGACGCATCAGAAATGTTCCTAATAACTTGAAGAAATTAAGACGATAGTAATCATTGCTTAATGGCAGGTGGGTGAACATGCTGTGTGCAATCTCATTTTCCAATCGGTCAGTTTCCAATATAAGCAGATATCCAAAGTGTCCCCAGAGGGAAACAATTCGACATTGAGGAACTGAATGCGACCAGGATGGCATAACAAGCTAAAGTATACTGAAGATGAAGTAGAATTCAAAGTAGTGACTATTTTAAGTGCATCTCTGCCAGCTGTCCACAGTAGAAAAACAACAAAGTGACAAAATATCAGGATATGTTGGCCATATTGAAGAGTGCTAAGACTCATGTGTGTACATATTGGTATCGTTGCCCGCTTGTTGTATACAATAGCTTGTCTTGAATTTAAAAACTTTTGCCTGCAGATGAAATTCAATTGGTGGTCGTATATTATGTGGTGATTCCCTGTATGTGCTGAATAATAGTATAAAACATCCATCATCACCAGTAAGATATCATCTGTCGGAGATTTAACAGTGCAAATCATCTGTAGAAAATATGAGTTATCTTTACGACAAAAGATCTATAGTAGGCTCTTTGAGGTGAAAAACGAGCCACTTGCTTTGGGTTTAAGTAGAGTACCTTGAGCGGAACCAATGGGGCATCCTGGGTAATGCGCACATTCTTACGCACCTTTGGAAGTGTATGCACTTGTTTTTTATGTTCGAATACGTATTCAGAAGCACGGCTGTCAATTATGGATCAGCGGATTTGGCCGTTTCCAATAGAGATTCTAGCTTTTTAGATATTTGAAAAGCTGGGTCAGAAGAAACTCTCATGTATGTATTTTGTTTGGCCTATTGATTTCAAATTTTGGTTCGATATGCCTGATAGTCCTGTATCCCCACACCTTCCCACTTGTTAGCATGGAGTATGATGAGGGTAGGATCAGTGGCTGACAGATCCAGGGCATCTACTTCTTTGTTTGATAAGTTGACATTTCCAGGGGTCTGTACTGTAGAAGTCTTAGGAAATTCAGCTTGTATGACTTGCAAGAAAGCTGTAAAGCCACGTTGTGGGTATAGGATCAAAACAGCTTTGTAGCTTAAATGGTGTAATAACCTCTTGGGTTTAATCTGCAAATAATTATTTTAATCTCATGGATCTGTTAAATCTATATAATTCCACCTGTTGTTCAAAGTCATTGAGGAGACTGGTTGAAGCCCAAGACATTCCACTGGACAAAAGACTCACTTCTGAGTCAGACAAAAAGATATATTTTGCTGCCAAAACAGCCCTGACCTGACAAGGCATGGACTCCACTAGACCTGTGAAGTTGTTCTGTTGTATCTGGCACTAAGATATTAGCAGCAGATCTTTTAAGTTCTGTAAGTTGCAAGGTGGGGCCTCCATGAATCTGACTTGTTTGTCCAGCACATCCCACAAATGCTCGATTGGATTGAGACCTGGGGAATTTGAAGGCAAAGTCAACACCTTGAACTAGTTTTTGTGATCCACAAACCACTCCTGAACCATTTTTGGTTTGTGGCAGGGCGCATGATCCTGCTTATAGAGGCCAATGCTTAGGTAGGTGGTACATGTCAAAGTAACATCCAAATGAAGGGATGAAAGGTTTCCCAGCAGAACATTGCCCAAAACATCACATTGCCTCTGCTGGCTTTCCACCAGTCAGTGGTCGTCATGTTATGGCTGATTTGTGTATTTATCTTTGTTTTAGTTTTTCATCTGATAATGAGGAACCTTTAGTAAATGTGGAGCCTCTTCTACCCATTGCCTACTGATTTTGTAAGTTAATAGAATTAAAACTATCTTTTAATTGTGGATCAGATGTGTGATCACTACTGTTGTTAAATGTTAAAAAGTATACAATGCATAAAAAGTAACAATGCCAGTTTTTCATAATTCTAGAAATGATACAAAGTTAATTGTCCTACATATTATGACCACTAGGTGGTAATCTAGCATAAGATACAAAATAAAGGTTACAGCTGCACAGAGTAGTCCGTTTTCGGATGACTTGCTACTCAAGTTAATCGGATAGCAAAGTGTTGAAAAAGAAAAGGAAGTTAACGCTCCTAAACGTTCATCCAAAAACAAATAGGTACTACCCACCTTGCTAAAATATAACATTTATTATAAACACAATTAAAATGACTTCAAACACAAACTGTGAGAGCCTCTAATCTAAATCAAAGTCTGTGTACACAGCTTCCACCTAATTATTTACTGTTCACACTATTCATTTTCTGTATGTATCAAATTCCACTCCACACTCTTTAGGACAGCTGGGTGTTATTTCTTAATTATTTTTCAATACACAAGGAATAAAACATAATTACAGTTATTAAGTCACATGCAAAGTTGATTTAAGTAGAAGCCCAAGGCATAAATTTCCATAATTTCTGATACAGTAACCCTACAGTCAGGTGAGGGCTGGCAAGGAGAGCAATTGCCTTCACAGACTAGTCTCTAAACCCTCTCAATGGGCTGGGGCTGCACTTTTTTTTTTTTTAGTTTTTTTTTTACATTTTCAATCTTTCTATCTATTTGTGTTCTTTGCCTATCAATATCTGTACCTTATTTGTAATATATCTGTCTAGCATGTCTTTGTGTATTTACTAGTGATGAGATCAGGTGGGCTAATGAAGTGGCCCCAAGGGCAACTAAAGTGTTTTTGCTCCCCGGGACAACAGTTGCCAGCCCTCCCGTGACTACAGTTGTATTGCCCACTTCACCTTTTACAGCTTTGAGAGGTGTGGCTTCATAAGGGACAAGTCATGAACAGTTACTAAGATAATAGGCTAAAATAGCACTTTGTGTCCACTATAAAATGAAAATATTAACTATAACCACCTGTCCACTGACAGACGGTATATTATTTACTTTACACATGTTTACACATTTCTTTTTTTCACAGGTAACAAGTTAATTTATCTTGTTCATGTTTCAGTATTTCTCCCTGACAAGCTATTTACGTGTTTATTTTGTCAATGAAAGTAGGCATACTGTGATTGATTGCAAGAACACCAAGGAGAAATGCTATGTGTGACCTAATTTTTTTCTGATGTTATGATAAAAATAGAAAGGCCTAAATCATTTTTTTCCCCTTAAACGAATCACTGGTTAAATTCCCATTAACATCATCCACATCGTTTGCCATTTATTTTTCTGATTTACTTGAGACACTGGGATTGATTGTGAAGATTGATACACAGCGGGGTGTTCCTTGATGGCAGCCCTTTGTAAAATCCTAATGAGTTCTTCTTGCATAGCCAGGATTTTCACATACCTGCCACAAGGTTGAAGCAAGGGCTTCCAGTATACTTTGCGTGTACTGCCCTTATTTTTGGCATCAGTTCACAGATGGTGGTTACAGCATTACAGGTTGCTTATACTTTACCCAAAATGTTTAGGACCAGAACATTTTTGGATAACAGATAATTTTGTATAACACATCATTTTCACCAATAAGATATATTAAAGCACTCATGAAATACAGAAGTATCAATGCAAATACTGTATAGAGCAAATAAATCACTTTTACTGTGATGTAACTGTGATAGCGACATCAGGTCTGCATACGTACCTTTGTATTACCCTTTGTGGTCAGGTGGGGGATTCAGAGCATGCATGGGAAGGCTATATCGCAGGTTAAGGGGGCTGGACACTGAATAAACTGTTGTGCACTTGCATTCTGACCGTTGTGTGTGGAATTTGCATTTTGGGGCAAGATCGTAATCTTGCTTGGCTAACGGATCATTTTGGATGACATATTATGGTAAGGGATACTCAACATGTATGTAAAGCTTTGTTCTTAAGTTTCTACACATATGGGGTCTACTAACTAAAGAGTGAACTGTGGTGAATTGACAACAGGGTTGTGAAAGTCAGACCAAGATAGCTGACCTAGAAAAACATGAATTGCAGAATGTTTCCATACATAAATACAGGAGCCCGACAAAATATGCCACATACAGGAGCCCCACAAATTATGCCCCACACAGGAGCCCATTAACTATGCCACACACAGGAGCTCCATAACTATGCCACACACAAGAGCCCCATAAATTATGCCACACCAGAGCCCCATAAATTATGCTTCACCTCCGAGCCCAATTAATTATGCCACACACACAGGAGCCCCTTAATTATGCCACACACACACAGGAGCCCCTTACTTATGCCACACATGAGCGCCTCATAGTTATGCCACACACAAGCACCCCATAGTTATACCCCACACAAGCACCCCATAGTTATGTCACACACAAGTGCCCCATAGTTATGCCACACACAAGCACCCCATAATTATGTCATACAAAAGAGCACCTCAATTATGACACACATGTGGGCCCAATAAATATGCCACACATGGGACCGCCATTAATTATGCAACACATGAGAGCTCCGTGAAGTGACAATTGTACAATTCTAAAACAATAAATATCTATACAAACACAGACATTTCTCTCTCTCTCTCTCTCTCTCTCTCTCTCTCTCTCTCTCTCTCTCTCTCTCTATAACTAGTTGCATTTATACTTTTTAATATCATATTTAACTATTTTCATCTGTAGTAAAATTGTTATTGAAAAATGTAATTCCTTGTTTTTATTCCCTTCCTCTGCACCCACATTGCACATAAAGCACTTAACACAGCACCATACAGTAGCAACAGCCATTACCATGCACCCATATTGCACCCACAGCACTTGGCTTGCACTCATATTGCATCTACACAATTCAGTGTCCCACAGAACGTACCACAGTGTCACTTTGCCCCACAGAACTGCCCCTACAGAACAAGCCAGTGTCACTCTCCCCATAGTACATATTATTTTGCTCCACGTATCATGCCACACCATCACTTTGCCAATTAGTTTTCCCAGTGTTAGCTGGCCCATAAATATGCCACAGCCAATTTGCCCAATAATATGCCAGAATTATTTTTCCATTAATATGCCACAGACAATTTGGCCAAAAATATGCCAGTATTATTTTGCCATTAATAAGCCACAGACAATTTGCCCAATAATATACCGGTATTATTTTGCCATAAATAAGCCACAGCCAATTTGCCCAATAATATGCTAGTACCGTATTTGCTCGAATATACAAATGCTCTGAAAAATCCTCCTCGTCTTACATTCGAGGTCTTCTTATAATCTGACCTCAAATTGAGGTCAGATTATAAGACATGGATCCAGGTCCCCAGCAGAGCTGCAGGGGACCTGGATCCCCCTCTCTAGCAGCAGGGGATGTCTGCGCGATGAGCGCAGACTCCCCTGCTTCCGCCCGGCACGACCGCCGGGGCTTCTGTGAAGAAGCTGGGAACTTCCGCTTTCGTCACAGAAGTCCCGGCGAGCGTGCCGGGCGGCAGCAGGGGAGGTCTGCGCTCATCGCGCAGATATCCCCTGCTGCCCCACTAGCCACCAGGGAGAATCGGGCATCTGGGGGATGTCTGCACGATACGTGCAGATATCCTCCATGCTGCCCAACACGGCAGTCTTTTATGACGGACCAGCTGTCCGTCATAATAGACTGCTGTGTCGGGCAGCATGGAGGATGTCTGCAAGTATCGTGCAGACATCCCCCGGCTGCCCCCACTAGCCACCAGGGATCGAGGTAAGGGGGAGGGGGAGGGGGGGACAGACGGAGGACAGACAGACAAGGGGAGGGGGGGATAGAGAGAGACAAAGGGAGAGGGATGGGGGGAGGACACAGACAGACAAGGGGGGGGAGACACAGACAAGGGGAGGGAGGGGGCCAGAGAGAGACAAAGGGAGGGGGAGGGGGAGGACACAGACAGACAAGGGGGGGAGGGGGAGACACAGACAAGGGGAGGGAGGGGGACAGAGAGAAAAGGGGAGGGGGGATAGATAGAGACGAGAGAAGTTTTGGGGGGAGAGAGAGACAACGCTGGGGGGGAAAGAGACAGCTGGGGGAGCGGGAGAGAGGCCGCATTGGCACATTAAAGCAAATAAAAACAAGAAATGCATTTGTATAATATAAACTTTTTATTAAATATTAAAAAGCAATTTACATATATACAAGTTAAACTTTTTTCCTATAGGGTAGTCTTATAATCAGGCTTTTAGTTTTTTTCCTAAAGGAATGTACAAATTTGGGGGGGTCGTCTTATAATCAGGGTCGTCTTATAATCTAGCAAATACGGTATTTTGCCATTTAATATTCCAGTATTATTCCATTTAATATGCAAGTATTTTGTCATTAAATATATGTCAGTATTTTGCCATTTAATATATACCAGTATTTTGTCATTTAATAGGCCAATATTTTGCTATTTAATGTATACCAGTGCTTTGCCATTTAATATGCCAGTATTTTGCCATTTAATATGCCAGTATTTTGCCATTTAATATGCCAGTATTTTGCCTTTTAATATATGCCAGTATTTTGACATTTAATGTATGCCAGTATTTTGTCATTTAATATGCAAGTATTTTGCCATTCAATATGCCAGTATTTTGACATTTAATGTATGCCAGCGTTATGCTCGAATGGGGACCCCATTCATAAGAATTTCTTATGAATGAGGACTCTAGTTCGGTTTATAGAAAGCCAATAGTATTACACGTATTCTATAAGCTTAAGACTTTCGGTTTATAGAATACATGTAATTCTATGCTATTCTATAAACTGAAAGTCTATAAACCGAAAGACATTCTGTTTATAGCCTTTCTTTTTATAGAATAGCAATAGCATTAAATGTATTCTATAAAACGAAAGTCTATAAACCGAATGTCTTTCGGTTTATAGACTTTCGGTTTATGGAATACATGTAATTCAATTGTTATTCTATAAACCGAAATAGAGTCCCCATTTATAAGAATAGGTCAAGTTGACCTATTCTTATGAATGGGGACTCTATTTCGGTTTATAGAATAGCAATAGCATTACATGTATTACATCTGAGAGTCAAATAGAACCTAATTCTAATTGTTTTGGGTGCTAAATAGTACAGTATTTTTAATTTGTATGTATTTTATTTTTTTGAAGTTATTTCCCTATCCATATTTGTTTGCAGGGCAGTTGTCCTACTCTTACCCACATTTTAATTCCTTTTGCAGCCCTCTAGCCCTTTCCATGACTATTTTAGAGGCATTTTAGTGGCCAAAAGTCCGTGTCCCCATTGACTTCAATGGGGTTCCGGGTCAAGTCCGGGGTCAGGTTCGAGCACGGACCCGGACTTTTTCAAAAGTTCGCCTGAACTTCTCGAACCCGAACATCCAGGTGTCCGCTCAACTCTAGTCTTATTCCCTCCATACAGGCACCGGATACACTCAGGACACCACTGGTCAGGTTGAAGTGAATAGTCTTGAATGTGAAATGAATGACATGTTACTCCATGCTCCTGAATAAAGCCAAATACACAATGTGAGGTTGTTGAAAGGGAATTGGTATGTTGAGATATTGAACAGTAATGTACATTAATACTATACTATTATAGAATGTGAAGATATAGTTGCACTGGAGATGCAGTAGTGGCTGCCACATTTCAAAAAGGATATGGTTACTTTATAGAAAATCCACAGACGGGCTAATAAAATGGTTCACGGTTTACAAGATATAAATGATCAGGAAAGGGTACAGTATCTGTAGCTTGGAGGAAAGACAAGAGAGAAGGGATATCACATAAACATTTAACTACATTAAGGGAAAGCAACTGGTTAAGGGAGGAAGCAAGAAAACTATCAGGGCAAAAGAACATTGAAGTAGAAGGTGAGGGCTTTATGAGTAACATTCAAAAGTTTTACTTTACTGAGAGGATGGTGGATGCGTGTAATAGTCTTCCAGTAAATGTGGCAGGTTAATACAGTAAAGGAGTTGAAGCATGCATGGGATTGCAGATCTTCCATTAGAAGTAGCGGAGAAAAATACGAGATAGGTGGTGCATCTTAAAATGATGGATCCCAGTATCGACATTCAGCAATCATCCTCATCTTCCTGCCCAGCAGAAAGGTCCATGATCAGTCTTCATACCTTGATGATGTTGGAAATGCTTCTGTGATCCAGAAGATTTTCTGAAGGACTTTGATGAGCATGTGACAGCCAGAGGTGATCATATAAATCAAGTATTTGACAGAATTATCATACTACAACAAGAAACCAACAGACTTCTATAGAAAACCAACAACAGTCTTTTGTGACATCTCCTCAATTACTCTGAAAGAAATAATGTCAGATTTGACTGTGGCATCCTAGAACATCATTCAGTTCTTGGCCAGATGGAGATTTTCTATGGAAGTGAATTTGTTTATGCCTCAGTTATCTCCTCAGATGATAGTGGTGATGATTAAGCACTTCCATCCAAAAAGCAGCAGAGTGCTGATTGATGACTGTCATCATTTGATGAGTGCATACTGGAGCATTAGTTTTCCATCAATCCTGCTGATCCATAATCTCAACTTCCCTATTATGTAATTGTATTTTTTTTGCTCATAAGTAAATTCTGGTGTCACTGAGTGTGTGTATCCATTCTCCATGCTAGTACTGTTAAGTCTCTCATTGAACACATCATATAGAGCAGATGGCACCATACCATTATTTGCTACACCCAGTTGATTGTAAGAAATGTTAGTTACCAATGACAACAATCTTTGTGTAGTTATATTGTATAATCCTTTATTGCGTAAATGGTACTAAAGTAATTATCGTGTTATAGTGCTAAGTAAATTGTTGGTGCTATATAAATAAATGTTAATGTAAAAAATGTAATTCTCAGTTTGAATGTTAAAGGAAGTCAATACACTATACCGGAATTTAGTTCTCAAAGATTTAATTGTGTTCATTCACAATTTCAGATAGAGGGAATGTTAATGCTAAAGACCAAGGTCACTTGACAAACTCTATGCTTTTATTTTCTTTGTTAATCCCAAATTTGTGTGGGTAAGACGCAGTGGAATTACTCAAGCGTCAAATGTGATAATAAACAAAACTATGCATTACCTATCCCTCATCTCCACTTTTATCCACAAGCCTGCCTTATCCTCAATCAAATCTACTATAAACCTTCCATGTAATTCACCTATGCCTGCTATAACTATTGACACTCCAAATGTTGTGGACTACATTTCAATGATTCTCATCTAGCCATAAATTATGTACACATGCAGAAACACAAATCTAGAAGGAAGTACTTTAAAATGCATATTTTACATTTCGCATTGCTTACAATTTAAAATACTTACAGCTAGATCAAATTGTGAAATTACAGTAGTTTGCAAGAAACCAGGACTGCCCACACTAGCTGAGTAAAAGTCACACTGGAAAAAGCTTGTGCACTATACGAGCAGTAGTCTTCAACTTGCACCAAAGTGAGTCTGGGGACTAAATTGTCCCTTTAAGTTTGAAATTCCCTTGTCAATTCCCTGCGATTCCCTCTTTCATGAATAAAGCCATCAGTGGTACTGCAGGATATATATATATATATATATATATATATATATATATATATATATATATAATTTTATATACAGAGATACACACAAACACACACTGGTGTTTATTGAAAGAAATCCAAGCATTGGTTTTACATAGTTGCCAACATCGGCCATGATTCCAGGGACAAATATTTGTTCCACATGCTGCAAAAAGAGAATGCAAAATGCAGCCCAGCAGTAAGTACGATGGATATATGCACAGACAGAATCCAATTAATTAATCAGGGTGGAGATCTCATAGAACCTACCATGATTAATTCATTGGATTGTGTTTGTGCGTATATCCATCCTACATACTGCCGGGCTGCACTTTGCATAGTCTTTCTGCAGCATGTGGAACAAATATGTGTCTCTGGAAACATGGCCTATGTTGGAAACTATGGTTTTACATGCCTCCCTATTCCTTGAATAAATCTCACTGTATTTGCTGTGAATCCACATTAGATGATGATAACGTGAATATACCATGTACTCATGCTATATTACCATATGTATCATGATAAATTAAACCCATTTTTTTCTTCTTATCAAGCCTATTTGTATCACAGATAGAGGTCAGTGGCAGAAGAAATTTACATCATTTTCTTGACACTGACAAAAATTCCATTTGCAGGTACTATTGGTGCTTTAAAGGTGCAATGTATCATACAAATAATTTCTTTATGATTTGACGTGTACAGTCTAGTTTGATTTATTTTTATGTCAAATATGAAATGAAAAGTGAGAAACTTGAAAATGAGAATCTCTCTAGAGAAGAAAAAAAATGGAAGAAATCAAACAAATAAATAAAAAATGCACACATACAAAGCAAATCCCTTGTATTTTTTTCCCATAAGAACATTTTAATTGAGTTTTATGGCACTAATTTGTCTCTCGGAACATCTAGCAAAGTAAAATACAGATGACCACATGACACGGAATTTGCCCTTGAAGGGAGTACATATCATTGAAAAGTAGTATAGGATAAAGAGAGGCTGTCATATTGGACTATTAAGCTACATGGAGGAGGAGCTGTTGTTTCTGAAGACTATTTAGATTTTCCCTACAAATGAATACACCCTCATGTAATGTGTAGTGTATGGTTTACAAATGCACTAATAAACCCCTAATTTAAGAAACCCCCCCACACAATTGGTCGAATATGATACCCATTGCAGTAGCCAGGGATGATTTTTTTTTTTATTTCTTCAAAAAATCAAAGGCAGATACATATTTTGCTACCATCTTCCATATACTTTCTATGGTTTCCTATAATTTATTATATCTTCAATCTTTTTTTTTTCCTTTCAACTGTTTTCTAAATTCTACTGCTTTTCCCAACCATCTATCACTCACTTCCCATTGCCTTGCTCCATCCACTTTTCCCTAATAAACATGCACAGCAGTAACTGATGACTATCTGCTGTGGACTACACAAACTACAGATCCTGTGATTCTCAGTAAGCAAAGAGGCTGCTGGGAATTGCATTATGGGAAATAAGCTCCATAGCTGTTGAAGTGACAAAATTTAGCTGTGGACTATATTTTTGATGATCTAGGCAGAGCACAATGTAGTGTCAATAGACATCTCTCCCCCCCCCCCCCCCCCCCACATTTAAACACAATTCAAATGCACTTTGATTTGTGTTTTTTGTTTTTTACACATTCTTTTGTATAAACAGTACCAACTCGGATATTGCAGTTTGCATATGATCGATTGGTAATCTTTTTTCTACATCTGTTACTACTATGTTGTTATGTAAACAGGCCACTGATAGGTCCTGATGCCCCTGTGTGGCCATAAGTGGAATTGAATGAATGTAAAAAAACAAGGATAATTAATCCAATTCTCCTGTGTCTGACCTGGCTCAACTAGTAATCAAGAGCTACAGCTTCTCCTTGGAAAACAAACGTATTTGCCTATTTTATTGAATAAAACATTATACAGCAACTACCACACCTGGAAGGGCCATCAATAGAGCAACTTCAGGGATTGCAACTAATCTGTATATCCCTGGGTGAACGTATATCAAGAGGAAATGGGGGGAGGCAGAGGAGTAATCTAATACTGTGTAATATGGTGTAATGGTTGCAATATGGTGCATTGGGTAGTGTCATGGGTGCTATCTGGTGTAGTAAGTGCAACACTGTGCTATGGGAAGTGCTGTGGGTGCATTCCATGCAGCAAGTGCAATCTGGTGTTACAGGAAGTGCAGGGGCTACAATCTGGCGAAGAAGGTGCAATATGATGCTGTGGGTGCAATCTGGTGTTGTACAAAGTGCCGTGTTTGCAATCAGGTACTGTACAAGGTGCTGTGAGAAGTGGTTGCGGGAAAATCTAATACTGTGCAATCTGTTGCACAATGGTGCATTGGGTGCAATCTGCTGCTGTTGATAGTGATATGGGTGCTATCTGATGTAGTAAATGCAATACAGTGCTGTGGAAAGGGCTGTGGGCGCAATATAGTACTGTGGATAATTCTGTGGATGTAATTCAGTGCAGCAAGTGCAATCTGTTGCTTTGGGTGCCATTTGGTGCAGCTGGTGCAATAATTTGCTGTGTTTGTAATCTGGTGCACTGCACACGTGGTAGATGCCCATTTGTTTCTGTATCAAATGATGGAATTAAGAGGACCTAGGGGGCTATTTACTAAATGGTGAATTGAGATGAGATGAACATTTAATCTTTGCAATTTAGCTATACATTGTGCAGAACAATATTGGTGAGTTGGCTTAGTGGTAGAAACTCACAATGTTTGTCCTGCACAATGTATAGTTAAATTGGTGAGATTAAATTTTCATCTCACTTCAGCTCACCTTCAACTCACATTTTAATGAATAGCCCCAATAGTCTTAAATTAGAGTGGTAAAGGTTTATAAGTAATATCAAGAAGTACCGGTATTACTTTATGGAGAGGGTAGTGGATGCATTTAACATGAGTTGGATAGGCATAAGGCTATCCTATATATAAAACCAGGATCTAATGAAAGTATTCAGAAAATTGGGCAAACAAGATGGGCTGAATGGTTCTTATCTGCCGACACATCCTAAGTTTCAAATCTCAGAATGTCTAACATGGGCTTGCTATGTATTGTGGGATCATAATTTCACAATATGGGAGTGGTGGATTCCCATTTCAGTGGCCATCTTCATAGTTTTTAATTGCCTTTGGCCGCACCTAAAAGTATGTACAGTAACGCAGATCAAAAGGTGAAAATAAAGGTTTATGACACAATTCACTACTTATGTACAGCATAACATCCACTGACCACTCCAATTGTTCAAGTATTTAACCAATTATCATGCAGGCAGAGGTGGATCGCCTGTTTGAGGGATTGGACGCTCCCCAGTGATATATCCGCACCTGACGTCACTTCACATGGGCATCTGTGCACAAGAGGTGGTATTTCCCTTTACCCTCCACACTCTGGTATTCCACTGACAGTGTGATTTCACATAGGCAGCCCTTGATTTAGGAGCATCTTGCAGGCTTCATGGGGTCTGTGCGTTGTCCAAGAAGCACAGAATCATCATCCTGTCCTGCACACTGCATTTATCTGAATGAGTCACATGACATCTTGATGCTCTGGTTAATTCAAGGATCTATTTAGGTGCACAGAGATGCAAGAGAATAGGAGGAAGTAAGTATTAATAATACTACAACATGTTAACGCCCTTTAACTTTCTAGGAAAGATATAAGATTTTTATGCAAGGTTATTAAAAAATGGTTATTTTGTCTTTAGATTATTTTCTAAAAATGAAGCAACAACAAGGTACTTATCGACGGTGTATGCTGTTATCATTTGAAACTCTTTAAAAGTGTTGTAAGAATGTGAAGAAGGTTGCTGTTCACCCAGCGCATTTGTCCATCCATCAGTGCTCGGTATGATATACTGTGCTGGGAGGGGACAGATGACAGAAGGACATAATGAATCATGGCATGGCAGGTGACACGCAGATACTTCCCTTTTCTCAGAAGGAATGCAGTGTTCATGCGGAAATAGCTCCATTTTTTAAAAATTCAAGCTCATAAATTAGGAGATGTATCCATCTGAAAAAGAGTTATGTGGCTGTCAAAGGGGTGTAATAATGACTTCCAAGCTGCTGTGTAGACTTGCTCCAACATGTGGGCTGCATTGTGGGGAGACAGACTTCTCTGCAGGGAAAATACAGGGTAGATTTTATGGCCACTCACAGCAAGCACTAAACATAGATTGGAATATAGATGCAAACTGATTACATACATTAATGGCTGTTTTTTAATGCTATGATAAGTGTAAGATAAGACATCACCTTGTTTTTATTTTCACCAACATTTAAGCTGGTTATGTTATTCTGATTAGCTTTCCACTTTAATGTCAGGTTAAAAATCAGTGTGGCAGATTAAGTGATATCTATAGTGGAGGGGTGCAGCAGTGAATCCTTGCTTTTTTATATTTATTGAAAATGGTTTATAGATTTCTCATGTTATCATGTATAAACTGTTGGTACCAGCCTACCGCCAGGGGCGTTACAAGAAACCACTGCAAGACTGGGCAGGTGTGACTCTGTGGCCAGACAGGCCAAATTGGTCAGAGATTGAAAGATGTCAGTCAGGGCAAAGTCTAAATGGCCTAGGACAGGGCAGATGCTGGAAGCCCTCAAAAAGGGCACAGGCTAAATGCAGTCGGACAGGGCAGAGGCTGGAAGCCCTCAGACAGAAATGGTAGCAATTTTGAGGCAGGACAGAGGTGACAGGAGACATTTAAAAAAAAAAAACTCATCACAGAGCTGAAACTTAGTGTTTGTGCGAAATAAAACTCCTTTAACACGTTGTGCTGAGTCCCTGGATTTTTCTTGCCTGACAATTGAGCTTGAGTGACGCTCCCTCGTGCACCCGGTATTACCTTAAAGAGAAGTGCGGATCCAATTATTTTCTTGAGTATACCGCAAACAGACCACAGGCCTAAATTAACACAAATGAAGGGTTCAGACAGTAACTAACAGTAAACCTAACACAAACACACAGCTACAAACAAACCCCAATCTTCAGAAACATGTATGGTAAAATAAAGGTGAACAATATAATAAAAATATCCTCCATGGAACCCAAATCTACACTTCTAAACTACAAAATCTACACCGATAAATTAAAAATAAATCTCTTCTGAGTCAAAGGTCCACTAGTACATACCAAAAATATTCTTTATTATTCAAGAATCCTTACTCTTTAGTTTGATTATATAACTCATTATAAAGTCTAAGAGTAAAGAAATATTGATGTACAAGGACTACTTATGTGTACTGCTAAATTGTGACATTATTATAAAAAAAATCCTTCACAGCTCCTGCCTAATCATCACAATTTTGACACTACCACTGTATGCCTAGAGCTCCTGATTAGCTTCTAATAAAAGCTGTTAGAATCCTCTCCTCAATGATAATTGTTATGATGTTTTTTGAAGTGAAGCATTTAGTGCTTAACAGCAAAACCACTAAACACTTTTTACATTGTGAAGCATTCCCCCCAAAAAAGATATATATATATTGCAAGTTGTGTTCCTACATGGAATCTGGGTATATACACTGGTTCACATAAGAAAATAAAGACAGATGATGACAAAAGATGGGAGCCCCCGGGGGGCAGCAGAGTCAACCTGAGGGGGCATTGACTGGGTTAGGAAAGGGTTAATGGCTTGAGGGTAAGGAAGTGGGTTGGTGTTATAACAGGGAGGAGTTAGGTCCTATATAAGGGATAGCAGCCATTTTAAGGATCAGTCATTTTGTAAAAAGATTCACCTACCTTGATTTTAGTCTTTTGTTTTGCAGGATTCAGTTTGATCTTCGCCTGTCAAGAATCTGATGATGGAGTCTGATCTGGATGGCTTACTGGAGGGGATCCGTGCTGCTGTGAGGACCAGAGGAGCAGATTGGCTGCGGGAACAACTTGGGCCCGAATTACAGATGTCAGCGGCGGGAGACGGAGCATCGCGCCCGGTGCGGCAGACAAGGCCTCCGCAACGCCTGAGTCCAGAAGCGGGAGGGCGGCGGAGGCAAAAACGGAGCCCGGCGGCGGAGCTACAGGTGGGCTGGAAGCGCCCACAGAAGAAAGGACCGTGTCAGGCCGCAAGGGGGACGGTGCCTGCGGCGGGGGAAGCAGAGGAGGCGAGACCCGGGCCTTCGGGCCTAGCGCGGAAGACAGGTGGAGCTGTAACAGCAGGCCGCGGAGGTCGAGGCGGCGCTGCGGCCTTACCGGGAGCAGATGCGTACCGCATGGCGTGGGAGACCCAGGAAACTGAGGTAACGGCCGTGTTAGGGCCTAGGGAACCGGTTGAGGCAGGCCCCAGTATAATTACCCCGGGGATCGTGGAAGACAGGGATGAGGATGGAGAGTCAGGCACCCCCCCATCGGGACAGAGAGAGGCTGGACGGGGGGTGGCCCTGGGACCCGATTTGAGGCCTAGAGCAGGGACAACCAGGAGCCCTTCCAGGGGTTCCTCACCGTTACTTTGGAGTCAGTCCCCAGTGAGAGAGGAAGGTTTTGCAGTGCACCGGAGGAATCGGGTTTCGGTTATCAGGGATAGTGAGCCGTGCAGTCGCAGGGAATCGGTGGCAAGGGAGCGCAGGTCCCAGGACAGAGGTTCATCGAGGGCCCAATCCAGCGGAGGCAGGTCAGAATCGTATAGGAGGGAGGCCCGGTCCTACAGGTACTACGCAGACAGGTCTGAGAGGGCCACATCTAGGGGCGCATCACCCAGGAGGGGTTGGGAAGATTGGAGGAAGCAGCAACGTCAGGAAGCACAGGGACGGTCGGCCCGGTACTGCAGGTCTCCCCGGCAGGGACAGAGGGAGTTGGCAGGACGAAGAGGAGCAAGCCCACGGTCAGGTCATCGGGGTAGCCCAGGGGGTCACCGAAGTCGGACACCTACCCCCCCACGGCGTCCTTACGGCCCAGCTCATGTCAGGGGTTATAATACCGAGGAGAGGATGGAAAGTGACAGGGAGCATACAGGGAGGCAGTCAAAGGGCAGGAGTCAGGTGGTACGGAACCTGGTACCAAGTGGAGTCGCTCACGACCCGGCCCAGGCTGGGGTTAGTGTTTCTTCCAGGGCTGCAGGACGGAACCCGAGGATGTCGACACCTGTGGCGAGGGACCGAGTTATGGCTGCAGGACCGGCGGAGGCAGCCAACACAGTTTCTACAAGGATTTCGGAGGAAGGACGGACAGAGAACACGGCCCAGAAGTTGCCAACTGCTGGGGGCCCAACTGGTGAGTCCAGAGAATACACTTCACATACGCAGAAGCTAAGGGACGGCTTACAGCTACTGTTAGACTCATTGAACGAACACGGGTCCACACCAGGGGTGGGTGAAGTGTGGGCACCAGGCAGGGTGATGGAAAAGGGGGTAGTTAGCAGTAGTCCGGGGGAGGGAATCCCGACAGGGGCTCCCCCTAATACTCCGCAGGCAGCGGAAATATCAGGGCCTTTGCTGGGTGGTGAGTTAAGTGAGAATACTGCGCAGGTAGGGGATATTTCAGAGGTAGCGAGGCTGGGCGGTTACTTGTCATTCGCGGGCCCCTTGGGGGCGCATTTGAGGTCAGAGATTAGGGAAAAAGTGGTGAAGGGAGAATATGTGGAGATTTATTCTCTTCTCCCTCTTGAGGAGTTCCTTGACCTCAAGGAGGAAGATAAAAATAACTCGAAGGAGGAGGAAGAGAAAAAGCGGAGGTATAGGAAGATTCCCAAGACCTTTGGAACTTGGTTGCGCGCTTTTTGTATCCTGGCAGGCATTACAGTACGAAAGTCCCCTGAGGTATGCGAAGCTTTGTTTTGCTACCTGGACGGGATTTGGGAAGCATACCGCACCTACGGCGGATTGGCCGTGGTGGCGGTATGACGAGCAATTTAGGCAAAAGTTGGCAGGGACCCCGGGGATGCGTTGGGATCAGATTGATCTCCCACTTTGGCTAAAATTGATGATGGCGCAAAAAGCGGCGCCCTTTCATGGAGGGGTCGGCGGGGGGAATGCGCCAGCTTCGTCGGCCACACACAAACCGGGGTTTTGCTGGCAGTTCAATGAAGGAATCTGTAAGTGGGGAGCGGGGTGCAAATTTAAACACGAATGCACCTACTGTGGAGGCTCCCACAGTAGTCTGCGCTGCTTTAAGAAGGGTAAGTCCGGTCAGGCAGGGTCCGCCGCAGCTTCAGCAGGAAATGCGGTTCCCATTGGGGGCCACCCCGGTGCGGCTAAACGCGATGCTGCCTTGGCTAAGCCTTTACTCTAATGTACAGGATGCAGCGCTGTTGCGGGAGGGTTTTTACACAGGGTTTTTCATTCCCCATGTTGACAGAAAAGGGGGGCGTTTCCATAGGAATTTGAGTTCAGTTGATTCTTACCCAGAGGTGGTTAGGGAAAAGTTAGGGAAGGAAGTCATGTTGGGGCGCATGGCAGGGCCTTTTGAATCCATTCCTATGACAGATCTTAGGATTTCTCCTCTAGGGGTGGTGCCAAAGAAGGAACCTGGGAAGTATCGGCTGATACATCACTTGTCCTTCCCTTATGGTACCTCTGTAAATGATGATATCGACAGAGACCTCTGTTCGGTATCATACACCTCCTTTGACCAGGCGGTCGATGTAGTGAGAAAAGCAGGGCCCGGGGCCCTCATGGCAAAGGCTGACGTAGAAGCCGCCTTCCGGCTGCTTCCTATTCACCCTCACTGTCACCATTTATTGGGATGTTGTTTTGAGGGACGGTTTTACGTTGACCTCTGTTTGCCTATGGGGTGTTCCATTTCCTGTTCTTACTTCGAAAAATTCAGTTCTTTCTTAGAGTGGGTGGTCCGGCAGGAATCGGGTAGTCGCAGGATTGTGCACTATCTGGATGATTTTTTCTGCGTTGGGCCGGCGGGCTCTGACGACTGTCGTTTCTTGCTGCGCACACTGGAATGGGTAGCTGGCTGTTTTGGGGTTCCCTTAGCGGCTGATAAAACGGAAGGGCCCAGCACTTGCTTAAGCTTTCTGGGCCTTGAGATTGATTCTTTGGCTGGGGAGTGCAGGTTGCCTCAGGATAAGTTAGCAGCCCTTAGGGACGGCGTAGCTGAGATGCAAAGGGCAAAAAAGGTGACACTGCGGCAGATGCAGTCTTTGCTGGGGAGGCTTAATTTTGCTAGTAGGGTGATCCCCATGGGGAGAGTCTTTAGTAGGAGCCTTTCTCGGGCTACGGCGGGCGTGTCGGCTCCACATCACTTGATCAGAATTACTAGACCATTGAGGGAAGATTTGGAAATTTGGGATACCTTTTTGTTGCACTTCAATGGGAAGGTTTTCTTTTTCGGAAGGCGATGGTGTCTTCGCAGGATTTAAATCTTTTCACTGACGCTTCTGGCAGCGTGGGCTTTGGGGCATATTTTGGGGGTAAATGGTGCGCTGAGAAATGGCCTGAGGAATGGAAATCATGCCCTTTGATTAGGAATTTGGCGTTCCTGGAGATGTTCCCGGTAGTGGTTGCGCTGGCTCTATGGGGAGACAGGTTAAAAGACAGAAGGGTGGTCTTTTATTCTGACAACCAGGCGGTGGTAGAGGCAATTAATGGGCTTTCAGCTTCTTCTATGCCGGTGATACGGCTCCTTAGGCGGCTGGTGCTTTTGTGCATGTCCCTCAATATAGCCTTTAGGGCAAGACATGTACCGGGATATTTGAATGTCATAGCTGATTCTCTCTCTCGGTTTCAGTTTTCCCGATTTCGGCTGGTGGCTCCGGAGGCAGAGGAGGTGGGGGTGAGATGCCCGGAGGAGATGTGGAAGCTAGGAACATCGTGCTTGCACATTGGGTGAGGGCATCTTTAGCCCCGTCAACTTGGAAAGCTTATAGCAAAATTTGGGGGGAATGGGAAGATTTATTGAGCCAGGTAGGTGCTGAAGGTTCTTCAACTGATAGATTGGACACCTTATTGTGGTTTATATTTCGGCTAATGTTGGCAGGTGTGTCCCCAGCAGTACTGGAGCGTAACATGTCAGCGTTGGCGTTCCTGTTCAAATTTAAGGGTTGGCCGGATTTCACAAAGAATTTCCTGATCAAATTGGCATTGAGGGGGTTTAAGAAGGGGAAGAGGGCTCCCGATAGAAGAAGGCCAGTATCGGTGGCCATTCTGGAAGGCTTGCTGGAGGTTTTACATGTTATCTGTGAAGATGCTTATGAGGAGGTTTTATTCTCGACTGCTTATGTTTTAGCTTTCTTTGGGGCTTTCAGAGTGGGGGAGCTGGTAAGTGCGAACAAACGTACAGCTGGTGGGATTCAAGGATCGGATACCCAGGTGGAGTCAGGTAAAGTGCATATCTGGTTGCGGAGATCTAAGACGGATGTTTTTGGGAAAGGTTGTAAGATCACGCTGCATGCCTTACCTGGGCATGGTTGCTGTCCTGTCCAGTGGGTTTCACGGTTTTTGGCTATTCGCCCAGCGGTAGGTCTGGGGGGTTCGTTGTTGATTCATGCAGACGGCAGCTCGCTCTCGAGGTTTCAGTTCCAGCAGGTGTTCAAGAAAGGTTTGGCAAGGTTGGGCCATGATGCTTGTCAATTTGGCACTCATTCTTTTCGCATAGGGGCAGCCACGGAAGCGGCCAGGTTGGGTTTTAAAGAGGATATCATTAAGAAAATTGGGAGGTGGGAATCTCAGCGATTCCGTTCTTACTTAAGGCCTAAGGGTCTGATGTGGTGATGGTTTTGTATCATGTCACTGTTTGAAGTTTCTGTTACAGGTCTTGTCGCATGGATTGTCGGCCACTCTTATGTGTTCTGGGCGAAAAGGAGAGCTGCAGTTCGGATGGCCGGTAGACAACTGGGCTTTCCTGACAACGTCCTGTCCATTAAGTGGTTCGGCTTCAGGGGATATGGCTGGAGTGACATTTGGTTTGAGATGTTTCAAAAAATATTGCAGGGCAGGGTCCCCGATTTGGTGCTGATTCACGCTGGGGGTAATGACTTAGGTTTGATCCCCCAGAGGGAATTAGTACGTCAAATGCAGAGGGATCTGTTGCGTCTGCAGGTGGTGGCTCCTGAAGTGCAAATAGTGTGGTCAGAAATAGTCCCGAGATTAAGTTGGAGGCATGCCAGGGATCACGTAGCGCTCAGCAAGAGTAAGGGTAAGATTAATAAATTGATGGCTAGCTTTATCAGGGCCCAGAGAGGGGTGGTAATTCGCCATTGGGAATTGGAAAAGGTGCTTCCAGGGGCATACAGGTATGATGGGGTTCACCTGAATGATGTGGGTCTGGATTTGCTTAATCTGGGTTTCCAAATAGGTCTAGAGCGAGCTTTGGCGCTGCGTGGTGGGGGGGCGCATCCAGTTTGAGGCGTCAATGGATGGCTGGTGGCGTAGATTGCAAGGGTAGTGCACTTTAGGGAGAGTTTTATGTATGTTTGGATATGTTATCCAGTTGGTTGTTGGTGTGTTTGGTGGTTCTGAGCAAGTTGGTAGCTCAAACCGGGTGGAAGGGGGATCTCGGTATGCCCCTCCTTTATATGTGTTTATGTGTGTTATGTGTTTTAGGTGTTTGGTTGTAATATTGTTATTACAAGTTTTGTTATCAGTATGCAAATTATTTGATATCTTTTGGGGTGTCATTGCCAAGTTTATGTGAATAAAGGGTGGGGTAATGTTATACTAGGCAATGACAGATGATGTTATTTTAATAAAGATATGGCCATATTTAAAAGTATGGCCATAATTATTTTCCATAAATTCTGGTGTCTGTCATTATTGGGGGGTTTATAGGGGGGCATTAACCCGAGAATTGACTATACCCTAGTCAGGGAGCCCCCGGGGGGCAGCAGAGTCAACCTGAGGGGGCATTGACTGGGTTAGGAAAGGGTTAATGGCTTGAGGGTAAGGAAGTGGGTTGGTGTTATAACAGGGAGGAGTTAGGTCCTATATAAGGGATAGCAGCCATTTTAAGGATCAGTCATTTTGTAAAAAGATTCACCTACCTTGATTTTCCCGCCCACCCTCCCTAATTTTATTTAATAGGATAGGGTTTATGCGTAGATTGCAAGGGTAGTGCACTTTAGGGAGAGTTTTATGTATGTTTGGATATGTTATCCAGTTGGTTGTTGGTGTGTTTGGTGGTTCTGAGCAAGTTGGTAGCTCAAACCGGGTGGGAGGGGGATCTCGGTATGCCCCTCCTTTATATGTGTTTATGTGTGTTATGTGTTTTAGGTGTTTGGTTGTAATATTGTTATTACAAGTTTTGTTATCAGTATGCAAATTATTTTATATCTTTTGGGGTGTCATTGCCAAGTTTATGTGAATAAAGGGTGGGGTAATGTTATACTAGGCAATGACAGATGATGTTATTTTAATAAAGATATGGCCATATTTAAAAGTATGGCCATAATTATTTTCCATAAATTCTGGTGTCTGTCATTATTGGGGGGTTTATAGGGGGGCATTAACCCGAGAATTGACTATACCCTAGTCAAGGAAATGACCTGTTGTAGACAGTAGTATCTGTTAATATTGCTTCAAATTTACAATTTTCTATTGCAATGTATGGTATTTAATGATCTGACAAATGGCATAATTATATATATAAATGGCAGGTGGCTATATATATATACACACAGGGCCGGCCTTAAGTGTCCCGGCGCCCTGTGCAGGCTTCGTGGCGCTCCCCCCGTCTTTCACCCCCTATATATGTGTCCCTTTCCTCTTCCTTGCCATGTCTGTCTCTCTCTAACTCCCCCATACCTGTTTTCTCTCTCTCTCCCTCTGTTCTGTTCCCGCCCCCACCCTATGAAGCAGAGCAGCGTCTGTTGTTGTTTTTTGTTTTTTTTTAGCTGGCCGGCGGCGCCCCCTGGGGTGTTGCACCCTGTGCGCTCGCACAGGTCGCACACCCCTAAGGCCGGCCCTGTATATACAGGCCCATGGTAAGACCCTACCTGGAATGCAGTTCACTTCTGAGGTTCTTTTCTAAAAAAAAAAAAAAAAAAGACATTATGGAACAGAGGAGGGCTACAAAACTAATAAGGGGAATGGAAAGTTTTACTTATGAAGAAAAGCTAGAAAAGATACAGTCGTAGAGAAACGGTGTCTTAGAGAGCATATGATAACGTTATATAAATATATACAAATTAATCTCTAAAAGACCTGTTCATTAACAAAACAGTAAAATGGACAAAAGGCCTCATGCTAAGACTTGAAGAAGTGAGATTTAGTCTACGGAAGGGATTTTTTTTACAGTAAGGAAAATAAAGGTATAGAACATTCTGTCTGAAGAGGTGGTGCTATCAAATACATTAGATACTTGGATATTTTTTTTTAATGAACCAGAACATAGAGGGCTTTGTATGTTAGTATAGGAATTAATATTTATTTAGTGCTTATTGATCCAAGAAGAAATCTAGAGTCAATGATTTTTTCCCCCCATTGCAAGCAGCATTTGAAATTTGCTGAAATAAGGGGGGTGGGGGTGGATTTGTCTACTTTTGGATCAAAAGCATTAAACAAGGAATAGGAAAAATGTTGAATTTGCAAGTCTTTTTTCAACCTAAACTACTAGTTAACTATATATAATTTAGTTTGTATAGTGACAGCTGTACCTGCAAATAGGACGCTGGTGGTTCTGATTCTACATTGTTGGCATTGGTGGCATTCTGTGTTAGCTAATGCATGTTTTCTTGTTATCCAGAGAAAAATGTTGCTGCTGTGTGGAAGTAAACCTCCAGAAAGCAAATTCTGCTTTTTTTTAACAGTGGTCCTAGCTGCACTGTTGAAACAATATCTCAGTTTAATCCAAAGTCAGATGAAGCCTGCCATTTCACAGAGCTGCAACTCTGTGACATGATTGCCACTATTGGTGTGTTGGCATGTCAGTCATGTATGACATGCTGAATACATTTTCTAGTTGAGGGAAGATGCAGATCTCTTAACCAGTCCCAGTTGTGTGCTGCATGTCAATACATTACTGATGCACCCACATGCCAGAGAGAACACCAGTTGGCAAGCCGGGACACAGAGCTGCTCACTGAACTACAGCTCTATCAAATTGAAGCTTCCAAGCATTTATGTTCAGGGGATAGTTCCTAAATATATTTTATACTGCCCGGTCGATGTGCTGCCAGCAATTTGACCTCCAAAATAAGTCAAATTGCTTATGAACAATGCTCTGCTACCTTCTGTGTGATTAAAATATGTTATGGAGTGTTTAGAGGAGTTTTAAAAAGAAGTAGCATTAAGACTACTGGCAAGTGGTTTGCTCTGTCTGTAATCCTGACAAAACATGAGATGTCTGACAGAGCAACGCTGAGGAGGGTTAATGGAATGCTCCACACCCAGGAGATATAGCTGTCAGGGGCAGATCGACCACCCTGAGACAGTACTTTTAAAATAATGTTATTATTGTCTTTACTAGCGTGCAGTCCCATGTTACTATGGGACCACACTCTATCTCAGATATGCAGAGAACCGCCTTATTGCTTATTTCCACCCTTTGCGCTCTGCACCTTTAATAAAATCCGTGCGTTGGGTGTCAGAAGGATGCAGTGTTACTCACCTACTGTAAAATTAAGGACTTACAGCGCTGTCAATTTTCTAAATATCGCTCCATTATCCTTTCCAGGTACATACAGACAACATATAGGCCGGACGCCATGGGTGTGACTCAATCCAAATTTCCCAGTTTTTCTATCTCATCCAGGGCCGGACTGGGAATAAAAACCAGCCCTGGAAATTATAGTATACCAGCCCCATAGAATTGCATATTTATTTTCTTGTTCATAACGGAAAATCCATGCATTTTACAAAACATTTGAAAAGTGTATTATTTTATAGATAAGACTGGTACATACCCCTGCACAGGGCAAAATATGCCCCCAGTATGTACACAATATTATAACTAACGTATTGCTCTGATATATACTCCATGCACAGGGCAACACATAGCAACCAGTACACAAGGTTATATGAGTTGCCCTGTGCAGGTGTATATATAATTAGGGAATTGTGTGAGCTATAACCTTGTGTACATACTGGGTGGCTATATTGATTTACCCCAGCACCCAGACTGCACTCACAGGACTTAGCCCAGCATGCAGATTGTACTCACAGAACTTACCCCAGCATGCAGATAACCCTCATAGGACTTATCCCAGCACCCATAACTTGTCCAAGGATTTACCCCAGCACCCAAACTTCACTCCCAGGACTTGCCCCAGCACCCAGGTTTTACTATAGCTTTCAGATTACACTCATAGGACTTACCCCTGCACCTAGTAGGTATCCCAGCATGTAGATTGCACACAAATGACGTGCCCCAGGATTTACCACAGTACTTAGATTGCACTAGGGTTGGTGTCACCTGGTACGATAACTCAGGGTGTCACCCCCCTTGATTTCCTCCAATACCATGTCAAACAGATTCCTTAGTAATGCCAGTCAATTGGCCCATTAAATATGCCATACAGGAGACCCATACATTATGCCACATACAGGAGCCCACTAATTACGCCACACACAGGAGCCCCACTAATAATGCCTCACACAGGCGCCCAATTAATTATGCCTCATACAGGAGCCCCATTAATTATGCCTCATCCAGGAGCCCCAGTAATCATGCCTCACACATGGGCCCTTTTAATTATGCCTCACGCAGGGGCCCCAGTAATTATGCCTCATGCAGGGGCCCCAGTAATTATGCCTCACACATGGGCCCTATTATTTATGCCACACACATGGGCCCAATTAATTATGCCACACACATGGGCCCCATAGTTATGCCACATTCAAGAGCCCCATAGTTATGTCACATTCAAGAGCCCCATAGTTATGCCACATTCAAGAGCCCCATAGTTACGCCACACACAGGGGCCCCATAGTTATGCCACACACCAGAACAATAAATATCTATACACATATTATATTGAATTATTTCATATGTAATAAAAAATGTTATTGAAAAATTGCATTTTTATTCCCTTCCTATACACCCACATTGCACCTAAAGGACTTAACACAGCACCATACAGTACTAGGGTTGCCACCTTTTCTTCAGAAAAATACCAGCCTTGGTACTGTCTCCATAGACTTAACATTGGCCTGAAGCCAATTTTTTTTACCAGCCTGTCGGTAAAATACTGGCCAGGTGGCAACCCTATTCAGTACCCACAACATTTGCCAAGCACTCATATAGCACCCACACAATTTGGCATGCAACAGTGTCACTTTGTCCCACAGAGCTGCCCCTGCAGAACAAACCACAGTGTCACTTTGTCCCACAGAGCTGCCCCTGCAGAAAAAAATCACATTGTCACTTTCCCCCATAGTACATGTTATTTTGCCTCACTGAACATGCCACAGCATCACTTTTCCAATTAAAATAAGCCAGGTACCAATTAACATGCAACAGCCACTTCGTCATTAACATATGCAACAGCCAGTTTGCCTATTAAAATATGCCAACAACCAATTTTGCCACTAATATACAAGTATCATTTTGCCATTTATATGCCACAGTCAATTTGCCCATTAAAATGCCAGTATTATTTTGCCATTAATATGCCACAGTCAATTTTCCCATTAATATGCCACAGCCAATTTGCCCATTAATATGCCACCGCCAATTTGCTCATTAATATGCCAGTATTATTTTCCCACTAATATTCCACAGCCAATTTGCCAGTATTATTTTGCCATTATTATTTTGCTATTAATGTTACAGTAAATTTGCCCATGAATATGCCAGTATTACTTTGCCATTAATATGTCAGTCAATCTGCCCTTAATATGCCAGAGCCAATTTGCCAGTACTATTTTGCCATTAATATGCCAGCATTATTACAGTCAATTTGCTAGTCACTCACACACTTATACAGCTATACAGAATTGTGTATGTCTCTGAGAAACTGTATTTACAAAATAAAAGGATTTGGGATATATAGGAAGTTAGGTTGGGAGGTGGATGGGGTGTCAAATATACAAACTGCCCCAGGTGATTCTTTAAAATCATACTTTAAAATATGATTTTTTTTAAACTCACAGTGTCCCTTCAAAAATCTGGTGCATGAATACACAATATAACAGTGGTGGTGCCCTGCTTTTTAATATTAAAACCTCTTAATCACTCCACTCCACACCAATATTATGTAAATCATGTAGGCTACATCTGGTCAAGATGTTCCACTCACTCACACACTTACACTCTGCCCCTCACTCACACACTTACTTACACTCTGCCCCTCGCTCACACACTTACTTACACTCTGCCCCTCGCTCACACACTTACTTACACTCTGCCCCTCGCTCACACACTTACTTACACTCTGCCCCTCGCTCACACACTTACTTACACTCTGCTCCTCGCTCACACACTTACTTACACTCTGCCCCTCGCTCACACACTTACTTACACTCTGCCCCTCGCTCACACACTCACACTCTGCCACTCGCTCACACACTCACACTCTGCCACTCGCTCACACACTCACACTCTGCCCCTCACTCACATACTTACACTCTGCCACTCACTCACATACTTACACTCTGCCCCTCACTCACATACTTACACTCTGCCACTCACTCACATACTTACACTCTGCACTTACATACTTACACTCTGCCCCTCACTCACATACTTACACTCTGCCCCTCACTCACATACTTACACTCTGCCACTCACTCACATACTTACACTCTGCCCCTCACTCACATACTTATACTCTGCACTTACATACTTACACTCTGCCCCTCACTCACATACTTACACTCTGCACTTACATACTTACACTCTGCCCCTCACTCACATACTTGCACTCTGCCCCTCACTCACATACTTGCACTCTGCCCCTCACTCACATACTTGCACTCTGCCCCTCACTCACATACTTACACTCTGCCCCTCACTCACATACTTACACTCTGCACTTACACTCTGCCACTCACTCACATACTCACACATTTACACACTTACACTCACTTTCATCCAGCACCATACTGTATATACCTTAACCTGCAGTCCGGCAGCTTCCTCTCAGGTTGCACGCAGCAGAAGCCCCCTCCCCTTCCTCTCCCGCTCAGCAGGCTCTCGGTGAAGCCGCATTTCTTTAAGGGAAGCGGACGCCGAAATTTTAAAGGGACGCGGCCGCCGAAAGACTTAAAGGGACTCGGCCGCGAAAGACTTAAACTTTAAGTCTTTCGGCGGCCGTGTCCCTTTAAGTCTTTCGGCGGCCGCATCCCTTTAAGTCTTTCGGCGGCTGCATCGCCAAAATTCTTAAAACAGCCCCAGGGTAGGCGGCCTACAGGGATTTTTCCCGGTATCCCGGTAGGCCAGTCCGGCCCTGATCTCATCAATCCATTTCCCATAGACGTTGGCCTTTTTGGAGGCACTAATGATTGTCCATTTTAATCCCTGTTCTATTTTTAGTTGGTGGTGTATATTTAATAATGGTGTATATTTCTTCTTTTAGTTTACATATTAAAATTTGATACCTGGCTTCTTGATCTTGTTCCTGGAATATTATTTCTATATCAGACCTAGAAGAGAGAATAATCGCTACACCTCTTGTTTGTTTTTTTTTCAGAGATGATTTTCTATGATATTGGTTACGCATCCATGGAGTCCAGCTTTTTCAAACTTAACAAACAACACTAAGACAATATGGGTCTTTTCGGTCCTCGATAGGCTTACCCTTCTTTCTTTTTTTGTTAGTGGGGTAATCCCATACCCTCCTCTACCCTCACATGTTTTTCCCCTAAACCTGAACATGAATTTAATTTAACCACACCCCAATAGAAGGAGAAAAAAATAATTTATTTTTGTGTGGTTAATTTCTCAAGGGAGGAAGTCTACTTGAGGATTGCGGAGCCATTTAACCCTGATCAGTATCTGAGAGGCGTACTGCAAAAAAAAAAAATATATATATATTTTCCAAACATTATATTTCTAAAACATCTCTTACATTTTTAACCAATTACTTGAAATTTACATTCTTCTAAGTATTTAAAGTGCATTTTCAAGAATTTTTCTTATCTTTTAAATCTATTTTTATACATATAAAATATATATATATATTTCTCTCCTTTTTTCTTTTCTATAAAAATTATATTTCTTAAGTCTATCTTACATTTTTAAACATTACTTCAAATTTCTTCTTTACTTTCTTCTTATATTTAATGTGCAGTTTCTGAATTTTCCCAATCTTTCAAAACACTTGTGTATATATATATATATATATATATATATATATATATATATATAAAAAGGAGAAAGGGAACCTCTCATTACAATTTAACCATCGCCTTTATATTTTTTAGGCTTTAACCCTTTCTCCATCATTGTATTATATAAATAATATCCACCACAAAGAAAAAAAAATAGCATTAACCAAACAGTATATTTTTTAAACATCTCTTACATTTTTTAACCATTACTTCAAATTTACATTCTTCTTATATTTGAAGTGCATTTTCGGGAATTGTTCCACTCTTTCAAAACGTGTATCTGTAAATTAATTTTTTTATTTTTCATTAAACTTTATATTTCTTAAACATTTCTTAAATGTTATAGCCATTACTTCAGCTTAATATTCTTCTTATATTTAAAGTGCATTTTCGAGAAAATTTTCCATTCTTTCAAAATGTGTATATAAATAAAAAAATAACCTTTACCAAACATTATAATTACAGTACATCTGTTTCATTTTTGACCATTACTTCACATTTACATTCTTCTTATATTTTAAGTGCATTTTCAAGAATTTTTCAAAATGTGTATATAAAGAACAAGAAAGAAGAAGGGGAAAAAAAGCATATATTATTCTTGTACATTTATCCATTACTTTAAATATCTGCATTATCTTATTTTTATATTTTTAGTGTGTGCATATTCTAATTCCTTGTTCCTCTGTTTTTTTCTTCCTTCTTTCCCTCAAACAGTGTTCAGCAAAAATAACAGGAATACATACTTCATTTTTAACCGCTACCTTTATATTTTGGGACATTTAAACTTTTCTCTCTCATTAGCATTTATAATTCACCTCCTCCATGCAGAGAGGACTAGAGGGGGATTTGCTTATTTGCTATTTTATTGTCAAGACACTAATCTGTTCTATTCTATTCTATTTCTGCAGAGATATTTGTTTATTTAGCCATATAGTGTTATAAATTAGGGTACTCTTTTCTATAGATTCTGGTAATTTTTCCGCCAAGTGCGGTCTTCAGCATCCGCTATTTTTTCTTCTAGCTTCTCTACTTTATCATCCAAGGTTTTTATGGAGAGTTTGGTATATTCTTGTTCCATTTCCATCCCTTCAAACTTTTGGTCTATGATTGCAAGTCGGTTTCCCACCTGGGCTATGTCCCCTTTAAGTTCAGAGAAATAATTTTTAAGCTCCTGTTTAATCTGCATTAGTTGTTGTTCTACACATTCTTTAATTCATTGCTGCACACTTTCATAAGAGGGTATCTGATCTTGCTTTTTTTTATTTTTCCTACTTTTGTATTTAAATCTTCGCCTTTTTCCTCCATTGAATTTGTCCATTGCGGAGTTATTTAAGGTTTGATCTGTTTTTTTTTTTTATATGTTTGTGGGGAGAATAATGATGCTATCTTCTTTTTCTTTCTTTTCCTCTAATTCTAGCTTTTTTTCTTTTTTTTTTAATCTAGTTTATCTGTCCGTTTCCTTTCTTGCACTAGTTTTGACATCTGTTTTTCCCTCTGTTTCTGAATTTGTACCCAGCAATATTTTTTGTCGTATATTTTTAATTGATTTGTACAATAACGCTGTTCTTATGGCAGTTCATATAGCAGAATCTTGCCCCCTCCGTTATATGTCAAACCAGGTCATTTCTGTTTTACTATCGAGCAATTTGTTTAAATAGTGCAATATATTCAGAGCATTGGGTTTGTTACAGACTTACTGTTTGACTCTCACTATTTTTATCTTCTTTTCTTTTGTCTTAACTTCATTCAGATTTTTTAGCCATTTTGCAGGTGTCGCCTGTATGTAAAGTCTCTCCCCAGCAGCCTCACTCATCCTCGTCACCTCGACCAAGCCTCCGCAAGGTCTCAGTTCTGCCCCGGTGAGTAATTTGATCTTTTTCTGAGAAGTTTTCATTCCAGGTTTTCGGGGGTGTCTCTGCTTTAGGTTTAGCAGTCTAAGCTGCGTTTGCACCGGGACTTCAGTCACTCCGAATCTCCTTGCTTGGCTTCACCCGCGAACTCCACAGCTCCTCCCACCTAGTGTTGTGGCGTCTCTACGTCATGATGCTCCCCCACCCATTATTTATATACATTTAACATGTAAAGTATGCATAATAATTTTTAGAAAATAATGTCCCTTTAATTATTTTCTTCTTAAGTCAAGCTGAGGGATTCTTCATTTCCTAAGATTTGGATGCCAAAAATATTTAAAATCCCAAAGTCATTTATTTTTGTTCACATGTACTTCCTTATAGCTTTAGTTAAACCTGGTGCAAGGCCCACTACCTTACTATGGATCTAGAATGCACCTAATTTCCAGACCGTCACCTGGCAATATCCCTGGCATGAATGGGCATGAAGAATGAAGACAAATCTCTTTTGATTCATTCAAAAATAATTTCATGGTCGACTGTTCCTTTAATCATTTCACCTTGGCAATATGTACAGTTTACCATCCCTCATGTAAGTATTCCTACCAAACTACATTGTATATAACATTTTGTAAGATGACCCCAGTCAGAGAAAATTAATGGCAGAATGCTTGTTAAAACAATTAACTTCTGTGGCAAGTAACATAATCATTGTCTAAATTCCAAATCATTGGCTCAACGACATGGGATGCCCATGGTTCACTGATTACTCTAGTTTTCACAGGAAATATTGATCATGCTGACTATGCTCAGTTGTTACAACATACTCTGTGTTAGCTGAGGAGACTGACCTTCACTGAAAAGCCACAAAAAAACAAATTTGTGAAAAGTCCTCTGTGGTTTTCTCAAGGACTATTTTCTAGGAGGAATTTTTGAGATTCTTTGAATAAAATGTCTGCGAAACAAGACTTGTGAAGTCACTAGATGGCAGAAGGAGGCAGCAATACACATTTCTCTATAGACTTTGTTGTGCTACAGAACTTGTAACTCTCTCACTGCCACAAGACCTAGCAGCATTTCCTATCCATATGCAGAGATGGTACTTTTGTCTACATAGATGCTAAGGCAGCTGAAGATTAGACGTTTCAGTAGCAAAAAAGTCTTAAAAATATACTCAATGCAAATTAATATTCAATATACAAACATTACAGAATGACCTTATAATTCTGAAGATAAGTTATTCATACACGTAGCATAAAAGCAGCTTTCAATATTCTGGGAAGGCTTTCCACAATAATTTGGAGTGATTCTGTGCAAATTTTGGCCCATTCATCTAGTACAGCATTTGTGAGGTCAGGCACTGATGTTGATCAAGAAGGCCTGGCTCACAATCTCCTTTCCAGTTTATCCCAAAGGTGTTCGAAAGGGGTAAGGTCAGGACTCTGTGTGGGCCAGTCAAGTTCTTCCACACCAAACTCATCCAACCATGTCTTTATGGACCTTGCTTTGTGTACTGGGGCACAATCTTGCTGGAATAGAAATGGGCCTTCCCCAATCTGTTCCCACAAATTTGGCTATTCCAAAATGTCTCTGTATGCTCCAGAGTCCAGTGCCAACATGCTTTACACCACTCAATCTGACACTTGGCATTGTACTTGGTGATGTGAGGCTTGCATGCAGTTGCTCAGCCATGGAAACCCGTTCCATGAAGCTCCCGGTGCATAGTTCTTGCGCTGATATTAATGACGGTGGAAGATTAGTAGTTATCAGCTTCAGCAGGACATTGGTGACTTTTATGCACCATGTGCCTCAGCTCTTGGTGACCATGCTCTGTGACTTTATGCAGTCTTCTGCTTCATAGCTGAGTTGCTGCTGTCCCTAACCGCTTCCACTTTCCAATAGCACATCTTATAGTTGACCGTGAAATATCTAGTCAGGATGAAAATTTCAGGAACTGACTTATTGTAAAGGTGGCATCCTATCACAGTACCACGCTTGAAATCACTGCACTCTTCAGAATGACCTATTTTTCATAAATGTCTGTAAAGGCTACATGGCTAGGTGCTTGATTTTTTACACCTATGGCAATGGGTCCGACTGAAATACCTGAATTCAATAATTAAGTGGCGTGTCCCAATACTTTTGTCCATATGTTTATTTTAAAGATTGGAAATTCAAACATTTCAGTTATTCTTAATGTTTGATTTGTCCCCCAACAAATGAATTCTAACAAAATATCATATTATGATGTAAAGAAAAGAGGATTGTTCAGTCCCGTCGACCCAACATGGAACTAACTAGATCGGTATCTAAAAGTCAAATATTAGTGAAAGAATGTTGTGATTTGACTAAAATGTATAGAACACAATTCAGAATGTGGGTTTTTTATACTGCTAACAATGCATGTGTATTATGTGTATTCATGTTCGTATGTATGCTTTGTCAGATAATGTTTATATATCTATTTAATTCTGGAGTTTCTCTTTTTAACCATGATCTAAATAGCTAGAATAGATCCTGAGTATAATCAAAATAAAAGAGGGGAAAAAAAGATCTAGTTATACTGAGTTAACATTTACCAAAATGCTAAAACTATAACTTGCACTGATTATGATAAACGACTATGGGAAGTTTGAAGCCAACATGGTTGGTATGCACTTTAATGAGATATAGTCAGTGCCGGATTTCCCAGGGTTAAATGTAGAAAGGTGCCATGGCAGACTAATTGAGTATCTGGATCCTGGCAGCCATGTATAAAGATACAATGTCAATAATGGTTCTTTACGAGGCAGTTCACAGGCCTACAGCATACAGATCTGTATATATGCCTCCTACTGAGCAAACACTCATTGAAATGTTTCCTGTCCATCATGATTATTTGCTTATTGTTGCAGGAAATGTGGGACAACAAGGATCCTGATCCTAGGGGCACATGAACCATTGATTATTCTATTATTAAAGGCATGTGATTCATTGTTATAGCTTTTGTTAAAGACACACAGATGCTGGCTACAGCTATTAAAAGACACTCAATAAGCATATTACCGGTATATCTACAAACCACTTGGGAACAGCCTGGGTCATTTTTGTACAAATCTGCATCATGTCTCCTCCACCTGTACCAAGCACTCCAATTGTCAACATGCTTTATTAACTAGAAGCCTTTTCAGCCTAAAACTGCGTACTTCTCAGAGTAGCTACGATTCTTAACAAATCTGCACATAATCTCCCCCCCAAACTCCTAGTTTTATTTAGCACTTTTTGTTAAGGGCTACAGAGCTTAAAAACAGTTGACTCCTCACTGGCAATACAGAAACAAATTCACAATGTTACAAAAAAAACAACAAATCACAGCTAGGTGATGTAGAGCAATTAAATACATGGTTGCATCATCTGATTCATTATGCTCAGCCGCCTTCCATATCTCTCTGGAGACCACAGTATTTATTATGATGATATAGTGAGAGAAAGCGAACTGTCCAAATCTTGCTCTGATTGTGGTTGCTGGATGCAGCTCCCCTGGGAGTGATCAATGAACAGCTGGCCCATACATTGCCTACCATCTTGCTAAAATTAGGTTATCCTTTTAACTCTTGGTGTGTAAGGGGGATAATCCATGGTACACTAAGGGTTAAACTGGGTATTTATAAGTACAAGCATGTTGCAACTGCTTCCTGTAGAGAGCTAGGATATACATTTGTTTTCTTGCTAGTGTCCCCAATTACAGAATTCCCCAATTACAATGATCTGATCGCCTTATGCTAAATTGAAGTGCACAATTGCGTTAACCAATCTCCTTTGCTGCCACATGGCCTGCTGCTACATATTATTATTTATATTACTGTTATACGTACATGGGTTATAATTCACACATGACAGAATGTGTCAAAATAAATACATTACCAACAGCACACAAGACAAGAAAAAAATAAATGTTGATTTTAAAATATGCTTACAATGGGACCATGTATGTTTTAGGGGAAATTTAATGACATAAGGAGATTGCATCTATCTTTTTTAAATGGATGGGAAGAATATGTTGTATATATATATATATATATATATATATATATAGAGAGAGAGAGAGAGAGAGAGAGAGAGAGAGAGAGAGAGAGAGAGAGAGAGAGAGAGAGAGAGAGAGATTGTGTGGCATTTTGGGTATTGGCTCCAGGGCCGTCTTTAACGCGGGGCAAACGGGGCAGCTGCCCTGGGCCCATTTACTCCTGGGGGGCCCCAAGGCAGCTGTCCCGTGGGCCCCCAGCCCCTGCTGCCGCGTTCACAGCGCATTGCGCTTGTGAACGATTTTTTCCGGCAAGCCGCATCCGATGAATGCGACGGCCGCAAAAAAAAAAGAAAAAAAACTGACGCCGGATGTGACGTCGCGTCACATCCGGTTTCTGTTTCCCTCCTCCGTGCAAGAGGGAAGACTGCACGGAGGAGACATCCGGCGGGGGACACGGAGCAGCTTCATGTAAGTACGGGGGGGGGGGGGGGGGCTGGCTGGCACAATATTCCTGGTATCTGACTGGCACTATATTACTGGGTATCTGATTGGCACAATATTACTGGGCATCTGATTGGCACTATATTACTGGGTATCTGATTGGCACTATATTACTGGGTTTCTGATTGGCACTATATTACTGGGTATCTGACTGGCACTATATTACTTGGCATCTGATTGGCACTATATTACTGGGTATCTGATTGGCACTATATTACTTGGCATCTGATTGGCACTATATTACTTGGCATCTGATTGGCACTATATTACTGGGTATCTGATTGGCACTATATTACTGGGCATCTGACTGGCACTATATTACTGGGTATCTGACTGGCACTATATTACTGGGCATCTGATTGGCACTATATTACTTGGCATCTGATTGGCACTATATTACTGGGTATCTGATTGGCACTATATTACTGGGTATCTGATTGGCACTATATTACTGGGTATCTGACTGGCACTATATTACTTGGCATCTGATTGGCACAATATTACTGGGCATCTGATTGGCACTATATTACTGGGTATCTGATTGGCACTATATTACTTGGCATCTGATTGGCACTATATTACTTGGCATCTGATTGGCACTATATTACTGGGTATCTGATTGGCACTATATTACTGGGCATCTGATTGTCACTATATTACTGGGTATCTGACTGGCACTATATTACTGGGCATCTGATTGGCACTATATTACTTGGCATCTGATTGGCACTATATTACTGGGTATCTGATTGGCACTATATTACTGGGTATCTGATTGGCACTATATTACTGGGTATCTGACTGGCACTATATTACTTGGCATCTGATTGGCACAATATTACTGGGCATCTGATTGGCACTATATTACTGGGTATCTGACTGGCACTATATTACTTGGCATCTGATTGGCACTATATTACTGGGCATCTGATTGGCACTATATTACTGGGTATCTGATTGGCACTATATTACTTGGCATCTGACTGGCACTATATTACTGGGCATCTGATTGTCACTATATTACTGGGTATCTGACTGGCACTATATTACTTGGCATCTGATTGGCACTATATTACTGGGTATCTGATTGGCACTATATTACTGGGTATCTGACTGGCACTATATTACTTGGCATCTGATTGGCACAATATTACTGGGCATCTGATTGGCACTATATTACTGGGTATCTGATTGGCACTATATTACTTGGCATCTGACTGGCACTATATTACTGGGTATCTGATTGGCACTATATTACTTGGCATCTGACTGGCACTATATTACTGGGCATCTGATTGGCACTATATTACTGGGCATCTGATTGGCACTATATTACTGGGCATCTGATTGGCACTATATTACTTGGCATCTGATTGGCACTATATTACTGGGCATCTGATTGGCACTATATTACTGGGCTCTGGCTGGCACAATATTACTGGGCTCTGGCTGGCACAATATTACTGGGCTCTGACTGGCACAATACTGGGCTCTGGCTGGCACAATATTACAGGCATCTGACTGGCACAATACTGGGCTCTGGCTGGCACAATATTACAGGCATCTGACTGGCACAATATTCCTGGCCTCTGACTGCACACTATTACAGGCATCTGACTGGCATAATATTACAGGCATCTGACTGGCATTATATTACAGGCATCTGGCTGGCACTATATTACTGGGCATCTGGCTGGCACAATATTACTGGGCATCTGGCTGGTACAATATTACTGGGCATCTGGCTGGCACAATATTACTGGCCTCTGACTGCACACTATTACAGGCATCTGACTGGCATAATATTACAGGCATCTGACAGTCACCATATTCCTGGGCTCTGACAGGCACAATATTCCTGGGCTCTGACTGGCACACTATTACAAGCATCTGACTGGCATAATATTACAGGCATCTGACTGGCACAATATTCCTGGCCTCTGACTGCACACTATTACAGGCATCTGACTGGCATAATATTACAGGCATCTGACAGGCACCATATTCCTGGGCTCTGACAGGCACAATATTCCTGGTATCTGACTGGCACAATATTATTGGTATCTGACTGGCACAATATTATTGGTATCTGACTGGCACAATATTACTGGTATCTGACTGGCACATTATTACTGGGCTCTGACTGGCACAATATTGCAGGCATCTGACTGGCACAATATTGCAGGCATCTGACTGGCACAATATTACTGGGCTCTTACTGGCACAATATTACTGGCATCCGAAAGTTATAATATTACTGGCATCTGAATGGCACAACAATTATGGCATATGTGTGTGTGTGTGTGTGGGGTGGGGGGGGGGGGGGGGTAACATTGCGATGGATGGCGGGATTGCATGCAGGGGAGGGGGCAGGGTCCAGGGGGCCCAAGCAAATGCTTGCCCAGGGTCCAATCACTATTAAAGACGGCCCTGATTGGCTCCCTGATTGGACAGGAAGCAATTCTTCTGACAATACTGTTCCAAGCAACAGTATGTACTGGGAAGAGACACTGAACTCTTTGTGTGTGTCCATTTTGTCATAATGATAAGGTCATTATTATCACTCACTATTCAAGACAGTATTACAAGGTTTGGTCCCTAAAGTTGTCTGAAGTAGTAATGGACTGTCTATGTCAGAACTGAGAACCTTCACCTCAGTGTCCTTAAAGGTTGACCAAGGCCCAAATTGACCTAACTCAAGAAACTAAATTCACGCCGAGCACAAATGTTGCTTGTTTTCTCCCTGCTTCACCTCCTAATAAATCAATGTGAGGCAAACGTGTGCAAGCTGTTTGAAGAATAGTGAAAAGTGAATTATTCAAGACCTCTGACTTATGCTAAAGCTGAGTGAATTCCCACTGAATCTCTGTGTGTACCTTGAAAAGAAAACTACCTTTTCATAGAGCCTTAAAAAGAAAAGTATATTGCATTTTGCTGTTTCATGTTCATGCCAGATTGCATAAAATAATGTTTTTGACTGCTGTGTTTTGTGAATTATGTTCTCTCTGTCCTGACATTTGATGATTTTACATTCTCTGCTCTCTGAATAAACTTCTATGCAGCTTTCATATTCAATGCGCTGTAGACAACACCGTAGGCAACAGTGTGTTGGCAAATCCACAATGACTATTATGGTAGAGGAAGGGCTCACAGTGTCATGAACACAATCAACAGAGTTTACAAAGTGAGAAATGCCATGACTTTCCCAATCAAAGTAGCAATATGCAGACTCAGTGACAATGTCTACCTTTCCAAAAAGAAAACTGATACCTCAATTGTAGGCCAGCAAACAATAGCGCATACAAACAAATATAATTGACTTGTATTTGTGCGTAACATGCTAAAATGAAGCAGATGACAAAAAAAGATAAGATGTAGAGGGCTATTCACTAAGTGGTTAGTTGAGGTGAAATTAATATATAATCTCACCAATTTAAATCTACATTGTCCAGGAACAAACCTGGTCAGTTTTCTTAGTAGGGGAAACTCATCGGGTTTAGATAAACTGGGGACAGGGCCGATCCTGGGCGGGAGCACGGGGTGCACCGCGCCCAGGCGCACCGGGAGGAAAGGCGCTCCGATGAGCACCTTTCTCCCTCATTCTGGAGGTGCGGCCCGCAGGTGAGCGCCTGCGGTCACCGCACCTCCTAATCTCATTACAGCGCGACGGGTGCAAGCTCCGCCCCGTCGCGCTGTCTGATTGCCGGATGTCTCTGGTGACATCCGGCAGAAGATCTGAATGACGGTGTTCTGCCTCCTCTGCAGACACCGTCCGGAAATGTCCTCCTCCCTCCAGGGAGGGGGACCGATAGTAAAAACGTGTTTTTTTTTTTTTTTTAAATGAAACGAAGTGTGTGTGTTTCAATCTGTATGTCAGGGTGAAAGTGTGTGTCTCAGTGTGAATGTGTGTTTCTCTGTGTGTGTGTGAATGTGTGTTTCACTGTGTGTGTGTATGTGTGTGAATGTATGTAAGTGTGTGTGTTTCACTGTGTGTGTGTTTCAGTGTGTGTGAATGTGTGTTTCACTGTGTGTGTGTGTGAATGTGTGTGTGGTTCACTGTGTGTGTGCATGTGTGTTTCACTGTGTGTGTGTGTGTTTCACTGTGTGTGTGTGAATGTATGTAAGTGTGTGTGTGAATGTGTGTTTCACTGTGTGTGTGTGTGTGTGTTTCACTGTGTGTGTGTGTGAATGTATGTAAGTGTGTGTGAATGTGTGTTTCACTGTGTGTGTGTGTGAATGTATGTTTCACTGTGTGTGAATGTATGTGTGTGTGTTTCACTGTGTTTCACTGTGTGTGTGAATGTATGTAAGTGTGTGTGTGTGTGTGTGTGTGTGAATGTGTGTTTCACTGTGTGTGTGAATGTATGTAAGTGTGTGTGTGTGTGAATGTATGTAAGTGTGTGTGTGAATGTGTTTTTCTCTGTGTGAGTCAATGTGTGTATTACTGTCTGTGTAAGTGTGTGTACATACGTGTGACTGTGTGTATTGCTCTGTGTGTGTATAAGGGTGTCTGTGTGTAATGGTGACTAAGTGCAAGCCCACCATCAGGGGTCCAGGTCACAACAGAAAAAAAAAAATCCCCTGTGTTTAGCAGGTCCGCGGCTCTGTGGGAAGCGTTAAGCGCTCCCCTCCAGCCGGGGACCTGCTAAACAGAGCAGAGCACCAGGAGACAGAGCAGCAAGGAGGTAAGTACTGGGGAAGGGTGCAAATAACAAGCATAACGCTGGCATTTTAAATGGCATATTGAAGGGCAAAATATTGGCATATTAAATTGCAAAATACTGGCCTATTGAGTGGCAAAAGAATGGCATATTAAATGGCAAAAGAATGGCATATTGTGGGGCAAAATACTTGCACATTAAATGGCAAAAGAATGGCATATTAAGGGGCAAAATATTGGCACAGTAAATTGTAAAATACTGGCATATTGAGGGGCAAAATATTACTGGCATATTGACCAACTGCTCCCAACCACCCTCCATATTACACTAGACCGGGATAACATGCTTGTGAGAGTAGGTGGGGCGAGTGGGAGATATTGTTGGGGGGGGGGGCAGAAAATGTGTTCAGTAAGGGGCCCTGAAATTCCTAGTGGCGGACCTGACTAAGTGTGTCTGTGTAAGTGTGACTGTGTGTATTTATGCATGACCCTGTGCGTAAGTGTGGGTGTGTATGTAGGCAGGGCAACTTTTAACCGATTAAAGGGGCCACCGCTGCCCACTTGACAGTCCCCATCCAGTCGGCGGCTATTTCCCGCCTCCTGCACTGCACTCTGAGTGTGCATAGAGGGAAGACTGTGCGGAGGAGACACGAAACAGCAGCAGCAAGGTGAGTACTGGGGAATGGGGGGAGGGGGTAATGCTTTTCTTGGGAAAACTGGTAGTGGCATATTAATGGACAAACTGACACTGGCATATTAGTCGCCAAACTGACACTGGCATATTAATGGGCAAACTAACTGTGCTATATTATTGGATAAACTAACTGTGGTATGTTAATGGGCAAGCTATCTGTGGCATATTAATGGGCAAACTATCTGTGGCATATTAATGGGCAAACTATCTGTGGCATATTAATGGGCAAACTGGCAGTGGCATATAAATATGCAAACTGGCTGTGGCATATTAATAGGCAAATACACAGGATTATGAGGAGGGAGAGACATACATGTGAGTTATGAAGAGAAAGAGACAGCAGACATGGGTGTATAGAAGGAGAGACAAACATGCAGAAAAAAAGACCACCATGGGGAGCATGAGGAACAGAAAGATAGACATGGAAAAATATATGGGGTATGAAGGGAGAGATATACATGAGGGTATGAATTGAGAGAGAGTTATACATGAGGGTATGAGTTGAGAGAGAGAGATACATGAGGGTATGAGTGGAGAGAGTTATACATGAGGGTATGAGTGGAGAGAGTTATACATGAGGGTATGAGTGGAGAGCGAGCTATACATGAGGGTATGAGTGGAGAGCGAGCTATACATGAGGGTATGAGTGGAGAGAGTTATACATTAGGGTATGAGTGGAGAGCGTTATACATGAGGGTATGATTGGAGAGAGAGTTATATATGAGGGTATGACTGGAGAGAGAGAGATACATGAGGGTATGAGTGGAGAGAGTTATACATGAGGGTATGAGTGGAGAGAGTTATACATGAGGGTATGAGTGGAGAGAGTTATACATGAGGGTATGAGTGAAGAGCGAGCTATACATGAGGGTATGAGTGGAGAGCGAGCTATACATGAGGGTATGAGTGGAGAGAGAGATACATGAGGGTATGAGTGGTGAGAGTTATACATGAGGGTATGAGTGGAGAGAGAGTTATACATGAGGGTATGAGTGGAGAGAGAGTTATATATGAGGGTATGAGTGGAGAGAGAGAGATACATGAGGGTATGAGTGGAGAGAGAGAGATACATGAGGGTATGACTGGAGAGAGTTATACATGAGGGTATGAGTGGAGAGCGAGATATACATGAGGGTATGAGTGGAGAGCGAGCTATACATGAGGGTATGAGTGGAGAGCGAGCTATACATGAGGGTATGAGTGGAGAGAGAGATACATGAGGGTATGAGTGGTGAGAGTTATACATGAGGGTATGAGTGGAGAGAGAGTTATACATGAGGGTATGAGTGGAGAGAGAGTTATATATGAGGGTATGAGTGGAGAGAGAGAGATACATGAGGGTATGAGTGGAGAGAGAGAGATACATGAGGGTATGAGTGGAGAGAGTTATACATGAGGGTATGAGTGGAGAGCGAGATATACATGAGGGTATGAGTGGAGAGCGAGATATACATGAGGGTATGAGTGGAGAGAGAGCTACATGAGGGTATGAGTGGAGAGAGAGAGAGAGAGAGAGAGTTATATATGAGGGTATGAGTGGAAAGAGAGTTATATATGAGGGTATGAGTAAAGAGAGGGAGATACATGAGGGTATGAGTGGAGAGAGAGAGAGATACATGAGGGTATGAGTGGAGAGAGAGAGAGATACATGAGGGTATGAGTGGAGAGAGAGAGATACATGAGGGTATGAGTGGAGAGAGAGAGATACATGAGGGTATGAGTGGAGAGAGAGAGAGAGTTATGTATGAGGGTATGAGTGGAGAGAGAAAGAGAGATACATGAGGGTATGAGTGGAGAGAGAGAGAGTTATGTATGAGGGTATGAGTGGAGAGAGAGAGAGAGATACATGAGGGTATGAGTGGAGAGAGAAAGAGAGATACATGAGGGTATGAGTGGAGAGGGAGAAAGACATGGCGGTATGGGAAGAGAGAGACAAGTGAGTGACTGACTTGGTGGAATATTATTTATTGCTCCTTGTGTACTTCTTTTCCAATGATGCTCAGCCAGACTAATGGGAGACTTTGGCTGGTTGGACATCATGGGAACTGTTAAACTGCTAGCCAGCAAAAAGTCTCCAATGTTGCTGGCTGAGCATCATAGACATAAATAAAACCACTACACTGTTTTACTGCCAAATAAATATCTTTATTTAAAATAAAAGCTTGTGTTGGTCCTTCATCTAAAAATAAAGTTTGTGCTCTCCACAAGAATCCCCCCACCCCAATAATGAAAAATTGGTATGCCTGGAACATACATGTGTAAAGGGGAGGGGTTTATCATATAGCCACGCCCACCTGGGGGCGCCAAAAAAAATCCTGCACCCAGGCGCCCGTGACCCTAGGATCGGCCCTGACTGGGGAGCTGACATGTTCCTCTCACCTCAGTTCACTTTTCAGTGAATAGCTCCCATAATGCTTGAGGTACAGAGTCATCTGGTGTGTGACTCCATACAGCTGTATTGGAACTTTTGTTAAGTGAGGGTCTTATATCAGTCTTGCAGTTGATGGTGGGTGACCACTTTTTGTCTGTCACGTAATGACTGGATTCTTACTGTCAGCTTTTAAATAAAGTTCAGTATGCATAGAATGCAATATCATACATTTAGACATATAGAACCAAAACGTGTTAATGCTATTAAAAACAACAGAAATGGAAAGGCATATTGGGGGCTATTAACTAAAAGGTGAGTTGAGGTGAGATGAACATTTCAAGCTATATATTATGCAGTGAAGAATCTGGCAAATTTTCTTATAAGACGAAACATAAGATTTGTTCCTGCTCAATGTATCTCCCAACATTTCCCCAGTGATGGGACACTAGGGGGTGGAGCTTTGGAAGTCAAGTGTCAGCAATTATGCCCTTGCATGTTAGCCCTGTCACTCCTGAGTTTGGCAGGTTAATAGTATCAGCACTACCGTGCATGGATGCTAGCATTGTCGATGAAGCTCTCCACGGTACTGCGTGTGCACACAATGCTGTGTGTTCGCAGTAGGCCTTTTCAGGTGTCCCAGACACCAGAGAATGCAAGCAGAACCAGAAGATTGTGGTCAATAATCCTGCTGTCCGCCGAACCTCCGCCACAGAAAGAGGGGCAGAGGCGGGACAGACTCCCCTGCGACAAAATAGGGACTTTCCTGTGCAGTCGGACAGTTTGGGCCTCCGGTATAGCTAAATTATCTGATGTTTAATTATATGTTTTTCTCACCAAAACTCACATTTAGTGAAACACTCCCAATGTGATGTGTTTATAAAGATGGTTTTATGTGGATCCATGTGACAATGAGAGAAGGCATGCTTGCTGTCACAAGTGATTTCAATGACTATCTTGCTATTACAATTCGAATGCTAAAGATCACATGTAGCAGGGTGAGACTGATCCAAAGGGATGCATTTAGAATCTTGATCTCACCAAATGCTGAATTATTCTGTTTTCCTTGATAAATGTAGTCCTGAGGTGCCTTACATGGTGCCGGTCTTTTTTAGTTTGACATCAGGACGCTGAGAATGACAGACTGCATGAAGTCAATGGGAGACTGTCCTAAAAATCTTGCTTGCAAAATGATTTGTCTATATTTACTTATTTATAAGGTATTTCCCCAAGAATGATACAATGAGATTTTTCTTGTTTTCTAGTATGTCCTGTGTCCACAAACATTTCATTGTTAAAGGGTACAATATAATAAATACAAAATAATATTAAAATACAAACATACACATTTAACACAGAACACTAATAGGTAAGAAATATCATCAACCATGATTATTAGTTTACAGGTGCATTCTGTATTGAGGTATATGGACAGAGATCTCGATTTTATTCTGTGAGAAGAATTGATGATGCCAGTGAAGTTATTCCATAATTGTGGTGCTCTGCAGAAAAATGAGAACCAAGCCACTTTATTTTTATATTGTGGTGTAGTAAATAAAGTGGTGGTACTGGAACAGTGGTAATTTTAACATATGGTGGGTCATGTAATTACACTGTAGCACAAAACAGCAGCATGAGTTAAACATGTTGTAAGTTTATAAAGGTGGATTTGTTGTACATACACTGCAACCCCATATTTAAAGACTGGCATTAGCATTTGTTGTATAATCTGTTTCCTTACTGTGGTGCTAGGTAGGATTTGTTTCAGTAAAGGGCACCTAGTTTTGACTGGGGAGGCCAAAGTTAGATTGAGGTCTAGCCACATTATTAGATATTTGTAAGAACTGACTGTGGTCAGTGTGCTCTTTGACATTGTCCTGATGCCTAGATGTGCATTTTGTAATTTAGGTACTGTTCTGAACACCACTGAGACAGTTTTGTCAGTATTGGGAAAGGTTTGTTAGCCGTGATAAACTTTTCTTCCTCTGCAAACTGGTCTTGGAGCACAGTCTCAAGATGTGGTATTTTTGGTGCTGTCTGCATCCAAATTGATGCTGCACGACTTCAATAAAGTTAAGAAGAAAAAAAAAGGCGACCGGAGCTTCCTTCCTCCGTGCAGTAGGTTAGACTGCACGGAGGAAACAACGGAGAGCAGCATGGAGGTAAGTGCTAGGGAAGGTGGGAGGAGGGTGGAAAAAACGAGCAAATCCTGTAATATTATGTGGCTAACTCCTGGCATATTATGTGGCTAACTCCTGGCATATTATGTGGCTAACTCCTGGCATACTATGTGGCTAACTCCTGGCATAGAGTGGCAAAATCCTATCATATTATGTGGCTAACTCCTGGCATAGAGTGGCAAAATCCTATCATATTATGTGGATAACTCCTGGCATAGAGTGGCAAAATCCTATCATATTATGTGGCTAACTCCTGGCATCGAGTGGCAAAATCCTATCATATTATGTGGCTAACTCCTGGCATAGAGTGGCAAAATCCTATCATATTATGTGGCTAACTCCTGGCATAGAGTGGCAAAATCCTATCATATTAAGTGGCTAACTCCTGGCATAGAGTGGCAAAATCCTATAATATTAAGTGGCTAAATCCTGGCATAGAGTGGCAAAATCCTATCATATTTTGTGGCTAACTCCTGGCATATTATGTGGCTAACTCCTGGCATAGAGTGGCAAAATCCTATCATATTATGTGGCTAACTTCTGGCATAGAGTGGCAAAATCCTATCATATTATGTGGCTAACTCCTGGCATAGAGTGGCAAAATCCTATCATATTATGTGGCTAACTCCTGGCATATTAAGTGGCAAAATCCTATCATATTAAGTGGAAAAATCCTGGCATATTAAGGGGCAAAATTGTATCATATTAAGTGGCAAAATCCTATCATATTAAGTGGCAAAATCCTGGCATATTAAGTGGCAAAATCCTATCATATTAAATGGCTAAATCCTGGCATATTAAATGGCTAAATCCTGGCATATAAAGTGGCAATATTCTGGCATACTGAATGGCTAAATCACAGTGCATCCGGTACTGTGAGGAAGAACAAAGTGCCATGGCTCCAGCACAACGTGGTCTGTGAGACCACTTTCAACATTGAGCACCTTTCCTTCTGGCTGAGTGTTTCTGTTAGTGTGTGAGTGTGTATGTATGTATGCATGTAAATGACTGACTACCTGAGTGAGTGTGATTAAGTGTATTCTAGATCAGGGCTCGACAAATCCCAGGCGCAAGGTCGCCATGGCGACCAGGAAATGAGACCTGGTGCCTGGGTGAAGTTACCCTCCCTGTCCCCTTGCCGCTGCCATCCGATTTTTTTTTTCAGAACGCGAGGGGGTAAAGTCTGTGCGGATGGCACAGACTGCAAGCTTCGCCCCCTCATGTAACGCGCGTCTGAGTGCCGGGTGTCGTCACGTGACATCCTGGCACTCAGCAGGCCGATGAATGAAGACATGCTGCAGCAAGAATGTCCCCTCCCCTGCAGTGAGGTAAAGCAGCTGGGAGGGGGGACACGTTAAGAACAAACCAAGAAAAGACTGTGTGAGGCGGGTGTGTGTTTGTATATATGTGTATATGTAAAGTAGGTCCGTGTGAGGTGTTTGTATATTTGGGTATATGTGAAGTAGGTGAGTGTGAGGTGTTTGTATATATGGGTATATGTAAAGTAGGTTTGTGTGAGGTGTTTGTATATATGTGTATATGTAAAGTAGGTCTGTGTGAGGTGTTTGTATATATGTGTATATGTAAAGTAGGTGAGTGTGTGTGTGTGAGGTGTTTGTATATATGTGTATATGTAAAGTATGTGTGTGTGTGAGGTATTTGTTTATATGTGTATATGTGAAATAGGTGTGTGTGTTTATGAATTGCATGTATGCTTGCGTGATTGTCTGGCTCCTAAATGTTTTTGCTGGCTTCTAAAATCAAATTAGATTTGTCAAGCCCTCGTCTAGATTTTTTTTGCTGGTTCCTTAAACTCTGTTAAGTTTGTCAAGCCCTGTTAAGTCCTTTAGGTGCAATGTGGGTGCAGAGGAATGGAATAAAACCAAGAAATGCAATTTTTCAATAACCTTTTTATTACAAATGAAAATAGTTGAATATTAAAAAAATCATAATGAAATAAGTATAAATCCAACTAATTCTATTAATAGATATCATATACCGTATTTGCTTGAATATAAGACGACCCTGATTATAAGACGACCCCCCCAAAAAACTAAAAGCCTGAATATAAGACTACCCTTTAGGAAAAAAGTTTAACTTGTATATATTCACATGTAAATTGCTTTTTAATATTTAATAAAAATTATGATATTAAACAAATGCATTTCTTGTTTTTGTTTCCTTTTATGTGCCAATGCTGCCTCTCTCTCCCCCCATGTTCTCTCTCTCCCCCAAACTTTTCTCTCTCCCCCCTTTCTCCCCTTGACTCTCTTCCCCCTCCCCTTGTCTTTCTCTCCCCCCCCTTGTTTCTCTCCCCCCTCCCTCCCCTTGTCTTTCTCTTCCCCCCTCCCCTTGTTTCTCTCCCCCCTCCCTACCCTTGTCTTTCTCTCCTCCCCGGAAGGACCTGGCTTCATCATAGAAGTCCCGGCGGTCGTGCCGGGCGGCAGGGGAGGATGTCTGCGTGCATCGTGCTGACATCCACCTGCTGTTAGCGAGGGGGATCAAGGTCCCCTGTAGCTCTGAGGTCAGAGATTATAAGATGACCTTGAATATAAGACGAGGGGTCTTTTTCAGAGCATTTGCTCTGAAAAACCCCTTTTCTTATATTTGAGCAAATACGGTATAGCATATATCGAGAGAGAGATGTCTGTGTGTATAGATAGGCTTGTGATATGTGTGTTAATATATATTTTCATTGTTTTATAATTGTACTATAGATGAATGTGGCCTGCAGTCACCTCACGTGGCTCCTGTGTGTGGCATAATTAATGAGCTCTGGTCTGTGGCATATTTAATGGCCCTGTGTGTGACATAATTTTAGGTCTCTTCTCAGTGTGGCATAGCTAATAGGGCTCCTGTGTGTGGCATAGCTATTGGGGCTCCTGGTAGTTGATGTATGGAATAGTCTTCCAGTAGAAGTGGTAGAGGTTAATACAGTGAAGGATTTTAAGCATTCATGGGATAGCTATAAGGCTATCCTAGATATAAGGTAAGGCCAGGGACTTGTGAAAGTATTACTTTACTGAGAGGGTAGTGGATGTATGGAATAGTCTTCCAGTAGAAGTGGTAGAGGTTCATACAGTGAAGGAGTTTAAGCATGCATGAGATAGGTATAAGGCTATCCTAGATATAAGATAAGGCCAGGGACTAATGTAAGGATTACTTTACTGAGAGGGTAGTGGATGTACAATGCAGCGAGGGAGAGGCTCACATTTCTCAGCAAGAACCATGTAGTTCTAGATGAGAAACATTAGGTGACCAGGATTATTCTTTACAAAGTTTTAAACATTATAAGGTCTGAAAAGCACACACATTTCAACATATATATGGTAATGACAACTGGTGGCCTATAATGAAGTTCTGTTACATTGAAAGATTGCATAAAGCAAAGACATTTAAAATAGAATGTTGTAATGAAAGAATATAAAGAAAGCACCAAGACCTCTTTGCTCCATTTAGTGCCATTAGGGAGCAGGCATGTTAGAATATTTGGAGACAGATTTCTAGTTGCCCTAACATGCCTGCTCCCTAATGGCACTAACTGGAGCAAAGAGGTCTTGGTGCTTTCTTTATATTCTTTCATTACAACATTCTATTTTAAATGTCTTTGCTTTATGCAATCTTTCAATGTAACAGAACTTCAATATAGGCCAGCAGTTGTCATTGCCATATATGTTGAAATGTTTGTTTCTAAACCAACTTTCTGATGAGTAATTGTTTAATATACGCAATTAATAAATAATTATAATTTAACAATTAAACTCATATTTTTTTGGTTATGCACATCCATTGTGGGCGGGGTCTTGTTGTTATGGGCGGGTCAAGGGGAGGGGCCATGGGGGGCCCCATTGGCTTGTTTTGCCCAGGGGTCCACACAGTTCAAAAGACAGCCCTGAGCAGATCGTCTTTGTCGTTGTCACTTACTGGGTCCTGAACGCATTTACCGTATCAACCAAATTTATTTTGATCTCTTTCTTTTTTTTAGCATGGTACCTTTCCACTTCCATTTACAGTGTTTTTAATCATGTCATCATAGGGAGCAATGTGAGTGTTTTAACCCTTTGACAAATAGATTACTGAAAAGGTATGGTAGAAGGGATGAAGACATTGAATACCCAAATAAATGAACATTCAGTGTCATAAATAAAAGGATAACAACATATAAAAAAATTATAGCAGGAACATGGCAAAATGAACATTAAAAACTCAACTTTTAATTTAAGCTAGAAGAAAGATAACTAAAAGCATCCACATTCATCGATCACTTAAAATTTCAAAATGTAACATTAATTATTACACTTGGTTTCCTGATGTTACTCTCAATTTTGAGGGCCAAAATGAAAGAATGTGAGGTGATATTGCAGAAATATTCTGTTGACTGGTGGTTCCCAAATGCCTTTTGAAAGACTTCCTCTAAGGTAGAGACATAACCAGAGGTGTCATGGAGGACATTTTCTGGCATTTTTGGTGAACATTTTAATGTTCTATGGATCGTAATAAACCATGGCATGGATATTTTGCCTATTCTTGGTCTTAACATCAATTCCGCTCTCGCAATACTGAATGAACTCTCGTGAATTTTCTATCTGAGGTAAAAAGACTACTAAAACCTATATTTATGACTGAAGTTGGATCCTAATTTGTTATATAAAAGGAACTGTTTAAGTTTGATAGTATACAAAGGTTCCACATGAGTGGGTTACATTGCCACTTTGCTGGATAAATGCTTCTTTTAAATCATAACAATAGATTATTGAGCTATTCATTGCCCTGGCATATGTTACTCATCGTTCAGATCCTGAAATAGTAAAGAAAAAAATAATCTTATCATTAAAATAGATATATATCTTTTAGATGCAGATGGAATTGCATGCCTTTGTGGCACTCCAAAAGTTAGTCAGCGGATGACCTCAGACAACAAGTATAAAATCAGCTCTGCACAGTACAGTATTTTGGGCTTTGTTTGCAAAGCTATTACCTTACATAAATACAGGAATAAGCAGAAGCAAGTGGTTTTAAGATTGAGGTGTTGACATTATTGAATCCTCCAATAAATAGAACATGAAAGTTTTGTATTTGTTAAATAGAATGGCTGCTTGGTTTGTAAAAAAAAAAAAAACAAGCCAAGGCTAATGCTGAGTCATATTAAATCTTATATTTCATGGAATTCTTTCATTCTAGTGTAGGTGAAGTTACTGATAGATATTATTACCAATATTTTATAATCATCACTGTGTATTATGGTGTTTATCAAGAAACATCAAATACCTTTTACAAACTGCAATACTTTTACCTAATAATATTTCATTAGCCATATATGAAGTGCTATCTTTAATGTTAATGGGGCAGTTTTCAACGCACACAACATTTCCCTTTATTTGTCCTTCTCCTCATCTCCTTCCATCTATGCATCTCTTGATTCCTTCCCTTCATTCTATTTCACAACACCTACCCTCCTTACTCCCCAAACTTCAACTGACTTCCAGCTCAGTCACCAAACTCCACTATGTCATTCCCCAAATCTCGATATTCCTCCTCAGCTCAATGCACATATCGCCCAAGCTCTTGCTTAGTCCTTATAGTCACCCATCTCCAGCTCAGTCCTCATAATTCCTGCCCTACTGTTATGTGATTTATAAAATTTCTCGCGGCTTGCTGGTATCTTGTCCCGGCACAGTTGACAACCGACAGCTCTCCAGTTGTTGGTGGACTATAGCTTTCCCAATGTATAGGAAGGCTTTGGCTGGGCACAACCTGGTGGAGAATCATAGAAGTTGTAGTTAAACCACATCTGGAGAATTATCAGTTCCCTTGATTAGACTCCTTTAAACTCAAATAAAACTGGAAGAGAACATCTCTTGGATCCAAAGTAGAGAGAAAGCATCTACGAAATATGATATGTACCTAGGGAATTTCCATAATCCAAGACTTATTCTATTCTGAATGATTAAGTCAAATACTTTAAAGCAGATTAGGCAAAGGCAGAATATGGTTAGAAAATCACTATCTTAAATTTAATACTTTACAGAATAACCTACTAATTCTGTTCATGGGATAAAATGGGTACAGCTGCATTTCACATAGTAGTAGCATTACTTGGTAGTAAAATTGAGGGTTCATGTGCTGGAGTAAGAGATCTATAATTATAATTCCTTGTTGAGATGCATTTATATCTTAGCCTGTGAGACAGTATATGACTTCTGTTTAGTGCAGGTTGACAGGATGTTTGTACAGATTTTGTACCATAGACCTCCAGAAAGCCTGTGTGGGTGTTATTACAAAGGAGTGAAAGCATTTGGATGTGAAATTGCATTCCTTGCTGTATCCACTAATTTATTTTTTGTTATTATCTGTTAATCTTTATCTGTAGTGGTGGCAATGTGCCCTGTTAATTTGTGCCCTCAGCTCTTTTAAGTCTTCTAGTCTCTGTAGCAGATATATTTGTACCACAGGAAATGTAACATTGAGCAACAAGAAGATCCTTTTCTAGCCTGTCTGTTGGTGGCACAATACCCAACTTGCTGTCACAAAGAACCATATGTAAGTCTGTCTCTGTTTGTTTATATGTGGAAAAACAGATTTGTAATTTGACTGTATCATGGCATCCATCTGGGTTCAGATTATCACCGTGCTTTGCTTTCCTGCGTATCAATATGTCACTGTTTGTATGTATATGTGTGCCTTGGGCTAGCACAATATTATATTTCCCAGAATGCACACTGAAAAGATATAGGCCTTCTAACCCATGCAATCATGCAGTATGTGTTTTTCATAAGCACCTCTTTTAAAAAGGACAATTATAGGCCTTGTAATAAGTATAATTACACTGCGGTGCCAAATTATTTGTAGTTTCCGAATTTCCACAGACTGGGAAATCAGAGAAAATTTAGGGCCTGTAATTTTCAACCTTCAAGTGCATTGTACTATTATTACATAAGTGCATTGTACTATTATTACATATTGTTACATATTTTGGAGCACAGCCTACTGCTGTATTTTTCACCGAGGGTTTTATTCGCTGAATAGAGAATGATAGTAATAAAGCGAGTTGGGCTCAGACTTTTTTTTCTACTTCTGCCTCATTAGAAATGCAATTTAAAAGGCGCACTAATTGTGCACCAATCAATATATACATTCCCCTAGTCTTTGCAAAGACTTGGGGCCTTCCTCTCATGGAACACATGCTCATCTGCTGGAACCAAGCTCAATGTCACAAACACCACATGATTAAAAAAAAAGTGTGAATCGCTTCAAAGTGGTGCTCCAAGGGAGTTGTATTCTGTCTGATTCAAAGATCATCTTAATATGTTTAATCTCTCTTTAAATTAGATGCCATTGCATATCATGTGAAAGGGTAGGCATCAATTTTGCTTGTCCTAGCCATGGTTACTGGACTTCTTACCTATCCCTCATGTGTCCTCTGATTTGTTACATTACATGCAGCAGACACCATGTAAATGTTCTAACACTTATTACCAACACAAAAAAATAATTTTTTAAAAAAATGTGCACGAAAAACACTTTTCCCACAAATTCTTTGAAATGAAACGTCACAAACCATGTAATGTAAAGAATTGTTCTGAACTGACAACTTTACTGCAAAATGCAACTACTGTAACTGATTCAGTCAAATAATCAAGATGGAGAATTTTTACCTAGGTTTTGGCCTAGATTTTTGCAACTATAGTGAACTGACCGCTTGTCAGTTCACTATAGTTCACTGCTGAGGTGATGTTTTTTTTATAGATATTTCTATATCTGATTGCATCTTTCACCAGAAGAAATATTATTGCTAAACAAATAATAATGACACCATGTAAAAACACATACTTAATTCATAACAGCTATATAGTGTTTGCAATCTGGTTATAAAGCATGAAAACAAAATGTAGGCTTTGAGCTTTTTCATTGCTATTATTTTATCCGATTGCCTTAAATCTAGACAGATAACTGTGGTATGAAACAAGAAACTGAATTTGTGTTGTGTTTATTGTCTTTGTATCAAAAGAAAATATTTGTGCTGCATTGGGGTACATGCTAATTTTTCTTTTGTTTGTCAACAGCTATACCCTTAGTATGCCCTTGCAAATTAACAGGCAGAGCATTGTGGTAAGAGAAGCAAATGCTGCTTAGAGACACAAGATTGCAAATCAGACACTGGTTTAGGACGTTCTTTAGCAAGCTTTGCTAAGGATAATTCAATCTTTGTTTCATATCTCCAGCTCTACTACAGTTCAACAGAAAATGTTTAACTAATGCTAGTGATGTGTCATCTATCTGCAACCCCCATCATTTACATTTAAATCCAAATATAAACACAAAATATTTATTTTAAGTAAGGCAGAAATTGGTGCAGACTAGATGGGCTGAATCTTATCTTCTGGCACATTATATGTTTCTATGTTTAATTCATATGGGCCTTGGGGATTGTTTCTGATTTTTATAATTCTTCTATATTCCAAAGTGTTGCAAAATGACCAGAAGCAAAATACATGTTATAGATCACCTAAAAAAAATTTCATATCTGAAACCAGACAAATGAATTGAACTGACAAGGAAACTGCACCAATCAGACATTAATAGTGTCACCGTCCCTACAACCACTTTAGTCCTATTGGACCAAATTAATTAGAATTTGTGTAAATTGTTCGAATGCCTTATATTGCTATTAGCTTTGATCAGTTCACCTCTTATTCCTTTCATTGTGGAAGATTCAAACCTGGGTATTTTCTAACTCAAGCTCAGGTGCTGAAATGAAAGTCGTCTCCAAAGTTGAATTTTAGTGAATAGGTGAATAGGTGGCTGGAGATACCCAGTTAGGGTACCAAGAGTACCATTGCAAATAGGTTAGCTGGAAAAAATTCTCCAATTTGACTCCAACTTTATTTTTGTAGTTCAACTGCAGTTCATTTGTCATTTCAGTTTAAATCATGTGTATAGTATGTGTTTTTCTGTGTTTTTATTCCTGTCTGTACTGTCTCCTAATGATGTCATCACTTGCAAGTTATTTGTTCTGAACTGAAGTAGTTCATTTCCACACAGTGACCCAGGGCACAGATACATTCGATTTAAAACACATTTCTTTCTTTATCTATGCATTTGTTTGCTAACATAATGTATAGAATTGTGATTCTATATGTTTATAATTCAAGCAATGTTTAGTATTGCATCCTGAAACAGGTTTAAGCACACTGTAACAAAAGGAGAAGGGGCCCGCCTTGCACAAGCTCACATGCTATAGAAAAAAGCTTATAGTCTATTAGGAACAGCTTAACCCCTATTAAAATACAAGGTTAACTGGATGCTTCTATGCAATTAAAATAAAAGGACATCAAAGATGTCACGGCTGTTGGTGTAAGTAAATTATATGGAGAGATTACATTGTCCTGACAATATGCCTGAAAATAGAACTGCATACTAAAATCTTTTTGATGTTTTATTTCATATGATTCTACAGTGTTATTCGCTGCATTATCTTATTGTATTGACTAGAGAGAACCTCGAATAAGGATACCCACTGCTATCTCTTTGAGTTTGAGATGCACTATGTTGCTAGGACTGTATTGGGAATTATCACTAACACAGATATTTACCTTAGGGACAGCCCAGATACTGCAAGTCCCTACAGAAGAGGCTCCTTGTCAAAGAAATTATAGCTAGCGGTAAACATGTAAACTGTATATAACATCATGTGACATTAAACAGATGGTTTAACCCATTAATAGAATATACCCAAGTCGGAGAGGCACAGGAAGTTTATGTGGAAAAATAAAAACACAAAAAAATAACTGCATAGTGTAGTACAACAATGGGAATGGATAATTAAATGTAATCATTTGCACTCACAAACATGTGTGGATAGTGATCCTCATCATTTATAGCCTGATTCTTTTCCTGAGGAAGCTGAAACATGCAACAACCCGTTGAAACCTGTTGAAAGATGGTTCTACACGGCACCATTATCAGGACTGTCTATCTTCTCTTGTACTCCAGTGTGAACCTTGTCTTGTGATGCTCCCTTTTATGCTAGAAGCTTGTAAGTGTGACTCCATCTAGCAGTGTTGCCTAATTGTACAATACTACTCCAGATTAAACAGTTAACTCTGGATCCCTCTGACATAAGATCTTCATTTTAGATACATCAAGACTCACCACCCATTCATGAGTGCAAATTAATACATTTAATTATTCATTCATGTTGTAGTTGTGACATACTGCACTATCACTTTTTTTTCCATATAAACTTCCTGCGCAAATCAAACGTATGTATATGCTATTAGTTTCAAGCACCTGAGGAGTGCTAAGGAAGGCTGTACCAGTTTTTGTGTGGGTATTACCGTATTTGGTCGACTATAAGATGACCCTGATTATAAGATGACCCCCCCAAACTTTGGATATTCCTTTAAGAAAAAATTAAAATCCTGAATATAAGAATACCCTATAGGAAAAAAGTTTAACTTTTGTAAATATTCATATGTATATTGCTTTTTCCTATTTAACAAAATGTATGATAGAAAAAAATGTGTTTCTTGTTTTTATTTTCTTTTATTTGCCCATATGCCCCCCAGACATGGCCAATGCATCTCCCCCACAGCCATCTGTCCCCCAGACTTAGTCAATGCTGCCCCTACCCCACTACCTCCCCCAGATTTGCCAATGCTGCCTCTTCCCCCCTCCCTCACCCAGACTTGCCAGTGCTGCTTCTGCCCCCTCCCTCCCCCAGACTTTCAAATGCTGCGTCTCCCCCCCCCTCCCCCCAGACTTGCCAATGCTTCCCGCTGCAACCTCCTCCCCCCTAGACTTACCTGGGGGTGAGGTGGGGGGGCAGCATGTATGCATGCTGGGCAGCAACAGAGGATGTCTGCATGTATCGTGCAGACATCCACCGGCTGCTCCAATATCCCTGGTGGCTAGTGAGGACAGCCGGTAGATGTCTGCATGATACACGCAGACATCCTCCGCTGCTGCCCGGCACTTCCGCCGGGACTTTTATAACGGAAGCCGGATGGTCACATGACCTCCCGGCTTCCGTCATAGAAGTGCCGACTGATTTCTCTGAAAAAAACCTTGTCTTATATTCAAGCAAATACTGTAAATGTAATTTTGTTAATGTAACATTTTTAGCACATTTTGTTCAGTTTTTTTATATTAACCCTTTATTACCCTGGATACACAATAATTACATTTCAAAAACGGGCTCTTTTAGGTACAACATTGCACTGTGCTAAACCACTGAATTGCAAATTATAGGCCAAAATAGATGCGTTTGAACTGTTCTCCAACTTTCCCATCTTCCCAATTGAGTTAATAATAGCTGATTTTTGCTGTCTGCTTGTCAATTTGCTATGGTTCACTGTTTAGTGTTTTTCATTTTGATTAACTATCCTGCATTTAGCCTGTAATTTAAATAACTTTTAAACTGTTAGTGGCAATGTACAACTGGTTTGTAAACACTATATATATAAAATAGAAATGACTAGCAACAAGGGAGATGAAACTTGGAGCTCAGCTCCATTCAGCATTTAATTAAATTGTTATTTCAGCTGTAATTTGTTAATTTAACAGTACCCATGAATTACTATGTAAATGTGGCAAATGTCTGGTGCAAAGGGGACCCAATCAGACTTTCTTAAATATATATATATATATATATATATATATATATATATATATATATATATATATAGTTTTATTTTATTTTTACCTTAGTGCCAATTATTTCTTTAGCATTATTTTATGTTTTATAAATTAAAATGTCAAAGAGCTGAAGTTTGTTTATTATTTTATTTACATAAAAGACACATTTTTTGTAAGGGGAATATATATTCTCTATTGAAATATTCACACATATAAAAAGGAAAGGGATAATGTATAATTTTATCTCTTTTATGGGGAGAATATTTTATATCTTTCTCTCAGTTCCTGCTACAAGCAAATTTCATCATTGACTATTATAATGACAATAGGATATAGCTATATATTAAATGTGTTTGAAATACAGATATTTGTAGATATTGCTGTTCACATTGCAGATGTAATCATTAGACATAATACTGTTTGGCTGCTCCTTACTGTGCCTGTATGGAGTTTAAGTAAAAAAAAAATAAAAATGCTGAACAAAGTATAAATATTATTAAAGCAAAAAAAAAAGTTCTTACTGAAGTTATTCCATTTCTTGGTGCAATTTTTAAAAGGGTCAAATATAAATTGAGAAAAATCTGTCTATAATATTTGTAAAACTTAACTTTTATTTATAATGGATAAAAAATATAAAAATGTAAAAATAGGAAGGGTACTCATTTGCCTTCCTATTTTTACATTTTTCTTACTTAACATTATCTCACGTTTCTTTAGGCACTTATATCTGTATTTTATATCTTATTTTGTGTGTCAATAGTTTGTGACTTAATTGTGCAAAGGGGGCAGGGGGAGGGTTACCCACTGGAGTTGGTCAAGGGAAGGCGACAGCCCAGCCACTCCACAGCCTCCTGAGCTCCTCTTTCGCTCGTAGCTTGTGAGTTTTTTGGAGAAAATATATCTCCGCCTCTACCTGGAATTTTATTTGCGCTCTGCACTCTGTCCAAGTAGGAATTTCTGTTTTCCTCCAATATCGAGACATGGTTATTTTAAAGGCAGATAGAATATTAATGCTGAATGCCCTCTGATTTTTGTCTCCCTCCTCTAGTTCCAAGTGGAACAAGAAAGTTTGTGGGGTGAGTCTCCCCCTATGAATCACTCCAAAATATCGGACTCTTTCTGGTGTCGAGAAATCTCTGTGCTGTTGATATGATGTTCTTTTTCCCAACTGTGGCTAGAAATATATCCCAGTCCGCGTGTTCCGTGGGAGGGAACTCTGCAAGAAATTACTTAAGTCGTATATAATTGAAGAGCTCCATCCCCGGAAAATTAACATTACGCATTAGAGATTCAAAGGAGAGCAAACGATTGTTTATGTATAAATCGCCCAGGATGTTAATCCCAGCATAAACCCATTTACATAGGGAAATGTTGGGTATACACATTGAAACAGTTTGTAGGGGTGCAGACTTTGAGAGTGTTACCTTAATTTTCCTCTTCAACTTATACAGTGAAGTCATACAATCTGTAACCAAGGGAAAAGACAATATCTTTATATATTTTTTGGGGCAACCAGCAGAGGAGTGACATATCGTGGTCTCCGTTCATAGCTTTTTCTAGACTATACCATCCAACTGCCAAGTATCTTCTTAGGCATGACACTGGGCCATGCAATGCTACCAGGAACCTCATATAGCATGATCCGGGCCCCTCTTCCCGAACGGTTCGTTTTGGATGATCGCAACAGCACGGCTACCTGAGTTGCTGAACAGGCTACGTCACAGAACCGCAGGCCCCCTGCCGACAAACGGGAACCACTGACCAGCTCTGAAATCCGAAATGCTCCAAAAAATGCTAGCGAGAAAGCGGCGCTAAAAGGCAAAGCCTCAAATTCCGATAAACAAACAAATTGCAGCCAAGATCCCCATGAGTGCTCCCAAACTTCCCATCGTTACAGTGCGGCGGTGATCCTAAACCGACCGACCCCTCTTTAAGCCTTTCAAAGCTTGGCAAATCACGAAATGTTTCGTAATGTCCGTAAACCCCCCAATTTAAACATGAAAGCTAGTGCGGCTCAGCTGAGCAGGAGAGGCACCATGCGACGCCAACCGAAACACGAACCAAAACAAAATATCTAGCCGATTTGCCTCAGACATGTCGCCTCCCGCCCATACCGCCAACTCGTCCCATTCCTGCCATACCCTATTATAAGCCAGCCAGGTAGTGGTAGCCAACGATGACTTCACCCATCCTTGCAACATTCGGTCCCGAGATTCCACACCACCTCCAGGCATGAGTAACCCGCCTCGTCCACCCCTGGCGCCGCCTGTCGAAATCTGTCCCACTGTAAGCGAGAAAGAGAGTCAGCTACGATGTTTTGATAACCTGGCACATGCTTCGGCCTAAAGGTGATGTTGAGCTCCATGCAGGTGAAGATGCTGATATCTTGTTGACTGAATCCACCACAGCCAGGTTATCCGAATAAAAAAACACTCGTCTATCCCTCATGGACCAGCCCCACAAGGCGAACGCCACCACCAAGGGAAACAATTCTAAGAAAGACAAATTGTGCATCAGCGGGGATGGTTTCCATCCCTCAGGCCAAGGTGCCGCACTCCATTCAGTAACCCCCGAATGCCACACTCCTGGAAGCATTGACTCCAAGTCAGCCGCTGAAACCGCAGGTTTTTGAAAATAGGCCCGGCCGTTAAACTTACCGAGGAATACTTCCAAGACCACCAAATCAGCTCTCATGGCCTTTGACACCCTCAAAAAGTGATGACCCTCCCGTATCCCAGCTGTGGCCCTTGAAAGCGACCTGAGGAAGACCCTGCGAGCCGGAATAATTTGGCAAGCAAAGTTTAGTCTCCCGATCAGGGATTGTAACTGTTTAAGGGTGACCTTCTTAGCCCGAAGCACTTCCGCCAGCACCTTCCTCAACACCACAAGTTTGTCCTCCGGTAACCTACAAACCGCTGTGACCGTGTCCACCTCCAACCCTAGAAAACTGAGGCTCGTAGTCGGGCCTTTAGTTTTTTCCATGGCTAGCGTGATCCCAAATGACTTTGACACTAGCTGCATAGTTCTAAGAAGGTGCATGCAGTCTACCGAATCGCGAGGACCCACACAAAGGAAGTCATCCAGGTAATGAACCAGGGAACTATGACAAGACTCCTGCTTAACAACCCACTCCAGAAAAGTACTGAACATCTCGAAGAAAGCGCAAGATATGGAGCAACCCATTGGAAGACAAAGATCCACAAAGAACTCCCCCTCAAACCAGCACCCCAATAAATGATGACATTCAGGATGCACTGGCAGGAGGCGAAACTCTGCTTCAATGTCCACCTTTGCTAACAACGCCCCTGGGCCTGCTGCCCTGACCTCGTCCACCACCCTATCTGATAGGAGAGATGATGGATCAAACGGAATTTACCCGTCTCCCCGTACATTCATGCCTGAACCGGCAAGAACTGCCCCACTTTCACTGGCTGTCGTTGAACAGCTAGCAACAACCTTTTTTGCCCGAGGCCGGCGAGGAGGTGGTTGCCTCTGCGCCGGCCCCACCCTGAAAGGGCATGGACTTCTGGGCCAACATTAATTTAAGCCACAGTGTGATGTCCATCTGGTCCCAGTGCATAGTAGGATTAGTGGCTAGGCGCTGACAAAATTGCTCGTCATACCACCACCAAGCCAGACCTCCATAAACCCTGTATGCGTCTCAAATACCGTCTAAATAGGAAAAGAGTGCCGAACATTTTTTAGGAGCCTTGCTCCTTCCAGAGGTAACAATAAGAACATTTCCAAGTACTCCCCTTTATAAAAAAATTCCTTTGTCTACATTTTTAAATGGGCGCCCAGCGGGCCTGAATACGATGGGTAGGATTTGTATACGGCCACTTCCGGCAAGCCTTCCCCTAAGTCTTCCGAACTAGCCTTTCCTGCCGCCGCAGCGTCCCCCCATCTAACGTCATTGTCCCCTCCCCGGGATCCGCCGCAACCCATGCCACTGCCGCAGTGTGTTGACCCCCTTGTCCCTTGCTCTCCGACCATGACTGTAAAAATGCCTGTAAACCTGACAATAAACCGTCATCCCCTTGACCCCCACCCTGCCCCTTGTGTGGTGTGTTTAAAAATTCAGAAATCTCACCGGTAGCCAACCCGGCCATCGTAGGGTCAGAACTTCCGGACACTGGAACTTCGGGAACCTCTGCACCGGCTGTAATCCCACTCGCCACCAAGGGAGCTTGCAGTCTGCCATCGCTAGAAGATCTCCTAGAAGGTGAAACAGGTTTGGGGAGTGCTGACCTACCTCTGAGGCCGCTGCGCACCCTAGAAAAATCTCCAAAGGACCTGCGATGAGACCTACCCCCAATAGGACTGCTCCTCCCCCCCGAAAATCTACCCTCCGGGGGATCGCACCAACTAACCCTGCCCGGGCTGGGCCTCCAGGAACGGTGAGAAAACCTAGGTGGAGACCTACCCCTGTCCCTAAAACCTGCACCACTCTGGACCCGGGGCCTATCAACACTACTCCCGCATGACCTGGCCCCCACGGAAACACTATGGCTAGGAAGGGAGGGGTGCTATCCCTCGAAACACGCCTTTTAGATCCAGCTCCAGATAACTGGGCCCTCTTTGATCCTGATGCCGTCTGTTCACGATCCTGACTGTCCATCTGCACAGCTGTCACTCCTGCGGCTTTGAGGCTGGTGGAACCACCAGTTGCCGCTGCTCCCTCATCGGCGGCCCATACGGAAGGCCCAGGCCTGGCGTCCCTCCTGGTGTCCTGGTAGGCTTTGGCCTCCTCATCCCCTTCGCTGTTCCAGCCTGCATCGGACAGGCCTTCCTCTCCTCTTCTGCCTGGGGCTTGGTCCCCTGAGGCCATGTCAGCCATCCCCGAACCCACTGGAACCTAGAAGCACCGTCTTTCCATCAGGGCCCCCATCACGTTCACACCCATGCCATAAGGATCAGGGGGGGGGGGGGGTTGGACGAACTACCAGCTCCTGCCACGTTGCATCCCCACCGTGCTGCAGATTCCATCCCAGAGCATCTGAAGAGATGAAAAGGTAAGGAGGCAAGGAGAGGGGGGGGAGCCCCCGCATGGTCCCGATGGCCCCCACGCATGGTCCCCGCATAGTCCCGATTGCCTTCCCCGACCGCCCATGTGTTCCACACATTTTCAGGCCTACTAACGCACCGCAGGCCGCACTGCCCAACCCTGGCCACTTGGTTTAGGCCTCACCGCTGCCCCCCAGGCCTCCAGACTACAAGGGAGGGGGTGTTGGTAGTATGACAGGGACGCTTCCCCGCACGATAGCCAGCCACTGCAATCCGTGCCGAGGAAGCCGATGGGGAGGGGGACCTGACTCCATGTATCCCCACCTACCCCAACCGTCTGAACTACTCCGGACACCACCGCAAACCGCACTGCCACGCACTGCCACGCGATGGCCTAGCAGCATCCACCTCCTCCAATGAAGTCCTCCTGGGTCCTGAAGCTCTGGGGCTTAGCATCTGAGGCGGCCTGGTCCTCCTCACCAGGCACGCAGCTGGTCCTGAGCCTGGGATGAGATGACCCAACTGTTCTTTTGCCCAACCAGGTCCTCTCTCCCGCGCTGCCTCGCAGATCCCAGCGAGGAGCCTCTCCAACAACTGATCCATCCTGCAAAAGAAGAAGGGTGGAAAAGGGGGGGACACAGAAGAAAATAAATTCTGGTATATTTATTAAACTGAGAGTTATCCCAAATGTCCAGCCTTATATTCCCTCTGCTCCCCACCCCCAACTCCACCTCAAAATCCTACACCAATAGCTACAGCCTTGCTCAGCACAAGCTGTCAAGGCCCTCCTGCATCTAGGCGTCTCCGTGGAATGCATTTTTGAGTGTGTTTTAATAAGCTTCCCGCCTTTTTCTGATTAGACATTGTTCACTATTTCATCCTCCATGTCCCTGTGAGTGACAAGCAGAGTCCAAAAGGGGCAGTTATGGGTCACATAAAGAGCTTGGGCCGTCAGGAAGCTTGTGAAAAGACTGTCCTGTAGGTCCCGCTAGTTATGTGCCTAAAGAAATATACCACAATGCATGAATCATGGTTTGCCTGCTTCCAAGACATTAACTCTGTAGATGTAAACTGTTTGATTACATTATATATAACACTCTAGAAGCATGGATTTTTTTATCCTGTGAATATGATTCATTCACTGCAAAGTAAAAGCTTTGATAATTTTATGTTAAGTGACTTTGTGAGGTACTGTAGATGAGGACTGTGATAGACAAATGACAAGCTGAATGTGTTCCAATAGCAGTACTCTCCTTGGAGCAGTTATTGAGTGGTGCTTTTGTAAGCACAGCAGCAGCTAATTCTTCTATTTAAAATGGTGCCAGTCACTCTACATTGAATGGCAGCGCAGTTTATACTCTACATAGCAGAATGGTTGTTTTACAAACATCTCCGATAAAGCAGCCTGGTGTATTTTTGTAAGGGAAGCTAGATAGTATTTTGATATTATTTTTTTGTTTATTTATTTCTTTTAATTTATTTCTTTTAGAGTGTTTCTAGTACTATAAGCTTGAGAAAAAAGTATGTGACTCATGTGTCTGACAAGTATAGCAAATTTGGAAACAGGCCTGAAAGCAGAACATGTGACCCACCTTCCCAAACAATGTGATCATTTCCCAATGTTGTTGTTTTTTTGGATATGTGCATAATGGAAACTGTGCATCCATAGTGCCTGCTTTGCTGTAAAAATGGACATGCATGTGTAGGCAGAGTTGTTCATTCCATAGATGTGGCCATATATGTGGCTTTATGTTGTCTAAAGTTGACCCCTAACTGTTCTGCTACAAATGGTACAGTCCCGGTTTGGACCCAGAATGCCACAAACCCAATTTTTATCACTGACACTACCCATCCCAAGTCAGGTTTCCCGTATTAGGAGGTATATCATCAGAAAGGAGGTCATGAAAGTTGGCCCTGTAAAGATACCTAAAATACTAAGTATGTAAGGGGTAGATTAAAAACAAGCAAAGGTAGTCACATGAAACCCTTTTTGCCTGCGTTCCACTAAATTTTAAATCTTATAAATCTATAACAGATCTCATAGTGACCTTGCTTGGTCTAGGTGTTTGCTAACATTAGCTGGAGATGGACAATGTCCACTTTTGGCCACAGCGAGGCCACAAAGAGCCATAGATCAACTGCCATATTTGTCCACCTGTATTTCTGAAAAATTACTGTTTTCTGCTGCGAAGAGAAATTCTATGTGTTACCTGAGTCATCATTCCTAGTTTCTACTTGGAAAATCCAGGAAAATTCTGCAATGTAAGCTTTGTTTGCATGCTGAGTGTGTCATTGGCAGACAATGAGTTACCCTGTAAATGGCAGAAATTCTATGGTAGCTGTCTGTTTACTGTGTATTTGCCAAACAAGTAGAGGGCATTCAGGGTGTGTAAAATGATGTGTGTGTGTATGTCTGTACCGTGGGTAAAGGCAGAGCAATCCATTTCATCTTTGTACAAATTACAGCTATTTTGAGATGAGGGCTGATTGGCACTGCAGAGCCTCAGCACCCTGCTGTGCTGGTTTCCTGTCAGGATTAGGATTTGCAATATTCATTATCCTGCATGGTTAGCCTTCACCTTTCAACTATCTCCCTCCCTCAGCAGTGCCATTGACGGGTTCTGAGCTGATTTAACCTTGTCGGTGCACATTTTTGGCACACATCATTGCCAAATGTACATTGGGAACGGAGGAAGGTTGAGAGTTCATTGAGAATCATCTTCCTCCCTATTAATCTTTGAGGCACAATTTATAATAGTAACAAGTGTCACCTTTAACATCCCTAAAATTGCTCTGCGTTTTCAGGGATTAATTATTTGGGCATCTCCAAAAATAAGTCACTGATTTACCAGATTAGTTTGTGTTGATTAAATACAGAGCACTAAAGTCATTCGGCTTTTTAAAAGGTTCGTTAACCCTTTTACCTTTAATTTCAGTCTGTTTATACATTGCTGTAAACAGCTACTGATTTAGTTTGGTTCTATGTTTAGGGATTGATATGTTAGATCCCCACCATGTTGTACTGATTATGGGATGGGGTACAGAGTAGCACAGCAATTATGACAAAGGACCATAAATATAAAGACAGAAATGGAACCATTCTGTTGCTCATTTTTTAATTGTGGAGCAGTCATCAAACTAAACAAATAAGAGGTTATGTATATAAGTGGATATAGTGCTTCTATTGCTGCATGTACCAGACTATGATGATAAATAGCTCAATAAAATGTGTGTGTTCTTCTTGCACTGTATTTCTGTATTTCTGAGTTGTTCTGGCACATTTTGCACCATCATAACACATGTATAAAGAAGATATGAGGCTGAAAGTGGTGGGAAACTATTTTTGGCAGTGGCAAAATTTCTGCACATAAAATGACAAGATGTAAAAAAGGTGTTGTTTGCCTATACATAAAACACTTGTGCTTGTCCCCCCTTTTTAAAAAATATTCAACACATTTATGTGCTGAGGTCTTTATACATAACCCCCATAGATGGAGAATTTCTCTAGCTTTTCCCTAATGAATGTGAGGCAAACTACTTCACATGCCAAGGAGCACTCACTTATTTATATTTCTAAGTATTGGCAGTATAGGCATATGTGTTTCTTTTTTATTTTTATTTTGGTGACACTCAGTCTTGCTATATCATCCATATAAATATGTAAGCGTTGTAATTGTAACATCATTGTGTCGATATTTACATGCTCATTATTTCATTACTTCTTCATTATACCTCTAAACTGGGGATGTTATGTAGAAAAATATTAAATCTATTGATTGATTTCCCTTTTGATGAGGCCCAACTCAACGCCTTTGTTAAAAAGCAGAGTGATCAAACAAAATCCAACATTCCATATTCCCCTTGCTGTCTTACCCCAAACTGACTATGATCCTTTGTGATATCTTATCTCTGGCATAGGTGTTTCTGATCTAACTGCAGGTATAAGTTCCACATATGCACAAATAATAGATCAATATTAGCAGTTCCACATTTTTATTAAAAGATATTTAACACTTAATTGTGCAGTTCTGAGTAATATGATGGAGCTAAATAAATAAATCAGCAGTGTCCAAGGTGACCTTCCAATCTACGTATAGTCTGCAGAATGTTTGAGGCCTAGTGCAGCTGTTCAGCAGAAATGTGAATTCTCACTACGCGCATCATGATTGCTTGAGATCCATTTCCAGCATCTCTTCCAATACTTGACCTTTAATGTTGAAAGGGCATGTACCAATCATGATTGCATCAACAATAACTGACACAATCTGACCAGCAATATTTCACATTCGTCTGTCCTGGAGCCAAGTCTGGTTAACATTCAGTAAGTATTTGATAATCGTAATAATAAATACTGGCGAAGCTGCTGCTATCGCTTTATGAGATACCTGGTTGATCTTGCTAGGACCATATTTGTTGTTACTTATAAAAAAGCCTGGGTTATCAGTTCTTTGGTGTTGGCTTTACTAATAATACTAATAGTTACAATGTCATTACTTATAAAGTAATGGGTGACATAAAATACCTATCAAAGTAGACATGGAAGCTTTATGACTGTCCATTGTACAAGGGTAACACACATATATCATAAAGTTACATTGCTATAACAAATTTTCATTAAAAAGGATATCCACTGTGACGGGGGGTCTTGGAGGGCCCTGGGTGCCAGAAGACTCCCTGTGGACTATAGACCCTGTCTGTGGATGTACTGGTTTGGGGACACCCTGCTTCAATACAGTAGGACTTCAACACAGGCTCACTCAGGATGTCAGCCAGGATGTGTATTTTGAGATCCAAGCCTTTGCTCTACTCATTGTGTTTCCCCAGGTTAAGAAATGTTATTGTTAGTGTTCAAATGTGTACTTATCAATAAGTGTTTAATGTCCTGTGAGCCATGTATTATCTCTTGTAGTCTGGATATCTGGATCTAAAGATGGCATGTTTATTTTATGTAAAGTTGTACTGTATTTAATCACCTGTTTTATGTTAGGTTTTCTATTGTTTGATGCTTACAATGGTATTGGGTAGCCGTTCCATTACAAGGCCTTTCCCTTTTCTTTGCTAATGTAGCTACAAAATATAACAAATCTCGACCTTAGAATTAGTAAGTGTGCAAAACTAGGTGAAAAAAAGGATTTCTTTCACTTTTAGTTCCCCATCTGGGTTTATGCATGTTTGAGCTCACAGCTATACACTTAGAAATATGCATGCTCAGTGCTATCCCTTTTTATACCCTCTTTATACACACTGCACATTACTATGAGTTGTGTTGCTGTGGTCAAAGACTCCAGCAGAGATGGAATTCTTAGAGGAGTGGATAGGGAATTTTGGGTTAGGATAGCAGAGCAGTAACAACTTACAATTAGAACTTGGGCAGATCTGGAATCACATCTAAATCCATCTTCCAACTGGACCACCAAAGATTACACTTGCCTCCTGCCCAAAGGTGAGAGTGGGCAAAGTGGGCAGAATAGAGGGTCCGATGATGGTTAAAAAAAGAACTGCAACTGTGGACCACATTCAAGCCACCCTAGGCCACTTTCAAGAAACAAATTCCCAGACTACTATTTGTCCAGGATTTTACCCCGGCAGAATGGCATGCAAGATTGTGTCCTGGAGAATGAAGAGAACTGTGAACCGAGAAATAAAGACTTGCTAGAATTATATCTCCCTTTTTTACACGAATATCCCTTTTAATTCATGTTTTTTTTTAGTATTTATTTATGTTTTGTAACGTGATACAATAAACCAATTCAATATCAATATATATTTTTCTATCCACATTTCTATGTTTTCTCACACAATCTGCAGCAAATGATCTCCTTAGAAGGGTCACAATATTTTACACTGAGAACTGTTATCCTGCTGAATTTGTTTGGCTTTGTAATTAAATAATTCATTGTTTTATTATGGAGTCTAGTTAGGGAGCCCTGAATTGGGTTGAGGTTTCGATACAAGATTAATCTATGAACAAATGGTTAAACTTGATGGAAGCATATCTTTTTTAAACTTAAACTGTTATGTAACTATTGAACAATACTGAGAATCTGAGGTGAACGAAGATAGCTGTATGTCAAACACTGGACAACATTTAAGCCCATGCTCACTAGACAATGAAATTACCTCGCATAACATCACATCTTCCATTTTATTGCTTCTATTGGGTCTATTCATTAAAATTCTAGAATAATTTGAAAAGGGCCACTTTAATTTTGATGAAAATGAGCAACAAAAGGACATGCACTCCGGAGTAGGTTAAATGATAAAGGATTGTATTAAATCAAGGAAACATCACGAACATCAGGGATAACAAACAGGTAAAACAGATGCCTTACGCGTTTCACGTGTCTCCACGCTTATTCATAGGCCTATGAATAAGCGTGGAGACACGTGAAACGCGTAAGGCATCTGTTTTATCTGTTTGTTATCCCTGATGTTCGTGATGTTTCCTTGATTTAATACAATCCTTTATCATTCAACCTACTCCGGAGTGCATGTCCTTTTGTTGCTCATTTTCATTGGATTACTTAGTGCTGCGGCTACAGCACGGACCGAGCACCCGGTGATTTATACTCGCTGAATGAAAGAAATTTATCAGCATTTCCGTGGAGCCGGCTTGTTTTTTTTTTTTTTTTTTTTTTTCTTTCTCCCACTTTCATTTTGAGACTAAGTCAAGTTCAGGTGCCAAATTTGACTTAGTCTTAAACCGTAAGTCGACCTCCAAAGTCGACCTCCACGAGCTATTCTAGAATTTTAGTGAATTAAACGTGATGCACTAATTACATTGAGAGTGTTAATCCACCACTTCTTCTCATGCAATACTACATCAACACTACACCTCATTGTCATAACTGCAGAACTATCAGAAATACTGCTAAATCTCTCTACTGCCACAAACGAATAACACAAGAGTTAAATCACCAGGTCACTTTCAGCTTCATCTTTACAAAGGAAACTTGTGTCAAATGTCTCAAACTTGATACACACAAACAACTTCACCAGAGGCCAAGAGGACTGTGTGGAAAAACAGCAGCCAGCATGGGGGCTCAGATCTGCCACATATGTATCCCCTTGGCTGAAAGACACATACACTGCATGCACTAATGAGCACTACATCTCCCTCAGTTTTATTCACTTTAGTCCCTGTCCTGACAACCCTTCTCCTCCCATAGATACAGCATTACCAAGGCCCTGTCCCTTCTCAACAATAACAGGTTATGCTAGATATGAATTATTTTTAAAATAATTATTCCTCACAGCAATGTTTCATGTATATGTGTTTCATTAAATGGCTGTGTATGTAATGTAATACATAAAATAGTTTCAGTATGGTCATTTTGTTATCTTTTCGTTTTTGTAATCTGTTACAATATATATTATTAAAGGCAACCATAACTCGGTGGTTTGCTCACAAATATTGGCTTTAAAGCCATAACGCAGTCTGCAAAATGCACAGACCATGATGAACTGCTTTAATGTTGGTGGTGGATGTACTTTAGATTGCAATAACAATTTTTTTATGTATATGTTACCAAAGAGTGAAATGACTTCCAAGACAGGCATTATATATAGTGTCTAGGAATTATACTCAACGCCTATTGAATATGTCAGCATTCACTAAATGGGCTGAACATAGTATAGGTAGAAGACAAGAGGACTAAAGACAGAAGACTACAATCTTGACTGTGAAAAAACTCATTTACTGTCCCAAAAAATAAAGTTACATGGCAAGTATAAGGAGAGAGAGGAATCCTCAGCTGAAGGTAGAGGTAAACACAGTGAGGGTGTTTAAGCATGAGTGGATTGGCACAAGGCTATCTCAGCTATAAGATAGAGAACTGGGGACTAATAAAAGTATTTAGAAAATTGGGCAGACTAGATGGACCGAATGGTTCGTATCTGCCGACATATTCTATGGAAGGAGGGTGAAATGCCTGACCTGTTACACTGCTACAGGCATCAGGTGTTTTGCCCTCCTTTCTTCAGTGAGCTAATGAAAGAGGGGGAATCAATGTTTGATGGATAACTTATGGATTTAAAGGGGTGACAAAAAAGGGAACGGCCAGTAGAGGAGCAGCTGGCCATCCTGTCAAGAAGTGATGGGTACCCAGTTGATGAGGCATACCACTGATAAGTTTTTTTGACAAAATTATAAGAAATTATAACTGCCTGTCTATCCACTACAAATTTTAGAGTCATTCGCCAGATCTCTTCTGCCAGCATGAAAGTAAATTCATCTGATCTGCTACTAGTGCATTTATCTAAAAATAAGTAAATATTTATTCGCGCATGGAATCTGTCACACTACAGACTCCCTAATCTCTTGGTAGCAGAGAATCTTTGCATATTTTCTTTAAACCAAGGATGCTATTTTATTCAGAGTTAGCCCTGCTTATCTGTGGGAGACCATTCTTTAATTGTATTTTAGGCCTATGATTATCAGATGGATACTTCATAACTTCCCTTCATATAGACAATTCTCACAAATGAAACATGTCAAAACCTAATTTATGTATACAGTGTTTTTCTCAGTAATTAAACTTTTTTTTTTTCGACGCTTCAGGTATAACAGCATCTGCAAATCATCATCCAATTCTCCAAAACATGTACCTCAACCCAGTGCTTACCAAGCAAGTGTAAACAGGACAATCTATTTACCTCGGTTATATAAAGCTGTATTCTTAAGCGTAAAAAACAGAGCACAGAAAGATAGGCAAACAAATAAAACAAGCAGAGCTGTTGTCTGAAGGGTCACAGAAAACGTCACCTTTTCTATTTTCATGCTGCTCCCTTGCCTCCTGTAAGTAGAAATGGGTTGTGAGATAACATTATGGACCCACTGCAAGGCAAAACAAAAAAAGGAACTAATAAACTCCTCAAATCCCACTCTGCTCTAGAGAATGGTGGAAAATGTTGCTTCTGGAGAAAGTAGGAGTCTTATAATACACAAAACTAGACACATTGCAGGGCAATATACAGTTACTACAGGACAGCTGGCAAAGAAAAAAGTCAGCTGAAAATAAAGCAGACGTGGAAATGGCAGTACATCACTAGAGTTAAAAATAACTTCAATGAACAATGCTGATAAATCCGTTAATTAGATTAGGCCTCAAAAACTATTATTTCCTTTGTAATTTGATTATAAAGGCAGCCAGTAGACTAAAAAAAAAAAAAAAAAAAAAAAAAAAAAGTAAAACAAGTAGGCTACATGGAATTATGTTTATATATATATATATATATATATATGTCTTTGATATCCTATTCTTTGATTACTGAAAAAATATCATAGCCGGATAAAAATGTTTGTTTTATATTATTTTTTTATTAAAGAAAAAGATGGAACAATTGCTAGTCAGGTTTTGATTTTACCTGATTTTATTTTGTGCTCCTGTTGTGATGGCAGTGAACTGTATCACATTATCGCAGGCAGAGAGCCCATCACTACAACATCAGACAGCAGTCATTTAATGCTCCACACTGGTAGTACTTGACCTCGTTTGCCAAACAACATCCCTATTTAATATCGGAGACACTTATGACACCTTTACTCATTCTTAGCTTCTTCATGCAAGACTGCAATATTTTCTTTAGGTTTTTTACTTCGTATTTCCATTTTTTTTTCCAAGTGCATCTATCTTGATAAAATTACTGGGATGCCCTTTCGCTAGCAGAGTCTTTGATCAATACATTTTGTCTGATGGAGCTATTCACTAAAAGGTGAGTTGAGGTAAGATGAGGTTATTGAGGTGAGATGAACATTTGCCCATGCACCCCAGGAAGGGTCCAGGACAGTTCATCTTGGCCATTTTACCACACTGTGTATGACAGCACGACCGATTCACCGTGGCAGTGTAAGCACTGAACTGTCAGCGCTTACAAATAGACAGTAGTAAACATTCCCTAATAAAGGACCCCCCAAAAACTAACCCCAACCCTAGTACTAACCTCAAACCCTAACCCCTAATACAAACCCCCGAACCCTATTACTAATCTCAAATACTAATACTTACCCCAAAAATAACCCTGAAACCTAATATTTTAAATCCTAATGCTAACCCCTAATACTAACCTTAATACTAACCCTTAATAAGTGCCTACTACTAACCTGTAAAGACTGACCCACAATGAACTGCCCATCACGCTCAACCTCTCATGCTGAACCTCTTGTGGTTAAGTGTCTGCAAGGAAGCAGCTGTGATGAACTGTCCTATCCCCACCAGGAAATGCCCCAGCAGGACCTCTGTGCTCTGTCCAAAAAAAGGGGGTTTGCATGGTGACCAATAGTTATTTGTGACAAATTTGTAGTGGTAAAACATGATAAAATGCAATAAATATTATAAATATTATTATACACATACAATGGGTAATAAAAATATTATAACAATGATTTAAAAAAATGGCAAATGACAACCGTGTGAATAATATCAACAGTGAAATAAAACACAAATGGTAAAAAAACAATAGTTAGCCCATGAACGCTTCTTGTGTGCTGACTGAACCTGAAAAATACAAGATACCAGGAACCTAGTGCAATATGTATGTATAGCACACCTCAGTATAATTGGTGAAAAAGACAAATAGTCTAAAAACACTAACAAACACGGCTCCCAAAACCAAGGAGCATTTAATATGCACTTTAGTAATGTTATACTTGACACCTCTTGACCATGGATTGGTGTCTCAGGTGATGATAGGAAATGATGTCGGTCAGTCCAGTATCAGTTCCAATAATTTATTATCCAAAACAATGAATCAACGTCCAGCCATACATATGTCCATTTCAAAGTCCACATAAATATAAAAAGTTAATAGTGAAATGCGAATCCGTGAGGCACTGAGTCCTCCAAAGCATCAGCTAACCGTGCACTTCGGTCCTGCCCAGGACTTCCTGGTGTACGGTGGCTCACAGGAATCAAAAATCACCCAATGCGTTTCGTCTGAAAAACAGACTTCATCAGGGGAATGTCTTTGTCGAAAACGAACGTGGATGTCTATGATGATGTCCACATGATTTGTATTTGTAGACAGCAGAGCTAAACTGAGAACAAAAATGTCTGGAATTTTATTTTACACTGGAACAATGAGTATGGTGTTTTTATATATAGATGAAAGGGAACATTTTTCCAACTTAGTTCCATGTAATACTCTCTGTTATGAATAAAACCCATAGACTAAACCATGCAGCAAAATAATAATAGAATATTATATAACATTAATATATTATAATTGTACATTAATATTTTTATTTTTAAAATAGGTTTACTTTAATTTTTCTACACTTTTCTATTCAGTTCTCCAACTTGAATCTGGAGAATTGATATGTCCAAATTTTATATATGTTTCCCAAATTCGATGTGTGTTTGGGGGTGTTCAGCATATTATGTGGCTAAAAAAATCTAAGGTTTTCATAGCAAAATTAACCTGGTTTTCCACAACCTGAAGTGCTGATTTGTACTTACTTATCCGTTTGTCCATATTGGGTAGACCCTTATGTTCAAAGTTACTATACTGTACCACTATTGTGACTCACATTAACTATACTTTATCCCCTATTGTGACTTTTTGACAATGCATTGTGAATAGGACTGACTCATCAGCATCTGTTAAAAAAACTTTATAGAATGAAAACCTTGAAAATAAGATGTTGTCCATTTTTTGGCAGAGCAAGAAAAACAGTGATATAGAAGCAATTAATTTGGGAAGAACCGTCAAGAAATCTCATTATTAAAAAATGATTGCTTTAATTTTTCCTAGACTTAATGTTAAATACCTAGTATATTTTTATTTTTGAAGTGTCCCTTTAAGTGGATACAGATGGCTATATATATATATACCCATTATCAGACTTTTAAAGATTTGGCTTCTTCCACATAGCTTATACCATAAGGTTCCTGAATGGCTAAAATGATAGCTCAGCAAGGACTATTAGAAGTCAACAGATGCCTACAGCGTTGGATGAAAAAAAATATATACATTTTTCTCTGCCTTCTGGGAGATGAGATTATGGAGTAAGAAATAATTAGGTCAGTTAATGCATTCTGGTGAGATGCATTGCTTCTGGGTCAGTGTGCCTTTGTGTAACACGGTACATTTTTTTGCAATACATATCCAAGTCGAAAGTATGTAATGCTGTGATGGCAAAGATATCTGTGTTGTGACACTGAGAAATATCCAAAACGATAGCCAAACTCTTGGTCACTGAGGCAGGATTTTAATGGATGGTTGCTCATAAAACAAAGTATAAGCAGAGGAAGCTTAAAAGGGGGCAGTGATGGGTGGAGCTATTGCAAAGGGCCCTAAGGTGCCTCTGTTGCACACATGGCCCCTAAAATTTTCAGCTCTATGCAAGAGCCTTGTATGCTTGATGGAAAATTCGGGCCTGAGTACAGGTGAAAAATGACTTATTTTATTTAAAGAATAAAATAAATCTCACAGTTTCCAGCTTTTACCCTTCTTGTAACCAGTGAGATCTTATAGGTCATAAACAGGTGGGAAAACAATAGAAGCAGGTCAAGATCAAACTGATTAAATGACTATTTTAAATTACTTGAAATTATTTTGGATTGTACCTCATCTTTTAGAGTACATTTTTACCTGGCTGCAGGAAATGTTTTATTCTTGTTTATTAAAATTTGCCTGCAGTGACATAACTACTCAAATTGTTACTGCAAGAGAGGAGATCTCTGTATGTAGCCAAGTATGCAAGTTAGGTAATTTGGTTACTGTGGTATGAGTCACAGGAATGCATTTTCTTTCACCTCATTACCCACACAGGGGTTTTTTATGCATGGGAATTTAGACCATGCTACAGTTAAATGTTTTCAGTTTAACTCTGGAAGAAGGGTTTTATTTGTTCATTGTTGGTATAGCAACCTTGTTTTAATCCAATTTGGTGTACTCTCTGGGCTGAGTTCCAAATGGTACCAGTTTAATGTGCGACGTCTAGGTCCATCTTATTGGTGCTGTTTATAACTGGCAATAAATCCCCTTACAAGTTTGTTAGAGATAAATTCCACAGGGTTTTGTACCAATGCCACCAGGTGTGGCCTTATTTGATCTTAGGACATGTCACAGACAGTTCACGCTCCCAAGTTTTGTATGACACTGGTACTGCAATGTCTGCGTGGAGACATAAGGGTCTATTTGCCAAACGATGATGTGTGGTGAACTGACAAGAGAAAAGCAAATTCAGACATTGAAAGCTGGTCTGGAAAGACAGACAAGTTGAAGAGTTTTTCAAACTCAGCTGTTTTGACCTGACTCCCAGTCTCATAGGCCTATCTCCCTGTAAATCCAGCCCAGTTCGAAAATAACTGATCATGGTGGGTAATAAATCTTGCGTTTTGAGATTAATTATCCAATGGAAATTAAGGGAATTAGTCTCAAAAGCCACTATGTTCATTGATTTCCCACACATTTTTAGAGGTAACCAGATGCAGTACATTCATTTATTATCTACAGTTTACAACAGATAATCAGTCACTGAATGACTAATGACTTCAGGTATCCAGATTTTGTCCTATAGTGCTGAAGACCAACTTTGTATGGTCCTTGCTTAAATGCCTCATACTGGTCTCTTACTGTTGATTGGATTTTGACTACAGTTTTTATTTCTGCCCTCTAAATTTAATATAAATAACCTGGCCAGTAGTAGTCAAATCCGAAAGATTCAATACGTAGGTGATTGCTTTCCAGCAGGTTCTCCGTTAGCCCATTGCCTGCATATTGTATTTTCATTTTTCCTGCAGAGCATGTCAACCTGGCATGGGACCTTTTTAAACAAGTTGCAAGTATAGTTTTTAAGTTGTCAGACATGTTTACAATTACATCAAACAGTACAGTTATCTTATTATTGTTAAGACAGTTTTGCTTTTCATTATTGTAATTATATTGATACATTTATGCCTAAAGTACTATTTTTTTTAAGTATTATTGGTTTGCTGCTTATCACACTGAGAAACACATTGAGTAGGTTATAGAAGTACATGTATTCACACTACATATGCAAGTATCTACTCACAGTATGTGCCTCACTACACAGGCACCTCCAGGTCATTCCACTGGGACTTGTGTGTGGTCCGGTGCACAAAGAAGACTTTGTGTCTTAGTTTACCTATCTGTGCCTGCTTCCTGCTAAATATGTTGTTATTTTTTTACGGCTGCTGGGTGCCTGGCAAAGAATAACCCTTTTATTAGCCAATCTAGATGTAAAAAGTGTCAGAACTAAAACCGAATAAGCAGGACTTGATGTGTTTGAAGAAGTCAAGGGAACATACATATTTTCTCTCCTTCACGAGTCCAATGCATGATGGTTTTAAACATACTAATGTATGAGCTGCTTGAAAAGTGCTATTTTTTTTTTCATATAATAATCAAGTTATATACAGGCATCCCTCAGAGTTATTGTAACTTCCGGACACCTCAATATGTCAAATTCCACAATAAAGTCTTGCCTAGTTTCAATAAAAGATTGTTGTGTCTGTGCAAATAGGGAGACGGAGTAGTCAGAGACACAAAGAAAATGGCGCCAAAAGATGGATGATTGACACATCCTATCAAGAGCAATAACTGTGAAGTGATCAAGTCGAAGTGCAATAAAAATATGTATACCTTTACGTCTATTTTATGTTGACTGGGTGTATAAGGAGAGATTGATTTTCTGTATACCACAGAAAAAAATGTTTGTTTTTTCAAACCATTAATCATTGTTTTTTTGTTTTTTTTTTATTGCCAACACATTTTTGCTCCCCTGCCTACCTCCCTGCCTACCCACCATGACTTGCAGTAGCAAATCTAACACTTTGTATGATTATCTATAATGAGCTGAGGCCTACAGCATTTCTTCTTTGAATGCAGTATTAAGTGGTCTTCCTCTTGCTCATTTTTCTTTCAATGGAATCTTCCAGCACAACTCACAGTTGCCAGTTCCCCCATCATTTTACCTACCTTACGGCTGCTCACAGAGCAGACCTGGCTATATGGGATAACTTTCTGCAGATATTTAACGGGCAGAACTTATTCATGGAACGTGCAGTCACCTGTAAGACCTCAGTTTGTGGACAGATGCATTGGATTCAATTGGATTCTGTGCATTTTACCAGGCCTATGTCATGGGCCAGAGGATTGGTTTTATTCTGGGCTAACAAAGATCCTGGCCTTTTTGGAATTATTCCCAATAATGGTTTCTTTCATTGTATGGGGCCTGCTTTTGGAGAACAAGAATTTGGTGTGACAATTTAGCTGTTGTAATCTCGATCAATAATATCGCTGTCTCCTCTGTACCAGTTATCAGACTGTTGCGCCAGTTAGTTTTGTTGGGGCTGCAGCACAATCTGCTAGTACAGGCCGTTCCCGTTCCTGGTGTCAGGAATGATATTGCTGATTATTCCAGAGGTGACCAACGAAGCCTTTCTGGCTTGGATCTGGATGTTAGCAGATGGAACGCACTGATGCTGCTACACCATTCTTTGGTCCCAGCGACCTGGAAAGCATATTCTAAAGTATGGTAGGCTTGGCACTCATTCCTGCGAGAGGCCAGCAACCCCAGTGACTGCGAGGGTGTGTGCACCACACTTTTATGGTTCACAGGGCAAATGTTTGCTGAGCATGTTTCAGTCCCATTGCTGAACAAGCGGATGGCTGCTATTGCTGCGCATTTTAAATATTCTGGTCAGGAGGACCTCACTAAGGATTTTCTGGTGCATCAAGCGCTTCGGGGTTACTGTAGGATTGTAAAAAGGCATACGGAGTGATACGAGGAGGCCGGTTACATTTTCCTTGCTTATACGTATTGTAGACAATTTGCCGCAATTATGTTCCTCTGGATTTGAATGTGCCTTGTTCACGCTTCCATTTTCTTGAGCATTTTTTGGGGCTTTTAGGGTGGGGGAGATTGTCAGTCCCTCACGGGTGAGAGACAGAGGCATCCTTTTAGAGGACGTAAGGGTTCTGGTCAGGGCCGGCCTTAAGTGTTCCGGCGCCCTGTGCGGGCTTCCAACGTGGCGCCCCCCCCGTCTCTTTCACCCCCCTATGTTTGTGTATCTCTCCCTTCCCATGTTTGTCCCTTTCCTCTTCCTTGCCATGTCTGTCTCTCTCTCTCTCCCTGTGTTCTGTCTCTTTCCCCCCGTCCCCTGTTCTGTCTCTCTCCCCCGTCCCCTGTTCTGTCTCTCTCTCTCCCCCAGTTCTGTCTCTACCCCCTGCCCCTTTTCTGTCTGTCTCTCTCCCACCCCTCCCCTGTTCTGTCTCTCCCCCCTCCCCCTGTTCTCTCTCTCTAGCCCTGTTCTCTCTCTCTCCCCCCTCCCCCTGTTCTCTCTCTCTCCCCCTCCCCCTGTTCTGTCTGTCTGTCTCTCCCCCCTAACCCCTGTTCTGTCTGTCTCTCTCTCCCCTCCCCCTGTTCTGTCTGTCTGTCTCCCCTCCCCCTGTTCTGTCTGTCTCTCCCCCCTAACCCCTGTTCTGTCTGTCTCTCTCTCCCCTCCCCCTGTTCTGTCTCTCCCCCCTAACCCCTGTTCTGTCTGTCTCTCTCCCCCCTCCCCCTGTTCTGTCTGTCTCTCTCTCCCCTCCCCCTGTTCTGTCTGTCTCTCCCCCCTAACCCCTGTTCTGTCTGTCTCTCTCTCCCCTCCCCCTGTTCTGTCTGTCTCTCTCCCCTCCCCCTGTTCTGTCTGTCTCTCCCCCCTAACCCCTGTTCTGTCTGTCTCTCTCCCCCCTCCCCCTGTTCTGTCTGTCTCTCTCTCCCCTCCCCCTGTTCTGTCTGTCTCTCTCCCCCCTAACCCCTGTTCTGTCTGTCCCCCCTAACCCCTGTTCTGTCTGTCTCTCTCTCCCCCTAAACCCTGTTCTGTCTGTCCCCCCTAACCTCTGTTCTGTCTGTCTCTCTCCCCCCCTAAACCCTGTTCTGTCTCTCTCCCCCCCTAAACCCTGTTCTGTCTCTCTCCCCCCCCCCCTTACCTTTGCATGAAAAGGTGGATCCAGAGAGGGGGCGGAGCTAACCGGCACAGCGGTGTAGCTCCGCCCCCACCCCGGGAAGCAGAGCACAGTCTGCTTCACGGGGAGCCCCGGGCAGCAAGAGAAGGTGCTGCTCGGGCTCCCCATGCTTAATGCAGGCATGGGGAGCCGAGCAGCACTATCTCATGCTGCCCGGGGCTCCCCGTGAAGCAGACTCTGCTCTGCTTCCCGGGGTGGGGGCGGAGCTACAATGCTGTGCCGGTTAGCTCCGCCCCCTCCCTGGACCAAGCAGAGCATGCCAAGCAGAGGGCTGGTGAGGGGGGATCTTTTGATCTCCCCCAGCCAGTGCCTCTACCGGCATTTTTTTTTTTTTTTTTTACTTTTTTTTTTCTTTTTTACCGGGCGGGCGCCCCCTGGGGTGTTGCGCCCTGTGCGCTCGCACAGGTCGCACACCCCTAAGGCCGGCCCTGGTTCTGGTGAATCAAGTCAAGGCTGTGATTGAGATACCAGACCTTGTCATAGTGTGGTCAGAAATGATCTCATGGAGGTGCTGGCATGGTTCCCCAAGGAGTAAACGAGCCAGGAGGAAGCTAAATCACACAATTTCCCGCTTTGTGGAATATAATTGGGACACTGTAGTGTGCCACCCTAATCTGGATGGCTCGGATTCTTCCCTTTATCGGAATGACGGAGTTCACCTCACTCCTATTGGGCTAGATTTCTGGAACCTTGCTGTCCAGTTTGGCATCGAGAGGGCGGTAGTGGTTCTGCCTAGCTTGCATGCGCAAGGTGTCACACACACCGGCATTGGCAGGGGGTACCCTAGGTCTGACGGCAGTGCTTTGGTTGGCCATCTGGGATATGGCCAACCAGGTGAGCAGTAGCTAAGTTAGCTATCTACATGGGCTCCCCACGGGTTGGTCCCAGGGGAGTGAAGCCAGGCTACTGTGCTTAACCAGGACGCCAGTGGCCTAAACATTGGATTATGCCTACGTGAGATCCTAGGGGACCCCATAGGCTAGGATGTGTTACAGGTACACGCTACTGCTCTGTGTGTTTTCTATTTATACACGGTTATTAGTGGCCATTTTATGGCACTTGGCATTGTACTTATTTTAGTACCGGTTATACGTAAAATATATTACCTATCATGTTAAGGCGTTTTTATTGCTAAATTTTATTATCAAGAAAAAGTTTAATTTGTTGCAGTATTTTTAATAAATTACTGTGACCTTTTAGCCAGCCACATATCTGTGTGTAATTTTTGGGGAAGAAGGGGATGATATTCTGTCATTTCACTGTCATAAACATGTGGAATCATTGAGGGTTCAGATAGTCAGTGGGGGTAGAACTGGCAGGAAATTATTAGAGGTCATTTGCTACAAACTACCAAATATTGGTATTCTTGAAGAATCACAACTACTATTGCAAATAGAAAAGTCTTCTCAAATAGGGTGTACTATCATTATGAAGGGTTTTAATTACCCAGAAGTAGATTGAAAATATCAAACTACTAATTCAGCTAAAAGCAGTAAGTTTCTGAATTTGTTGAATAACAATTTTTGTCTTAACTAGTACAGACACCAACCAGAGGCAGGGTGTCTTTGTCTGGTAATAACTAACAATAAAGAGCTTATCGCTAATAAAGGAGCACTTGGGGAATAGTGACCATAACATGGTATCCTTTGAAATTAGGCAAATTGGTATGGGTCCCACCAAAACACTTTTAAGAAGGCCAACTACTTAATAAAGAGACAACTGCAATGAACTGAGGTGGTAATTTCAAACTTTAAGCCAAATTAGCGGAGTTGGGAAGATTCTCCAATGCAGCTATATAGGGGAATTTATCCAACTCAGGTACTTTGGCTTTAAGTTTGAAATTTACATTTCAACTCCCTGCAATTCTCTCTTTATTAAGTAGATCCTTAATAGAAAGAAAAAGTTATTTGTTTTGTGGCATTCCTCTTCTGTGGTGATTATCCAGTTAGAATGCAATATTATAGCTTGACTGAATCTTTGTGCAGCAAATACAACAGTTAAGCTAAAATCCCATTCTGGAGCAAATGTAACCTGACTAAAATATTCACAGGCTATATGTGTCCCTGAAAGAACCCCCTGTGCTTTTCTGACCTAACTCAATAATGCAATATTGCATACACTGACAGGAAAGAGTATATATATATGTCTATCTTTCACTTTCCCTCTTTTTATTTTAAATTAAGGTTTGTTGATTCTCTGGCTGTGTAATGGTTACATTTGTTGTTAAGGTGTTGAAGATGATCAGTACTATACACCATCCTATGCATCCAGCCAGGGAAAATACTAGCTGCTGTGCAACCCATCAATCTCAGTGCAGCACAAAACAGGAAATGCATCTTACCCCACAGCAACCAAGGTGCCAGAGCAGATTTCCTCTCCAACTGCCAAAAGCTGCTCTTTACTGAAAGAAACAAGGGGTTTGGAGATGGAATAGTGAAGCATCTATTGATTTCTTTACTTAGTCCATGTTCAGCGGAGGGGAAAAGATGTTTAATATGTCAAATAGTTAATTCTTTGAAAGGTGAAAAGAGTGTCTGGGATTTTTTAAAAGAAAGTAATATGCTCAGTTAAGGAGTATGCACCAGTGTCTGGAATTGTGTTACACATCCTAGTATTTAAAATCCATCCAAATTATCTACATTACTCTGACCTACACCGAGGTGCAGGATCCTCCAGCTATTGGATTATAATTACTACGTTCCCTTGGCATCCTTTAATGTTGGCACTCGATTGTGTGAGATGTTTTATAAAAACTGTGAACAGGTCAATGGACCCTGTCTGTGCAACCTAATTGGAAAGTCAAATTGACTCCTTTTCATAGTAGCATTTAAAGAAATCTTTGTACTGAAATAAGCATTTTTTTGGGCAAAATACAAAGATCTGTGCTAAATGCTAATTGTTTTAAACTTCCCCAGTTGAAAAGAATGCTTAAGCCCAGCTAGTGTCACCATATAACTTGGGACAGGCAGAGTATCGCCAACACATACAGTATGTTGACTAGGCCTTGATGACTCTAACGCCTCTTTTGTGATCTTATCCCAATGTACTCATCAAGCAGTGATGTATCTGACAGGTTCCTGATGAACATACCGCAAGTATTATAATAAGAAAAATGTGTCCCAGTTCAGAACACTAGCTCTCGTATTTTAAGATACAAAATGGTGCAACCGGAGAGCTGAGAGAAGGTTATATAACACTTTTACAGTGGTGCATTTTACCTTAAATGCTTTTTTAATTATTAAGCAGAATGCTGTGGCAGTTAAATGGTTAATGTAAGAATCTGTTACACGTATTAGCCATAAATGCAATTATTACATTTAAAAATATAAGGACAGGTGATGTGAATCTGTAGATATCACATTTTAATACAGCTCATCTTTGTGTCTTGTAAACATAACTGACTACTTACATGTTAATTTATTTATTTTTTGTGGTAGCAAGAATCTCCCTTTTATGAATTTTGTGTATGGGTTACATAAAATATAAAACAAGCTAGCCCCATTCATCTTAGGCTCGCCAGTTTAAATGTTTTTACCTCTGCTCCGACCCTTTGAAACGGTAAAGATTTTTTTATTTATTCGAAGTAACCAAATAATTGCTATGATGTCAGATAACAGCCCAAAGCTCTTCTGTGTGCTCTGCGGGCCTTTTAAGGACACTGCAGACCTTGTGTTATCTTGACCTAAAATCAACAGCAGTGGCTTGTGGGTGATACAAATCCTTAGATGATTAGAACGTACATGTTTTTGTAATTGTTAGCATGTTAAACACAATACTACATATAATTCAACTGTTTATCTGTTTCTGTAAAATTCACTCTGCAATTATACCTGCTTTTACTTGAAAACGGAATGAGCAACACAGTGCTGATTCTTTTATCTGCTCATCCATCTGTAGCAAGGCGGCTAAACTTAGGAACGTTGAGCCAAAGCAATTTATATTTTAAACTCACTGAGCTATGAAACTGCCCACAGCTTCAGATTTACCAAAGTATTCTACACTTTCCCTTATTGCCCAATTTAATATAATGCTGTGTAACACTAAGCGGGCTACCTACAAAGGTATGATGACATCAGAGTTTAAAGGCTTATGCAATATCCTCTTTCAGTTTCTGCCATGGCATCATCAACTCACTAGAAACTGAAGCAACCATAAACAACTGTAGGCAAAACATTATGTTTAATTGAAAAAGCACAACAAGTATAGATGTTCTAAATATAAATGCTTTACTAAATGGATACAAATATAGTATGGATCTCATGAAAGAAGATCTGACCCATCTGACCCAAGATTCTATCTATCATGTCTGTCCCTCTTCATACTCTGTTGTTCCAGTTAGGGCCATTTAAAGGGGAGCAGTAATTCAAGGCTAAAAATATTAATAATAATTGTATCTTGCTTTTCTCCCTGCGAGCACTTTACAAATATATAAACAAACATAAAAGTTAAGAGTTTCTATTGGTCAGATGAGCTTACTGAATGCCTAATAAAAGAGGTTGATCTATAAGGATGGTGCCATGTCATCTGATAATGTCCCCAGTGGTAGCAAGTAAATTGCAAATAGCATGGGAGACAAGAACTGCACTGGCTAATTCTATTGGTGCCAATGAGCTTGATCCTCTGTGATCTGTCTGTGAGGAAAGATTTAAACCACTTGGTCAATGGTGTCAACTGAGAGATCCATGAGGATTAGGATGAAGTAATCACTGTTATCTCTTGTCATAAGAAGATCATTTAGTAATGTTTCCAAGTTGTAGCAGCAACTGGGAAAAACATGAATTAAATCTCCAAATTACCTACCATTTCAGTTCACCTATACCCTTCTCAAACTGTACCAGTTTACTATTTTGTGACTAGATCCCACTGCTACTTCCAGTTCAAAAAACAAAACAGTAAAATAGTTTTAACAATATTACAGTGATTCACATTGGAATTAAAAAGTGAAATTTGGGTCAATTCTGCATAATTATTCACTCAACTATTTATGAATTTCAGAGTCCTACCTAATCTGAACAAAAGGTATGTGGTAACAGAAATAGCAGTACTGTAATTCATTGTGTCAGTCATACCAAGTTGTTTAGAGCCCCTTCATTTGTGTCGCTTCTATTCCACCTTGCCTTGTGTTGGGCATACTGTGCATCAATTCTCCCTCTCTGCCTATAAAAACTGACACGACCAGTTATTCTGGTCCCTCCTCTACTTATCACTTGGCATTATCTTATTATTTCACTTCCTGGAATCCTGATCCTTGCCTGTTATCACGACTTTGAACCTTACTGCCTGACTTCTTGCCAGCCTGACTATGGGTATTGGATTACCCTCTAAGTACTTCGCCATGGAGTCAGTACTTGTGCACTCCTTCACTGGCTGCAGATTGTCTATAGACCAGATTATTACGAACTAAGCAGTGTCGTTATTCTTTGATTCAGCCAATCGTGTCTCACAACAAGTTCATTTTCGCAGTTCATCACCAGATGAAGTAAAGGTTGGCTATCCATTTATCCAATGCAATCCTCTTGAGAATGAAAAACATTTGAAGGCTGAGGTTCACTTTCTCATCTTCACAGACTGTCCTTCACAAGAATAAATAAAAAAACAAGTTGCCACAAATTCTTCTCAAATATACATTCTACAGGGCCAACTTTAGTTAGTTTATCCTACAAGACAAGCTGAGACAGCCATGGACAATGCACAGTTAATTCTTTAAAAACTATCACTCAGGAGATTTTTCTCACAGGTGCTCTCTGGTTCAGGATAATAGGAGTTAGAGTTCATCACAAGATGCAGATTGGTCAACCATGTCCTGTATTAACATATTAGATTTGCAAAGCAGTTATTTAGTAATTTGTTAGTAATTTGAAGAGCAAGTTTCACTTTTTTTCATATAAATACAGCATGTCCTTCACAAGAATAAAAAAAAAAGCAACTTGCCGCAACTTTTTCTAGAGGTTGTAATTTGTACATAATAAATGAAAGTCCTGGAAATGTTCTTGCTGACACCATACTGGAGAGCAATGCATCAGGAGCGCAGTACTTCTTTGATGATGCATGATGCTAATACATCACAGAAGCACCAGAGCCTTCATGATGCATTGGTGGAAAGTGACCTGGTCTAGAGGCAGTCAGGTCTGCAGCAGCTTAGAGTTAAAAGGCACACAAGAGCACACTAACTCCTTATTGTTCTTCTTTGTCCCATTCAAAATATTTTAGTTTAAGCATAGCATTGTGTCCATCATAAACATTCTCAAAATGTATTTTTACTGTCTCTTCTTTTGTCATGTCTTCTGAGAAATCAGCTCATTAATCCAGTTTATTTTGAGTATGTTCTTTGTAGACTGTAAGATGCTGTTAATGGAAGAGGTATACACTTTATTAAATATTATCCAATATGATGGTGCCTAAAAATGTATATATATTATATAGAACCAACAAAGGCCTACACATTTGAGGTTACTCAAATGTTATCTTCTCAGTGTGTTATAATATGCTTCCTGCACAACAGATATCTTTAATTTCTGTTGAGACTTTAAAGGGTTTACTTATTATATACGATAACCAGAAGGCCTGGCATCCTAATTTTGTTAATTAATACATTTTTATTAGAATTGTGAATTTTGAGTTAGTCTGTCTACAAGTCTTTTACAGTACTGTTATTTGCAACAGAGTATGTTAGAAGAAAAAAACGGTCTTGTTTCTGCAATTGCAGATTCTTTTCAAAGTAAAAATGTTATCATCAATTATGGTTGGTATTAAGCAAATTATAGGATGAAGAAATGCATTTAAAATACAAGACTACAATATGCTTATCTTAAACATACTAAAATATTTATTCTATTATTTTTATCATACAAATGTATTCATCCAATAGATTCCAGTTTTCATCTTCTGAAACAGGCCAGTCTCATCTCAAATGGGTGTTGTGATCCATAATGACATTGATTTAACGGATTTTAAATGCTGCATTAAGTTTATCATAGAAAACATTACATGGTTTAATTAGATCAAAGCAACTCAGCTGTGGAAGTTGACCCAGCAATAGGTTGTATTGAATGTTTAGACTGTTTGTAAATCTACCATATAAAACATTGTCAAGTGATTATTCATTGACTATATTTGAAGGTTTATATCAAAAGCAAACATCACAGGGCCTGGTGACAAAGTATTACCATATCATAGAGAAGGTTAGAGAAGTGGAGCGTTTGAATTTATCTATACACACACTTGACATCTTTTTTTTATTCTGCCACATATGTTTATATTACATTAGATTCACATGTCAGATATTGCACTTAAAAACATTTACTATTACACTCAAATAAAATCCGCGTCAGACTGGACAACAGTAATGGAGTTCAAGCGGGGTGTTGGATGATTGTCAAAAGAAGTGAAAATGGGCTAGTAAGAATATAAGAAGAAAGGGTGAGTGGAACATAAAAAAGGGGCTTTTTATATTGTATGTGTAGAAGAATAGAAGAAATGGGCATAGTTTAAGAATGGTGGAGATGGCCAGGCAGGACTGGTGCAAGGATTTCTGTCTGCAAAGGAAAGGAGAAGTGCATGTTGATGCCCTCCTCACCCTCTCCCTACCTAGTTTCAATTGGTGGGGCAATGGCACTTAACCCTACTGTTAGCAGAACTGGGCAGTTATAGATAATGAACCCTTCAATAAGCAGACCTGAGTAGTTGCAGAGTGTTAACCCTTCCATTAGCAGACCTGAGCAGTTGGCTGGGAATTAAAAGTTTTCTGCTTCCCCACTTCCGCAGCCAAAGGCGGTTGCCTATGCAACCTTATGTTAGCACCGTCCCTGGAAATGGGTAACTGGGAAGATCAGCAGCAGCAGCTTACAAAAGAGACACAGAGAAGTCAAGCCAGCATTGTATCTTGAAGTAAGCAGAATGTTGCAAAGACAGGAATATACTGTGTGGAATTCAGCTAAGGTAAACTTACTAACTGTGCACTGTTGGGTAAAAAGCATACTTACAATCCTATTAATCACTTTCGTAAATGATGATATTACTATTCATTATAATCTACTTATACAGACCCCCCAAAAAAGGAAATTACTTTTACTCAGCTGGTGTGGGCCGTGTTGGTTTCTTGCAATTTCATCTAGCTGTTAGTATTTTATATTTTAAGCAAAGCAAAATGTAAAACATGCCTTTTTAAAATATTTTGAAAGCACGTTAATATGCATTATATGTGGAAGATGCATTTTGGGCACTGGAGAGTCCCTTTAAATAGCAGTCATTACTATTCTTTTACAACAATACTTAGGATAGTCATCTGGTTCTGAGTGACCATCACCTATGGTATTCATCAAAGGTTTGAGTACATTGCTGCTCACTGGATTTTGTCACTGTTTACTGGTGACTGCTGTAGCCAACTTTTTCTTAGTTTTGAGAATACTGCATTTGCTGGAGAAATCTCTCCTAACCGCCCAACCATGTGCTCAGCACTAGGTAGCTGGGTCTCTTGATATCTCTGCTCCTTCATGCTCCCACTCTTCATTTAAAGTCAGAGTGCCAGGTGTCACATGATATCCTTGTTCACTAAATCAAACAGGTGTAAAGTTCAATATTGATGTCATTCAGTAAGGGTTTGTGCTGATGCAAGATGCACAAGCATAATTTTTTGGGGGGTAACTTCTCCCCACCCCTGCCTGGAAAACGTCCTGTAGATGCCCAAAAAACATCATGGTAACATCAGGTCATATTCCAGGATTGCCATCTGTACATTGTATAAATATGTCACAAAAGTTACTTACAAAAAACACTGGCATTCATGGAAGAAGCCTAGATTTCATCCCACTTACTCAAAGCAATCTTTTCAGGATTTTGTCACACTGAATGTACGAGCGTAAGTAACTTTTAGACTGTCAATTCAGTGACCAGACATATTTTATCTCAGGTTATTGAATACTATAGGCTCCAATAGAATATTTAGAGGTAAAATCCACTGCAAAGTGCTAACTAATTGAATAGAACCTGTAAGCCTCGTCGTCAATGTTTGTTCAGATTTGTGTAACTGGTTGTATCCCATATTCAGTGGTGGAACAATACCATTAAAGTCCCAGGTGCAGAAACAATTTACGGAGCCCCCATTAGACCAATATAGCTAACTGTGGCTGTGTCTGTCATGGACCCTCTTAAAGGGACAGTTGCATCTGCTCACCCCCTAAGGATCTTACCCTTTTCCTATGATTTGTATGTTTGTCTACCTCACTTTCTAAATTAATTAATAATACCAAGTCTATTTTGACTATGTCCTTTTTATTATTTTTTGCATGAACTAAAAAGCATAGCATTTGTAGAATGCAAGATGCCGCTAATGGAGCTAACAATTATAAAATGTATACAATATTACCCAATACGATGGTGCCTTGTAAATAAAGTAAAGTAATACAAATGTCATACTATATTTAGTTCAAGTTTAACAAAAATGCCCAACTTTTTTTTTTTTTCTTAGACAATGCCAGTAATGATATGTTTAGACTATGAAGTACTAATGGGATTTGCAAAATAAGATACATCCTTAAGGAGTTTTAATTATTGCAATCCAGCTTTTCATATTGTCTCACATATCACAGACTGTTGAGTTTGAATACTAAACATTATGTTTAAATGGTACATTTTATGTAAAACGTGTCTGTGTGGTGTATGACACATCATTTTAATTATGCATCTTAGTTAAATGACTTCAAATAACTAATGCAGGACACAGCTTTAATTAATATATTTGGCAAAGTAAAATGTTGAACTGACACTTGTTCCTCCTCTCTTCTTTGATTATCTTCTATGATTATTTACTTGAAATTGTAGCTGTAGTGCATGAGTGTTTGCAATAAGGAGAAAAATGAATACGGCACCAAGGTACAATCTTATCTGTGACCCATACAAATGTGTTTTGTTTTGTTTTTTTAATGCTGAGAATTTTAAGTGCTCTTACTTAGATATGCTCCAGTACTCTGCAATGAGAGGGAGATAAAAGAAATTAGCTCATATCCTTGATATACTGTTTTGCAGTAAATACAAAATCAAAAATCTGGCCCACAGAGAGAGTAGCTGAAGTGATAAGGCCCAAATAAATTAACAGTTTTTTCACTCTCTCCCTAGTGGAGTCTTTTCATTGTCAGAAGGTGAACCATGGTAAAAAGTAGATTCATTTTCCCGTTTTTGCAAAAGGCAACACACTTCAAGGAACACATTTTTTTCTTTACCTCAGAATTGTTATTCAGACATATAGCAACCATTGTCCAAGGCATGTTTGTGTAAAAATAGCTAAATGGGAAGGTGCTAAAGATCAGCAGCAGAAAAGGACCACTGCTCATGATTTCTTTCATCAAAACCCCACTGACATTTCTACACTGAGAGGTTAGGAGGGGTTAATTACTAGTGGTTTGAGTTAAATTTATCAAGAAGATCTGTGCCTTCATTTGCACAGACCGCTCTTCTCCTGCTCCCTTACACTTTGCACTTGGCATTAATGTCATACCTTGCTTTGCTCAGTTAACCATTGCATGCACAGGGGTCATAGTATAAGAAGAAAATTGGTGCAACAAGAGAGCCATATCTCCATTCCAACTAAGACACTGAGAAGAGGGTGACTGCTTCAGATCCCAAAACAGTAGAATTGTTAAGTTAACCACATCTCCTGTGGTTGGGCCTTAATGTGCTATGAGTTTGTGTATTTGTTTTTAAGTTAAGGACTAAAAACTGGGATGGAAACTCCTAGACCCTTATTGAGTGCATAAGTATGTACCCTTATGTAATACATAAGTATTTATCCTGCCCAAAGATCTACTATTATACTGTGGCCCTATCAGTTCTAACTGCTTTATTCATTTACAGACAGAATGTTGGATACTACTTTTTTGATGTGCACAAGTTAGAATAAACTGTCTATCCCTCTGGAATGTAAGCTTATGCGCAGGGCTCTCTACCTGAGTATCAATCTCTGTTTGTCTAACTTAGTATGTAGTTCAGTTCTAGGTTCTGTATCAAGAGCTACATACAATTGTTGTTATATGAATAAAAAATACTGTAATAAAATGTAAACCCTCATGTCATCGCAACTTCCTCTATAACAGACATACCCAGCACATTTGAGTGACATTTCCTTCCAAAATATGTCCACCTGACCATTTTCTCCGTTTTGGCAACACTTTAAGTAAAATTCCTGCTTAAGATTATGGAAATATGAGCAAGATGTACTAAGCTCTCTGCTCAGTGTTGTCCTATTATACCTTGCAATAACAATTAAATAAAATGGAAGAGTTCATACATTAAGGCTTTAATCATTTAAGGAGACAAGTGGTGACTTGGTTTATTGTTGGACAAGGGAATAAGGGATATATCTTTCCACACAACGCACCATTGGGGAAGAGTGGCCTTCTTATGATCCTCCTACAAATTAGCAGTATCCTGGTGTCAGAAGTGGGGGGTATATTTATGGGGAGGCACAGACCATTTTTTCTGTACCTAAAATTTTTTTGGTGCCCAAAATTTGTGATAGTGGCCCTGGTCTCACCGGGCCCTTTCTATTCTCTGACGGAAAAAATAACAGTTTTTTGACATGGCAGGAAGACTGGGACCTATCATGAGGTGTTGCACACATCACTTCCTGATTGCTGCCTTACAAGGCATTGAAGGGTGGCCCTTTACTGGCAATCTTATCATCAGCCAATAATGTGAGGTAAGTTCTGCAATAATTAAGATGAGTATGGTAGATGAGAATATATAAACATAATACCTGGGCTTACAATACTCCATGTCCTTTCACTCAGAATATGTGGCGATCAGTGGAATTGCTGAGAGTTTTCCGCCAAGAACTATATTTAGACCTTGACTTGACCTAACCTGACTGTCAGTCTAAATGTGATATTACTATCATAACATACGGCCCATAACATTTTGTCTTAGTTTAGTGTCAGTGTTCCTCAGTATTGTAACCTAATGGACGTACTACCGTTTAATCAATCTATGTATATTTACAATGTTTTAACACAAATCTTTTCAATACAGTATGCACACCGGTTGTTTTTTGCGAACAGAATATTAAACCATTGTTAGTGATCTGATGGTAATTGATCTTAAAACTGCGTCCAAAGCTATTGTCTTGTGTTTTTGGCAGCAAAGAATTGGTTAGTGTTTGTGTCCGACCTTCACTTGCCAGAAACAGGTATTGGAAGTTAAAGTGTGGTCCTGTTTCAGTATACAATACCTGTGTACTTCTACTCTTACAATATTATACTGGCTTGGAATACACTAATAAGATGCTATTGTTGGCCTGTCAGGCCATGGTAACAGATAGGGGTTCAATAATTCTAAATGTTGTAGTAATTATTGTAATGCATCCAGGTGTCTTTCGAGACTCCTACGCATTCATAAAAAAGCCGATACTGCATTACACAATTCGGCCCAAAAATGAAACTCACCAATGTCAAGATAACCCGCAAACAATCTAATGCTGAAACAATGGTGCTTACTTATCTAGTTCTCCCAGCTGCTTTCAGTGGAAGGGCACTTGATAAACACAGTGTTGTTTTTGCTTCCGTTTTGCAACTGGGTGACTTTGATAAATAACCATCAAAAAAGATTTAAGAGGTTAACAAAGGCTTTACGACTTGTGATGATTTGTAATAGAATGGCCACATTTCCCACAAAGTAACAAATCTAGAAACAATGTCAGTGACACTGCCTTACCCAAATGGCTATTCAGTCTTATGTGGCAATTACAAAGTCACAAAAAAGTTACATTTTGTACGATTTCCCCCACTGAATTTTCAAAAGTACAAAATGGAAATGGGTATGTAATAACTATACCTAAGTTCGTTTTATGGCATCAGTTTAGTTCCTCTTGGTTTACTGTCTTTATTTTATGACCTTTTTGAGTAGATTCAGAATATTATTATTTTTATATTACTAAGTTGGTCTCTCATGGTGGATTACTTTTTACCTATATTTTATATGTTAAACCTATTTAGTTACTAAATATATATATTAAGGTCAATATTATAATTCACTCAGACAGATAATGCACAAGATGCCTTCAACAAAAACCTTAACCATGTTCACTTGGGCTTTATGGGAAACTTAAATAATAAAAATAGTATTGTCAGTAAACATGTTGCAGACAGACTGCCAAGGTTACATTAGATATATATTGGATTTTTTTTTTTACAGCTAAATTAACTATAAGGATTATAGCCTGAGCGATTCACCATGAACCTGTCTTGCCCGCCCTTTTTAGTTGGTGATTCCGCAGTTATTTGGTTGAACTGGGGTAGTAGGGGGGTTTCCACCTTGAGGGCCGTTCCAATTACTACAAACTACAAAGCCTCCTGAGGTAGACTTTCTCCTTGCTGCTTGTAGCCCAGACCTGTGGTTGGGCAGTAGGGACTTTAGAGAAGAGAATGAAAGGGTCTGCATTAGACAGGAGTTTTTGTAGTAATATACCAAGTTCTCAATGAAGATGCTGTTAAAATGACATCATGTATTAGAGCCTTCCTTATCCCAGAGCAGGGGAGGTTTATATCATGATTCACTGGGTGGAGATAATTATCTAATTTATACCAATCTCCTAATACCCTAGTGGAGGTTCAGGACCCCAGCCAGTTCCTTCTTTTGCAGTTATCCTTGCGTTCCATACCAAAAATAGACTACAAGTATCTGGGCTTTTGCCAAATAATTCCTGGCTCATTATTTTTCTATAACGGCGCACCAGTCTGCCATGCAAGCCGTCATGTGTAGTGATGGGATGTCTTAAAGGGCACAGCAAATGAGAAAGCGTCTGTTACTTGGGTGTTTTACAGAACCCACGATGCATAGGGAAAGAGGCCAGTATATGATCTGGAAGTATATACATATATGAAATGCTGTGGAGATTTCAAAAAGGCTGGAAAGTGATGCCACATTAAATGCTTAATGCAGCACATACCAGGCATGTAAAATAAATGTTTCAAATTAGAGCAAACCATGGTATAATTAATATCTTTATCCCTGCTTCTCACTTGCATATACAACTAGCCAAATATAGTTTAGCTAATACTTTGCATTATAGAGAAGACAAGATGTCTTTTGTTTTCAAATGTAATATACCTATGCTCCTGTAAGATGTTTGAAGTAAATATTTCATTATAAAAATGGAACAGCCTCACAGCTGAGATGGTAGCATCACATACATTAAGAAAAAGCAGCATGTATGGGATAGTCACAGGATGCTCTAAAACTACTGCTGAACTGCAACTCTCATCATCTTTAGTCAGATGTTGGTGGACTGCTACGGATAATAGGAATTCTATTAAAAAATAAAAAGATTTGAAGTCTTGTAGGTTAGCTATCCCTATACTTCACAGTTGCTAAGCACTGTCAAATGCTTTTTTTGTGTTCCTGTAGTAGACCATGGTTTTTTTCCATGATTGCCTTTTGAAGTGACATAAATAGAGGTTATTTAAAAACTGTGCGGTGACTGAATGTTGAATAAACTGGTCCATGGCTTCTTAACCTCATTATACACAAATATGTAAATGACAGCACTATATCTTCCCTTCTTTAGAGCAGATTTTCTTACCCTAATGCTATCTAGAAATATGAAAGAAATAAATCTCATTAAATGTCAGTATAAAGCATTGTACATGGCACTGTATTATTAGACAATTTGTGCCATCATTTTTTTAAAATGATTATTCTTTCTGATGGATGTTAATTGAGGGCTTTTCAAGCACAATTTATACCTTACCTCGATTTTCTGTGATCTTCTGATAAGAGCAAACCAAATATACATGATTTCAATTTAACCATCTTTGCTATCATGGAGTTAAACAAAAAAACCCACCCCAGCTCTCTCACCCTCCCATGATTTTATATATCCCTCTTCTCCTTTTTGCTAAGGATTTTTTAAATCTATGTATCTATTGATATGACTTATACAACAATAGAGGCAGATAACCCAGAGATACTGAAATACAATATTTTATTCTAATGGATGGAGTGGAGGTTGTCTCAATGGCAATAATCTCCAGAACCAATGTGATCTAGTAACAAATTAACCAGCTGATCTCAGCTCCAGATGAATCACAAATTATTCTTTTTTTTTTCTTACTGTTCTTGCATTGGCTTTTACAAAGTAATAATTTTGCCATACTAAATATAGGGCATTTTAAACCTGCCATTCTTATATTTTCTAGAGCACATCTGAGTTTGATCTACAATGTTAGACTTTAAAAATGTGGCCCCAGGGCCACATGTGGCTTGTTGCACCTATGCTGACTTTTAGCTTTTCACTTTATCCACTGTAGTGTACAGGAAGATGAAAAGCTAATATGTTGTTCAATGTACTTTGGATGCCTAGCTCCTGTGTGTTTAGTCAAGAGCAGGACTGACTGTTTGTCTATGTACACATTTATTTCTCCGATGTGCTTGTGTACTGTCTGTATATACACGGTGTCTGTCTGGATTTAAATGACAATGCTTTAAAGGTAAGGAAGAAATGACAGATACAGAGCTTGTGGTTCTTTATTATTCACTGATATATGGTGCTTGTGTATTGCACAGACAGTACAATTGGATTTGGAATGACACATATAGGAATGAACTGTGAATATACAGAGAGCACAAATCTGATTAAAGGAAAATCAAACAATCAACACAATTTATAGATAAAATTTACAGTGGGTGAAATTGAGAAATTGTATGTATTTCATTGGTTCTTACATAGGTTAATAATTAATAGGCATGTTGGCAGGTATGGTTAAAAGACACTCCTGTAGATCATTGCTTCTTTTGAATGGTACACATGGCGCTTTGTAGCTATTCTGAAACTACTATGCAGTGATGTTGAGCCAGTTTGAGACTGGCTGAGCATCATAAGAAATGTAACCTTGGTGCATAGCAAGTAATTTAGATGCAAGGGAATATGCTGGATTTAAACCATTATCGTTATACCTATCTTGTCTAGAAAAGATGCTGGTAGTTTAGCTCTGCTTAGTTCCTTTTTGGGAGTCATTCCATATTATCGGGGCTAGTTCAAGGATTCTTGCTTACACAGGTGAATGTGCATCCTTCCTACATAGTGTGCTAAAACATAGTACAGAGCAGAAAAATTAAGCCTTTAAGAACGTAAAATCTTTAGCAAATCAATAGAGCTATTGTATGCTATGTTCTGAGAAAAGGTGCACTATCAAGAAAGGAGATCTTAGCTATGTAACAACCTTCTTTAACCCTGAAGCCTGCACACAAGGCTGCTTTAAGCCTTAGCAGTTAGAAGTTTAACAGCGGGCTCCCTCTCGTACCCAACTTTTCTAAAATTAGAAAAAAACATTTCTGTCCACAAAGAGCATGTCATTGTCATCTCTTTCCCCCCAAACAGCTTGCCAGTGACACATTTGTCCCCAAACAGCTTGTCAGTGACATATGTGTCCTCATACAGCTGGTCAGTGATATTTGTGCCCCAAACAGCTTGTCAGTATCATCTTTGCACCCCAAAGAGCTTGTCAGTGGCTTACTATAAGCTCCTGGCATAAGCCACATCTGGCCAGGGCCTGCCTTACATGTTTAGTAGTCTTGTGCTGACCACCCCCCATGGCGCACCCTCATTGCCATTCACAGGTAGTGGTAAGGTAAAGTTATCAGATAATACAATTGTTTTTTTTTAAAAAGCATATCTTGTTTTTATTTCTTTCCTAAGCCCCCTTCACTCCATTTCTCATGCCCTCCTTTCATTATTTCCCCCACATTACTTTCAATTGGACTCACAGGACCACATTGGTTTCAAAGTGTTGTGCAGCCCTATTGGCACTTTAAGGGTTACATCTTGGCAGATATCATGCCCTGCCAGACATCTGAGGCTTCAGCTTCCCCAATGGTGCACCTTTTTCCTATCTGGTGCTCCATGATGTGAGTTGTTCTAGGTCAGCTCAGACAGTGCTGTATAAAGATAGCAGCATGGGATATGAGGCCCTCACATCTTTTTATTTCCCCTCTGGTGCGCGCTGGGTGCTGTGCCCTGTAGGGCCATACTAAGGTGTTCAGGCACCCTGTACAGGCCAATCAATTGCTTCCTCTACATCACTGTCACAGCACCACTTTAAATCTAAGGTATTTTAAACAGCACCCAGTCACTTTGCCCACTGGTTAATGCGGCCCTACCTGCACATACTGATGTGTTAAAGCTCTGTTTTTTTAATTAAAGACAGATTAATATTACTATAGACGTTTAGAAAAAAAAGTCATCAGCATCAAATTGTCAGTAGCACTGATCTACTCCATGAATTGCTGTGCAAACTAACAGCTGTTGGTATACATGACATTGCAATGACAGTATTGAACAGTAGGTGATATTGAATAGATGGGAATCCTTTGTAATGATTGACTCTCAGATTCAAGGTTATATAGATACCCTTTCCATCTGCAGCTGGTGCAGTCTCTACAAACACATTTCCTTTCCAATTTGTTTTTCCTGCCATCTTTTATCTGTTTGATCAGCACATTTACGCATATCCATGTCACCGAGCTACATTAAAAGGTCTCAGCTCTTTAACGCTCTAATACCAGAGATTTCCTTCCATTCTAGATGTGCAGATAGGTAAGCAATCAAGGGGCAAATGTACTGTAAATTAAGAAATTATGCAAAGTCACAAGAGAGAATGCTCTTGGTTTGTCTTCACAAGATTTTTCCCAGGCTCCTTGCATGAGTTAGCTGCTTTGTGCAGGCATTCATGCAGCAGACACGGTTATCGCGTGCCAAGGGTCTGATTAACCCTTTGCATCTTAACATTTATTTTATTTCTTACACAGCAGCCTTGACCCAGACAAATAGTCTTAGTGACTCATTGAAAGGTGGGCGGAAGACAGATTTGTGTTACAATGATTTATAACATATGCATTTTTCAAAAATATTCCATAGAGACTGAAAGCAATTGTATTTTTATAACTCACAGGCATGCCCCTTCACGCTACGGACACTCGCGAGTAGGGACGTCATTACAGCGCAACCATTACTCTTTCTGGACTGTCAGTTTGCGAGAACGGACACGGCATGACATCATAACACACGCAGCATGAAGTCCCACGTTTATATGCCACAACATCCTTATGGGTGTGCTGGCTAGTTGAATTGGAATCGCGGTTCCCTCCTGCTGTCGGACTTAACAGTACTTTTATGCGCTGCAGACGGCACTGTTGTTCTGCAGCGCCCCGTTGAAAAGCATTAAGACTACACTATAATACTTCTCCTTTAAATTAGTAGTGTTTCATATTTTCATTTTACAGCCATGTTCTGGACCCATTGTCCATGTCAATGTGAGGTATGCCTGCCCGTAATTGTTTTGGTTTTGTTATGTCAGCAGGGTTTTTTTATCGTAAGCCCATAACTTTATGTTAAAGGAAAAGTAACCTAATTAAATGAAAACATCTTGAAATAAGATTTCTATTCATCACCATTATTCATCTGTGAGAGAGACTTTATAGCACTTGGGTGCTTTATTGCTGATACCATCTGATAGGTTTCCATACTGCTGTCACTGATAATGTGATTCTTAGTTTCAGTTCAGTATTGAAAACAGGTGTGCATTTACAAGTAGCCTGCTTCCATTTTTTTTCAAGTATCTGCTAGTGCTTCATAGATGGTCCCACATGAGCCACATGTCAATATATCACAACGTCTAACTTGCAGTCCACTCACACTCATTATGGAATGCTCACACCATCATTAGAAGGTGGCTCAATGTTACAACTGTTACAGCTCCATGCCTATTAGTCCTTAAATCTGTGCCTTTGGTATTACACAGACATAGGCTGCACTTCCTGTTACGGACTGTAAGATAAGCATGCTGGGATATGATTTAAATGTTTTATCCTGTTGTCATAAACACAAAAACAACAGGGAAGGTCTCGCAACTTTTGGCCAAAGAACAGGTTAGATACCTATAGTGCAACTTCACCAGCCCACCCATTATCATCAGAGATAGACACAGAGAAACTGGCAAGACAGACATGTTGACAGATAAGGTAAAGGGGATGATAAACAGACAGGGTAGTGGGTCGACACAAAAGCATTTTTACCCAGTACCCACTGGCCTTTTAGCATCCCTTCTGTATCTTAGATCCACCCCCCCCCCCCCCCCCCATCCTTTCTACCTCAGATCCAAAGGGGAGAGAAAGGTAGTGAAGGTGGGGAGAGTGAAGGACTCTCCACTCACACATACGATAATACCTGACCTTCTGTCTTTTTTCCCCAAACTATTGATCCCAGTCAGAGCCTTACCTGTCGAAGATGGTTGAATAACATACATACTGAGGCATTTAGAAGTAAAAATGGTGCAGCTTCAGGGGGAATTGCCCCTCTACCCCCCTTGATAGCCCTTCCCTGTAGACACCATAGTTTAATACTAATACTACAAACCATGATATTTCAGTTTTTCTTTTTTATCCATTATATGTATATGCAGTAATAACTTCTATTTCAGTCTTTGCGTTAAAAAGGTACTATCCAGGCATCAGACTAAGCTAATTCTGTATATTGTAAATTGTTTATGCATAGAAATGAATGCAGGCATTACTTAGGAATCTGTTCCAAAGTTTCTACTGAAGCCTTCTCCCTGCTGTTGTTTACACTGAAAGAGGACAGTTCATCACAACAGGAACTCTTAAAGCAAGAAACCTATAAGCTACTTCTCCCTCATTAAACATTTCATTTGAATAGTGTACCAATTCTTCATCATTCTGCAGAAAGAGATGATCCAACAACTGATTCTCCATGATTGGTGTGTGTGAGATTCAGTGTTGAGGAGATGATCATCATAGATGCAGCACACCAATGAGCACTGACAGGTCTTGGTGAACAGTCTACTCAACCTGGCAGCCTGGAAGTCAGCATCTGACTTCCCACTAGAAATTACTACAAGCATAGTTCAGAAGCATTTTTTAATCATACAAAACATACCTTCTGTGTGATTAAAAGATCACAACAAGGATTTAGTCCCTCTTTAAAATATAGGACAAAAACTGATACATATAAAAGAATTCTTCTTCAGACTGGATTCAATTCAGTGGCGTTCTGACTGGGGTGCGGGGGGTGCCGACCGCACCGGGTGACACCCCCAGCGGGGGTGACACCCGTGCGAGGGAAAATAAAAAAACTTTCCTCCTTGCTGCTGTCTCCCGGTGCTCTGCAGGCTGTGAGGGAAGCATTTCTGCGCTCCCCTCCAGCCGCGTGGCTTCAAAAAAGTTTGTTAAAACTTTTTTTTAAACCAACTTTATTGATCTGCTCGGCTGGAGGGGAGTGGACAATGCTTCCCTCACAGCCGTGGAGCTGCAGAGCACCGGGAGACAGCAGCAAGGAGGTAAGTACTGGGGAAGGGGGGGAGGAGGGTGGCTATATCCTGGCATATTGAGGGGCAATAAACTGGCATATTAAATTGCATATTGGGGGGCAAAATCCTGACATATTGAGAGCAAAATACTGGCATATTAAATGGCATATTGGGGGGCAAACTCCTGGCATATTGAGGGGAAAAATCCTGGCATATTGAGTGGCAAAATCCTGGCACATTAAATGGCTAAAGAATGGCATATTGAGGGGCAAAATCATGGCATATTAAATAGCATATTGGGGGGCAATATCTTGGCACATTAAATGGCTAAAGAATGGCATATTGGGGGGCAAACTCCTGGCATATTGAGGGGAAAAATCCTGGCATACTGAGTGGCAAAATCCTGGCACATTAAATGGCTAAAGAATGGCATATTGAGGGGCAAAATCATGGCATATTAAATGGCATATTGGGGGGCAAAATCCTGGCATATTAAATGGCATATTGGAGGGGCAAAATCCTGACATATTAAATGGCATATTGGAGGGCCAAAATCCTGACATATTAAATGGCATATTGAGTGGCACAATCCTGGCATATGAAATGGCATATTTGGGGGCAAAATCCTGGCGTGTTGAGTGGCAAAATCCTGGCATATTAAATGGCATATTGAGGGGTAAAATAGTGTGTCTCAGGTTATGTGTGTATTGGTGCCACTGTGTGTGTAAATGTGTAAGTGTGTCACTGTGTAAGGGTGTGTGTGTGTGTCACTGTGTCTGCGTAAGGGTGTGTGTGTGACTGCAAGGGTCTTTGTGTTTAAATATGTGTTAGGGTGTCAATGTGTGACAAATTTAAAACATGCGAGTTAAATGTTTAGATGTATTTATTTTCCACACTATACATTATACTTTTATATATATAAAATGTATGGAGGGTTGGTGGTGTGGGAGGCATGGCCGGTCAGAGGAGGGGGCACCAAAATGCACCTTCGCCTGTGTAGATGAAAATCCCTGCCAAGGGAGGGAAGAATGCACGGAGGAGACGGCCTGGGACACAGAGCAGAAACAGAGCAGCAAAAAGGTAAGTACTACTGGGGAAAGGGGGAGGAGGGTGGTATAAAACGAGGAAAATCCTGGCAAAGTGAGTGGCATAATAATCCTGGCATATTGAATGGCATAATAATCCTGGCATACTGAGGGGTTAAATACTGGCATATTGAGTGGCATAATAATCCTGGCATATTGAATGGCTAAATCCTGGCATATTGAGTGGCAAAATAATCCTGGCATACTGAGGGGTTAAATACTAGCATATTGAGTGGCATAATAATCCTGGCATATTGAGTGGCTAAATCCTGGCATATTGAATGGCTAAATCATTGCATATTGAGTGGCAAAATAATCCTGGCATACTGAGTGGCAAAATAATCCTGGCATATTGAATGGCTAAATCCTGGCATATTGAGGGGTTAAATACTGGCATATTTTAATTGGCAAAGTGATGCTGTGGCATGGTCTTTGGGGCAAAATAACATGTACTATGAGGAAAGTGACACTGGCTAGTTCTGTGGGGCAAAGTGACACTGTGGAATGCCAAATCGTGTAGGTGCAATATGAGTGCAAGGCAAGTGCTGTGGGTGCAATATAGGTGCATGGCCAAGTTCTGTGGGTACTGTATGGTGCTGTGTTAAGTCCTTTAGGTGCAATGTGGGTGCAGAAGAAGGGAATAAAAAATAGGAATGCAATTTTTCAATAACATTTTTATTAAATATAATATTAAATGATTCAAATAAGTATAAATTCAACTAGTTATGGAGAGATGTCTGTGTTTATAGATATGTATTGTTTTCGAATTGTACAATTGTCACCTTGTGGGGCTCCTGTGTGTCGCATAATTAATGGCAGTCCCATGTGTGGCATATTTATTGGGCCCCATGTGTGGCATAATTAAGGGGCTCTTTTGTGTGGCATAATTATGGGGCGCTTGTGTGTGGCATAATTAAGGGGCTCCAAGGTGAGGCATAAATAAGGGGGCTCTGGTGTGGCATAATTTATGGGGCTTTGATGTGGTATAATTTATAAGGCATGTCATAGTTATGGGGCTCCTGTATGTGGCATAGTTATGGGCTCCTGTGTGTGGCATAGTTAATGGCCTCCTGCATGTGACATAATTTGTGGGGCTCCTGCATGTGGCATATTTAATGTGCCATCTGACTGGCATTACTAAGGAATCTGTTTGGCATGGTATTGGAGGAAATCCAGGGGGGTGACAACATGAGTTACCGCACTGGGTGACACCAACCCTCTGACATAAAGCCTGTTGTGTAGCTCGATTTAGATGTTTTGATTGTAACATGACATATTTTTTATAGTGCTTCATCTGTTCCCCTGCGGTTATCAAAAGTTTGAAACACGTAAAACAAATAATCCAATGATTTAAAACTAATGGAACATAATGGGAGTTTATGTCTTGGCACCTATGTACCAGTACTGTACAATCTACTTCCCAGGAAATTAGTTAGACATGAATACATTATGTCTTTTCAGACATTCAATGCAATGCAATAGAAATCCTCAATTCATTATTTTTTTTATTGTATGCTTCTCACACTTGTCTTAAAAGAGCTACACTAGAAAAGTGGCAGCTACTCAACTGGTTTAATAGTGAAGTGCTTCTCTTTGCATTTGGCTGTTCGAGTTCTCAGAGAAGGAACAAAAAACCCAAATTTTAACACAAATTGGTAAATATACTTATTGCAAAATGTCTTAGAGGAAAAGGGGTCATATGCATGTGTCTGGCAAGTGAATACCTATTAGCATTTTGTCTCTGACAATCATAATGATAGCATTCAAGCAGATTGAAAGAAAGCAATTTTTATCTCTCTGATTTCAAGAAACTCTTATGCTGCCAAGCAATCGTTATAGCGAGATTTCTACAATATTCACAACAAATCACAAAAAAGCAGAGAGGTTTCCAAAATATCACCTTTAAAAAAAAGAAAAAAACAATAAACATTTTATTAGGAGTTTATAGTTAGAGTAGTATGTGTAAGGCTTTTCATATATTAGATAACAAGTGCTTTAAACAAATTAATCAAGCACAATTTGATCAGGGAGAACTGCAAGAAAGAAGAGAGGAATGAAGAAATAGACGGCAATAATTAAAATTACTGCAGGGTAAGCAAATAAATATTATAAACATTATAAAATATTTAAAGTTAATTACAACTATTATAATAGTACTAAGGCACCTATATCTTATAAACATTATTTCCTGTATCTCTGCCTTACATATAAATACATGTACGCTGTTTGTAATTGCAGAAATAATAGGGGAAAAAATTAGCCCATTATTACCCATCCACACAAAATCTAGACACGTTGTTAAAAAATTCTTATAGTCATTTTGGTATGTTTACTATTCACTGATATGTCTGAAACATTATTTGATGCTTCTAACGATACTTGTTTGCTTAACTGAAAACCTATTTTATAAAATAGCACTGATTTTACATTTCAAGGTCTTGATGTGATTGATAAAGACTACCGGTATTTATAGTGAAATGAATAAGAACAGCACTGAGTTTAAATGCATTACTGTAGAATGTTTGGAATATGACATGCACAGAACAAATTAGACTTTCTAGACATTCTAGAGGTTGAGAGGCAAAAGGACAATGTTACAATTTGCATGAAAATTCGAGTTTTCAATTCCTGCACAGTTTACTTGTTTCCTGTCACAGGGCAATCCTTCACCTGCACTCGTATGAAGAAAGATCAAGGAAGCAGAAAACAAACTAAGAAGCTATTGGCATGCTTCACAAGCCAACAGAAATGCAAAGAATATATTTGTCATATCAAGGGGGTAAATATAAGGCAGACATGCCTGATCACACTGGCTTGTGGAGTCTTTGCAGCTGCCATTTAACTCCTGCGTTACCTATTCGAAAAACAAAATGAAATGCATGTTGTTTGGTTGTGACCTTATAATTTTAAGATTTTTTGTAAATACCCATTTTGTTACTGTTTAGTAAATGTGCTGTGTCTTATTGATTATAAGTTTGAACTTATCATTTAAAGATTTTTAAGATTTTTTTTAAAAATACCCATTTGATAATGTTTTGTAAATATGCTGTATTATATTGGTTATAATTTTGATCTTATCATTTAAAGATTTTAAACATTTTTTTAAATACCCATTTGATAATGTTTTGTAAATATGCTGTATTATATTGGTTATAATTTTGAACTTATAATTTTAAGATTTTTTAAAATACCCATTTCTTACTGTTTTGTAAATATGCTGTATCTTATTGGTTATAATTTTGAACTTATAATTTAAAGATTTTTTTTTAAATACCTGTTGGTTAATGTTTAGTAAATATGCTGTATCTTGTACTGATGTAATTAAGACAGTAAATCGGATATTGAAGATATGTAAATGACAATAACTAATGTTGAAAACAAACATGAATGATGAAGGCACTCACATAATTTATTACCTGTTTGTACTTTTTGTATTGTTATATGTTATTTTATATGGAAAAAAAAATCAAAATAAAGAACAAAAAAGATGTGATGCATACCAAAGGCCTATTTTAAGGAAAAATTCTCACTACACAGTAACAGCCCTTCGAAGCAAGGGCGGGGGTCAAAGGAGCAGAGCCCAAAAAATACTTAAAAGAAGTTACAATACTCTCAAAACTAAGTGTCCAGTTCAATAAATAAAGTTTTAAAGTTTAGCCCCAGACTATGTTTCCTCTTCCAAACAAATCTGCCTTTTAAGCAGACAGTGCAATCCTCTGTATATAATGTGTTTATACACTTCAGAGGAAGATTTCATGAAATTATTGAAATCAATAAAAGCATACCGTACATTTTTGAGCCTGATTACATAAATTATACATCTTACACAGGAGAACGCATACAATGGCAACTCTTCCTAATCCCTGTATTTCAATTTTAGTTTCCTAATTTTGTCCAGTGTCTTGTACCCAGAGTGTGAATCCTATCCTCCTCCCTTATTCATTGTTTATCTCACAGATGTGAATCTCATCTCAACTTATTCACGCCTCAGCTTGTACCTCATATGGGAATCTCATGCATCTACTCTGAGTTTGTCAGGTATCTTGACTATATGTAAGCCACTATGGCTTATTCTATTTAACCCTACTGACTCAATGCACAACATTACATGTTCCCTCAATTAAGGAGCTAGATGACTGGACAAACCCACATTAAACATATGATACTAAGCTATGTTATTGTACTTCTGTTTTATTAGGATATAGTGATAACAATTTACCTGAAATTGAGTTTTTGAGATTTCAAGGATCTTAAGTATATTGAAATAATACAATTATACCTATAGTGCAGTAAAAAAAAAAAAAAAAAAAGGTTACCGTTTTTGCTCGATTATAAGACAAGGTATTTTTCAGAATTTTTTTTCTGAAAAATACCCCTCGTCTTATAATCGAGGTCATCTTATAATCTGACCTCAAATTGAGGTCAGACTATAAGACTGGGATCCAGGTTCCCCGCAGAGCTGCAGTCCACTAATTGTGCAGACATCCCCTGGCTGCCCCCACTAGCCACCAGGGACCAAGAAACAGGTGAGGGGGAGGGAGGGAGGGGGGAGGCAGAGAAACGAGGGGGAGGGAGGGAGGGGGGGTAGAAAGACAGGGGGGGACAGAGAAACGAGGGGGGGAGAGAAACAAGGGGGGGGAAGAGACAGAGACAAGGGGAGCGAGGGGTGAGACAAAGGGAGGGGAGAGAGAGACAACACTAAGGGGGGGGGGAGAGAGAAAGCTGGGGGCTAGGGAAAGAGAGAGGCAGCATTGGCACATAAAAGGAAATAAAAACAAGAAATGCATTTTTTGATATCATAATTTTTTATTAAAAAAGCAATTTACTTGTGAATATAGGGTAGTCTTATATTCAGGCTTTTAGTTTTTTTCCTAATGGAATATCCAAAGTTTGGGGGGTCGTCTTATAATCAGGGTCGTCTTATAATCGAGCAAATACGGTAATAAAAGAAAATCATGTATTACAGCCAAATCATGACTGGTGATATAATAACATACAATCTATGGGGTTTCCAGGGAAGCCAGTGCTTATGGGCAGAGAGCAAAATATGTCAAAATATGCTGCAGGTGATACTTGGGTTGACAATGGTGTGTCATTCAATAAAGGGAGTCTGTCAAGCTGTACATTGCTCATACTATTAATGTAGAGGATAAACATTCTGAAAACTGATCTATACATTATGTTAGTAAAATTGCATGAACATGCGTGAAATAAAAGAAAAAACTGTGTGTGTGGGGTGTCCTTATCACCTGTGGTTTGATATACAAACTAACTAATTTTCAATGGTAATGTGCATATCAAGCCACAAGGTGAAGTCATACACAGGAGACACCACACTCACACTCATTTAAAACACATGTTTCTTTTATTTGTATGTATTTGCATGCAATTCTGCTAACACAATGCATAGCAATGTTTAGATTGACAGAATCCCTTTAAGCTTTGAGCTGGCCACTAATTGGTTTAGCCATTTGAGTCTCAGTGGCTCATTGTTCTTGGAGATGTCCCTCTGTCTGACAGTGAGTTCATTTGTACAAAGAAAAGTATAGAGTAGTGTTGTCCAGTTGCTGCCCAAGGGCCAAATGTAGAACTTTAAGGGGTTTTCTATGTAACTCAGCCAAGCTAAAAGTAGTAGTACCAGATTTCTGTTGTGTTACACCAGGAAATCAGAAGTATTTTATAAGGTTCATTAAAATAAACTAAATATTCCTGTGTAGAGAATGGCACGGGATATTCACTCAACTGTATGTTAGAGGCTTTTCAATAAAAGTGAACTGCAAGTGAACAGCAAAAGGCTGGCATTATTAGCAGAGTTAGAAAAATTCTCCAAATTGCCTATATTTTCATCTTGACTAGTGATGTCTGATTTTTGCAGTTCACCTAACAGTTCACTTTTATGGAATCGTTCCTAACATCTCCAAATTGTTTGTGCCCGGTGCACAATTTTACCTACAGTTTAAAGACAAAACAATGATAATAAAACATATGATAGCAAGCCAAAAGCACAATGTTTTTTCATTCTCTTGAATTGTCTGCTTGCTACACATAGCTTACGGCAATGGTAAACGATGTTTATATACTTGTAGATTTTTTTTTATACAAATAAGCACAATCAAAAGAAGCACCAACCATTTTGTGCCCAAAGTATTTATTTAATGAAAAATGAAATGCTTTTTTTTATTTTTTTACTGAAGCCTTGGGTATTAGACATGAATTAAATAATATGTAATATAATGTCCTAGCTTCAGGTTGATAAATTCATGCTAAAAGGTGAAATTTTAATAACCAACAGTACACAATGAGATATTTAAAACAGTAGTAATAATAAAGCAGACATAAAAAAGGACACAGATATTACATAAATAGGTTCAATAAAAACAAATATACAGAATCCATTATATCAGGAAACTAGAAAGAAGGGGAATTAGACATGAAAACGATGTAATTTTAAGTATACTTTTGTCCCCTTTCATTCCAGTTCTTCTGCCTGTCTTTTATTTTAGCCCCCAAAGCATAATATTGTACCCACAGGATTTCCCATCAACTGAACTGCAGCATCCACTGGACTTACTACTGGACCCACTAGACTTGTTCTCTGGTGTCTAGTAGGGCAGCCAGAGGATGTCTGTGCACTGTACACAGACATCCTTCAGCAGCGGACCCCCACAACAGCCAGGCCACTTACTGGTGTACCAGATGTAATCCTCCGTGGACATTCACATACTCCTCTACAGATGTAAAACGCCAGTGTGTCCAGAGAAAACACAGAGATCAGAGTGGATCTCATAGGAAGTTTAGATAACCAATTTTCTCTGGATTATATATATATATATATATATGTAAATTACACATTATCTAGGGTAGCTTGTAAAAGTTATATGTGTCCCTCAAAAAAATCGAGTGACGATAAATATGTATGCATCAGTAGGATGATAAGTGAAGGTAAAATCTACCAGGAGTAATAGTTATAAGATGATAGCAATTCAGAAAGTGAGGTTAGAAGGAATGGATGCTTAGGGTATAAGTAATAAAAATGCTTAGAGTGCCTTTAAGAGAACCATAACAATTATAAGTATTTAAAATATTGTCACATTGAGAAGCTAGATGTCCCTGACTGCTATGAGTTATATTCTACTTATTTGTAATTCCGTCACAAATGACATTACACACTATAATGTTATCTAAGGCACATCTCATCTGTCAGAGATCTTACAGTGGAATATAACCCACAATAACCTTGTGAAAGACACAAGGTCAAGTTTCCAATCAATGCAACACACATGCAGCTGGCATAATTTGCTGTTGGTTTAGAAGTGTTAAAGGAAGAAACAAGAAAATAACGTTTACCTTTGTTCAATGCTTCTACTTATCTCAAACATTTGCGATTACTCATTAATTAGGTGACTGCACTTCTTATAGTCACAGTATTTTTTTATTTGATTAACTACTCCCTCGAGATATTCTACTCCCTCAGGATTTGTAAACTCAGCAAAAGAATGGGTGACGAATGCATTACTGAATATTTATTTGTTATGGAGATACAGATGGAAACTGGTTGCTATCTGCAAGAAAAAAAGCAAAAATATGCTAGGGAGAGCACAGCAGAGACTTATGGGTTCACTCAGATGGCTCAAATGTTTTGCTCCAAAATGGTACTTCTGAAGTCCGGGGCGTATTCAGATTACATGACACGAAAATACATGAATTTGAAGCTACTAAGGTAGCTACGATGTGCCTCCATATATCACCACAATGCGAACATCATACCCTATTCCACCCCAATATCTCAGCCGACATGCACCAAAATGAAGTGATAGCCTCAGAAGTGGTAGAGGTAAACACATTAGAAGGATTTTAAGCATGCGTGGGATAGACACAAGGCTATCCTAGCTATAAGACAGGGAACTGGGGACTAATAAAAGTATTTAGAAAATTGTGCAGACTAGATGGACTGAATGTTTTTTAACTGCCGACACATTCTATGTCTCTATTTTTCTATGTTTCTATGTTTTTCCCCATAGACTTAAAATGTTAAAATACTTATATTAATGTAAATATACTATTATATTATAGCTTTATTATATTCAATTTAAATTTAACATTAATGTATTACAATTGCATTTTTTTTACTTTGATTCTTCTGCACTCTTCTATTCAATTCTTCAACTATCTGGAGAATTGATATGTGCTCATATTCGTGAATGTCCCACTATGGTTTTCATAGACAAATAGTTTTGAGCCAAATGCATCTGATGCTTTGGTTTTCTACATGGCCCAAACGTCGATTTAGAACGCAAATAAATTTAGTAGCCTGATTTCTGAGATTTCTGAGATCCGACCAACTTGCCCAATCAAAATCCATTTTGGCCCAAAATGGTCTCTATTGAGTCGACCCTTTAGGGTTTTGTTCATGAAAGAGAATTGAGGGAAATTTCAAACTTAAAGGAAACTAAACTAGGTCCCTTCTGTTGATCCCCTTTGAAAACAAGGGTTTCTCTCTCTCTGCACTGCTTCATTCAGATCCTGATCAGACAAGCAGGGCGAGCCACCACTCTGATTTGCTGTTTGTGTGCTGAGAATTTCAGCACCAAAAAAGTCATCAAGACCTTAATATATATTAAAAAATACATTTAGTTTATCTTTATCATGCTTAGTTTACCAATAAGAGCAACACAAACATTTGTGCCAAATTGTTTCTTTATTAAAAAATTTAATTATATTTTTACTTAAGCCTTATGGATTAAACATCAATGAAATAATATGCAATATAATCTCCTTAATTACTTTATAATAATCACTTCAAAAATTATTATTTATTATTACCTAACATGCACATCAATCTAAACATTACACAAAATTAGATTTTTATAGTATCTAAAACTTTTTCTTCAACCATAAAATATATTAATTCAAACATTACACAAAACTTGCTTTTTTAGATTGTTTGCAGTAGCTAGTGGCAACAAAATGGGCTCAAGTCATAAACAATGTCAAAATGGGCAGTCACAAAAGATTTGGGCTGTCACTGTCTCTTGTGACCTGTACTTGCTCCTGAACTCATTAGGACGATGGTGCACTTGAATTACTTTACAACCTCTTGCCCTGTTTCCAGCCTGCTAATCAGATAGCTATTGCTCCCACCTATACCTCCTGAGTAATCTATTAAGCCTTTATAAATCCCTTTCTGTCTAAACTGAAATACTCAGTTATTGGGCTTTCACCGATAATAGGCAGCCTGTTCCAATGTTCCCAGTTCATTCTATTTTGTTTAAGTATTGTTCCTGGTTCCAGTGCTATTGTTATAGCCTTGTGTTCAGTTCTCTATTACCAGTTGGGGTGGATAACTATTGGCTGTAGTAAAGGTGGCTAGGTCCAGTGTGCTTGTGGTCATGCTTTGGCTTACTTCCGCTTGGCTTCATATGGTGACCACCGCCCACACGCTTACTTCTGAGTACAATAGTTTAATCTTTTTAATCATTAGCCATTTTTCCACCGACAGCCCATCCTAGCTACATGGAACCAAATATTGTTGGAGTCTAAAACATGACCTCAAGACCTTGTTCTTTGGTGAGCTGGGAGTTGCAGAGATGGAAGAACTAAACTAAGCTCTGCTGGATCTCACAAAATTGCAATGTTTCTACAAAAATAAGCCCCTAATGTTGAACTAAACATTTTATGGATTTAAAGATCTATTATAATGTACTATACCTTATAGTCACAAGTACCTATAGTTGTTGTTGTTTACCATACCCTCATTGGGGCATGTGCTAGGTATTGCACTTTCCTTGTTTGTCATTAGAGATGTCCCGAATAGTTCGCCAGCGAATAGTTCCCGGCAAACATAGCGTGTTCGCGTTCGCCGCGGCGGGCGAACAATTGCGATGTTCGGTCCGCCCCCTATTCGTTATCATTGAATAAATTTTGACCCTGTACCTCACAGTCAGCAGACACATTCCAGCCAATCAGCAGCAGACCCTCCCTCCCAGACCCTCCCACCTCCTGGACAGCATCCATTTTTGATTCATTCGGAAGCTGCATTCTTAGTGAGAGGAGGGACAGTGTAGCTGCTGCTGATTTAATAGGGAAATTTAATTTTTTAGGGCTAGAACATCAGTCTGCTTTTTTTTCCTGTGTAATCTAATTGCAGTTGCCTGCCAGCCAGCGTGTGTGTCAGGCTCACAGTGTATACTGTGCCCACTTGCCCAGTGCCACCACTCATATCTGGTGTCACAATAGCTTGCATTTTAAAAAAAAAAAACTTTTTTGACTGTGAAATAATAGCAGTCAGTTTCCTTCACACGTGTGCGTTTCAGGGCCTGCCAGGGCACAGTGTCACACCAGTGCAACTCATATCTAGTGTAACAGTAGTGTACATTTTTAAAAAAAAACACTTTTTGGACTGTGAAATAATAGCAGTCAGTTTCCTTCACACGTGTGCGTTTCAGGGCCTGCCAGGGCACAGTGTCACACCAGTGCAACTCATATCTGGTGTAACAGTAGTGTACATTTAAAAAAAACAACACTTTTTTGACTGTGAAATAATAGCAGTCAGTTTCCTTCACGCGTGTGCATTTCAGGGCCTGCTAGGGCACAGTGTCACACCAGTGCAACTCATATCTGGTGTAACAGTAGTGTACATTTAAAAAAAAAATACAATTTTGACTGTAATAGATTGAATAGCAGTTAGTTGTCTGCAAGCGTGTGTGTCAGGCCTACAGCGTCTACTCTGCCAACTTCTGCCAGTGCACAGTGCCACTCATTTCTGTTGTCACAGTAGCTTGCACGCATAGTACCACTAATTGAAAAAAAAATGACAGGCAGAGGCAGGCCACCCTGCAGGGGCCGTCGTGGTCGTGGTGCTGTGATTCCTTTTGGCCCTAGAATAATGCCCAGTGTTCAGAGGCCTCGTACCCTGAACTCGAAAAGTTCTGAGGACATAGTTGACTGGCTAACACAGGACACCCAATCTTCTACAGCTTCCGCTCGGAACCTTGACGCACCATCCTCCTCCAGCTTAGCTTCGGGCACCTCTCAAGTTATCACTCGCCCGCCTGCCGCCACCACCAACACTAGCACCACAGCCGCTTCACTTGATCTGTCAGAGGAGTTATTTACACATCATTTGGAAGAAATGAGTGATGCGCAACCATTATTGCCAGAGGATGTAGATAACAGGGATATGTCTCAGTCAGGCAGCATTACACACATGGACGTACGGTGTGATGATGATGATGTTGTACCCGCTGCTGCTTCCTTTGTTGAGTTGTCAGATACAAGTGAAGCGGTTGATGATGACGATGCGTCCGTGGATGTCACGTGGGTGCCCGCTAGAAGAGAAGAAGAACAGGGGGAAAGTTTAGATGGTGAGACAGAGAGGAGGAGGAGACGAGTTGGAAGCAGGGGGAGGTCGTCGCAAGGAGCTAGTGGCACAGTCAGACAGCATGCATCGGCACCCGGGGTCAGCCAGACAGCACGCCAATCAATGCATGCTGTTGCAACCACCAGAATGCCGTCATTGCAGAGCTCAACAGTGTGGCATTTTTTTTGTGTGTCTGCCTCTGACAACAGCGATGCCATTTGCAACCTGTGCCAAAAGAAACTGAGTTGTGGGAAGTCCAACACCCACCTAGGTACAACTGCTTTGCGAAGGCACATGATCGCACATCACAAACGCCTATGGGATCAACACATGAGTACAAGCAGCACACAAACTCAAAGCCGCCATCCTCCTCCCTCTCAACCATCCGCCACTCCGTCTCTCGCCTTGAGCAGTTCCTGCTCATCTGCCCACATTCAGGTGTCTGTCAAGGACATGTTTGAGCGTAAGAAGCCAATGTCACAAAGTCACCCCCTTGCCCAGCATTTGACAGCTGGCTTGTCTGAACTCTTAGCCCGCCAGCTTTTACCATACAAGCTGGTGGAGTCTGAGGCGTTGAAAAAATTTGTAGCTATTGGGACACCGCAGTGGAAGGTACCCGGCCGAAATTTCTTTGCACAACAGGCAATCCCCAACCTGTACTCGATTGTGCAAAAGGAAGTAATGGCATGTCTGGCACACAGTGTTGGGGCAAGGGTCCATCTGACCACTGATACTTGGTCTGCAAAGCATGGTCCGGGCAGGTATATCACCTACACTGCGCATTGGATAAACCTACTGACGACTGCAGAGGAGTTGGTGACACCGCCACGACTTGCAGGCAGGCCTGTTGCCACCTCCTCTACTCCTCCACTCCATCCTCTTCCATAACCTCCTCGGCTGAGTCCTCTTCTGCTGCTGCGTCTTGCTCCACATCAACGGCACCCCCCCAGCTCCCCAGGTACTATTCCACATCCCAGATACGGCAGTGTCACGCCGTCTTGGGGTTGACTTGCCTGAATGCAGAGAGTCACACCGGACCAGCACTCCTGTCCGCCCTGAACGCACAGGTGGATCAGTGGCTGACTCCGCACCAACTGGAGATCGGCAAAGTGGTTTGTGACAACGGAAGAAATTTGTTAGCGGCATTGAATGTGGGCAAGTTGACACATGTGCCGTGCATGGCACATGTGTGTAATCTGATCGTACAACGCTTTGTGCATAAGTACCCAGGCTTACAGGACGTCCTGAAGCAGGCCAGGAAGGTGTGTGGCCATTTCAGACGTTCCTACACGGCCATGGCGCACTTTTCAGATATCCAGCGGCAAAACAACATGCCAGTGAGGCACTTGATTTGCGACAGCCCGACACGTTGGAATTCAACACTCCTAATTTTCGACCGCCTGCTCCAACAAGAAAAAGCCGTTAACAACTATTTGTATGACTGGGGTGCTAGGACAGCCTCTGCGGAGCTGGGAATTTTTTTGCCACGTTACTGGACGCTCATGCGCAATGCCTGTAGGCTCATGCGTCCTTTTGAGGAGGGGACAAACCTAGTCAGTCGCACCGAAGGCACCATCAGCGACATCATACCATTTGTTTTCTTCCTGGAGCGTGCCCTGCGAAGAGTGCTGGATCAGGCCGTATATGAGCATGAAGAGGAAGAGTTGTGGTCACCATCACCACCAGAAACAGCCTTATCAGCATCGCTTGCTGGTCCTGCGGCAACGCTGGAAGAGGATTGTGAGTAAGAGGAGTCAGAGGAGGAATGTGGCTTTGAGGAGGAGGAGGAAGACCAACCACAACAGGCATCCCAGGGTGCTCGTTGTCACCTATCTGGTACCCGTGGTGTGATATGTGGCTGGGGGGGAAGAACATACCTTCAGTGAGATCACTGAGGACGAGGAACGGGGCATGAGTAGCTCGGCATCCAACCTTGTGCAAATGGGGTCTTTCATGCTGTCGTGCCTGTTAAGGGACCCTCGTATAAAAAGGCTGAAGGAGAACGACCTGTACTGGGTGTCCATGCTACTAGACCCCCAGTATAAGCAGAAAGTGTCTGAAATGTTACCTAATTACCGCAAGTCGGAAAGGATGCAGCAGTTCCAAAATAAATTAAAAAGTATGCCCTCCTCCTCCCACGACCACGCCTGCTAGGACAGGACGCTTTACAGACATGTTGTTGATGGAGGACATGCGGAGCTTTTTAAGTCCTACACATCGCCACAGCCCTTCGGGGTCCACCCTCAGAGAACGACTCGACCGACAGGTAGCAGACAACCTCGCCTTAACTGCAGATATTGACACTCTGAGGAGCCATAAACCCCTTGACTACTGGGTGTGCAGGCTTGACCTGTGGCCTGAGCTATCCCAATTTGCGATAGAACTTCTGGCCTGCCCCGCTTCAAGTGTCCTGTCAGAAAGGACCTTCAGGGCAGCAGGAGGTATTGTCACTGAGAAGAGAAGTCACCTAGGTCAAAAAAGTCTAGATTACCTCACCTTTATTAAGATGAATGAGGGATGGATCCCGAAGGGACTGACAGTGGGCGATACATTTGACTAAAAAAGGCCTGATGAGGGGGACGTAACAGGGATGAAACTGATAAGAATAGTACTACTTAACACACCACTCCTATCTGGTGGCACATTAGATTGCACGCGCAGTGCCCCAAATTTGAAGTAGGAGGACCGACCAAGCATCTTTTTCCATCTCCCGGTTCCTAAAATCGATGCCAAATACACGTCCCCTGATAGGGGACGTAACAGGGATTAAACTGATAAGAATAGTACTACTTAACACACCACTCCTATCTGGTGGAACATTAGATTACACGCGCAGTGCCACAAATTTGAAGTAGGAGGACCAACCATGCATCTTTTTCCATCTCCCGGTTCCAAAAAGCGATGCCATATACACGTGCCCTGATAGGGGACGTAACAGGGATTAAACTGATAAGAATAGTACTACTTAACACACCTTATAATAACGCAGAGAGAGGCAACGCAGAGAGAGGAGTCTGAAGAAGAGGAGTCAGAGGAGGAAGGTGGCTTTGAGGAGGTGGAAGACCAAACACAGCAGGCGTCCTAGGGGGTTTGTTGTCACCTTTCGGGGACCCTTGGTGTTGTACGTGGCTGGGTGGAGGAAGAGACCTTCAATGACATCAGTGAGGACATGGCTAGCTTGGTATCCAACCTTGTGCAAATGGGGAGTTTGCGGTTGTGCAAATGGACTGTTTGCGGTGCGTTAAACGGGGAGTTTGGTCTGTAACTCTGAAGCGGGCGTAACCCTTACACTACCTGATCGATACAACATCATACCTGATGTTTTAAAGCACGTTATTACAAACAATTTAGGAATGTTAGGTGATTTATGCCCTTTATGGATTAAAACCAGACTCTGCATCAACTATGTAATTTTCCATGGGAGTTTTGCCATGGATCCCCCTCCGGCATGCCACAGTCCAGGTGTTAGTCCCCTTGAAACAACTTTTCCATCACTATTGTGGGCAGAAATAGTCCCTGTGGGTTTTAAAATTCGCCTGCCTATTGAAGTCTATGGCTGTTTGCCCGTTCGCGAACATTTGCGGAAGTTCGTGCTCGCTGTTCGCGAACGGAAAATTTTACGTTCGCGACATCTCTATTTGTCATTTTTCTTCTCCAGACAATATTCTTCTAAAACCCCTTTTAGAAAAGCCATTCTGGACTTTTTTCTATATTTCATTCTGTTAAAATATTTAAAATTAGCACCTATGTTTATAGCAAATACATGTATAATGTGTACTGTACATACACTGTTTAAATGTTGGATCACTTTGAAAATATACCTTAAATGAAACTAATTTTTAAAATAACATCAATAACTGGAAATGGCTGAATTTTAATGGAATATCCACATAGTCATGCAGAGGCCCATTATCAGCAACCATCACACATGTATTCCAATGGCACATTGTGTTAGATAATCCAAGTTTATCATTTTAAAAGGTTAATTGATCATTAGAAAACAATTTTGTAATTATGTTAGCACAGCTGAAAACGGTTGTGCTGATTAAAGAACCAATAAAACTGGCCTTCTTTAGACTATTTGAGTATTTGAAGCATCAGCATTTGTGGGTTTGATTAAAGGCTCAGAGTGGCCAAAAACAGAGAACTTTCTTCTGAAACGTGTCAGTCTATTCTTATTCTGAGAAATTAAGGCTATTCAATGCAAGATATTGTCAAGAAATGGAAGATTGCTATGTACTACTCCCATTATAGAACAGGTCAAACTGGCGCTAACCAGAATAGAAAAAGGAATAGGTGGACCCAATGCACAAATAATCAATAGGAAAAGTACATTAGAATGTATAGTCTGAGAAACAGGCACCTCAGGTCCTCAACTGGCAGCTTGATTAAATGGTACACACAAAACCCTTATCAATAGTGAAAAGGCGACTCCGGGATTCTGGCCTTCTAGGCAGAGTTGCAAACAAAAAAGCCATAGCTCAGACTTGTCAATGCAAAGCAAATATTAAAATGGCCCGAATGACACAGACACTGGACAGAGGAAGACTGGAAAAGAGTGTTAAGGACAGACACATCTTAGTTTGAGGTGTTCATAAAACAAAGAAGAACATTCATGAAATGCAGACCAAATGAAAAGATGCCATCTATCAAGAATGGCGGAGCAAATGTGATGGGCTGGTGGAGCTTTGGTGGTGGTAAAGTGGGGGGCTAGTACAGGGTAAAAGGGATCTTAAATAAGGAAAGTTATTACTATGGCAATACCATGCCATAGCATGTGGATGGCACTTGATTGGAGCCAATTTCCTCCTTCAACAGGACAATGACCCAAATCACAGCTCCTGACAATGCAAGAACTAATTAGAATGGGAAGAATGGGATGAAATCTCTTCAGATTATCTCAACAAACAGATATCTAGTATGCCAAACATTTGTAAGGCTGTAATTGCTGCAAATAGAAGATTCTTTGACAAATGCAAAGTTTAAAGGACACAATTATTATTTAAATGAAAAAATCATTATTTCTAACCTCGTCAACATGTTGATTCTATTTCGTATCCATTTTCAAACACATTTGAGGAAACTTCTAAGTGACCCATACTTTTTAATGGTAGCATATGTACTGTGCCTAATAAAAAAAAACCATTTTTTTATTTTTTAAAGTTGCTTTTTGGGATATCCAACTTAACTTTTACTTTTTTTTTAAATAGCTTCAACTCACCCCTAAAAAAAATTAAATAAAAATTAATTTATCAAAAAGGGAACATTTTGTATTGAAATATGTATTTTTTTTTTTGCCTAAAAGCATGAGATGAGTAATAAAATCATCTCCTGCCTTTCCCTGAAAGCATATTCAGTGGGTTTTTGTATAGATGTGAAAGCAGATGGAAAGAGAGTGCTTTGAAAAAAACGTGCTATGGTGTTTTATTTCTCTGTGCCTAATCTTCTAAGAGATAGTCTGATAATGTTCGCCTTTTTGAAACAGTTGAAAGCAGTATTTTTTTTTTCCACGTAGAGGGAAGAAAATCTTGATTAATTAGGTCAGCATTAAGGATCCGTCACTCTTGAAATTCCCTCAGTGTCCATTATTTACAATATAGCAAAGCAGCATCGTTACTCTAAATAAAGGCGCTTTCTCCAGATTGCTTTGAGATGGCTGAGAAGCTCCGGATGCAAAGTAGAGGTGAAAGTGCACAGTTTTGAAACAATTGTGAAGCTTCAAATGCATGCCATGAAAGGACTTAATTTTCGAGGGAAGTGATTGGAATTGAGATCCAGCTCCTTTTTGAAAGATGGACATGGAAAATGAGAAAGCGTTTTTGATCCTTTTTAGTAAATCCTATTTATAATTCAGTTACTATACATTTGCCTATAGAGTATTTACTGGACAAAAAAAAAAGTATGCACTTTAGTCAGTGGTGTATCTTGGTTTTGTGCTGCTCGAGGCAGACAAAATTCAGGCACCCCCCATCACCCACGTTGCACACCCAGGACATGCCCCATCACCCACGTTGCACACCCAAGACATGCCCCATCACCCACGTTGCAGACCCAGGACATGCCTTATAACCAACGTTGCATTCCCAGGACATGCCCCATCACCCCATTACATACACATTACATGCCCTCATAACCCCCATTACATGTCCTCATCATCCCCCTTACATGTCCCCATCACATGCTCCATTACCCCATTACATGTGCCCAACACCCCAATTGCACCCCATTACATGCCCCATCACCCAATTACATGCCCCATCACCCCCTTACATGCCCCCATCACCCCATTACATGCCACCATCACCCCATTACATGCCTCCATCATCTCCATTGCATGACCCCCATCACCCCCATTACATGACACAGTCACCCCCCATTACATGCCTCCATCACCCCATTACATGCCTCCATTACATGACCCCAATCGCCCCCCTTACATGACCCCAATCGCCCCATTACATGTCCCATCACCTCCCTTACATGGCCCGCATCACTTCCATTACATGAGCCCCATCACCCCCATTACATGCCCCTGGGGACTTACCCTGGGCAGCGCTGGTCCCTGGTGTCTAGTGGCAGGTAGCATGGTGTCCTACCATGCTGCCTGTTCAGATCCCAATGCGGTGAGTGCCAACAAGTCATGTGAGGTAACGTGACCTGTCATCACTTCCCCGTCATACCGCACAGAGAGCCGGACAGGCAGCATGATGTTTTTTCTGTGCTGCTTGTGTGCACAGTCTCTACCGGCAAGCAAGTTTTTTTTTAAAAGGGTGGCTTTTTTTTGTGCCACCCCCTAGGAACTTGGCTTGTTTGCCTCACACTCAATACAGCGCTGACTTTAGTTACATTTATTCATTAAGGAAAAAAAGATCATTGACTAAGGTCCACTGGCCATAAGGGTTGGCCTCCACTCTCTTCTTATCCATGTGTCTTCGTTTCAATTTTTGGGAAAGTAGGGTTTCTTAAAGGGATTGTATCACCTATACATTGTTTTAAAGGATGCATGTAGAGGATATCATTTGACTGAAAATTATCTATACATTGTGTTAGCAAAATTGCAAGCAAATGGCTAAATTAGGGGAAAAGTGTGCTTTAAATGTGTCTGTGGAGTATCCTGATTATGACATCACCTGTAGTCTGATATGCAAATTACTGTTTTTCAGTAATTGCAGTTTCTTGTAACTTTGATAGCATAATGTATAGATAATCATATATATATCATATAGTTTCATAATTTAGTATTCGCTACTAAAAGTAAAGTAAAAACAATGTTTAGCTGATTATCCAGTCGCTTTAAGTTGTTTTTAAGATTATTTTAAGATAAGTAAGCATAAGTGTAAACTGATATGGAGGTTCCTTTTTTTTTTTTTTTTTTTTTTTTTTTTTTTTTTACAATACTTGGAAACTTACCTTTTGAAGGCTTACTTTTGGAGATTTGACTTTCAATGAAAAATATTAAGTTCTGTATTAAAAAAAAAGCGTATACTCAGCATGTCCTGGAAACTAATCATAGATTTCCAGTGGTGGGTAGTGATGTCACCAGTGGCATCACACTACCGTCCTAACACCTCCAATCGCTGAGGAGACACTTAACAGCTTTTGAATTGTTATTTTAAAGGGACACTACCACTTACATAAGATGTAACTAGATTACCTGTACATTAAAAAAAAGCACATATATAAGACATATGCCACTGTTTTTCTTCTATGTTTGAATTCATTGCATATAAAAATAATAATAAAATAAGGTGTTTATCTCCAGCATCCATTTTAAGAATTTTACCCATGATGCAACATTATCCAAATTATTGCAGCAAGTCTCACTTTACAACTGTGGTCAAAGCTTGCATGATGATGTCATAAGATACATCCCAGCTCTCTTACTGGCTCCTGTGTATCATAGTGGGCAGGGCTAGGAGGTGATGTACAACTTTTAACTGCCTTCCAAAACAAAAAGAGGGGATTGACCTGATCAAACAGGATCATAACCCCGCCCACTTGTAATGTATAAGTTACATTACCCTCCCATCAGAATTCTGACTTACAGACTGAATTCTATGTCCCCAGCCCCAAAGTGAGATACTAGTGCTGTAAAGTCTCTTGGGGGTGGCACCCCCCAAAAAATCTATTTCACAAAATGTCACACTTGTTTAGTAAAAATATTTCATAAAATAAACTCACATAACAAAAACAAAAGACATTTCTCAAATCAACCATCATCTTTTTTTGGAGGGAGTGTCCCTTTAAGATCAACAGGGATGGATAAGCTCTGGATGGAAAAAGTTGGGACAAGTCATCTGCTGAGTATCAACATTGTTGCTGTTTGTCTTGGTTACCCCTAACAGTAAGATGAACAGTCGAGGTTGCTTCCTCTAGGTCACAAGCTTAATTATTGAGATCTAAAGGCATCTAAATAAGTCCAGGGTGTGATAGAGCTACTCCTCTCCTGAGACCAGATCCTGATAGAACCTACTGGTTCTTGGTGCAGAAAGAGACCACTTTCGGCAGGAACTGAGGCACCACGTGAAGTATCACTTTCTTGTAAAGGGTTCTTCACACACAACTGCCTGTATCTCATCTGGAAGTGAATTGGGGGATATTTCTTATCCCGACGGTTTTCCTTCTTAAGGGAGGAACTATCGCATAAACTATAATGCCACAAATTAGCCATCAAATGATTGGACTGCAACCTGTGAGCTCCAGCATTAAGAGCTAAAGCTACATATTTATCTGCCAGTTACTAATAATTGTTTTGTTTTTTCATTTTTTTTTTAATTTTCTGTCTTACAAATTACCATATAAAATGGACAATTATCTTTTTTTTTAACATTATTTATTATTAGCACCTGAAGTGGTTTAGCCAGACACTGCCGTTTTGAAAAATGTTTCCTGTTTTATATTAGACTGTTGCCTCCTATATCCATGTCTGTACCTCTGCCACACTCCAATAATCACTTGTCTATTCTCCCCAGTTGTCACTATCCTGCTGGGCCACATTACCCAAGTGTCAGGTGGACAGCCTGAGAGTGTTCATATATGCTGTGCTGTGATGGACTCACGGTGCCTCCAAACTTTGATTACAATTCTGTCCACTTCAGCTCAAAATATCAGTGTTCAGCTGACGGATTACTGAAGCTGTGCTCAGTGGGTTACTTTAGCTGTTAAAAAAATTTGAAAAGACAGAATGGAGAGATGGTGGTCTAACTAATAAGGCTATTTGTATCATATTCTGTTTGTTAACAGTTTGTGGGTGGTATTTTATGTATTTTTCATATAAGTGATCTAATATGGCCAAATTCCACATGAGACACATAATGCACTTGCTAAGAGTTCCAAATATTTATGAGTGAAGTAAGTGTGACTTAAAGTTATGTCTTCTCATGCCTGCTCACTGTTCCTCCTACATTATGTAAACATCATCCAATCCACAACTGATCCTATTTGCCAATATTCCATCCTTTTTTGCATCACATACATTAAGTTGGAATTTTGCTTTTTTTTTTAAATTTTATATTTTGAGAGAAAGTGTGTGGTATTGGTGCCAGCAGTGCCTGGCAAGCCCAAACCTGACCATGTCTGCTACTCCTCATAAATATTATGAAAAAGTCACATGTGAGTCAAGTTGCAAACATTCATCATGTGCTTGTTACTTTGTCTAACTATCCCCGTTTTCTTGTGTTTTATTGAGGCACAATCATCTTTGTTTCCTCAAGTGTCTGTCTAGATTTTCACTGCATCTCTGCCTTTGTTTAGATGTTATATTTTGCTTTATTCCAACAACGTAAACTGTATAGAACTTGGAACAGTCTTCACACAGGGGCAAATAAAACATCTAATAGCCATTAGTTGAGACCAAATACCAACTACTTTACCATCTATGCCAGACCCTAATGATTGCCATATGTATTTGGAAATCCAAATCCTGCTTATGTGGTCTTCTGTTCTACAACTGTTTCCTATCTCTTTGTTGCTTTATTCATCTAACTCCTGACACAAACATCCAGCATGGTTAAGTTTTCCTTTAAATCCATGGACAGGATGCTAATGCTGCTTAGCAACCATGGGAGCAAAAAGGTTACTCTGAGCCTGTGAGCCCACTCACGAGTCTGGTCTTCCATATACAATACCCTTCCCCTGATGTCCCGACCTTCCTCCATTTTAGTGACTTATAACATTTCTAGGATGTCATCAAGAAAATTGTACAACTCAACAAACATGCAAAGAATTCTTACGATGGAACTGTCAGAAAAATACATGGGGTCATATTTATAAAGGCAAAATTGTATCAATTATGAAGCAAAGTTCAACTGGTTTCCATGGTGATTGCTATACATTTAACACTTTGCCTCAGAATTCTCTTAGTTTTGACCTTACAAGTATAGTTATGTGCTCATACAGGATAACATAAGAAACCCGCACTGTTGACTGTATTTGAAGCTAGATGTTAAATGCTCTACACTAGATGCAGCAGTGAACTCTGTCTTCTAAATATCATCAGGAAAATTACCCCTGTCTGATTTCCTCAAAATATTAACCTAACTTTTTGGTTATTACAGGCTCAAAATGTTGTGTTCCATTTCAGGTACATATAGTCAAAGAAACTTTATTCATAAATACACAGACACATATAGATAAGCACACCCAAACAAAATGTGTAATGCACAAATAAATCAATACAATACAAATATAAAATATAACAATATTTCAAAGTGACATCTAATCCAGAAACTCATATAATTCATAAATACGCTTGGACAAGAGAAAAAAAACAGAATTGCTTTGTGTTGTCTGAAGTTTGTCTCCTTTCATATTTCATTTCAAGTGCAATTTTCACTATTATTTAGTAACTGTTTTTCATTGTTATCAGGCATCGGTATGAATTGTAGTACGTTTTTCTCGATCACATGTTAGAATATTTTAGAATAAGAACATCATTTATGACTATAGGGTCTAGCCAATATAGCCCTGTCTGGCCTGATTTGGATTTGGACATGGCTTAAATCTCCAAAATCCAGTTACTCAATATCCTTGATTTCGGGACTAAATTAGCTGTTCGGTCCATTTGAATACCGAAACATTTGGATTGGGCTGATTTCACTATGAAAACGATAGATTTTCAATGGCCCAAAATGTACTCTAAACTTGGTAAACATACACAAAATTCTCCCATTGCTATAATCCAGATTTTAGCTGAAAATTACAACTTTAAAGCCCTCTAAAGCACACTACAAAAAGATTGTAAAGTGCTTTTTCAATGTGAAAATGACTACATATATTTCCTAATATCATTTATGATAAAAAATATCTATCATTACAATATTTGCTAATGTGCAGCGCATATACCAATGTGTAAACACAAGGGAAGGAGTAACATGTAAAATAATTCCACACTGTGGAAATTAAAGGGTACCATGAACTGTGGATGTGTGTGAGGTGCAGATTTGATGAACATGTATCTACTGATATAGCATTCTATAAAATCGCACTGCAAGCAGGATTTTCATTATAAATCCATGTTGTGTTATTATTCTCCTCTCTCTCTCAATCCAAGCAACAGTACTTATCAACCCTAATATCAACACTCTCATCAAACTCCGAACATGTCTTCTCGACATTTAATACCGTACTCGGCCTCCCTACTACTCCTCTCTGCTCCACTCTGATGGTCCCAAACTTTGCTTCCCATTTCAAAAAATAAGTTGACTCTATCATGTGCAACTTTACCTCTCACAACTTACCACAACTGCCTCCTGCCAAACCCACTCTTCTCCCCTGTAGCTGAGAAAGAGTCTAGCTATTTTCCGGCATCTGCCTAGGCCTAGCTACAGACTGGCACCTGCCCAAGTCTTGCTATAGACTGGTTCTTGCCCAAATCTAGCTATTGTCTGGCACCTGCCCAAGCCTAGCCAGAGACCAGTACCTGCCCAAGCCTAGCTATAGTGCAGCACCTGCCCTGTCCTGAGTCCTGTGAATAGAGTGACTCAAGTCCCTGTAATGGGGATGCCCTGAGCCCTGAAAAGGGGTGAACTGAGTCCCTGTTATGGGGATGACCTGAGACCTGTAAAATAAGTGACCAGAGTCTCTTTAATAGGATACCTTATCTTAGAGTCCCTTTAAGGGGATGCCCTGTCTTAGAGACCCTTTAATGGGGATGCTATGTCTTAGAGCCCCATGGGGGGAATGCCCGGTTATAGTTTTGCACTGCCTTAGAGCACTGTAAGGAGCATTTCCAGCTTCCCGTTAAAGGGATTTATATGCTTTGTACCAAGTACTATGTACATTGTTGGTGCTCTGTTAATAAATGGTAATGAAATGTAATGTAATATTGACTTTACCTGTAGACCTCTGAGAAAGCCATAAGGGCTTCAAGTTATCAGGGATGCATTTGTCTGCAATACTACAGGTGAACAAAGTATTACTTACCTTTACACAGAAATAATGATGTTGTTATAATATTTATATTCAAATTGAAGTTTTCAGTTCAAATTTGTAAAACTCAACAGCTAACTCAATGGAAACTTTCCAACCAAACAAAGCAAAACTGAGAAACGTAACTCAGACTGAGCATAAAACAAGGTAGCAACTAAGCTGCAGAGGGATTTTAGTGGGAACCTTCCAACTTAACTCGGCAAAACCAAAAACTCAACTTTGACTGAGCTTAAAACGTGGCACCTTCCAATTTGCAGAGGGATTTCATTCAACAATTACAAACTCAAGACTGAATTTTGTTAAATTTGTGAGCAGACACCACAACTACCTACAATGACCTCTAATTACACTTGATTACATCCTAAATCCCAAAAGAAAGCTTAATTTAATGTGTTCTATACAGGGAAGTTAACCATTGCCAGACATTTTTATTGTAATTCTAAAATCCCATTCATTTGACAATATGTGTAAGTCATATTAGATAAAGGTTATCATCAAAACCAAATTATATTGTTACAATACAATACACAACAGTGCAACCTGTGTGGACTTTAAACATAAATGCTAATAATAATTTACTATACAAAGATATGTATTTACATTTGTATGATGCAATATGTAAGTCCTACCTATACTTTAGGACTGTAATATAGTAACATAGTAAATTCTGTTGAAAAAAAGACACAAGTCCATCAAGTTCAACCCTTCTACCTATGATTCCAGCTTTTGATCCAAAAGAAGGCAAAAACCCCTACAGAAGTTATTTAGAATTTTGCCTCCTAGGGGGGAAAATTCCTGCTTGACTCCAAAGGGCAATCATATTTCTTCTTGGATCAGTAAGCTCCATTATCAATGCTTATTCTATTTTTAATAGCTGTGTATGTTCTGCTTTTCTAAAAAAAAAAAACTATCCAGACCATTTTTAATGCATCTATTGTGAGTGATAGCAATACCTCTCTTGGCAGTGAGTTCCATAATTTTATTGTCATTACCGCCCTTCCTTTGCTGTCTATGAAATCTTTGCTCTTCCAGTCTCAGGGGGTGACCGCTTGTTCTTTGTACATCACTGTTAATGAACAGGTAACTGGAGAGCTCTTTATATGGGCCCTGCACATATTTATATAATGTTATCATATCCCCTCTGAGACGCCTTTTTCTAACGTATATAAATGCAATTTTTAAGTCTCTCTTCATAACTAAGATCCTCCAATCCCCTTATTAATTTTGTAGCTCTCCTTTGCACTTTTTCTAGTACCTTAATATCCTTTTTAAGGATTGGTGCCCAGAATTATAAATACAAAACAAAGTGGTAGGTGCGCTATGTGACAAACACCAGTATAATAAAGGAAATCTGATAATTGCCTGATAGTAGGTAGCCCTTATATGACGGTGTGCAGTCAATATCTTAAAAAAGATAAAAAAACACAAAGACCATAGTATAATATAGTCTAGACATAAAATAATCTTGTGCAGGAGAATAATGCACTCACAAACAGAAGAAGAAAGGAATCTTATCTGTAGTTTCTTGTGTGGTCCTCTTATTCCTCATCCAGTGGATATGTTGTATGGAAATAGATGAGAAGAACCATGAGTATGTAATAAATTACAAGATTTTAATAAAGCAATGAGGTAGCTTACATCTAAAAAGGAGATATGCAGCACAAGAGATGATCCCAGGCGATGGTTCTCAAAGCAGGTCCCACGCCAATAGAAAAATCCAAGTGAAAGCAATATTCCAGAAAATTGGATAAAAAACAATAAAATGTGATAAAAGGTCCGCAGTACAATAAATCACGCTACGCGTTTCGCCTTCCTGAGGCTTCCTCTTGGCGTGTGATTCTTGTACTGATGTGTAGTCTTTAAATATTCGCGCTCCTTCACTTCCAGGTTTGTCTCTTCTGTGATGTCATCTCACCTCCGTCGCATATTGAGATTTCTGACGGGATCTCGCGAGATTTCGGCCATATGATTGGCTTGGTTGGCAGTATCCCACATAGTAAGGAAAAGACACGGGGGAGGTGTTTTAAAGTCCGTTTTTTTGGGGATTTTAAGCGCATATAGCTCGTAGCAGGAGTCCATATGTAAGAAGATGCTCACATAAAAACACATATATATGTATATACCTCCAAAGTAGAAGGGGGAAGCAAATCTATAAATGTATATACATGGGAGATCCCAATAAACTATGTAAAGTTAAAGGATAATTTAGTAAAAAACATATACATATAATTAGATAAAAATACATATTCATAAAAAACTCTTTCGCATACATGAATATGTAGAGATATAGAGAGCAAAAATATATACATATGGACTTACCTGTATACAAACTCTGTACTATATAATAAAACACAATATATCAGACTTATAGTGTGTATAAAAAATGTATGTGCAAGAAAAGAAGAAAAATAAAATTTATATAGAACAGATTATAAAAAATTGTATAAATCAAACTCTGCATTGAGACCTTTTGGCAATAGGGTGTCCACATCGAACACCCATCTCATCTCAACCTTGCCCATTTGTTTAATATTGTCTCCACCCCTCCAATGTTTATGCACCTTCTCAATAGCCCAAAATTTCAGACCTTTCGGGTTTTTATTATGTTTGTCCAAAAAGTGTTTGGATAGTGAATGTTGGGTAATCCCCTTTCTTATATTTCTGACGTGTTTCCCCATCCGCTTTTTTAATGTTCTGGATGTCCTACCGATGTATTGGAGGCCACATGGGCATTCGGCCAGATATATTACATTTGTGGAGGAGCACGTCAGGAATTTGTTGATTGAGAATTCTCGTTTATTTGCAAATGACCTATATTTAACAATGGGGTATTTTTGTGGTGCAGAAACTTTACAAGCTTCACAGCTTTTGCACCCATAGAAACCCTTGTTTTGAGTAAGGAAGTGTTGGGGGTCTTTCTTTTTTTGTTTTTCTAAGAAGCTCTTTGTCAGTTTATTTTTTTATTAGTGTTATTATTGAGGGATATAAGGAAAGAGTCGAGGCCATCTTGATCGCCTTTCCAAATAAGAAAAATGTCATCAATATATCTCCTATAGAGGACCAGGTTCGCCTCCCAGCCATGCGTGCCCCATATAAAATTGTCCTCCCAATGCCCCATAAAGAGGTTGGCATAGCTGGGGGCGACCCTGGTCCCCATAGCCGTTCCCTTTATTCCCCAATAAATCACAGAAAGTCAAAAAAATCATAAAAAAACATTGGCACATTCTCCTTAAAGACGATTCTCTTAAAAATCTCATATCGGAAAAACCTAGAGTAATCTTTCGTGGAGCTTCAAATTTAAAAAATAAACTGACAAAGAGCTTCTTAGAAAAACAAAAAAAGAAAGACCCCCAACACTTCCTTACTCAAAACAAGGGTTTCTATGGGTGCAAAAGCTGTGAAGCTTGTAAAGTTTCTGCACCACAAAAATACCCCATTGTTAAATATAGGTCATTTGCAAATAAACGAGAATTCTCTATCAACAAATTCCTGACGTGCTCCTCCACAAATGTAATATATCTGGCCGAATGCCCATGTGGCCTCCAATACATCGGTAGGACATCCAGAACATTAAAAAAGCGGATGGGGGAACACGTCAGAAATATAAGAAAGGGGATTACCCAACATTCACTATCCAAACACTTTTTGGACAAACATAATAAAAACCCGAAAGGTCTGAAATTTTGGGCTATTGAGAAGGTGCATAAACATTGGAGGGGTGGAGACAATATTAAACAAATGGGCAAGGTTGAGATGAGATGGGTGTTCGATGTGGACACCCTATTGCCAAAAGGTCTCAATGCAGAGTTTGATTTATACAATTTTTTATAATCTGTTCTATATAAATTTTATTTTTCTTCTTTTCTTGCACATACATTTTTTATACACACTATAAGTCTGATATATTGTGTTTTATTATATAGTACAGAGTTTGTATACAGGTAAGTCCATATGTATATATTTTTGCTCTCTATATCTCTACATATTCATGTATGCGAAAGAGTTTTTTATGAATATGTATTTTTATCTAATTATATGTATATGTTTTTTACTAAATTAACCTTTAACTTTACATAGTTTATTGGGATCTCCCATGTATATACATTTATAGATTTGCTTCCCCCTTCTACTTTGGAGGTATATACATATATATGTGTTTTTATGTGAGCATCTTCTTACATATGGACTCCTGCTACGAGCTATATGCGCTTAAAATCCCCAAAAAAACGGACTTTAAAACACCTCCCCCGTGTCTTTTCCTTACTATGTGGGATACTGCCAACCAAGCCAATCATATGGCCGAAATCTCGCGAGATCCCGTCATAAATCTCAATATGCGACGGAGGTGAGATGACATCACAGAAGAGACAAACCCGGAAGTGAAGGAGCGCGAATATTTAAAGACTACACATCAGTACAAGAATCACACGCCAAGAGGAAGCCTCAGGAAGGCGAAACGCGTAGCGTGATTTATTGTACTGCGGACCTTTTATCACATTTTATTGTTTTTTATCCTATTTTCTGGAATATTGCTTTCACTTGGATTTTTCTATTGGCGTGGGACCTGCTTTGAGAACCATCGACTGGGATCATCTCTTGTGCTGCATATCTCCTTTTTAGATGTAAGCTACCTCATTGCTTTATTAAAATCTTGTAATTTATTACATACTCATGGTTCTTCTCATCTATTTCCATACAACATATCCACTGGATGAGGAATAAGAGGACCACACAAGAAACTACAGATAAGATTCCTTTCTTCTTCTGTTTGTGAGTGCATTATTCTCCTGCACAAGATTATTTTATGTCTAGACTATATTATACTATGGTCTTTGTGTTTTTTTTATCTTTTTTAAGATATTGACTGCACACCGTCATATAAGGGCTACCTACTATCAGGCAATTATCAGATTTCCTTTATTATACTGGTGTTTGTCACATAGCGCACCTACCACTTTGTTTTGTATTTATTGTATGTTTTCCACGTGTGTTTTGCAGAGATACACATAGGCTGGTGCTGCTGTGACACAGATTAAGCGCTGGTTTTTCTTTACTAGTGCCCAGAATTATACTGCATATTCAAGGTGAGGTCTTACCATTGCTTTGTAAAGAGGCAAGATGATATCCTCCTCCTGTGAATCTATACCTTGTTTTATTCATGCCAATATCTTATTGGCCCTTGCAGCTGCTGACTGGCATTAAGCACTGTTGCCAAGTCTCTTAGCTACAATTAATCCTTTTCATTAGTAGTTTTTCCCAGGGAAATACCATTTAAAGTATATGTTGCTTTGTTATTTTTTTCCCCATAATGCATCACTTTACGTTTGTCTATATTGAACCTCATTTGCCTAGTCCCCCACTCTGTCCAAATAGTGTAGTGGGGAAAATAATGGAAACCTTGTTAAAGAATAGGATTGTTGAACATCTAAAGTCGCTTGGATTTCAAGATCAGAGACAGCATGGGTTTACTTCAATGAGATCATGCCAAACTAATCTTATTGATTTTTTTGATTGGGTAACTAAAATAATAGATCAGGGTGGTGCAGTAGACATTGCTTACCTAGATTTCAGTAAGGCTTTTGACACTGTCGCACATAGAAGGCTTATCAATAAACTGAAATCTTTGAGTTTGGATTTCAATATTGTTGAATGGATTAGACAATGGCTGAGTGACAGGCAACAGAGGGTTGTAGTCAATGGGGTATATTCGATGCAAGGTCTTGTTACTAGTGGGGTACCTCAGGGATCTGTTCTTGGACCCATTCTCTTTAATATTTTTATTAGCGATATTGCAGAAGGTCTTGTTGGCAAAGTATGTCTTTTTGCTGATGATACAAAGATTTGCAGCAGGGTTGATATTCATGGAGGGATAAGCCAAATGGCAAATGATTTAGCTAAACTAGAAAAATGGTCAGAGCAGTGGCAACTGGCATTTAATGTGGACAAGTGCAAGATTATGCACCTTGGGCGTAAAAACCCAAAAGCAGAATATAGACTATTTGGTACAGTCCTAACCTCAACATCTGAGGAAAGGGATTTAGGAGTAATAATTTCAGAGGACTTGAAGGTAGGTAGGCAATGCAATAGAGCAGCAGGAAATGCTAGCAGAATGCTTGGTTGCATAGGGAGAGGTATTAGCAGTAGGAAGAGGGAAGTGCTCATGCCATTGTACAGAGCACTGGTGAGACCTCACTTGGAGTATTGTACGCAGTACTGGAGACTGTATCTCCAGAAGGATATTGATACTTTGGAGAGAGTTCAGAGAAGGGCTACTAAACTGGTTCATGGGTTGAAGGATAAAACTTACCAGGAAAGGTTAAAGCATCTTAACATGTATAGCTTGGAGGAAAGACGTAACAGGGGGGATATGATAGAAACATTTAAATACATAAAGGGAATCAACACAGTAAAGGAAGAGAGTATATTTAAAAGAAGAAAAACTACCACAACTAGAGGACATAGTCTTAAATTAGAGGGGCAACGATTTAAAAGTAATATCAGGAAGTATTACTTTACTGAGAGGGTAGTGGATGTATGGAATAGCCTGCCAGCAGAAGTGGTAGAGGTAAACACAGTCAAGGATTTTAAGCATGCGTGGGATAGACACAAGGCTATCCTAGCTATAAGACCGGGAACTAATAAAAGTACTCAAAAAAAAAAAATTTGGGCAGACTAGATGGACCGAATGGTTCTTATCTGCCGACACATTCTATGTTTCTATGTTTCTATGTAAATCTTCCTGTAAAGAAAAACATCAAGATTAGTCTGTATTACCTTACTTAACTGTCATCAGAAAACACTGAGACATGGCTCTCAGCACAATGTGGCAGATCATTAATAAACATATTAAAAAGAAGAGGGCATAAAACAGACCCCTAAGGTACTCCGCTCAATACCCTTGTCCAATTTGAGGATTTTCCATTTACAACAACCCTCTGCATTCTGTCTTTTAGCCAATTTTCAATTCAAATACATACATTTGCCCCCAAACCTATTTCTCTCAATTTGTAGAGTAACCTTTTGTGTGGAACTGTATTAACTGTATAAATGATTTAGCAAAGTCCAAATAGATCACATCAACTGCTACACCTAAATCTATATTTTAACTGACTTCTTCATAGAATGTTATTAAGTTTGTTTGACAAGACCTGTCTTTCACAAAATCATGTTGACTTTTACTAATTTTATTCTGATTCAAGATGTATTCTTGAGTGTATACCTTTAGCAATCCTTCAAATAATTTCCCCACTACAGATGTCAAGCTCCCTGGCCTATAATTACCCGGCAGGGATTTTGATCCTTTTTTAAATATTGGAATGACATCCGCCTTTCGCCAGTCTGTTGGCATTATACCTGAGCTGAAAGAATCCCTAAAGATCATAAATAGTGGTCTGGCCCTAATTATGCTTAACTCTCTAAGGACCCTTGGGTGTACACCATCTGGCACTGGGGCCATGTCTATCTTAACAGAGTTTAATTGCTTAAGCAGTTTTTCCTGTGTCAGCCAATCCCATGTTTGCAGTGACTGTCCCGTAACTTCCGGTAGCGGAGGCTCATCCATCGGTTCTTCCTAAGTTTAAACAGAAGAAAAAAAAATATTTAAAATGTCTGCTTTCTTTCTGTCCTCACTTACCAAATTTCCCATTTGGGAAAACAAGGGCCCAACATTTTCCCGCTTTAGCTTTTTTCCATTTATATATTTATAAAACATTTTGGGGTTAGTTTTATTCTCCTTATCAATCTTTTTCTCATTTTCTAATTTAGCCATTTTAATTGCCTTTTTGTGGGCTTTGTTGGCATCTTTGTAATCTATGAATGATAATACTGTTCCCTTGCTTTTATAATGTTTCTTGTTTTCTATTCCCTGTTTCACATTAGCGGTAAGCCCCATTCGTTTTGAGTTGTTTCCCAGGTATATATTGGGATGTGTACTTTTGTAATGTGTGCTTAAAGGAATTCCACTTGTCTTCTGTGTTTAGTCCAGAAAACAGTCGTTCCCTGTCTAAATGTTCAATCGCTGCCCTTAGTCCATCAAAGTTGGCACTTCTAAAATTAAGTGTTTTTGTGGCGTAGTTACCAATTTGCTTTTTTGCATTAATCTTAAACGAAACAATATTATGGTCACTATTCCCCAAGTGTTCTCTTATTTGGATGTTTGAGATAAGCTCCTCATTGTTTGTTATTACCAAATCCAGACAGGCATCCATTCTAGTTGGGGTGTATACTAATTGTGCCATAAATTTGTTATTAAGCAGGTTCAGAAACTTGCTGCCCTTAGCGGAACTAGTTGTGCCACACTTCCAATCTATATCTGGGTAATTAAAATCTACCATGTTTAAAATTTAATTCAGATTTGCAGCTTTTTCGATTTGTAATAAAAACTGATCTTCTATTGTGATTCGAATAACAATAAGGTTTCCTATTTGACTTACATGTATAACTAATCCTTTTGACAAAATAGAAGTGGAGTGTGAGCACAATGCGCCATATATACAGTTTTGTTGTTTTTCTTGATGCAGGGTTAAAATCAAGAATTGCATGGCTCTCCACCCCTCTCCCTCATCAATCATGGCTGAAGGGAACATTCAGTGTAGTTGCTGTGTCAGGATAAGGTGTGACAGATGCACTGTGTTCATGAAAAGAGCCTGAAACAATCCATTCCTGACATGTGACTGACCTCATTATTACACCTGTTAGAGCAAAACATAAAGGTGTTCATTCAGAATGGACAGAATGGGCCCTTTGAGTTCAAGTGACGTCACTAGTCTGATCTCTAATAAAAAGTAAAATATCTTCTAGCTGGCTTGCCTGTTATATTACTTTTTGAAAAGTAATCAGTTACAGATTACTGGCTCAGAAAATAGTCATGGGATCCGCCAGATGGCCCAGTGGTTAGTCTTCAATTGTAGCAGAACAAGAGGCCTGACTGGCTTTGATTCACCGCTTAGCCTGCTGTTCCGAGCTCTCTCCCGGGCTGAGGGGGGGGGAGGGGGGTTTCAATTAGAAGTCATGTCCCAGAAGTGCAGGCAGTGATGAGGGTGAGGATGGAGCTCTGCTCAAATCCTTCTCTTGTCTTGTTGAAACATAGCTAATCGTGACAGAGATGTCTGTCTTTCTTTTAGTTCTCACACCATTGCTGCTGTCTCATAAGCTAGAGATTTAGCTGGCCCCTTGCAGAAAGGTAAGGCAACAATAGCCGATACGCAGACATTATAATAAGGACCTGCGGGAGATCGGTTAGAGTGTATTGGAAATGCATACTGCAGATTATGATTAATAACTAAGGACTGAATTCTACTTTTGTTATGCACTTTCTCTAAAATATTGTCATCTTCAGTAAGTGAACAGGTCTCATTCATGGTGTTTAGGAGAGATGTGTGCTCCCTCTAAAAATGGTCTCCCTTGCTGTGCTTCTTCATGCATGACTGAAATGGAGAAGAGCAATAGGAATCTCTGCTGGAGAAGGCACAGATTACCGCTTTTGAGTGATTATAGGATATATTGGGGAATTATTCCCGGTAGTCATGAATCCATCACTGTTGCTTGGCCCTGTGTACTGCATCCAGGGGCGTTGCTAGTTCTCCAAAAGATCTAAAGCTATAGACCATGGCAGATTCGATAGAAGTTTAGTCAAGAAGCTCACATGCTTGGGTGGGCATTCAAAGCATATATATGATGTCAGTGAGCAATGGGTATATATCATAAGCAATGAGCAATAAATACCTGTAAAGGATGAGCAGTGATTTTATATGTAAGGCTTTATACCAATAGAAATATCTAAATGATGTATATGATGCCAGTGAGCAGTGAATGCATAAACTTTGTATATGATTCCAATGAGCAGTAAATGCACAAACAATGTATTTGATGCCAATGAGCAGTACATACAAACGTTGTATATCATGCCAATGAGCCATCTTTGCCTCCAAACAGTCTATTTGTGTTATCTTTGCCACCAGATTAGCAGTGCTGCTAAACAGTCTGCCTGCGCCATATTTGCCTCCAAACAGCTTGTCAGTGCCCACAAACAGCATGCTTGTACCACCTGCACCCCCAGCCTGCCTGTGCCATTAACAGTTTGTCAGTGCCATTCATGTCCTCCAAACAGCATGGCTGTCAACATTTTCCACATCCTTCAGGACTTGAAGAGCAGCTCCTCACTGCCTAGATAAACAGGAAGTCATTTCCAGGAGAGTTCTGCTTGCTTCACTCCCAGAGTCCTTCACAGCATCCAGAATCAGTATAGAAAGACAAATACTGAAGTTCAAAAAGGTGGAGCAAAATGGTATAACATGTCAAGGTCTAGACAGGCAGCATGGGAGCAATACGGAATAACAAGCCAACGTCTGGACAGGCAGTGTAGGAGCAATAGGATATAGCAAGTCAAGGTCCGGACAGAGAACAACCAGAATAATCAGTTAAACAGAGCCAAGGTCAGAAGCCAAGAATGTAATAACAGGGAAATAGAACAAGGTACCATGAACTGAGCAGAGCAGAGCTAATAGCAGCATGATAACCATGCACTGATTGAAGTCAGTGCAGGATTTAAATAGAGATGCAGGACAAAATCCCTGTCATCAGTCTTAGAGATGTGGCACCTTACCTCTCACAGCTCACAGGGACAGTCCTAGAAATGTGTCCCACCTTCTCCCCTGCCCCCCCCCCCCCCCCCCAGTTCACAAATGATGCGGCACCCCACACGAAGCACCCACATGGCAGACTGAAGAGGATGGGGCAGCTGCTGCTGGAGCCCCCTGAGCTGTGGCCAAGTGGGTCTTGAACCCTGACATCACAAATCTCCCATTGCAGGACAAAGTCCTGAATGGAGGAGGAGTACCGTGCTTGTGGAGCAGATAAATTATTTTTCAGGTTTAGTAGAATCTGTGTAAGGTCCGTGTCCCTGTACCTCAAATGCTTGGTCCTCATTCCCGCTGGCGTATGTCCCATCGCATGCGCAATCCAGGGAGCACTGTTCCTCACAACATTATCCATCCTGTTTTGTGGGTAGCGTACGCCCCCCTGTCTGTGGATCTTAGCGCGTGTCCGCCGCAATGCACTTTCCTTTGTATTTGGGAGACGGGCAGCTATACGCACCTCTTACACGTCCCAGGGCATCCCTATAGCCCTTTAAAACGACAGCAGGCCTAATTCAAAGTGCTTGGATATTCACTAAGTTTTATTGGAGCATGTTTTATGGAAGCCCTGAAAAAAACAAAACATAATCCACAAATGTTTGTATTATTTGTCTGAACTGGAATCAGCACCCAAACTTTCCTAGGAGTTTTATAAATATTATTGTGAATTTGAAAGTGTTTGCAGTAATGAATGTGCCCAGTAGGTCTGCGCATTGTACCTTGTTCACATGTGGACATCAGGAGCCCATTTATGAAGGAAGGCACACAGCAGGGGTCATATAAAAAGACCAATTTGGGGACAAAGTTGTAAAACTGAAGAACTAAGATGGATCAGTCGTTCATCATTGCTCTGCATTTAATACCTCAGAATTGTTCTTTATATTGCAGACTCTCCTTAGCATACTGTGTGCCAGATTAGTTTGCATTTGTGACTGGTTGGGAAAGTGTAGAGATATGCCATGTAGCAACGCAACAAACAGATAAAACATGTACAACAAATCTCTGCATGATATAAATTTCAATTCAATACAAAAGGTGGCCATTCTTACTGAAGGCCATACAAATTCATTGCCGTTATGGCCCATTAATATGAAGTGAGATACTTTGGTTTTTGAAAAAGTGTGCTTGAATACTGACTGCAGCCATAAAACTATAGCCCAATGTTTATCATGCAGCCTACTGTAAAATATGAAATAGCTCAACTGTCTGCAGGAAGTTGACAGCCCAGTTCTAGAGCCCCTGCTGACAGATGATTCATGTTATGTCAGATCCTATCAGTGGCAGACACTAGAGAATTCAGATGCCTCCCAGTTGCCCAGTGTATGTAAAATATCATTTATTTGGCAAAAAAAAACCACAATCATACACAGAGCTCTTCACAGAAAGAACGAAACATTAGAATATAACAAATTAGAATATTATTCATGGACAAGATCCTCACACACACTGAAAAAAAAGCACTTGAACGAAAGAAATCCTTCTAGTCAGATCTGAAATGGCAGTGGGTGTGTTGGGAGATTTACTGGCTCTGTAGGGGAACATGTAAGTGTATTAGGTTTATAGTGCATAGCCAAGAGGGAAAGTAAATGTATTTCGAGAGGACAACATAAGCATCATGTGTTCTAAGATGAAATGCTTCATTGAAAAGTTGATTTTCTATTTTTTTTTTCGGGATGAGGTTTGAAAATCGGAGTTTGGGATTTTCAGGGATAAAAATCACAATATTTAGTTGGGAGATTATAGTGAATACAAGGCTGTACAAACAAGGCGGGTATTAACCCTTTCTTCTGTGCTAGTTTAATGAAGAGCACCGTGCTATCTGTTTAATAGGTGTGCTATTTTATATCAGTCGGGTCACTCACAAAATGAAGCTCCAGTAGTGCGGTTCTGCTCAAGGGCCACAGCAGGTAGCAAGGTATATTTTAAGATGAGTACACCCCAGTCGTCATCAAATAAGCCATTTGGGGTGCCATTTACATGAAATGTCCACCTAAACACTGTTTATACTGTGAATGAAGATAATACAAAATGATGAAAAGTGGTCTATGTATGTGTGAGCAGAATTGCATACAAAAGCATAAATAAGAGATATATGGGTGATGTCATAAACAGGACACATCACACTCAGAAATGTTTTTCTCTTATTTTATATATTTGCATGCAATTTTGCTAACACAATGCATAGGTCAGTTTTCATCATATGTTTTACTCTATATTCACAGTATAAGCAATGCGTGGGGTCACAGGGTCCCTTTATATTACAATGTGAGTCTTGCATTATGAATAGGTTCAATGCTATTAAAATAATAAAGCAAAACAGAGGAAGCAGTGTGTATGACTGATGACGTGTATTTGATGTATGCTAGGGCTAGGACTTTCATGAAAAAGTAGTTATTCAGTCAAGAATGTGTCTATATTATTTCTTACATGTAGATTTTCGGAAATGTAGAAATTCATGAGGATACATGAACTAACAGTGTATGACTAAGCCATCTTCTAATTATCTCGAAAATTAACAATTGGATATGCTTGTGTTAAAGAAATCAAAGTGAATTTTTTCTTTGGTACTTTACCAGGCTACTAAAATGTGTAACTAACAGAATGGAGCAGCACTTTAAATATTTTTTTTTAAGTATGTATTTACTCAAATACAGCACAGCAATGTTTTGCCTTGACAAAGGAACCATCTGACTCCTATATGTTGCATCTATTCCCCTGACATGCTTTATTCACAAGACAACCCACATGCGGGCTCATCCAGGCTGTATTCAGGCATTTCTGTATGCATTTGGTTTTTCTTGCTGGTCCAGTTCTGGTTTTCTTGCTGTTTATTGTTACATTCCATCCCAGGTTTTCATTGTTTCTCTTTGCCTAGTTTCTCTGCTTTACATAAATATGCAACCCGGTCCATTTGTGTATTGTTAATTTTCCCCAACCTTCAATTCTGGACAGCTTAGTCTATAGGTATGCTCTGTTTCTGTGTCTCTGTGCAATTTAAATCTTTAATTTCTGTTATTCATTTGCTAATATTAGTTTTTAGTTAGGGACTTGCCAAATTGTGGGGTACTTTGACGTGGTCATATTAGCTTAATCATTTTGGCCAATAGGGAAACTATACCCCCAACATTCCATCTTTAGTATTAGGCTAGTCCATGTATATTTGTTTGTATGGTACCTTGTGTTTCTTAGCCCTGTCCCGTGTATGTAGTCTTAGTTATATATGTGCCCTGTCCTTCTCTATGTTATTATTTGTAACACTGTGCCCTGTATTGTTTATCCTTTGTTCATAGTTTCCAACATCGGCCATGTTTCCAGAGACACATATTTGATCTACATGCTGCGGAAAAGAGAATGCAAAGTGCAGCCCGGCAGTATGTAGGATGGATAGACGCACAGACATAATCCAATTAAGGAATTAATCTCATAGAACCTACTTCTGTATGTGCGTATATGCACCCTACATACTGCCGGGCTGCACTTTGCATGCTCTTTTCTGCAGCATGTGGAACAAATATGTGTCCCTGGAAACATGGCCGATGTTGGCAATTATGCTAGTTTGGTTTCTACTTTATCTTGCTTATGTTTGCTTCTGACCTAAAGCCCTGCACTCTGTATTTAGTCCTGTTCTGCCTCAGTTATTTTCCTGCTATCGCTCTGCTTGGTCTGTCTGCCTGTCCTAGCCTGCAACATCCATAACTTTCCTGTTGAAGTTGTGTTCCATGCCTGCTCCAGGATGTTTTCTGGGTTTCTCCAGTCCTAGCCATGGTATACTAGATACATTAGTTACCTCCACAGGTTCTCAGTATGTGGCTGTATAACCTTGAGCCTCAAGCTACCAGCCAAATGCAGTTGCCCTGTACCAGGCCCTGTGTTTCCATATCTGCAATGTAACTCATGTACTCAGAGTCCCATACCACCTGGACGCAGCTCGTGTTAGCTTTGAATTTTGTATATTGCAATTATCATTTTCTGTCTTTTTGAATTTGTAACAACATGATATCCTTAAACAAGTGTTACCCACAGGGTTGGATGAAAAATAGGTTTATGGGTTAATTTGTAGGTGTTTTAATAAGGATCAATAGTGAACCTGAGAAGCAGCGGACAAAATTAAGAAACTGTTAGTTATCCATTCTTTAAAGGATATTCGTGCAATTTCAGGTTTGACAAATTTCACTGAATTCTAACCAACATTCATCTACGATTGGGTCTGCTTCATCAAACAAGAATCAATAAACCTTTACTCACATTTGGGTAAGCTGCTATGCATGCACGCAAGGAGAATGTACCAATATTTGTCTAAAACATCCAAATTTAACACAACATTTAAAAATTTTGCCTTGGTAGCTAAGGAGCAGGCAAACTGGTGTTAACATTTGTTAAATAAATTTTTATTTTGTATGTGTTTGTGACTACTGGGAGATATCAGCATGGAACAGTCTAAGAATTCTGAATTGAAGGCACATCTGGCTTATTTGGTTAGCCCGTGAGGGTTGAACCGTCACCTGTGTTCTGAATTAAAGTTCCAATCTTTTTCACTTGAGTGCTGGTCTCTGTAAATCATTTATTGATTGTGGAGACTTGGGTGGCATCTTTGTGCCTCGGCACCCACTATATCACCTTCGTGCGGATCTGAGCTATTTTTGCTACTTGGGTAGCTTGATATTCGGGTCCTGATGTGTCTCCAATTTGGAAATCATAGCTGACTGGATGCTGATATCTCCTGACACCAAAATCAGCTGAAAGGCACTGAAACAAAGTGGTAGCCTCGGTTCTCAACATAGACTTCTTATGGGAGTACTTTGGCTTAAAAATCTGTGAAAATACATAAATAAATAAATTTAATATTATGCATTAATTTAAACATAGATATTTAAATAAATGAACATGAAATAATATAAAAATGTTCTAACATTTTTATAAAAAAAAGCTTGTATTAATGTAAATATATTATAATAACATATAACATTAATATATTATAATTTTATATAAATATTTTTGTGTTTAAAATATGTTTCGTTTAATTCTACTACACTTTTCTATTCAATTCTCGAACTAAAATCTGAAGAATTGAAATGGCTGAACCCATGCTGCCCAAATCCGGAGCGTGTTCATATGAAATCGGAGCTCACTGGGTAACCAATTTGATCGCCTCCAATTCTTTGGTTTTCGAACAGCCCAAACTGTCCTTTTTGGACCTGGATTCAGTGGCCGCATTTCAGAGATTTGTAAAGTTTGGGTAAAGTGCCCAACTCGCATCCAATTCGGGACATATTGGTGTATATTGAGTTTACCCTATAAACATCACTATGCATGTACATAGTGAGGTACACCAGTGCTGTGACCTTCCTCTTTTCATTTTACCTAAGCAGATACAGCCACCATATATGGACATGACACTATCTTCCATTATGCTATAGCCAGGCACTCCCAGTGGTGTGTATCAGTGAATCACAAAACATCACAGCAACAAAGCATTAATGTGCATTCTGCAACTCAGACCTAACACGGTATAGATCCCCATAAGGTTATAGTTCAGTAGACACATACATGATACACTATAGCTCCTATTAGTTAACATGTTAGTCACAAGGACCATCTTAGAGTGACTCATTGACTGTTCATCAACCAGAAGTTAATTATTTTCTCTTTCATCCTGATTACATACCAGCACAAGAAATAGAGCCTCTGACTGGAAGGAATAGTCAATCAATGGGCGTGTAATGTTTTTAGTAGTATTGCATTTCCTTGGTACAGGTTCCATTCAGGTTGAAACTGAAAACTACAAGGCAAAGGAGGAGGATCTCTGGGGGCGGCTTCTGCCTGGCACCATGGATATATGTATCCTGGCTCCCCATGTGCACAAACATCCTCTCACGCTGCCCGCGTCTGAAGAATTTGGTCATGTGACCATTCAAAATCTTTTACAATGTTGCACATAAAGACTTTTTAATCCAGATGTGCAATATTGTAGAGATGCATGATGATGTTAGGGACCTTTTTTAATTGTGTGCACAGTAGAAGAATTATACTGCTGTGTGTATAGTATTGTAAATTGTACCTAGCTCTTCTTCAAAATCACCTCATTTTCACTGTGAAAAAATCACAGCTTTATTTTTATATATATATAGGTGATTTTTGATTTTACCCAAAAATGTATCTACATCCAGAGAACAGTGAACTGTGAAAAAAATATGGTAAAAATTGTTGGTAAAATGCGGGTTGGAGAATTTTCCCAATTCTGCTATTAATCACAAAAAGAAAAAATAAAGGATGAGCAAAATGATAGTCTCTCAAAGTGAGAAATAGGAGAATTGTCCACAATTACCAGCTGCTAAAGATACAAAAAAGTCAAAGCACAGTTAATAAACACAAACAACAGTTAAAGCGAACCTCGCAAACAATGTTTGTTGATTCTTACAATATACAATAGCCGATCTTATGGAAATATTCATCTGTGAAAAAAAACAAATAGAAAGCCCATACAGACTCCTAGTGCAATAAGTCATATTAATAGGTGAATCCTTAAAGCTGAACTGGTATTCGTAATTAAGTCACATGTATAGCTCCTATCGCTCAGGAGCAGAGATATGCAGCCAGGTAAGGATCATCCAGATCAGGGATGCCTTAAACTCCAGAAAAAAAACAAGTAGAGGCCTTTCTACAATATGGAAAACTTTATTTTTTACCTCAAATACTGACACCCTCCAGCATCCATCCAAGTAACCCGTTGTAGATACATGTGCCTCAGATTTTTTAGTTGCTTGTGGGGATTGACATAACTCTTAGAGTGGCTAGAAGAATCCAAAATTCAAACGCAACATGTTTTGTCTGGGAACGTCCCATTATGGGAATCGTTATTAATAACTGAATTATACAGGTCACCTGTCAGTTCATGTTTAGTGTACATCTCCTGTAGTACTTAACGAGAATTATTCAGAGGAACAAACTTAACGTGGCGCATCGGTGTACCAGGTAGTAGAGGTTACTTGTACATCGGTCAATCCAGATGCAGTTAGGCTTTATTGGTGGGTCTGTCAGTTTCCATCTTTCGGTCTGCTGGCTTAGGGATTCGTTTAAACACTGTCGACCATGATTTATGTAGTGGGTGGTTGGGAGTCTTCAATGCAGCAGCTGGCGTTACGAGAGGGATATCCCATTTGTGCATGGTTTGTAGGCCTTCTTCTGAAGTGGAAATGGCAGTTAAGATTCCATTTTTGTTCACCAGTAATTTTACTGGAAAGCCCCTCCAATGTGGAATATTCGCTTGCCTCAGGGCTTGTGTTGTTTCATTGAATTCACGCCTTTGCTGTAGGGAAAGCGGGGGAAATATCCACAAAGATTTGGAGTTTGTCATAGTCCGATGGCATATGTTTTGTGTTCCTGCTTGCTTTCATATGTCTTTCACATGATAGTAGTGCAGTTTCACCAATGTATCTCTCAGTGCTTCTTTAGGAGCATTCCTGGATTTGGGGAGTCTATTGATCCTGTCGATTAATAAATCTTTTAGGGTGCAATCCGGTAATAGGTAATGGAATAAGTCTGTAACCCACTCTTGGAGGTCTGATGGTCCAACTGCTTCTTGGATGCCTCTGATTCGTATGTTCTGCCTCCAAGAACGATTTTCCAGGTCAATTGCTTTAGTTTGCAGGTGTTTCATATCTTTTTGCAGTACTTCATATTTTGTAGTCAGAGGATGATGGGCTTCAACCAGCTCATCTACCTTATGGTCAACAGTATCATTTCTGTCTCCTCGATCTTGTATTTCTTTATGAAAATCCGCTGCTATGTTTTTATATCATCTTTAATTTGCTTGTATAATGCATTCAGCATCTGTTTTATGTTTTCCATAGGTATGGAGTTGTGTGCAGATGAAGAGGAGGCTGCATCATCAATGTCTGAGGTTTCACCTTCGTTCAGGCCTACCCCAGGGCCATCTTGGATCAAAGTTTATGGTAAGTTGTTTGTCCTTTTTTTCTGTTTTTGTGCAAGAGACAGAGCTAAGTTGTGTGCTTGTGGCGGGTGCCAGACATACTTAGGGTGTTTTCCAAACAAATCGATTATCTCGTTTTGTGATTAGGGAAAATATTTCCCAGGCCCAGGCAGGAGCTCCTCACTTAAGCATCCATTTTCAACCTCGGCCAGGCCACGCCCCATTAACCAGTATTATTCTAAACATTTAAACTTGATCCAGTAGTACCATTCTCCTGCCTCCTGATTGTGTCATTTAGGTGAGGATGGCAAGGCTTACAGTCTATAAGGCAGTGATGGCAAAGCCTGAGTGCCCATTGTTCAGCAGGAATTAAAGATCTCAAAGTTACTCACTTTTTGTTCCCTATCTCAGTGTCCCCCCATGTGCTTCACTTACCACCATGTTTCACAATGGTGACAATGTAGTCAGATGGTAAGTGACACCTTAAAGGCTCTTAACCCCTTGCCGACACAGGACGTGCTAGGTCCATCCTGTGTGGCAAGACGTTAGTGACACTGGACGGACCTAGTTCGTCCTGTGTCTAAACGAACACTGAAAGCAGAGTTTTTCCGCTTTCAGTGCTCAAGCGGTATTGAAACGATGCTTCTGTATGGGCACCCCCACTGCCTGGTCAGATCAATATTAACCCTATATTGATCTGACCTCACATTTTTTTTAGTGAGGGAGAGAGACAGATCAAAGTAATAAAAGTAAGTTTAAGTACAAAAAAATAATAAATACACAACACACTAATTATAAAACAATAAAAAAAAGTTTAGAAAAGCAATTCCCTGCGTTTAACCCCTTCCCTGCCACTGATCTTGCGTAAGCAGTGATCGTGCACATCAGCGCATTTATTTTTGCTGTTTGTGCATTTTTTAGGTGTTAATTTTTTTGTAATGATATTTACGCCAAAGCAATTTTTATCTGTCTGCATTTTTTTTTTTTTACACATACCCTGGATTACGTGTAAAGCAAAAAAAAAAAAATATTTAAGCTGTCTGAGCGAATAGAGATCAGTATCAGCGAATTAGTGGCAAAGGCGGTTTGGTGATTGCTCAAATGAGCATCACAATTCGCCCTGGTCAGATAAAAATTGTACGGATCAATATTCACAAATATTGATCTGCCTCCCTCTCCTCACTTACATTTTTGTGACGGAAAGAGACAGATCAGTACAGGGCCGTCTTTAATAATGATTGGACCCTGGGCAAGCATTTTCTTGGGCCCCCTGGACCCTGCCCCCTCCCCTGCATGCAATCACTCCATCCATCGCAATGTTACCTCCCCCCCCCCCCCCCCCCCCCCACACACACAAAAAACCCATAAAAATAAGCAAACACACAGTTGGACTTTTCTTGCAGTGAGTATTTTTATTGCATTGAATAAAATGTGTATATTACGTGTATAATTGCAGTGAATAAACTGTATATTTGGATACAAAATGTGTATATATGGCTGCAATATGTATACCATCTTACTATGCAACACTGCACTACAACTACTCATTACCTAAATGACGAAAACATACACAGAAATTACTTACATATGTTCATATATATTTATAAATATCTATACACATCTGACTCTCTCTCACTAGTTGCATTTATACTTACATGGACTTCTTAATATTATATTCAACTATTTTCATATGTAATAAAAATGTTATTGAAGAGTTGCATTTCTTGTTTTTATTCCATTTTTCTGCACTCACATTGCACCTAATGGACTTAACACAGCCCCATAGAGTAGCCACAGCACTTGTCATGCACCTATATTGCACCCACAGCACTTGTCTTGCACCTATATTGCACCAACAGCACATGGCTTGCACTCATATTGAACTCACACAATTTCGCATGCTACAGTGTAAATTTGCCCCACAGAACATACCACAGTTTCACTTTGTTCCACTGAACTGCCCATGCAGAAAAAAGCCACATTGTCATTTTTCCCCATAGTACATGTTATTTTTCCCCAGAGAACATGCCACAGTCACTTTGTCATTGCATATGCAACAGTTTGCCTGTTAAAATATGACACCGTTTGTCCATTAAATATGCCACAGTCAATGTGCCCATAATATGCCAATATTATTTTGCCATTAATATTCAGTATTATTTTGCCATAAATATGCCACAGACATGTTTCCCATTAAAATGCCAATATTATTGTTCCATTCAGATACCAGTAATTTTGTACTTTTAAGATGCCCCAGCCAATTTGCCCATTAAGATACCAGTATTATTGTACCATTAAGATGCCATAATTGTTGTGCCATTCAGAGCCCAGGAATATTATGCCAGTCAGAGCCCAGTAATATTGTGCCAGTCAGATGCCAGTAATATTGTGCCATTTAGAGCCCAGTAATATTGTGCCAGTCAGATACCAGTAATTTTGTGCCAGTCAGATGCCAGTAATATTGTGCTAGTTAGAGCCCAGTAATATTGTGCCAGTCAGAGCCCAGTAATATTGTGCTAGTCAGAGCCCAGTTATATTGTGCCAGTCAGAGCCCAGTAATATTATGCCAGTCAGATACCAGGAATATTGTGCCAGTCAGAGCCTAGGAATATTGTGCTAGTCAGAGCCCAGGAATATTGTGCCATTCAGAGCCCAGGAATATTGTGCCAGTCAGAGTCCAGTAATATTGTGCCAGTCATAGCCCAGTAATATCATGCCAGTCAGAGCCCAGTAATATTGTGCCAGTCAGAGCCCAGTAATATTGAGCCAGCCAGAGCCCAGTAATAGTGTGCCAGTCAGAGCCCAGTAATATTGTGCCAGTCAGAGCCCAGTAATATTGTGCCCCCCCCCCCAAGTACTCACCGATTGCTTGTGCTCCGTGTCCCCGGCCAGATGTCTCCTCCGTGCAGTCTTGCCTACTGCACGGAGGAGGGAAACAGTCACCGGATGTGACGTTACATCACATCCGGCGTCAGTTTTTTTCCCGTTTTTTTCTGGTCGTCGCATCCAGCGGATGCAGGTTTCCGGAAAAAACGTTCACAAGTGCAATGCACTGTGAACATAGCAAGCAGGGCTGGGGGCCCACGGGACAGCTGCCTTGGGCCCCCCAGGAGTAACTGGGCCCAGGGCAGCTGCCCCGTTTGCCCCGTGTTAAAGAGGGCCCTGGATCAGTATTAGTGATATAAAATAACATTTTATTAAATTGTCAGATTTTATGAAAGCCATTCACTGTGTATTAACACCTTCCCTGCCATTCATCACTGGATAAGCAGTCATCTTGCACAGCAACAGTATGTTTTGCTGTCTGCACTGTTTTACGGATTAATTTCTTTGTACTGTAATGTATTACAGATAGGCTCTTCTAAGAGCTATTAACCCCTTCTTTGCTTGAGATCACTGCTTAGGCACTGATTCTGAGGCCGCTGACTCAGTGTTCGATTTTGACCCTGGTCAGCTTTCTGATACATCATCTAGTGGTGTATCGGTGGCTGCTGAGCCCTTGCCACAAGGAGTGATGGGTGTCTACTTGTAAAAAATATATGGTTTGGTGGGGGTAAATTACATTGGCTGGCTTCAAAGATATCTCCCATATAGGACACGGACGCAGGTTGACTACATGTCAAAATTCCAAGTTGGAATTTTGAGATGCGCACCTCACAAATGTTGCCTTCTAGCCAAAAAACAAACCAACAGATCTATGCATGGGTGGTATCCCTGTACCCTGGAGATGTTGCTGAACACATATTGGGTTGTTGTTTGGCAGTGACATATACCAGAATCTGTGAATTCATGCCGGAAGTACAATGCATGTGGAAAAAAAATGCCAAAAAATTACTACCACAAACTCTTACAAAGGCTGGTGGTAGAATTAGTACATATACAGTATTAAAATACCACCATTTGAAATACCTGAGGATGTCTTTTTTCCAAAATTATATGGTTTGATAGGGTAAAATATATTGGACAGCTTCAAAAATTTTCCAAATGGAACATGGGCGCAGGCTGACTACATGTCAAAATTCCAGGTTGGAAATGCTCACCCACTAAATGTGGCCTTTTAGCCCCAAAACAAACCAACAAACCTATGCATGTGTGGTATCCCTGTACTCAGAAGATGTTGCTGAACACATATTGAGGTGTTGGTTGCCAGTGGCAAATACCAGAATCTGAAAATTCCTGCCTGAACTACAATGTGTGTGGGAAAAAAATGACATCCCAACCCTTTGACATAGGTTGGTGGTAGAATTAGTACTTGGAAAGTGTTAAAATACCACAATTTTAAATACCCTAGGATGTCTAGTTTTCCAAATTATATGGTTTGATGGGGTAAAATACTTTGACAAGCTTCAAAAGTGTCCCAAATGGAACATGGGCGCAGGCTGACTACATGTCAAAATTCCAAGTTGGAAATGCACCCCCTCTAAATGTGGCCTTTTAGCCCCCAAACAACCCAACAAACCTATGTATGCGTTGTATCCCTGGACTCAGGAGATGCTGCTGAACACATATTGAGGTGTTGTTTGGCACTGACACATAACAGGATCTGTGAATTCATGCTCGAAGCACAATGTATGTGGAAACAAAACATTAAAAAAATACTAACCTAAAATTTGACAAAGGCTTGTGGTAGAATTAGTGTATGGAAAGTGTTAAAATACTACCATTTGAAATACCCTAGGGTGTCTAGTTTTCAAAACTATATAGCTTTGTGCGGTAGAATACACTTTCTGGCTTCAAATATGTCCCAAATGGGACATGGGCGCACGTTTTCTGCATGTCAGAATTCCAAGTTGGAAAACCAAAAAGCGCACCTCTCAAATGTGGCCTTTTAACCCCCAAATAACCTAACCAACCTATACATGGGTGGTATCCCTGTACTCAGGAGATGTTGCTGAACACATATTGAGGTGATGTTTGGCACTGACATATAACAGGATCTGTGAGTTCATGCCCAAAGTACAATGTATGTGAAAAAAAATTACTACCCAAAACATTGACATAGGCTGGTGGTATAAATAGTGCATGTAAAGTGTTCAAATACTACCATTACAAATACCCTAGGGTGTCTAGTTTTCAAAACTATATGGCTTTGTGGGGTATAATACACTTTCTGGCTTCAAAAATGTCCCAAATGGGGCATATTCGCAAGTTTTCTGCATGTCAGAATTCCAAGTTGGAAAACCAAAATGCGCACACCCTAAATGTGGCCTTTAAGCCCCAAAACAAACCAACAAACCCATGCATGGGTGGTATCCCTGTACTCAGGAGATGTTGCTAAACACATATTGAGGTGTTATTTAAAAATACCCCTTCACATTTTAAGATAATGTTTACCTAAATTGCAATCTATGTGAAAAAAAATGTAAAAATTTGTTTTGCTGCAAACTTTGGCAAAGATTGGTGGTAAAATGGCTACATGAAATGTGTCAAGATACCCCAAGTTAAATGCCCCGAGCGGTCTAGTTTTCAAAAATATGTACATGTTGGGGATCATTAATGGATTTATCAGATAAACCACAGTTATCAGTGTTACAATGTCACTATTGCTAATTTTGAAAAAAAGGATTTTAAAATAGCTTTTCACTACATAGTTCTGGCCCTGTAACTTGAATAAAAAAGCACAAAAACATAAAACATGGGCTGTTTCTGAACTCAGGACATATATTAGAAACTATTTAGCAGTGTTTTTTGTTGTCTCTTGTACATGAGTATACGATTTTTCAAATAAAAGTCATTCAAATATTTTTTCATTTTTTTGTCAATAATTTTTTTAATATGAAATGATATGCTATTATCAGAATAATTGTATAAAAAGAAAGCCCTTCTTATGACGATAAAAACTATATACAGTTTGTGTGGGTACACTAAATGAGACAGAAATAAATTACAGCAAAACACAAACACCTCAGAAATGTTAAAACAGCCCATGTCACCAAGCGTCGGACAAGCCAAAAAAGTCATGTCACTAAGGAGTTAAGTGCCACAGGTGGCATGTGTGCCATAGGTTAGCCATCACTGCTATCAGGAATAATAGTATATGTAATTTTTTTTTAATTAAATAATTGGACCATTGTTTATACTTGTTTCACATTTAAACATTGTATAATATTAGATCATTTCCTAGTTTTGATTCTGCAGTATCAACCAACAACATTGCAAAAGGGACAGGAAATGGCATAATAAAGCACTGAAAGTACTTAGAGATACAATAACTATCTTATATGCCTTATAAATTTAATAATAATGTCTAGTCTCTAGTGTCCAGTCTAGTTTCATTTCTTAATCATTCTGACCATAGTGAATCTAAGCAGTAATTTCAGCTGAGGTTGGAAAAACAGGTTAACATCAGAAGTGGCAGAAATGTAACCTAGCAGTCATTCCAAACTAAAAAAGGCTTACTTTTTTTTAATAAAGTAAACATGTTTGAACCTTCTAGGTGCCACTGATATCTGTTTGCAAACATGTTGTAGATTGCAGAGGCCTAGACTTTTTTTTTTTAATATATATATGGCTAGGTCTATATACAGGGCTCGAGTCCTGCAGGAACGCGTGGGAACGGCGTTCCTGCACTTTTTTCATGGCAGGAACGCCGTTCCCTTTGCTCCTGCAGTGGCGGATATGGATTTGAGCCGCCGTGAAAAAAAAAAATTTTTTTTTTTTTTTTTCAAAGTCCAATTCTCGCGAGACGCTAGATTTTGGCCGTTTCGCGGGCTTTTCTCTGCACGGAGGAGGTGTCCGTCCAGGGACACGGAGCAGCAGCTACCAGGTAAGTGATGGGGAGGAGGGTGGTTCCTGGGCATCTGAGAGACATAATATTACTGGGCATCTGAGAGGCATAATATTACTGGGCATCTGAGAGGCATAATATTACTGGGCATCTGACTGGCATAATATTACTGGGCAGAGGTGGCTCTAGACTTTGTGAGGCCTTAGGCGAAAGTCGAACATGAGGCCCTCACGGACACACATTATTAAATAAAATATATGCAAGTGATAATAAAAATGAACTGTAGAAATAGCATATTTCAAGATCAGACTCAAATCCCAGCTTCTAGAAATGAACAGCTCCTAGAATTGTATTTGCCTCATAATTATTCTACAAACATCTATAAACATTTGGTATAGATAAAATTGTGTGTGGCTGACTAACTCACATTGTTATTGCTGTGTCCTAAATGTGAACACTAACACATATCATACAGTCATTCATAGACACATTCAGTAAGCACACACTGACTCACAGACACACTCAGTCAGCACACAATCACACACTAACAGAAACACTCAGCCAGAAGGAAAGGTGCTCAATGTTGAAAGTGGTCTCACAGACCACGTTGTGCTAGAAGATTGGCACTTTGTTCTTCCTCCCAGCACCGGATGCACTCTGATTTAGCCATTCAAAATGCCGGCCGAGTTTTTTTTTTTTTTAAACTTTATTGAAGCTGGGCAGGTTCAATAAAGTTTTAAAAAAAAAAAGCGATCGGAGCTTCCTTCCTCCGTGCAGGAGGGAAGATGCACGGAGGAAACGTCCTAGGTTAGTGTAACAGTGAGCTTAACGGCATTGTTAAGCTCCCTGTTACATCAAAGGCAATAAGGTGAGTTAGGCAGCCGTGAGGCCCCCGTGAGTGTGAGGCCTTAGGCGGCTGCCTAACTCGCCTAATTAGAGAGCCGCCTCTGTTAATGGGCATCTGAGAGGCATAATATTACTGGGCATCTGACTGGCATAATATTACTGGGCATCTGACTGGCATAATATTAGTGGGCATCTGAGAGGCATAATATTACTGGGCATCTGACTGGCATAATATTACTGGGCATCTGAGAGGCATAATATTACTGGGCATCTGACTGGCACAATATTACTGGCATCTGACTGGCATAATATTACTGGCATCTGACTGGCATAATATTACTGGGCATCTGAGAGGCATAATATTACTGGGCATCTGACTGGCATAATATTACTGGGCATCTGAGAGGCATAATATTACTGGGCATCTGACTGGCATAATATTACTGGGCATCTGAGATGCATAATATTACTGGGCATCTGACTGGCATAATATTACTGGGCATCTGAGAGGCATAATATTACTGGGCATCTGACTGGCATAATATTACTGGGCATCTGACTGGCATAATATTACTGGGCATCTGACTGGCATAATATTACTGGGCATCTGAGAGGCATAATATTACTGGGCATCTGGGCATCTGACTGGCATAATATTACTGGGCATCTGAGAGGCATAATATTACTGGGCATCTGACTGGTACAATATTACTGGGCATCTGAGAGGCATAATATTACTGGGCATCTGACTGGCATAATATTACTGGGCATCTGAGAGGCATAATATTACTGGGCATCTGACTGGTACAATATTACTGGGCATCTGAGAGGCATAATATTACTGGGCATCTGAGAGGCATAATATTACTGGGCATCTGACTGGTACAATATTACTGGGCATCTGAGAGGCATAATATTACTGGGCATCTGACTGGTACAATATTACTGGGCATCTGAGAGGCATAATATTACTGGGCATCTGACTGGCATAATATTACTGGGTATCTGAGAGGCATAATATTACTGGGCATCTGAGAGGCATAATATTACTGGGCATCTGACTTGCATAATATTACTGGGCATCTGAGAGGCATAATATTACTGGGCATCTGACTGGCTCAATATTACAGGCATCTGACTGGCATAATATTACTGGGAATCTGAGAGGCATAATATTACTGGGCATCTGAGAGGCATAATATTACTGGGCATCTGAGAGGCATAATATTACTGGGCATCTGGGCATCTGACTGGCATAATATTACTGGGCATCTGACTGCCATAATATTACTGGGCATCTGAGAGGCATAATATTACTGGGCATCTGACTGGCATAATATTACAGGCATCTGACTGGCATCATATTCCTGGGCATTTGACTGGCATAATATTACTGGGCATCTGAGAGGCATAATATTACTGGGCATCTGACTGGCATAATATTACAGGCATCTGACTGGCATAATATTACTGGGCATCTGACTGGCATAATATTACTGGGCATCTGACTGGCACAATATTACTGGGCATCTGAGAGGCATAATATTACTGGGCATCTGACTGGCATAATATTACTGGGCATCTGAGAGGCATAATATTACTGGGCATCTGACTGGCATAATATTACTGGGCATCTGACTAGCATAATATTACTGGGCATCTGAGAGGCATAATATATCTGGGCATCTGACTGTCATAATATTACTGGGCATCTGACTGGCACAATATTACAGGCATCTGACTGGCACACTATTACTGGGCATCTGACTGGTACAATATTACTGGGCATCTGAGAGGCATAATATTACTGGGCATCTGACTGGTACAATATTACTGGGCATCTGAGAGGCATAATATTACTGGGCATCTGACTGGCATAATATTACTGGGTATCTGAGAGGCATAATATTACTGGGCATCTGAGAGGCATAATATTACTGGGCATCTGACTTGCATAATATTACTGGGCATCTGAGAGGCATAATATTACTGGGCATCTGACTGGCATAATATTACAGGCATCTGACTGGCATAATATTACTGGGAATCTGAGAGGCATAATATTACTGGGCATCTGAGAGGCATAATATTACTGGGCATCTGAGAGGCATAATATTACTGGGCATCTGGGCATCTGACTGGCATAATATTACTGGGCATCTGACTGCCATAATATTACTGGGCATCTGAGAGGCATAATATTACTGGGCATCTGACTGGCATAATATTACAGGCATCTGACTGGCATCATATTCCTGGGCATTTGACTGGCATAATATTACTGGGCATCTGAGAGGCATAATATTACTGGGCATCTGACTGGCATAATATTACAGGCATCTGACTGGCATAATATTACTGGGCATCTGACTGGCATAATATTACTGGGCATCTGACTGGCACAATATTACTGGGCATCTGAGAGGCATAATATTACTGGGCATCTGACTGGCATAATATTACTGGGCATCTGAGAGGCATAATATTACTGGGCATCTGACTGGCATAATATTACTGGGCATCTGACTAGCATAATATTACTGGGCATCTGAGAGGCATAATATATCTGGGCATCTGACTGTCATAATATTACTGGGCATCTGACTGGCACAATATTACAGGCATCTGACTGGCACACTATTACTGGGCATCTGACTGGTACACTATTCCTGGTATCTGACTGGCATAATATTACTGGGCATCTGACTGGCACACTATTCCTGGTATCTGAGTGGCACAATGTTACTGGGCTCTGACTGGCACACTATTCCTGGTATCTGACTTGCACACTATTACTGGGCTCTGAGTGGCACAATATTCCTGGGCATCTGAATGGCATAATATTACTGGGCATCTGACTGGCATAATATTACTGGGCATCTGACTAGCATAATATTACTGGGCATCTGAGAGGCATAATATATCTGGGCATCTGACTGGCATAATATTACTGGGCATCTGACTGGCACAATATTACAGGCATCTGACTGGCACACTATTACTGGGCATCTGACTGGTACACTATTCCTGGTATCTGACTGGCATAATATTACTGGGCATCTGACTGGCACACTATTCCTGGCATCTGACTGGCACAATATTACAGGCATCTGACTGGCACACTATTACTGGGCATCTGACTGGTACACTATTCCTGGTATCTGACTGGCATAATATTACTGGGCATCTGACTGGCACACTATTCCTGGTATCTGACTGGCACAATATTACTGGGCTCTGACTGGCACACTATTCCTGGTATCTGACTTGCACACTATTACTGGGCTCTGAGTGGCACAATATTCCTGGGCATCTGAATGGCATAATATTACTGGGCATCTGACTGGCATAATATTACTGGGCATCTGACTAGCATAATATTACTGGGCATCTGAGAGGCATAATATATCTGGGCATCTGACTGGCATAATATTACTGGGCATCTGACTGGCACAATATTACAGGCATTTGACTGGCACACTATTACTGGGCATCTGACTGGTACACTATTCCTGGTATCTGACTGGCATAATATTACTGGGCATCTGACTGGCACACTATTCCTGGTATCTGACTGGCACAATATTACTGGGCTCTGACTGGCACACTATTCCTGGTATCTGACTTGCACACTATTACTGGGCTCTGAGTGGCACAATATTCCTGGTATCTGACTGGCACAGAGGGGCAAAATCCTGGCACATAGAGGGGAAAATCCTGGCATATAGAGGGGCAAAATTCTGGCACATAGAGGGGCAGAATCCTGGCATATAGAGGGGCAGAATCCTGGCATATAGAGGCAAAATCCTGGCATACAGGGGAAAAATCCTGGCATAGAGGGGCAAAATCCTGACATAGAGGGGCAGGGCAGAGTCCTGTCATATAGAAGGGCAAAATCATGACATAGAGGGGCAAAATCCTGTCATATAGAGGCAAATTCCTGGCATATAGAGGCAAAATCCTGGCATAGAGGGGCAAAATCCTGGCATAGAGGGGCAGGGCAGAGTCTTGTCATATAGAGGGGCAAAATCCTGACATAGAGGGGCAAAATCCTGGCATATAGAGGGTCAAAATCCTTGAATAGAGGGACAAAATCCTGGCATAGAGGGGCAAAATCCTGGCATAAAGAGGGGCAAAATCCTGGCATATAGAGGGGCAAAATCCTGGAATAGAGGGGCAAAATCCTGGAATTGAGGGACAAAATCATGGCATAGAGGGGCAAAATCCTGGCACATAGAGGGGAAAATCCTGGCATATAGAGGGGCAAAATCCTGGCATATAGAGGGGCAGAATCCTGGCATACAGGGGCAAAATCCTGGCATACAGGGGCAAAATCCTGGCATAGAGGGGCAAAATCCTGACATAGAGGGGCAGGGGCAGAGTCCTGTCATATAGAAGGGCAAAATCCTGACATAGAGGGGCAAAATCCTGGCATAGAGAGGCAAAATCCTGGCATAGAGAGGCAGAATCCTGGCATAGAAGGGCAAAATCCTGGCAAATAGAGGGGCAGGGGCCGAGTCTTGTCATATAGAGGGGCAAAATCCTGACATAGAGGGGCAAAATCCTGGCACATAGAGGGGCCAAATCCTGGCATATAGAGGGTCAAAATCCTTGAATAGAGGGACAAAATCCTGGCATAGAGGGACAAAATCCTGGCATAGAGGGGCAAAATCCTGGCATATAGAGGGTCAAAATCCTGGAATAGAGGGTCAAAATCCTGGAATAGAGGGACAAAATCCTGGCATAGAGGGGCAAAATCCTGGCACATAGAGGGGAAAATCCTGGCATATAGAGGGGCAAAATCCTGGAATAGAGGGGCAAAATCCTGACATAGAGGGGAAAGATCCTGGCAAATAGAGGGGCAGGGGCAGAATCCTGTCATTTAGAGAGGCAAAATCCTGGCATAGAGGGGCAAAATCCTGGCATATAGAGGCAAAATCCTGGCATAGAGGGGCAAAATCCTGACATAGAGGGGCAAAATCCTGACATAGAGGGGCAAAATCCTGGCAAATAGAGGGGCAGAGTCCTGTCATATAGAGGGGCAAAATCCTGGCACATAGAGGGGCAGAATCCTGGCACATAGAGGGGCAAAATCCTGGCATAGAGGGACAAAATCCTCGCATAGAGGGTCAAAATCTTGGCACATAGAGGGGAAAATCATGGCATATAGAGGGGCAAAATCCTGGAATAGAGGGGCAAAATCCTGGCATATAGAGGGGCAAAATCCTGGCATATAGAGGGGCAAAATCCTGACATAGAGGGGCAAAATCCTGGCATATAGAGGGGCAGAATCCTGGAATAGAGGGGCAAAATCTTGACATAGAGGGGCAAAATCCTGGGGGGGGGGGGGGGGGTCGCAGTGGATTTTGTGTGAGTTCCCAAACTTTTTTTCCCAGGACTTGACCCCTGTCTATATATATATATAACATTACTTTTTATACATTTCCCTAGAATTATCCTACAAATAGCCCATTCAGGTTCTAAGTTCTGTGAAATCACAAACTATGTGGTTGTGTAATAAAGAAAGTGTAAAAGTGTATTTGAGAATCTAAAGTAGTATTTTGTGCAGAATTATCCCCCAGAGGCCTATGTTTTCTTTACAGTTAGAAATATTGATGCCTTTTAAAAACTACTATATATTGTAGAATTCAGCTGCTTGGTGGGGGTCTGTTTGCAATTCACACATGGTTAACACTTATAGTCCGGCCAACATGGTAAAAACCCATTGCAGCAATACAGTAACCTACACAGCATTGAGGAAGGAAGAAGACAGTGCTCCATTGTACTCTCACTTCTCCACCCAGTAGGATTTCACACACACCTACACTGCTGTATATTGTGAGGGATCCTAGCAGTTAATAGCAGTTAATAAGAGGTTTTTGTAAAGCTGTTTTTAACTCCTTCTTTCTCAGACACACTTTAATCCCTTAGGCACCAGAGTAAGGAGATCAACGACAAGAAGTGTTACATTCTTGGAATCTATAGCACAAAGAGAGACATGTTTGGTTTTCTCAGACTTGAAAATGCTACATTTAAGGTCTGTCCACTAAACAATGAACTGTAGGGAATTGGCAAACATAGGTGACTGCATCTTTGCACTAGAGGTCCCAATCACTCCCTGGACTGTCTCCTTGAGTCTCCACTTCAGTCGAACCCCTGTCTCTCCGAGCTTGCGTGAATGTCATCAACACAGTGCACATTTATATTACATCTGCGGTTTGCACTGAGGTTTGCCATATTCTAAGTGACACATCTCTCCACGATAGTGTGTTCCTGAACTGTTTTGTGTTCTCCACCTTCCTGACTTGGCTCGCTTCATTGGATCTTGGCTGTTTGCTGCCTGCCTTGTCCCCTTGGACCAACTTTTGACAGTTTTGATTTTGTACTGCATTCATTTCTTTTTGATGGCTTCTGGTACTTGGAGGCTCCACCTCTGAGCAAGGTGGTTGTTAATTCTCCTGTGGTTTCACCCAACCTAGCTATATATGTGTGATAAGCTGAGGGCTGGCAACATTTGACCTGGGGGAGGGGGCAAAAACTAGTTAGTGCCACTACATTAGCCCACCCGATATTATCACAGACACATAGACATGCAAGACAAATTTACTGACATATAATGTACTGAAGTTGGCAGACATGACAAATGGATATAAAGATCAAAAAATGTTACCGACTGTGTCAATGCAAAGTGAAAACCCCAGCCCACTGAGATTAGAGAACAGTCTTAGGGGGCAATAGAACTCCTGCCCCCTTTGCAGCCCTCCTCTGTATGTGGTGAATGCCTCCAGTAAGTTAAGCATTTAGAAAGATGGCACATCCATTCTAATACTAATTTTGGCAACATTTTTTTTACATTAAGTTGGCTACTGAGCTGAACGTTTTTCAGTCTGGTTGCTTTTAGGTGTGCCAAATTGGCCAAATGAATAGGAATATCAATAAGTGAATTATAAGTTGACTACTGTTCAGGTTATCAAAAAAAAATAGCCGTGTTAGCTTCTGTGAATAACTGAATTTTAATTGGTTGTAAAAACCACATGGTGGAACATCTTGTAACAAGGGTGTGCAATGGATTTTTCAGTGTTTAGCCTTTAATTTTTTTATCATTTCTGCTTTGTAAAAATAGTGTTTTCAGTTATTTTAAACGTCTACGTATTTGACTTGGAATGAAGGGTCCGCCTCTCCGTTTGGGCTCCTGTTAAAGTTATAATATATAATGATATATCAAAAAGAGTGAACTCAAATATAATAATTGCTGCCAGTTTACATAACTAAGAAAAATTGGTCCTGCACTCATAGTCTCCTTCCGCTTACCACTCGATGCATCCAACACCCTCAACATTTTCCAGTAATTTATGTAGGGTTTTATAAATATATTCCTTAATTAGCTTAGAAAAGAATAAATTGGGCTCTAAATGCTAAAAACAAAAACTAAACATCAAAATGGAACCATACCCTGGAGATGATCCAAGACTGGGCTAGATGGAGCCAACTTCCTCAATCCTGTACCTCTAATGTTACCCCCCCCCCCCCCCCCCCCACACACACACACATATGCCATAATTGTTGTGCCATTCAGATGCCAGTAATATTGTAACTTTCGGATGCCAGTAATATTGTGCCAGTCAGAGCCCAGTAATATTGTGCCAATCAGATGCCCAGTAATATAGTGCCATTCAGATACCCAGTAATATTGTGCCAATCAGATACCCAGTAATATAGTGCCAGTCAGATACCCAGTAATATTGTGCCAATCAGATGCCCAGTAATATTGTGCCAATCAGATGCCCAGTAATATTGTGCCAATCAGATACCCAGTAATATAGTGCCATTCAGATACCCAGTAATATAGTGCCAATCAGATACCCAGTAATATTGTGCCAATCAGATACCCAGTAATATAGTGCCAATCAGATACCCAGTAATATTGTGCCAATCAGATACCCAGTAATATAGTGCCAGTCAGATACCCAGTAATATTGTGCCAATCAGATGCCCAGTAATATAGTGCCAATCAGATACCCAGTAATATTGTGCCAATCAGATACCCAGTAATATAGTGCCAGTCAGATACCCAGTAATATTGTGCCAATCAGATACCCAGTAATATAGTGCCAATCAGATACCCAGTAATATTGTGCCAATCAGATACCCAGTAATATAGTGCCAGTCAGATACCCAGTAATATTGTGCCAATCAGATGCCCAGTAATATTGTGCCAATCAGATACCCAGTAATATAGTGCCAATCAGATACCCAGTAATATAGTGCCAATCAGATACCCAGTAATATTGTGCCAATCAGATACCCAGTAATATAGTGCCAGTCAGATACCCAGTAATATTGTGCCAATCAGATGCCCAGTAATATTGTGCCAATCAGATACCCAGTAATATAGTGCCATTCAGATACCCAGTAATATAGTGCCAATCAGATACCCAGTAATATTGTGCCAATCAGATACCCAGTAATATAGTGCCAATCAGATACCCAGTAATATAGTGCCAGATACCCAGTAATATTGTGCCAGTCAGATACCCAGTAATATAGTGCCAATCAGATTCCCAGTAATATTGTGCCAATCAGATACCCAGTAATATAGTGCCAATCAGATACCCAGTAATATTGTGCCAATCAGATACCCAGTAATATAGTGCCAATCAGATACCCAGTAATATTGTGCCAATCAGATACCCAGTAATATAGTGTCAATCAGATACCCAGTAATATAGTGCCAATCAGATACCCAGTAATATTGTGCCAGTCAGATACCCAGTAATATAGTGCCAATCAGATTCCCAGTAATATTGTGCCAATCAGATACCCAGTAATATAGTGCCAATCAGATACCCAGTAATATTGTGCCAATCAGATACCCAGTAATATAGTGCCAATCAGATACCCAGTAATATTGTGCCAATCAGATGCCCAGTAATATAGTGCCAGTCAGATACCAGGAATATTGTGCCAGCCAGCCCCCCCCCCCCCCCGTACTTACATGAAGCGGCTCCGTGTCCCCCGCCGGATGTCTCCTCCGTGCAGTCTTTCCTCTTGCACGGAGGAGGGAAGCAGACACCGGATGTGACGCGACGTCACATCCGGCGTCAGTTTTTTTTGTTTTTTTTTTCGGCCGTCGCATCCATCGGATGCGGCTTGCCGGAAAAAAGCGTTCACAAGCGCAATGCGCTGTGAACGCGGCAGCAGGGGCTGGGGGCCCACGGGACAGCTGCCTTGGGGCCCCCCAGGAGTAAATGGGCCCAGGGCAGCTGCCCCGTTTGCCCCGCGTTAAAGACGGCCCTGGCGGCCACGCGGCCGCATTGGGCTAGTGCGCCCCCCCAGATATTGCGCCCGGTGCGGCCGGCCCCCCCTGCACCCCCCACGCTACGCCACTGCATTTTGTTGAATTTACCTTTCCATGTACATCTTTGTCTCTGGCATCTGCTCACTAATCTATGAAGGGGATTAAAAAACTCAAGCATTGTTACCTTAGTTGGAAAGACAGGCAAAGTGGAGAATTTTTCCAACACAACTATTAAAGGTTGATTTTTTTAAATTCCTTTGTCTTTTCACCACAGTTCACTTCTTAGTGAATATGAAAACAAAATAATGGGCAGCACAAAACAAAATCTGTATATTTAATATGGTGTGCTGCTGACAGACCAGAATGTATACACAAAACAAATGAACATCAGCTCACCACCCATAATTTAAAAATATATCTTAATTATTTTAAATATTTATAAAAGCACCTTGCTTTTTAGTGAATTGGCTAAATGTTTTTAACGGAAATGTAACTATAGCTTTACATATGACACAGATGGTAATATATATACATATATAAACGCCATACGGTAATCTTAAAACCAAAATAAACTGTCTGGTTAGCCTACAGGTTTTTACTTGCATGTGCTCACTCATGATGCACTTTTAGAGTCAATTAATCATTGCAAAAAGTGTAGTTTTATGAAATCAAAGAGAAAGAAACAAAACATGGAGACCAATGTATATCAAGTACCAAATTGTATTTGGAATAAAACTCACACATTGTTGAGCCTATCTGATCCAGGCTCATAGATATGTAGCAGGAACTCTGTATTGACGTTTTCTGTCAATAACGCTGTAGAGTGTAGAATAACTCATGCAGGAAAAAGGGCAGAAGAGAGGAGAGACAGGATTTAAATGTGTCAAACTATATTTAATAGTAAAAAAAAAATATATCCGCTCACATATGTAATAAGAGTTCACAGTAACTAATGCAGCTAAGGAACAGTTTCCATATATATGTCACTTGAGATAACTTTGTGGTCTTTCAGTCAGTGCAAAAAGTGCCACATAGAACTGGGGCATCTCGCCCTTCAAACATCCCCATGTCTACAAACTTTGCTTGTCAGTTTCTCCAATGGATGTTTGCTTCCTTCTCCTGTAATCCGTTTTTATATTCCACAGCGGCAGTGCTATAACTATTTGATTGTGGATTTGCTCTACATGTAACATATAACCTGTTTATGGCACAATGGGGGCAGGAATATGTTTATGAGGGGCATAGCTGTGTGGGATATTTGGTTACCTATCTCCGATATGTAGACAATCTGTTTTTCATATGTCACGCAGTACATGGAGAATTTCTTTAACATCCAACTACAATGCTGAAGAAATTACATTCTTGGATTTAAATATATATATGCTAAAGATAAGGTATTAAAATCAAAATGCACTTCAAAAATAGAATGTGAATAGCTACATCCAACTGAATAGTTGTCATTATCCACCATAGCTAAGAAATTAACCAAATTGACAGTTTAAAAAAAAAATAAGTACAGATGAAAATATATTCATAGAACAAGCTGAAAAAATAAAAAAGAGATTTTATATCATGAATGTATAATGACCAGCATCTCGGTAAGACTAATAGTAAAGTAAAATGCGTTACTAGACATGAATTGTCTAAAAATAATATAGGAAATCAGAATGTACCAACCAAGACGGCGGATAATGCCAAACTAGCAATTTGGTTACTGGTGCTCATCTGTGGAAACTACAGCACCCGACATCAATCAAATATATAGGTTTCAGCCGGACAAACATTGTTAGGTACAATGGATAGTTAATAGTGTTCAGCGAACCCGAACCATACTGTTCGGGTTCGTACCGAACTTTACGATTTTTGGACCCCAGACCCGAACACGGACATTTCACTGTATGTCCGTGTTGGAGTTCGGGGTTCGTCGCTTACATTGTATGTAATGCTATTTGCTTTCTATAAACCGAAATAGAGTCCCCATTCATAAGAAATTCCATAAGCTGAAAGTCTATAAACCGAATGTCGTTCGATTTATAGACTTTCGGTTTATGGAATACATGTAATGCTATTGGCTTTCTATAAACCGAAATAGTCCCCATTCATACGAATAGGTTAATTGACCTATTCGAATGAATGGGGACTCTATTTCGGTTTATATAATGGCAATCTCATTACATGTATGACATCTGAGAGTCAAATAGAACCGTCAAATACTGTGCTTACAGCGCACTTTGAAAAATTCTAATAGTTTTGGGTGGTAAATAATACATTTGCGTCTTGCGGTGCACTTCATATCTGAGAGTCAAATAGAACCGTCAAATACTGTGCTTACAGCGCTCTTTGAAAAATTCTAATAGTTTTGGGTGGTAAATAGTACATTTGCGTCTTGCGGTGCACTTCATATCTGAGAGTCAAATAGAACCGTCAAATACTGTGCTTTCAGCGCACTTTGAAAAATTCTAATAGTTTTGGGTGGTAAATAGTACATTTGCGTCTTGCGGTGCACTTCATATGTGAGAGTCAAATAGAACCGTAAAATACTGTGCTTATAGCGCACTTTGAAAAATTCTAATAGTTATGGGTGGTAAATAGTACATTTGTTTCTTGGGTGCACTTCATATCTGAGAGTCAAATAGAACCGTCAAATAATGTGCTTACGGCGCACTTCGAAAAATTCTGCCATAAAATGACTCACACAAAAATACTCTGGTGGTACAAAAGACTAACTTTGTGCCTCCAGTTGGCACTGATTCCTGTATATTTAAACATTTCAAAAAACATTGGCATGTCTTGCTGGAAGATTCAAGTTTAAGCACAATAATTCCAAAGGAAACAAAGGTTATTTTTCATGGAACACCAAATTTAAAGACTTTGCTAGTAGTAGAACTAATGCAATAATACCAAAGGTTTCTTTGGATGTGGAGTGTGTCTGGCTTGTAGAAAGACATATTCCAACAAAAGACATATAATCACATTCAAAGGTAAAAGTAAATAAGAGCATAGAATAAATGAATTAATTACATGCCATACACAAAATGTCATTTATTAACTAGAATGCAGTTGTGGAATTAGATATGTGGGTCGACCAATAAGACCTTTACACAAACATTTAAAAGAATATGTTCAGAGTATTAACAGGGGCTGTAAAGCACAGTGTATGAACACATTTCTCAGAAAAAAAACACTGTTACAATCAACTCTAGTTAAGTCTCATGGTATTAAACATGTAAAGAGACACTGGCATGGGGAAGAATAAAGGTTAAGTAAGACAGAGATGTGGTAGATCTTTACATTAAACAGTATGTACCCATATGGACTTAATACAGACTTTGAATTATGCCATTTGTGTGCTAGTATATTAGCACATATTTCTCAGTAGGGTTCCTGGAACAAGCAAGACAAAGACTCACCACACACAACTAATATAGTTGTTTGATGATTTTATTCACTTAATATGCACACACACTGGGAGACAAAAACAACAATCTGGGAGCTCCACTGATAATGGACAAAGCAAAATAGCCACACCTATAGGATGTAATCTACTCGGGAGGAACATTACCATTTTTTGCTCGCTTGCACCATTACAAAGGCGACCTCTCCATTATCATATCAAACTATATTGAAGGTATATGCACTGAATGAATTGCTGTATAAAAGTGCCAAATATTCACTATATTTGTTTTCTCATAGCCAAAAAACAAACTGGTCCAAAACAGGGTGCTTATAAGTTATAATATGTAGCAGTACGATTTGTGTTTCTCCGTCTGTATGGTAAGTTAAGTTGATACAAGTACACGTAAATGAGACAAGTTAAAAAAAATGAAAAAATTTATTAAGCTTTCTCAATTTTCTATTCCTACTTTATTACTTTTTTTTTTGGTGGGGGGGGGCAGACAACACAAGAAGATCATTGAAGTCCTAGAATTGCAGTATTAACGTGATGTAAAAAATGGCAGCTTTTTTATATAGAGCTTGCAACTAAATTCTTAAACACTAATTAGATCACTTTTAATCTGTGGCGTTTATTCTGACCGTAAGCATTTTACTAATACCTGTAGACATTAGTTATGGTGCAACTACACTGCATTTCCGACAGAAACAACATTATACACAACAGCTAATGTGTTTATCTTTGTTTCAGATTGTCGAGTCAACTACTCTTTGGCCATTCTTTATTAAAAAATATAATCTAATACAATGTTGTATGAAACATTTTGAAGTCACACTTTTTGAACTCAAAATTTTCAGTTGTAATCTATGGTATTCACTGACCAAAAATAAATGAATTCAGGTAATTGAATAGAGCTCCCTCTGTGTGTCTTCATTCCAACAATCACTAGTATGTGTTTGTACCATTTTGTTTCAGATGGTACTTTCCACTCTCATTCAGTAAACTACAAAAAGTGTTCATTATTCTGCATAAAGTAATTATGGTTTTATGTGATACCAGTCATTCCAGCAATATCTAATAAATATTTAGACAATAAATACAGGCAGTTTAGCAGGCTCAAGTTTCCGATGTAATGCAATGCTCCGTGACTCCAGTTCAGGTGCTCTGACTCCAGAGACGTGGACTTCTTCAGTCCTGGGTAAATATGAAAATACGGCAGGTGGAATCCGCACTCAACAATACTGCAAAGTCCATGGGTTATAAACATAATAAACTTTTATTCGGTACAAATAGTCTTAAAAACAATCAAGCAAAAATGGCAAGACACATGGTGGTGAAAAGAAACAAGTGAGCACTCACAAATACTCTAGGTCTTATTGTGCTATAGAATATACTGATGTCTAAAATGACCTAGTAAAAAGTAGTTTTCCCAATGGGTTCATTTCCAATTTGTCAATTATTTTTATTGATTCAATTTCAAAGGTGACTAAAACAAATTATGAATTAAATCACTTTAAAAATATTTTGTATGGTGAAATCATTAAGTTCTTGTGACATTTTAATGTTAACATGTTTGATCCAGTTCTGTGTACAATGTAGTTGTATTGAAATCATGTGTTGGTTACATATAATGCAAAAGTTAGTCACTGTTAGACATGTGCAAAACTAAAATTTTCGTTTCGTTTTCGTCCATTTGGACGAAAATGTTATTTATTTCGTCTAAAACGAATTTCGTTCATTACTGCATTCGTTTCAGACGAAATTCGTTCATTATTTTCATTTCGTTTAGTCTTATTCGTTCGTTTTATAGAATACGTGTAATACTATTGGCTTTCTATAAACCGAACTTTCGGTTTATAGAATGCCAATAGACTTACATGCATTCCATAAACCGAAAGTCGTTCATTATGTCGGTTTATGGAATGTAAGTGTACTATGCTATTGTATTCTATAAACCGACTCTATTTCGGCTTTTAGAATGCAATAGTACAACGAATGGACGAATGAACGAATGATTTTCGTTTATTAACCATTCGTTCATTCGGCTTTCGTTAGCTTAGAATTTTCGTTATTCTTTTTTCGGACGAATGGACGAAAATGCTATTTTCGGACGAAAATGCATTCATCCGAAAACGAATGCACATGTCTAGTCACTGTAGTGTTTTATTTTAAAGGACAGCTGTTGGGAAACAATAAAGTTATGTTTCATTGACTAACTGCATCCAGTCTAAATGTTTTAAATAGAATTGCTTTAATGAAAGAATATAAATAAAGTACATTATTGAGCCCACTTTGCGTGTTTTGTTCTATCAGGGGTTGTAGGAAGATTTGACCCATCTGACCCAAGATCTGCCCCCTGAGAGAGCTAAACAAACACATAGGGCTCAACATGTACATTATTTGCATTTTATCATTAAACTACTTCTATTTAAAAGGCCTACACTTAGTGAAATATTTCACTGAAAGGGACAGTATAGTCCCCAAACTCTCTTTGGTGCATGATGAAGATTCCGACTTGCATAGTGCAAGGCTTTTTTTCCAGTGTAATTTGATGCAGGCATTCTGCATAAATCACATTTTTAATTCTTGACTAAAGCCCTCCCCAGTGATTAGTCTGCATTTTTACTGCAGGTGCAGCAGCACTGATTATATAAACACTGAGGATATAGAGTTTTGTTTCATTTAGTCCCTTCCTGTGCGGTTGCAATTAAATACATTGTGTGGACTCTAAGTGACCTTGATCTTGTACACAGTATGAACTCTTAACAGTGCAACACTTTGTCTGATGACCTCACTAGAGAGACAGGAAATTCCATTAATTTGAATGGCATTGTTCTCATTGGTTCCTGCAGCAAAACAATAATAATAAGGAAAGCTAGTGTAGGCAGTCCTGATTTCTTGCAAACTGATGTCATTTCACAATTTCATCTAGCTGTAAGTATTTATATTTTTTTAAAACATGTACAAAAAGTACTTTGAAAGCACATTAATATGAGTTAACATTTAGAAGATGCATTTTGGGCACCAGACAGTTCCTTAAAACATAACTTACATTTTTATACAACAGCTGTCCTTTAATAAAATGTGGATTTAAGCCACTGTATCTATAGTAAGGTAGCAGAGAAAAAAAAGGCTTGTGGCTGGACTTTAGGTTGGGGTGGTAGATTTTATTTATTTTAGGAGGTAACCAACTGGAATTTCAATCAGGATAGAGCTGTACAAAAAAAACCTTGATGACTACACCCAGCCTGCAGCCCACTGTAGACACCAGTAGCATTTATTGGAAAGAAAATACCTTTTAAGGATCAGGCAGCAAAAAATATAGCTTTACCAACAGTCTATTGTATTGTACATTCTTTACTATAATAACGGCCTATGATTTTATCCCTTCTCAGATACTTATCAGAAAGAAAACTTTCCAGTGTTTGTTTAGTTTCATTGCCCTTGCAAATGCCATGGTACGCTCCCTAATCTGGATTAACAGTCAGCTCACTGATAGAAGGTTATCCCTCTGAAAAAACTTATGAATATCAAATGTGATATCATAAATTAAATTATAAGAGTCAAAGGCGTATAATAGGGGTCAGACTCAGGATATGATATGATAAGTAGTTGCAATTGTTGCAACCATATGTGGTCCATGCAAATACCTTCCACGTGTCCTTCCTCATTAAATAGTACATATGATGGCCACATGCCAACTCAGCAGGGTGTTGCAGGGAATTGATATGGTAATTTGAAACTTTAGGTCAATGTAGCCGAGTTGGAAAAATTCTTCAATGCAGCTGGATGGGAGAGTTCTTCCAACTCGGCTACTTTGGCCTTAAGTATGAAATTCCCGTCTCAGTTCCCTCCAATTTTCTCTTTACTGAATACTCTTTTGTGTTTTTTTAGAACATGCATGTCCCTTGGTGTCTCCATTTCCACAATGAAATCTCTGTTCTCCTCTGTGTGGATAGGTCATCATTTCTGCTTTACGGAGGGTTATCCAACTGCAGCTGAGAATTTGCTTTGAAGGGAGATTAGCCTTACTGTGTTTATTTTCATTCTTTAACCTTGCTTTGCAGATCTCCCCAAAGGAGAAAAGAAAAAGATAGTTCATCTGTAATGCTTGCTTGTAAAAGCAAGAATCATTTATTTTTAGTTTTTTTTAAACAAAGAGGAAATTTTGGCAAAACTAGATGAAGAAAGAATTATTACTTAATGGTAAAACAAAATCTCTTTAACTCTTAAAGAGTCGCATTAAATTGTACTGTCCATAACAGTTTATCCTATGCGAGTGTTATAAGAAATGCATCTGTTTTTGTTGATGGAAAGTTCTACAACCAAAAAGTACGGTATTTGTTCCTGGACCTACAATGGAATAAATCTGCAAAAATGTTTATTTTGTAGCTTTAAAATAATTACATCTCTGAAGAAGCCAAATGCAAGGGTCTCTCGCTTCTAGCACAGAGATAAACCCTCGTTTTTGCATGGAATTCAGACCTATGGAAGCATGGCAGCTGTCGGTCAGAGGATAAATTGGTGTGTACTATCAAAAGTACATGCCAGTTTATCCTCATACTAGGGAAAACTAGCTTGTATTAGAAGCACAAGTGAATAAAAATGTTTAGTGTCCCTTTAAAGGAATACTTCCATGAGATTTTTCCGTTACACTATTAAACTGGAAATAGTATTTTGAGCAAAATAATGTCAAGGTTTATACATTTGGAACGTAGAATGTGATTTTTATTACAAATTGCTTGTATTCAGAACTAATTACCTTTTACGCTCTGTCAATAAAAGCCATTGAAAACTTGTCTGGTTACTTACTGCAAATAATAGCCCTATCAACAAGATCTCTTTGAGGTTACAATGAATGAAATATTCGGTCAGCTTAGCCTTCTAACTTGTTACTACCTCTTATAAAATGTCTGCAGAATGAAAGCAACAAACAAGCACCTTTTAGGTACCTGGCTGATGACTTATTATCATTTCTTTTTAATATGGCACTGATGTTAATGAATTTTTATGTAGAATAATTTGGACTGGTTAAAGTTAAATATATTCATGGCAGTGAATTCTAGATAATGAGTTATTTATTCATTCTCCAAAAATATCTAATATGAAAAATTCATTAGATGTTGATGTCATTATTATTTGATTATGGGTATTTTCAATGTCAAAAATCAGCTATCAATGAGGCCATTTTGATTTGCTGAAAAGGGTATATTTTATTGATTTAGTGTTTTTTGCATGAACAGACATTAATAGCTAAGTTTGACAAAAAAGCAAGTTGGGGACTTTTTCTAACTCGGCTATTCATGAAGTTCATTTATCAGTTCTGTTTTAGTGAATAGCCCATAGAGAGGTAAGGTAATTGGACATCCATGTGGATTAATAATTCAATTTTGCCATGTTGTGCCTGCCCCACTCCAATACAGTATTTGGTACACCATTTTTTTTAAACTAAAGGAAAAATACAGTACAATACCGGTAAAACTTGACTAAAAAATCCCAACCCTGCCATTCAGAGGAAACGGTTTTGAATACCTGTAAAATATAGCTTGGGAAAATCTGCATCACTAGTTGTAACACATGAAGCATCACATTACAATGGCTTCCAATATCTGAGCCTCCTTCTGTGATGCCTCAAGGGACTACAGGTGCTCATGAAAGCTAGTCTCTAGAAGTTAGTTTGACTGATGAAGGGCTGGGATATGATTACCCAAATTCCTCCTCCATTGTGATCAACAATCTCAACAATAGGCAGTGCAGGAAGTAATGCTGAGTCAGATGGTTAAGTCAAGGACTGAGAGTTCAGATATCTGATGATTTGTGTGTGCATACAATACTTTGTTCTCAGCTGTACAAACAAGTCCAAAAAATGTTTAAATTCTTGGATGCATTATGAAATGAAAGCATATTGAGTTCCAATTCCAAATGGTTTATAGGTTGAGTAAACCTAGCTGGATCAGTCTAAACCATATGTGCGCTAATTTACCTCAGAACACTCTTGTGTAACATGAGCACTGTTATAAGAATTACTGGTTTAAATATATAATTACAGCATTGTTTATCAATAAATAGGAAACTGAAAAGAGTCAATAATCTCAGTAAAGTTCTCATAAAAAAGTAATAAATATTTCTCAAGCCCTTATTAGGGTTGGTGATGGCCTTTGAAGTAAATGAACATTGGGTGTATGTTCTTGGGCTATTGTATTAACGTCCCCTCTCCTAAATATAAAACAGAATGACCTTCAGTTGAGAATGTCACCATAATGGAGAATGTAGGGAACAAGAGTCCCAGGGGATGGGACAGTAAAGCATGGCTGCCTCCTCGTGGCCTCTTCATCAGGAGACCCTCATCACAGGAACAGTTCATCACGGCACTTAAGGTTAGTATTAGGTGTTAGTAGTAGGGTTAGTATTAGGGTTCGGGGTTAGTATTAGGGTTAGTATTAGGGGTCAGTATTAGGGTTAGAATTATGGTTCGGGGTTAGTATTAGGGGTTAGTATTAGGGTTCAGGGTTAGTATTAGTGTTAGTATTAGGGGTTAGTATTAGGGTTAGTATTAGGGTTCAGGGTTAGTATTGGCGGTTAGTATTAGTGGTTAGCACTAGGTTTTTGGGGTTATTATTAGGGGTTAGCATTAGGGTTAGGGTTTTGGGGTTAGAGTTAGGGTTAGGTGTTCAGGGTTAATATTAGGGTTCGGTATTAGTATTAGAGTTAGTATTAGTGTTAGGCTCATTATGGTTGTGGGGGTTACTTTATTAGAGGTGGTTTACTAGTATCTACCGTATTTGCTCGATTATAAGACGACCCTGATTATAAGACGACCCCCCAAACTTTGGATATTCCATTAGGAAAAAAACTAAAAGCCTGAATATAAGACTACCCTATAGGAAAAAAGTTCAACTTGTATATATTCACATGTAAATTGCTTTTTTAATAAAAAATTATGATATCAAAAAATGCATTTCTTGTTTTTATTTCCTTTTATGTGCCAATGCTGCCTCCCTCTTTCCCTTGCCCCCAGCTTTCTCTCTCTCCCCCCCCTTAGTGTTGTCTCTCTCTCCCCCTCCCTTTGTCTCCCCCCTCGCTCCCCTTGTCTCCCCCCCCCTTGTTTCTCTCTTCCCCACCCTCCATTCCCTTGTCTCTGTCTCTCCCCCCCCCTCCCTCCCCTTGTTGCTCTGGTTCCCCCCTCCCTCCCCTTGTTTCTCTGGTTCCCCCCTCCCTCCCCTTGTTGCTCTGGTCCCCCCTCCCCTTGTTGCTCTGGTCCCCCCTCCCCTTGTTGCTCTGGTCCCCCTTCCCTCCCTCCCCATGTTGCTCTGGTTCCCCCTCCCTCCCTCCACCCCCTCCCTCCCCCTCACCTGTTTCATAATCCCTGGTGGCTAGTGGGGGCAGCCGGGGGACAGCTGGTCCGTCATAATAGACGGAGGTGTCGGGCAGCATGGAGGATGTCTTCACGTATCGTGCAGACATCCCCCAGCTGCCCGATTCTCCCTGGTGGCTAGCGGGGCAGCAGAGGATGTCTGAGGATGGCAGCAGACGATGAGCGCAGACCTCCCCTGCTGCTGCCCGGCACGACCGCCGGGACTTTTATGACGAAGCTGGAAGTACCCGGCTTCTTCATAGTAGTCCCGGCGGTCGTGCCAGGCGGCAGCAGGGGGAGTCTGCGCTCATCACGCAGACATCCCCTGCTGTTAGAGAGGGGGATCCAGGTCCCCTGCAGCTCTGCTGGGGACCTGGATCCATGTTTTATAATCTGACCTCGATTTGAGGTCAGATTATAAGACGACCTCGATTATAAGATGAGGGGGATTTTTTAGAAAAAAAATTCTGGAAAAAACCTCGTCTTATAATTGAGCAAATACGGTATTTGTAAGCTGAACTGTCAGCACTGAAACTGCCATGCTGAACTATCCTATACCTCTGACAGTTTAGCACTACAGTGAAATGGCTGTGGTCATAAACCCAGCTTCTGCTGGTGTAGACGTCTATTAGTGCTTCCCAGGCATGGTTCAAGGCTCTTTGGGTTCCTAAGCAAAAAATCAGATGGTATCCTCAGCTATGTGCCTGCTCTCCAAGATATCATTGTTGTAGCCCCCTAAGCAAGTTGGGGTGCTAAGCTACATATATGGTAGCACCACCACTGGTACTCACATATTACCATCACTCTGTCCATTAAAGCTATGAGATATTACACTACCTTATCATTTATTTCTATAGCACCAACAATTTACATAGCGCTAAGTACAGAGCATAGAGGGGGACAACATACTTAGTTAGACAAACAAGAACAGACTGACACATGAGGTAGAGAACCCTGCTTGCAAGCTTACACAATGCAATCCAAATGTGGCTATGTGCATTGCATCAATCAGCGTCTTTGCCCTTGCCAAGATAGGGATCTGGGTACTATTTATAATATTAGCCAGTCAAATTTGATAGCTGTTCTGTCGAACGTTATTTTATTATTTTTTTTAATATAATATCACAAAATTGAAACCGTATTCCTCAATACTAATTTGCCCAAAAAAAAAAAAAAAACTACACATTTTTTTACATTTATGTTTTACATTCTGTTGAAGAATACAATACAATTACAAATCAGCAAATAACATGTTTCATTTTGTTCCACTAATTTACACATAATGGTAACATTGACTACACACTGAGAGGTAATTAAGCTATTTCTAAAGCCTAGCAGATGTTTTTTTTATATAGGTGTATTTTGTCACATGATAGATATCAGGGAAGCATATGTAGGTTTGTAGAATCAATTATTTAGTTAATAGGCAGGACAATGAATTTATGGGTGATCTTTTGGGCAGTTAAGTTGTTAAGTTGCCTGCTTTGCAACGGGACTTGAGCAGGTAATTAAAGACAGACAGGAAACATATACACTGGCTTTGAAACTTTTCTATGTGATGCTGGCCTTTTTGTTTGAAATTTAAGCAGTCAAAGGAAAAAAAATTTAAGTCACTTGTAACCTTTAAACTATAGAGCAAGAAAACAAGAAACACATCTGGAGCACAAAGGAGGTTATGGAGTTTTTTATTTTTTATTTCAGCAAATCCTTTTCATTGTTTTTATCTGCCATTCCGTCCGTAAAAACAACGCATGTTTTTCACATCTAAAAGATTTTCACTGCTTTTAACCCTTCCTGTGTTCTTCCGTAACACTTAAGGAGAGACTTTGTAAAACTGACGTTTTTTTCTACATAGTTTTTTATTAGTTTGATTCTTTTTACATTTGTGTTTACATTATATTTTACATTCGTGTTATTCGTGTGAGATTGTTTTATATAAGACAAGTATAGAAACGGTTGCTATGCTTTTTTGGGCAGCAAACTTTTAGGTGACATGCTCCTGCTATTTTAAGATAAAAAGCATTCGCTTTTAAGACATCTTTCTGGTATATTCTGGGGCAATGGCGGAAGTATCATGGGTCATGTAGTCAACACAGCTGGTTATCCATGTTTCCATTTACTAACCCTGCCTACTTGGTGCTAGATGGTCCAGCAGTGGAAGCAGTGACCTGTGTTCCATTGGGCTTAGGTCTGTTTCATACCCTTCCCTGTGACTGTCAGGCATAGCGTCACCAGATGAGACATTACCCATCCAGCACATACTGCCATTTTACAGTATGAGGAGGGCTAACTGAGGAAGCGGTATGGAGCCTGGGTGGCCTGTGTTATCTTTCCCTTGCAGTGCTGTTAGGAAGGACATGGATATAAGGATATTTAATTTCCCAGTTCCTTAATGCTAAAACGCCCTCTGTAACGTTTATCGGTCAGGAACCACAATGCAGAGTTCCAGTAGTAGACACAAACAGTGAAACCAAAGACACAAAGAGAGGTTTTCTCCCTGACATCCAGTACCTCAAGGTTGACCATGGGACACTTGTCACTGGGGGCTTGTGCAGCACCGAATAGCTCAGGAAACATGGAATCACCTGAATGGAAGATGACTGAGACTAGATGAGGACAAAACCAGAAAACAAGCTGAGGTCAGGGTTGGAGTGGGCAAGAAAAATTAGGAAGCTGAGCTGAGGCTACGGAAAATGGGTATGTACATTCCCGAAGGAGAAGAGGTAGCAGGAAACAACACTTCTGACCCAAGGGTCCCAATAGTGAGCCATCTAGAGTTGTTACAGCTCTTTCCTCTTTTCATGGTCTTAGTGCAGAAAGTTCCCAAAGGCACCAGAGTCAAAGCATGACTGGTGTCCTGACACTAGAGAGAAGACGGAAACATGACTGAGGAGGTGGTGATAGAAACAAAAGGCTCAGTTGACAACCAGTGGAGTTTTTCTGGGTCCTTAGGACATGTCTTGGCAATATGACCTCTGCTCACAGTACAGGCAAAGTCTCAGAATGCACCACCTCCCATGAGCCTCAATGGAGTGATGCAGTAATGACGATATCATGTGTTCTTCCAAAGTAATAGCCAGAGTGGATTCATTATGAGAACAAATAGAAGATCTCAAGGAATGTGACTTTTTTATTAAAAATGTATTGTTGTAGACCAGGTTCTTAATACAAAAATATGTTCCATTTTTATATCAATATATTATAGTTTGATATTTTATCTATTGTTCCTATATCTGAAGATAAATTTTCATACCTGTTTTCCTTTTTAAGCTGTCATATTTATTCCAGTGTGATTTGTGTCTTTGTCGCTATCAACTGTTTTGTACATAGTTTCTGCAATTTCTCCTGCCTGAAATACATCATTGGACATTCCACTGTTATCATATTTGTGTATACTTCCTGAGATTATGTTTAAACCTTTTGCCCCTCTAATTTAAGACTCTGTCCTCATGATTTGTTTTGTTTTTATTCTTTAAATTATACTCTCCTCCTTTACTGCATTGATTACCTTTATGTATTTGTGATGGATATGGTTAATTTTAGTCCTTTTCACAATAAACAAGCTGCGGAGCAGTCAAAACTAGAACTCTAGATGAAATAAACACTTTGGGTTTTATTCTTGAAGAGGGAATTGCAGAGAATTGACAAGAGTCTTTCAAACTGAAGCCCAAAGTAGCCGAGTTGGAAAAATTCTCCAATTCAGTTGAATTAGAAAATTTTCCCAGCTCGACTACTTTGGGCGTAAGTTTGAAAATCCCTTGTCTATTCTTGCTTTTTTTCAATAGTCCTTTGACTCCGAAACATGCTTTGATGTACAAATTGGGTACAAAATTCTCCAATTCAGTTTAATTGGAGAGTTTTTCCAACTTGGCCATAAGTTTTAAATTCCCTTGTCCAGTTGGAAAAATTCTCCAGTTCAGCTGAATCTGAGATTTTTTTCCAACTTGGCTACTTTGACCTTAAGTTTGAAGTTCCTTTGACTCTGATACATGCTTATATATACAAACTGGTAGTATTTTGGCTAGTAGAAGGTATAGGATGATTTCTCCCTTTAAATAATTTTAAATTTTCATATTAATTTTTTAACTAAAGCATATCTATTTCCTGTCTACTGAAATAATTACAGATTATGATACAAGCATGTTGAACTCTATCTCTTTCTTTTTACATGAAGTTCACAGATAATACACAGTTACTTAGTATTCTTTCTGTGTCTATTATAATAAGCCTTTTCAGTTTCTCTGTTCTATTTCTCTGCCATTTAAGAGAATATTTGAATGCGCCCAGTAACCTGAAGCATTCGCCTGATTGTTGTCTAAATGTCAGATTTATTATATGTAAAAGCTATATCATAGACAAGCATTGGTAAGTCTAGTAAAGTCTCTTCCTTTTGTCAATATCTATTTGGTTTGATAATTATGCTACAGTAATATTGATTTTACTATCTGTATATCAAAATGGATATTAACTGTGTATGACTGTTCGTTATAAACAAACATTATCCTCTAGTGACCTTTAAAAGTAAAATATTGCTTACATTAACAGTCTATGTACAAAGCTGGTTTTCGAGTGGAATAAATTATATATCCTACACCTAAAAAACTTTTTGAAATTAATATTCTGCTTCTTAAGCAGCAACATTTGTGTTTATGTGTGATACTGTGATAGCTACATAGTTACTGGTAGATAATTACATTTGGCTAGTGGACCTGTGATAGACATGTTTGGGTTTTGTTTTGTTTTTTACAAAAAGGTATGTTAAAAACCTGAAAAATCTTAGTGATGTGGAAAGTTTTTAAGTCCAAGTACCCCTCGTTCTACAAGTTAATAATCTCAATATGCCATTTTACCCCAAAATCTAGCCCCCCTCTCCCATTTACATTTCAGGCTCATTTAGTTTCCCTTCTGCCTGTTTTCTTTTCTTTTCCTTCCATTGGTTCAGCTCAGTAGCCCTGTTTACTTCTTTCAACATATGGTGAATTTGTAGTCCGATTCAGAGTGCCGCCTCAGAGGTTCCTGAAAGCCATATGTTTGCTATCCCTGACCTATCTCATAGAATAGTACAATCCACACAAAACGTTAAAAAAAAAACATAAATGTCAAAGGAATAAAAATAAGTTTTCATATTCCTGTGAGTTCTTGATTTCTTGAAATTTTGGTGATTCTCAGAATGAAAGATAGAATAACATATAGATGGGAAAAAACTTTACAACTCCCCCCACCAAAAAAAAGCCTCTCCTTATGAAACAAAGAACAAGGTGTGGCATCCCTCTCAGCGAGAATGGCAAAAGCTGAAATAGCCGGCCCAATTGGATGTAACCTACTCGGGAGAGGAATCGCCGTTTTTTGCTCGCTTGCACCATTACAGAGGAAACCACTAGTTTTGCATATCAGGCTAATCCCACCCATAAGGGCAGCCCAGATCCGAAATGCTTGGCTAGTCTCCTCTGCACAAGGAACACAGCAAACAACAGACATACGTTTTGGCCTACATTGGCCTCGTCAATGTGGTATGGCTGATGATCCTCTATTTTAATAACTAAAATATATAAGACACAGTATTCAATACACATAAGAAAACAACTGTGTATACTTCTAGAGTTATTTCAGAATAAGTTCATAGCACCCATCAATATTATAAAAAAAAAAAAACCTGGCACATTTCTCCTTACGGTTTCTTCAGAGGTTGATGTATTTTGCCTTATGGCTTCTTCAGACTATTTTTCTCACTAGATATCTGAAGCACATTTACATAAATCATTGCATACACCTGGTCTTTGCAAGACTTGTACAGAAAGATCTGGAAGGGAGCTAGATGTAGGTCAATAAATATTGCTACAAAATGTAATATCACAGTCACATCATTTAATATCACAGTCACATGATGTAATATCACAAATCTCCATTCTATGCACAGTTTTCTCAAGGTACCATTATACCTTGATGTGCACTTTTGACAACATATTATACATATATAGTTTTCTATATGGGTTATGAGGGCAATTAATTGTATTAGTTGATTGAGCCATTTACTCTGACATTGTGACTCTGTTTGGTACTAGCATTGTTGAATAAAACATATTACAGCAACTCATTTACTTTTGCTAGTAAAAGTGCACTGCCATATTAATTCCTGCAAGTCAGAAAAGGCTCAAGAATTCCATAAGCCGTCTATATCTGGCTGTAAGTGAGGAGGCAAGATTGTCTCCTGATTCCAGGTTTAGTATCCTACGAGTATTTAAACCCAACTTCACCAAGCAACACATCTCTACCAGTACTGCCGATATATTGATCCATTAGTCTGCTCCTGTGTTCCACACACGGCATTTCAAGCCACGTTGTTCTTCCTTTGGACTTACAGATCAATATATTAGCAGCTCTTTTATAATGGGTAGTATATTAAATAATAGGTACGGTGATGGCATTGCCCCTACTATCACTTCTGTGGAATTTGGTTCTGGACTATAGTCAGTTACTTTGATGTAGTATGGTAGTTGCTCTCATGTTGTCATATGTTGCCGATTCCCCCAGCCCTTAGACTGTGTCTCTACCAAGTGCCTTTGCCCCGTAAACTTTTGGGGAGACCAGGAGCACCCTGCTTTAAGTACAGCAAGATTTCTACCATGGATGGATGTATATACAGGAAGGACCAAGTTATTCTATGGTGTTGTGTGCAATGCTTATTTTGGAGGTGTAAACATTTTTTTGTGTGTTACTGTTTGAATGTGTGGCTCCTGTCCTTATATGAGTCACCTGTTGTATTCCTTGGGAAGCAGGCAGCCTGGTCTGGTTGGTGAGTGGTTCTCTCTGCTACTATAGAGAGAGACCCTCGTTTTTGCATGGAGTGGACATTTGCTGATCCCATTTACTAGCACAGAGAGAACCCGCACTATGCAGAGCTACTGTGTCTCAGCTGTGAGACATGGCAAAGAGTAAACCCATGTATATATATTAAGATACACTTCAGGTCTACTCAGGAAACGCAGGACATATTTTTTAGTCCTTGCTTAATTCCTCCAAACAAGGGTTATAAAAAAAAGTTTCACTGTCCTTTTAAACGTTTCTGTCACGGTAGCACCCCTCCAGACAACCATGTTTTTCCATTCCTCAGTGCCCATGTTCCGGCTGAGTTATTTTCCCCTGTTCTAACTGTGTGTGTTACATGTATGGTGCCCTGTTAAAGAGCCTAATCCCTTGTACCCTTTCCCCAGGAATGTAGCTTCAGCAGCCACTTCAAAATAAAGGTTTATCCTGGCTGCTGAGCTCATTCTCTTCTTCAAAAGGTAGGCGGTTTTCCTATTGGTTGCTCAGACCAAGCCCCGTGTAGGCACTGTTCGGATTGGTTGCTTAGTTAAATGCCCAATTTGCATATAATTGCTGATCTGTGGGGCACGCCCCCTGCTGGGGATTGGTTGCTACTAATCCTACCTTTCATCTGATTGGCTGCCAGGTACTGTCCTTTTGTGTAGGTGTGAAGAAGTTCTTTTGTTCAACTTTTGTTATCAAGATGTTTTCCTGTATATATGTCCTGTGTTTTGTGTCAATAAACAGTTCTTCTTGTTTTCCCAACACGACCAGTCTCGTCTGCTATGTTGGGGGAATTGCTTGCAGGGGAGCCTTGATTATAACCCCGTTTGGCTATTGGATATTTACTGGACCTGAGGAGTGATTTTGTGGAACTGATTCCGGTAGGAGCTACCCATCTAGTAGCCCTCCCGTGACACTGGTGTCAAGAAGTGGGATCTCTCCTCCCAACACTGGTCCTTGGATTTATCAAGTGGATTATTGTTTCTTTTATTATGGCAGAAGCATACAAGTCCCTCACGGTGGCTGCGCTGCAAGACTTGCTTGCCCAAAAAGGCCAAGACACCGGAGGCTTGAAAAAGAACGAATTGGTGGCGGCTCTACTGGAACTTGAAAGGGAGGAGAGCCGCCCTCCCAGCCCGATTGTGGGGCAAGCAGCACACATCCCCTCCCGGTTCATGGAACCCCCTCGTGCTGAGAGTGATGAGATCTCACGGAGGGTAAGGGAGAGATTGGCGTTTTTTGGACCCAACCCGTCCGTAGAAATTGTTAATCGCATCATGGAAGTGGCAGAGCGGGAGAGAGAAGCCGAATTGGCGCACCGGAGAGCCACTATCTCTGGACCGGCCACAGAGGATTCACACTCAGTGCGCAGCACCACCTCTACGTGCCCGATCAAAGTTAACCACCAGTCCTTCAAACAGTTTGATGATGCTGTCGGGGATATCGATGGATTCCTACAAGACTTTGAACGACAGTGCCAGCTCCACAATGTGGACACCCAGGACTGGGTACCTATACTGGTGGGCAAGTTATCTGGGCGAGCTGCAGAAACGTACAGAGCGATCCCTGATGAATGGGCTAGAGATTACCCCGAAGTAAAGACCCGTCTGCTGGCCCGATATGCCATCACCCCTGATACATACCGTAGGAAATTCCGAGAGGCGAGGATGGGTCCAAGAGACACGTACACTGAGTGGGCACATCGCATAACCCGAGCCGCTACCAGCTGGATACAAGGGAGGCAAGTCACCACTTGGCAAGAATGCCTCCAACAGTTTTTACTGGAGCAATTTTTTCTTCATACGAGCACAGAGGTACGAGACTGGGTAAGAGACCAAGACCCCGTAAACCTGGAAGAGGCGGCAAAGCTAGCGGACAAATTTGTGGATGTCCGCCGCCCAGTCTCAAGACACCCTACCCCCTACCACAGCAGACCTCAGCCGCTAATGCACCGCCCCATGCCCCCAGCCTCCCCACCTACCCGACCCATGGGGTCTTATCCGAATAGGTCATACGCACCGAATGCTAGAGCTAGTGGGGCTTCTACGGGATGTTTTCACTGTCGTCAACCTGGCCACATTCAGAAATATTGTCCCCAGCTACAGCCCAGGGCTCAACCCCATGGTCCTCGAAGGAACCAGTCCCCAGGCCCTTGGATGGCGCGCCAGGCTCAGTGCGTGAGCCGGACCCAGGATTCTGGTCCAGCTAACTCAGACCCAACTGTGGATTACAATTACTGTTTCCCGGAGCCTTTTGCCATACATGAGAGTTACTCAGATGAGGTCTATTTGGCTCAGCATCCTCGGAAGGACAACCGAGAGCACCACTACCAGCCCGTCACCATTAATGGGCAGCCAGCCGAGGGACTAAGGGATTCTGGAGCTACCCTCACACTGGTCCAGCCCCGTACTTTACCCCCTAACCAGCCAGTTAACTGCAAAGTGGATGTGCGCGTGGCTGGGGGGCAGGTACATCAGCTACCCATGACCAGGGTATACCTAAAGTGGGGCACTGGGGAGGGCTACAGAGATGTGGGCATCATGGAGGGCTTACCCACGGATGTACTGCTGGGAAATGATTTGGGCTCTTTGGAGAGCCGGTATGTGCCTGAGATGGATTGTACAGTGGATCCTGCTTGCTTGGCTGTCACCCGTTCTCAGGCTAACCAACCTTTCGATTCTGGGACGCAGGTAAGCACTAACCCCGACGACCTACTCACAACTGACTCCCTACCATGGCTCCCCCCTGACGGTTTCCGTGCCCAACTGCTATCTGACCTCAGCCTTAGCCGCTATCGCAGCCGGGCAGAGACGGGAGAGAAAGGTACCTTCTCTGACCAGATTATATGGAGGAAAGACCTCTTATATAGGGCTACCCCAGGCAATACTAATGGTATTACCGAGGTTCCTCGGCTCCAATTGATAGTCCCCGCCATCCACCGCCCCGCTCTCCTCACCCTAGCCCACGAAGTCCCTCTATCCGGTCACCTCAGCGCCAGGCGGACAGAGTACAGACTCACCCGCACATTCTTTTGGCCAGGGATCTCCCGGGATGTTAAGCACCATTGCCGCACCTGCGAGCTGTGCCAGCGGGTAGGGAAGCGACCTGAAGCGTCACGAGTCCCCTTGCAGCCTCTACCCCTTATTGGGGAACCTTTCAGTAGTGTCGCCATAGATCTCATCGGCCCTCTTGCCCATCCTAGCAAGACGGGGAAAAGGTACATCCTCACAGTAGTAGACTTTGCCACCCGCTACCCTGAAGCCACGGCCCTGCCAAATATTTCTGCTGAGACAGTGGCGAATGCCCTTCTGGCTATATTCTCACGGGTAGGATTTCCCAAAGAAGTACTCTCCGATCAGGGCACACAATTTACCTCTGAGTTGCTCCAGCAGGTATGGACCCTCTGTGGGGTTAAGTCCCTGCGCACGTCCCCCTATCATCCACAAACGAATGGACTTTGTGAAAGGTTCAATGGAACCTTGAAACAGATGATCCGGACGTTCATAGCAGATCATGTTGATTGGGAAAAATTTATGCCCCATTTTTTGTTTGCTTACCGGGAGGTCCCACAGGAGTCCACAGGATATTCACCATTCGAACTACTCTATGGGCGAAGGGTAAGGGGTCCCCTAGATATTCTGCGGGAATACTGGGAAGGGAAATGCGAGTCAGAGGAGACTCCACTTATCACTTATGTAGTTGAGCTCCGGGAAAAATTAGACCGGCTCATGTCCCTAGCCCACGGGAACCTAAGGGCAGCCCAAGCCCGCCACAAGACCTTGTATGACCGCAACACTAAGCCCCGAGAGCTTCTAGTGGGTCAGCGGGTCCTGATGCTACGTCCTACCCGCCAAAATAAATTACAGGCTGCCTGGATAGGACCATACGAGGTTGTAGAGCGCAGGGGAGAGACAACCTACGTTGTCGCCCGAGGAGCCAGGGGTCAGACCCGGCGACTCTGCCACGTAAATGCGCTCAAACCATACCTAGAACGTACAGAAGAGGTGTCCGCTATCTGTACCCCCTCGCACACGGAGGCAGGAGACCGGGCTATCCCAGACCTCCTTGCTGAGTCCGTCCACCCCGGGGATATTACCCAAGTCAAGCTCGGAGAACAGCTGAGCCCCATAGAAAAAGCCCAAGTATTCCCGCTGCTAAAGCAGCACCTCCAGCTGTTCTCTGCTCTACCCGGCATCACATCATTAGCCCAGCATGGAGTAGAGACTCCCGGTCAGAGCCCTCTCAGGCAACCCGCTTACCGGGTCCCTGAAGCAGTCAAGGGACACATTAGGAAGGAGCTTGAAGAGATGAGGACCTTGGGAGTTATAGAACCCTCCCACAGCCCCTGGGCTTCTCCAGTTGTGCTAGTGCCTAAGAAGGACGGGACGACCCGCTTCTGTGTGGACTATCGTCGGCTAAATGAAAAGACGACCACTGATGCCTACCCTATGCCCCGAGTAGATGACCTGTTAGACCAGTTAGCGGGGGCGACCTGGGTTTCGACACTAGACCTTAGCCGGGGTTATTGGCAGATCCCGTTGACGGCAGATGCTGTCCCCAAGTCGGCATTCATCACCCCATTCGGCCTGTACCAATTTCGGGTCATGCCGTTTGGGATGAAGAATGCCCCAGCTACATTTCAGCGGCTGGTAGATCAGCTACTCGAGGGTCTGCAGGGCTATACCTGCGCCTATCTCGACGATATAGCCATCTTCAGTGACTCTTGGGACGAGCACCTCCAGCATCTGGATGTGGTATTGGGCAGAATACAGGCAGCAGGGATGACTATCCGCCCCGACAAATGCCAAATAGGTATGGGCGAGGTCCAGTACTTGGGACACCGGGTGGGGAGTGGGAAACAGCGACCTGAACCCGCCAAAATTGAGGCTATTGTCAACTGGCCTGTACCGCTCAATAAGAAGCAGGTCCTAGCTTTCTTAGGTACCGCAGGGTATTACAGAAAATTTGTACCCAATTACAGTTCTTTGGCCAAACCCCTGACTGACCTTACCAAGAAAACCCTGCCCCGGACAGTCCTGTGGTCCCCAGAATGTGGTGCTGCCTTTGAAGCCTTAAAAACAGCCCTAGGAAATTCTCCGGTCTTGGCCACTCCTAACTTCAATCAACGCTTTTTGGTCCACACAGACGCTTCCATGTTTGGGCTCGGGGCCGTGTTGAGCCAGGTCAACAGCCAAGGAGAGGAGCACCCAGTAGCATACCAAAGTCGCAAGCTACTGGAACGGGAGGTGGGCTATGCTGCTATTGAAAAAGAGTGCCTGGCTCTTGTGTGGGCACTAAAGCGGTTCCAACCGTACTTGTATGGCCGGGAATTCACTGTCTTAACTGACCACAACCCCCTTGTGTGGCTGAACAGAGTGTCCGGGGACAATGGTAGACTATTGCGGTGGAGCCTATCCCTTCAACCCTTTAATTTTACAGTGCAATACCGCCCGGGAAAGGACAATAAAAACGCAGATGGCTTATCACGGCAAGAAGACGTGTGAGTCAACACCACACCCAGTGTTTTCCTCGCCACCTTCAGGCTTATCCGTGTGGACAACCCCGAGCTGGCTCTCTTTGAAAGGGGGAGAAATGTCACGGTAGCACCCCTCCAGACAACCATGTTTTTCCATTCCTCAGTGCCCATGTTCCGGCTGAGTTATTTTCCCCTGTTCTAACTGTGTGTGTTACATGTATGGTGCCCTGTTAAAGAGCCTAATCCCTTGTACCCTTTCCCCAGGAATGTAGCTTCAGCAGCCACTTCAAAATAAAGGTTTATCCTGGCTGCTGAGCTCATTCTCTTCTTCAAAAGGTAGGCGGTTTTCCTATTGGTTGCTCAGACCAAGCCCCGTGTAGGCACTGTTCGGATTGGTTGCTTAGTTAAATGCCCTACTAATCCTACCTTTCATCTGATTGGCTGCCAGGTACTGTCCTTTTGTGTAGGTGTGAAGAAGTTCTTTTGTTCAACTTTTGTTATCAAGATGTTTTCCTGTATATATGTCCTGTGTTTTGTGTCAATAAACAGTTCTTCTTGTTTTCCCAACACGACCAGTCTCGTCTGCTATGTTGGGGGAATTGCTTGCAGGGGAGCCTTGATTATAGCCCCGTTTGGCTATTGGATATTTACTGGACCTGAGGAGTGATTTTGTGGAACTGATTCCGGTAGGAGCTACCCATCTAGTAGCCCTCCCGTGACAGTTTCCATAAATATTCGAATTTTGAAAAAAATATAACATATGTGTATAATATTTTTCAGTAGTCAGTAAAATGAGGCAACTGTTAAGTAGGTGAGCTGTCTTGAACCTAACTCTTTCATTTACTACCATTGTCCCAAGTTTGTCAGTGTCAGATCTGCCCCCAGATAGTTTGCCAGTGCCAACTGTGCCCCAAACAGTTTGCCTGGGCCATCTTTGCCCTCAAATAGCTTGTCAGTGCTGCTTGCCCACAAACAGCTTGTCAGTGCTCTACACCACTTACCTGAAGGTCTGGAGAGCAGGAGTGGTGTGTCTTTCTGCCTCTGTGTTGTGTGAAGATTTATCCCGCATGCAGGAAGTCAATGTGATGTTATTTATCTGCAGGCTGGATGATTCAGACATAGAATGCTGGGAGAGAGATCATCCAAACTAGCTGCAGGTAGCATCTTTAAAGGGCAGACCATGTGACCATCATTGTTACACCCCTGAGTATACACAGAAACTGGGACTAACCCATACATTTGTAGCATATCTTTAACTGAATCTCCATATCATATATTGTGACAATGTGACTTTCCTTGGATGGCACGGTTCTCCCCATCAGTGGAAAGCTGAACATGGCAAGAGGGTTATTTTCGGTAAGCATTGCAATTTTTGTTTAATTATTTGCCCTGGAGTCAAGGAATAAAAGAAATAATTTACAAAATGAAATGATTATCTTGATACCATTTCTTGCATTCTTTTCTGTATATCCCATATATCATCCCCCACACTGACTGTGTGATTCCTGATTTTGACCTTCCCAATAAAAGGTGAATAGGTAAAACCATTTCCTACTGAACAAAACACATCATTTCTTTGACAAGTTTATAGAAACTGAAAGGCAATAAATGTGATTATCTCTTCTCCAGCTCTTTATTCAGTTGTGACAAAATGACTAAAAACCTCATATTGTTAGCAACGGAATAGAGAAATCGTTTCTCCAGTCTTATGGCTTAGGGATATAGTGGATCTGACATTTTACCTGCCTTTCTGGGGGAAAAAAAGGATTCTAAGGATTCTATTTAACTGAACATGAAAGAAAATTTAGGTCGGCCTAATATTCATGGCTAACATCCATACGGATAAAATCTGCTTTAGAAAATGTTAAGAGCATTAGTAGAGATGAATGTTGCTGTGATAAATGAAAATAAGTAATAATGATGAGGCCAGTATGTGCTGGCCGGTGACCCCATCAATAAAATTCATAGTGACCATGGGGCCAGTGGCTGTCTGCTGGTCCCAACAATAAATAAAATGGCCACCATGCAAAATTCTGCTCCCCTAATTTAATGGGTCATTCTAGTCCGCAAACTCAGTTTGGTTCAAGATGAAGATTACTGCTTGTATTGTGCACATGCTTTTTTCCAGTGTGATTTGATGCAGGCATTCTGCATAAATCACGTTTCAAATTTTACTCAAGACCTCCCCCAGTGATTACTCTGCCTGTTTTCTGCAGGTGCGGCAGCACTGATTATATAGACACTGAGCATATAAAGTTTCATTTCATTTAGTCCCTTCTTGTGCTGCTAGAATATAATACATTATGTGGCCTCTAAGTGACCTTGATCTTGTAAAAAAAGTAGGATCTCTTAACAGTGCAACACATTGTCTTATAACATCACTGGAGAGACAGGAAATACCATTTGAATTAAATTATTATAATTGGTTCCAACAGCAAAAAAAAAAAAAGGAAATTGACTTTTACTCAGCTGGTGTGGGTTGTCCTGGTTTCTTGCAAACTTCTGTAATTTCAATTTTGATCTATCTGTAAGTATTTTATATTTTGAGAAATGAAAAATGTAAAACATGCATTTTAAAGTGCATTGAAAAGTACTTTGAAAGCACATTAATATGCATTACCATTTAGAAGATTTGGGGCATCAAGTAGGCAGTGACAATTCAAATAAACAATGAAACCTGTAGAAATAAAATCAATGTCTAGCCGATTTTAGGAGGCAATCTAGTTGTCCTGCAGCAAAAGACTGGACTCCTGCACATGTACTGTGTCCTGTGTTACACTATTCATAGTTTTGTGTACAATTAAAACCCTACATAGTATTAATTAAACATATTTTGGAACCTTTTTAGGATAGATATCATGAGTTTATTCACTCTGTATGCAGCTAAAACAAACACTGTAAAAAAATGGCCAAAGCAGTGATATCAAAGGTAAGCAGTCAAAACAAAGAGATGTTTGGCTGTACATTTGAACATATGCTGACAAGTGTCAAACATGATTACTTTGGAAAGAAATGTATTTATCTGAGAGAAGCATTTCCCTTTGGATTAAAGATGACAGACAGAAAAACATTAGCAAGTGTGTTGTGCTCCCAGTGCAGATATTGTGTATATATATACAGTATGTGTGTCCGTGTGTATAATACAAGAACAAATAATACATGCATGATTGCTGAAAACTTACAGATTTTAAGTTCCAGTCAATGCAACAGGAAGAGATACTGAATTGGGTCTGGTTTGGACTTCATCAACACTTTTATTAATTAACATAATGCCAACATGTCTTAATATCACTACATGAACAAGGTCGGCCAAGCAGGCAAGCTATTTCTATAGATGATGATTCCAAACTTGACTACTTTTTCACTGGTAACTAAAGGCCTAATGCTAAGCAGACGTTTCACTTACATGTTGTCTTCAATTAAAGGGACCCTGTCAACCTAAACATTGCTTATGTGGTGAATGTAGTTAATAAAAAATATAAAAATTATCTCTACACTGTGTTAGCAAAATTGCTAGTAAATACATAAAATAAGAGTAGTATATGTTTTAAATGTGTCGGTGGTGTCAAATGTGTCAGCTTGTGACTTGATATGCAAATGATATGTTTCCCATTCAAAAGTTGTTAATTTGCATATCAAAAAAACTACTTTTTTAGCTTGTACCAACTGAAAAGATTGAAGGGACAGATGGTAGTAGCTTTCAACACCTCAAGGTGGTTCCTTCCCTTCACAAATAAATAAACACTGTATAAAGTGTATATTGTGGTGCTTCAAATGTACAAACAAGGACTTCAATAACTGCAGAGGACTAATGAAATCATAGTTAAACCTGCTAATAAGGGAGGACACTCCAATCAATATATAGATAATAAAAATACTATCCTATAGATATCAACCTTTGAGGAGACCCCATAAATGATATAAAGAAGATCTTTCCAAATGTGATAAAACAGGATGGGAGCACTCACAGTAAAAGGAATAGTACTCACAAACACATGAGCTGTGGTGGCTTAGAGATACCAACAGACATGGCAATTGGATATTTCTATATATACACAATATTCACATATCCCTGTAATTTACACGTTACCCAAAATATCACATAAATCCTCCCTGGAGACCTATATTCTCTATGAGATAAAATGTATTTCATCAAAAATTTCCCAAAACCTTGATCACTTCCTCCAAACCTTTTTGTAATACTCAAGTCTAGCTCATTTCAGATGCATATTTGGTAAGAAATTGGCTTTGAATAATAATGATATTAGATGTGAATTTGATTAGGATCTGATTTTATTTACTTACGTGGAGAGATCTCTGAATAAGCTGTAAAAGTGAAATGCATCAGGTGACCTGAGATATGTAGACCTAAAAAGCATCTATTTATGCTAAGTTGCTAGACTTCACAGGAACAGTACAATATTGTCATTACCGTATTTGCTCGAATATAAGACGACCCTGATTATAAGAAGACCCCCCAAACTTTGGATATTCCTTTAGGAAAAAAAATAAAAGCCTGAATATAATACTACCCTATAAGAAAAAAGTTTAACTTGTATATATTCACATGTAAATTGCTTTTTAATATTTAATACAAATTATGATATTAAACAAATGCATTTCTTGTTTTTATTTCGTTTTCTGTGCCAATGCTGCCTCTCTCTCCCCCTCCCCACAGCTTTGTCTCTCTCTCTCTCTCTCTCTCTCTCTCTCTCTCTCTCTCTCTCTCTCTCTCTCTCCCCCTTCCCCCAGCGTTGTGTCTCTCTCTCTCCCCAGTGTTATCTCTCCCCCTCCCACGTTGTCTCTCCCTCCCCCCAAACTTTTCTCTCCCCCAAACTTCTCTCTCTCTCTCTCCACCTCCCTCCCACCTTGTCTCTCTCCCCCCTCTACCTCACCTTGTCTCCCCTCCTCACCTTGTCTCTGTCTCCCCCCCTCCCCTTGTCTCTCTCTCCCCTCCTCCCCTTGTCTCTCTCTCCCCCCCCCCTCCCCTTGTTTCTCTTTCACTCCCTCCCTCTAACCTTGTTTCTCTTTTCCTCCATGCTGCCCAACACGTCCGTCTATTATGACGGACAACCGGTCCGTCATAATAGACGGAAGTTTTGGGCAGCATGGAGGATGTCTGCACTATTGTGCAGACAACCCCTGGCTGCCCAAATATCCCTGGTGGCTAGTGGGGGCAGCAGCCGCTTCATCATAGAAGTCCCGACTGACGTGCCGGGCAGCAGTGTTGGATGTCTGCGCGCATCGTGCAGACATCCACCGGCTGTTAGCGAGGGGGATCCAGGTCCCCTGCAGCTCTCTGGGGGACCTGGATCCCAGTCTTATAGTCTGACCTCGATTTGAGGACAGGCTATAAGACGACCTTGAATATAAGACGAGGGGTCTTTTTCAGAGCATTTGCTCTGAAAAAAGCTTTGTCTTATATTCGAGCAAATACGGTATGTTTTGATTTTCTATGTATCAAAACATATTTATCAAAAGGGTTTATTTTTTTATATTTATGAAAGCTTTTTAGCATTGATTTTATTTGCAATTTATTTTCATTTGAAATACCAAGACACATAGCAACATAGTAATCTGCTTTCCCTCTGTCCTCACTAACCAAATTTCCCATTTTGGATAACAAAGAACCAACAATTTCTGCCTTTATCTTTTTAACATACTTAAAATGTTTTAGGGTTAGTTTTACTCTCCTTAGCAATCAGTTTCTCGTTTTCCATTTGAGCCATTTTAATTGCCTTCTTGGAGGTTTTGTTAGCATCTTTGTGCTCTATAGATGATACTGCTGACCCCTTGTTTTTATAAAAGATTTTAAAGATTATTTTTTTGTTTTGTTTTTACTGTCTTATGTTACTGGTAAGCCATATTAGTTTTGATTTGCTTCTTTTGTATTTGTCACCCAAATGTATATATTTGGTATGTGTAAGTTTGTAACCTATTAGTTAAGCTAAAGTTTTTCATTGGCATATCAAGCCATAAACAGGAGACAGTATCTACATGTTTAAAACTGTTTTCTCTTCTCGTATGCCTTTGCTTTCAATTACTTACACTATGAGCAATTTTTAGGTTGACAGTGTCCCTTAAACACAAACAAGAATCCCACCACTGATGTGCCAACTGGAAATTATGTAACAATGGGACAAAATATAAAAACATGGATGAGCAGTTTTCGGAGGTCACCTATGGTCATAAAATATTTATGAGGGTGGAGATGAAGCTAATGATCGATTTGTAGAATAAGCTTATTTTGTTCAAAAATTTTACATATTGGTCTGAAGTTTAATGTCTTTGTTTATGACACTTTGAATTAAATACATGTACAAATACAGGCATATGTGAATGAGAAATGTGAGAATTGCCTTATTACACTTATGATTCAGTGATCCCAGACACTATGTATGTACTTTTAAAGTTTGTAGGTAATTGCACAGATGCAGGTTAAATAATTTGCACAGTTCTTATTATTCAGTATAGTGGATCCCAGAAGTCTGCTAAGTACTTACACAGGTTATAAGCAATTGCACAGATGCAGGTTAAGTACTTTGCACAATTCTTATTATTCGGTATAGTGGATCCCAGAAGTCAGGTAATTACTTATAAAGGTTATAGGCAATTGCACAGATGCAGGTTAAGTTCTTAGTATAATATTGGAAATAATTCACCAAACAAGGCAGGAATATCCAGCAGGGTTTTTTTCCCCAATACGAGCAGATCTGAAAGTGTCTCCACAATCTTCTCCAGCAGTAAGTTAGTGTTATGTTCAGTGACTTCCTGCTTTTAAGTTTAAAAGCTGCAGTATCTGATTTGTCTCAGAGCAGAAGCGGGTCTGCGGGATGACGCTGGTTGTGAGCCCCATGAGACACCATGTCCCAGGAAGCAGAAGAACATATCAATGCTCACTACATAAGGTTATCTAGAGAAGGAACATTTATTGAAATATTTTTATGGTTGTTAATCAATGACTCTATTATCTAGTTGAAGTTTTTTGCATACTTATCCAAAAGTGTGACGGGAACATCCTCTGGAACCCCAGCCGGGTAACTCTCAGTCTCTGCTTTCTAGGGTCCCTCAGCTCTCAGAAGATCTCTCCAGCCATCCAAATCCCTAGCCGAGACTTAGTGCAGGAAAATGAATAATGAACTCCTTTTATTTGAAAATAACACATACTTTTATACAGACATAATAAAATCACAGACATTAGTATACAACAGTGGGACTAAACACAGTTTTCCAATTAACTGGGTCTAGGAATACATTGGACTCTTACACTACAATGACCATATTTGGCTCTTCCACGTGTGTGTGCTTCCAGGCTGCAAATCAACTTGGAAATAACATCCAATAATTACCACATAAATGGGATGTTGGTGCATGTGTCACATTAGCTTCTTATTTAAAAGCAGAACCCACACCACAGACAAAGGCAATTAGATCTACAGTACACATGACACAACACAATCACACATCACACCCTTCAGGTACAGACATCTTAACACAAAGACAATGGAAGATTCACAAACACACAGGAAATACCCAACACCTATAACATTCAATAACTCAATAATAAGGAGCGATAACGTGACGTGACGTGACGTACACGCCTGGTCGCTCCGATAGTCGAAGGCTCACCTGCACCGCACTTCCACAGCACCGGGAATGAAAAAGTCTGCAGCTCGATAACACTCCCCAGCTTCCAGCAGAGACCCTTTTTCAGCAGAAAGAGGAGAGAGATCTCCTGTAACTCCATCTGAAAGGAGAGAAGAGAGGACAAACTGAGAGAGAAAGACTGATTTGAGATGGCGGGAAACAGTTAAACGCAAACATAACGCCAGCTTACAACCCCGGATAAACGGAGACAGATAAGTGCACAGAATTCATTTTGTGTTGCCTCTTTGCTGACTTTATTTGAGGTTTGCATTAAGCCCTAAGGAGAAAGTCTCCCACACATATGTGTAAAATACAAAAAAAAATAAAAATAAAGCGGCATTTATACTTTTTTGGGAGATAAGCAGGAAGAAGCAGGCTGAGTGGCAAAATACAAAGTTAAAAATGTATTAGGTCTATATAGCTTACAGCCTTAAGCAACAGAACATCAAAAGCACTAACCATATGGGCATTTTTTCACCGGCTAGCCCACAGAAAAACCGGGAAACTGAAATATAAACTGCCATCTAACACTGAGAGTGATAGAGTGGGGGCCGCAAGGCACAAGATCGATCCTGCATGAATATATGTCCCAGTAAGAGGGGAAAAAATAAGGGCTATATGTATTCCCGAGAAGCTGCATAAGACTACTGCTTATCTAAACAACTGGCAAATCAGATATCACTGTGATTAGTAAAAGCTTGAAATTGTTACTGTTGTGGCATAACTAAAAAGGTCTTTGTAAAAAAAAGAAAAAAAAGAAGATGTTATTACTGCCTACATGTCCATAAATTGTTTCTGTAAAACAAAAAGTTAAAACTGCACGGATATTTAGAAAGTTGCCCGATAAATGTGATAACATAGTTTAAAGAAAGACTGGAATCTACTGTCGCTGCTTAAGCAGCAAAAATCTGCCTCTATAATACAAAACAAGGGGAAAAAAAAACTAAAACCAAGGCTGCATGTATATCCAAAAAGCTGTATAAGACCACTGTCTGATTAGGTAACAATGTTCTAAAATATTCTGCAATTTAGAAAACCCGTTAACTTCCTCCGAGAGAAAAAAGAGATATACGGAAACTAAAACAAAACTGGGATCTATTGATATTACAGAGTCATAATAAACAACATAAAAATCCTTATGCCTCAACAAGGCTAGAAGTAAGACAAGACTTAGAACAAATCTCTGGAATAGAACGTCTAAATTATGTAAAGTGGTAATCTTTCTATCTATATCAGAAGGCTTACAAGACGTGGGGTAACTGCGGCTCCATATATATACAGAATCTCACATTGCCTGGCGGATACCCCTGAAGTAAAGTATCAGCCCCACTAAAGAAAGAAAATTACAGAATTAATCTAAAAAGGAGCACTGTATTAAGAAAAGATTTAGTCCGTCTTAGGCTAAGAAAAATAAACTGATACAAGAAAACAAAAATTTTGGGATGGCCAAAGCCTCAGATACAAAAAATCCCATAAAAAAAGGACAAAAAAATGGAGAAGGAGGGAGATCAGAAAAAAAACAAAAAGAATCCATCTGCCTTCTTCTCCCCAATTAGTCAACGCAGTCAAGCAGAATCATCTTTAAATACTACTGAAAAACTGGATATATCAAATAATACGGAATATTCGAGCCCAGAGGAGGCAGTAACACAGCATAAGGAAGATGGGAAATCTCCAGGTATTTCAATACAGGACTTCAACAGCGGGATGCAAAATATGCTGGAGCAGATTAAAAAAGAAATCCAACAAGGAACCAGAGACCTAAAACAAGAAATTTCAGCTATTAAAGATAAAATAGGCCTAATTGAAGAGAGAATCAGCCATCTAGGTGTGAAAACAGAAAAAACTCAAGACCAGGCTAATATCATGGAGGCTAAGGTCGCTACGTTAGAACAAAAGATTAGTGAAATGGAAGACAGATCCCGAAGACAAAATCTCCGTATAAGAAACATCCCAGAAGAAATAAAAATGGAAATGTTAGAACAATATTTATCCGATTACTTTGCTTCCCTTGGATTGGACTCTCAAACCATGATAAAGGCAATAGAAAGATGTCACAGGATACACAAACCTAATACAGTCACATCCCTCAGCCCAAGAGACGTAATTGTTTTTTTCCAATCCTTCAGAACTAAAGAAAGCGTAACCCAAGCTGCCAGAAGTCCTCCAAAGGATATGGGAAGATTCGGGGACATAAAAGTTTTTCAGGACCTTTCTTTCCAAACTAGACAAAGTCGAAGAACTTTTGGGGATGTGACCAAATATATGAGAGACAGAAACGTGTTGTATAAATGGGGGTTTCCAACCAGCATCATAATAGTTCAAGAAGGAAAAAGGGTAGTTTTGAAAACCCCATCAGCAGCAAAGGAGTGGCTGTCCAAAAATAACATATGAGAGGAAGAGAAAGGGGGGATAGAGGGACTCAGCTAGAAAGAAAATAAATAATGGAGATCGATAAATCTCAACTCACAAGGGGGAATAGGAGAGGTTTAAAAGAGAAAGATAATGTCATCAGAAAAGAGACACACATGACAAAATATATTTATATACAGAAGACACAGTAATTGAAGATGTGAAGTTAGAAAGTAAAAGCATAGATCACTTTAAAAGTTATAAAGGAATAGACAGATAATTGGGGAAAAATCACTTATATAAAGGACAAAGAGAATAGACTAAGGTAGATGGAGAAAATTACTATAAAATTCACAGTATGTTCACACACGTATACAAATTAATTAATATCCTAACACATAAAAAGGTAGCAGAGAATAGTAAGGTAAAACTTGCAAGTAATTCACAGATAAAGATTCACAGGCGATAGTTAGTAATGATTAGAATAAGATAAGGAAGGGTAAAAGCCCTATTAAAAATAAAGATATAAAGAAGTAAATAATAGACACACAACACATATAGATATACACCTTTTCCCCAACCCCTGAAAAACTCTCTTCTTCTTCTATAATGTTCTAATAGGAAAATACAACTCCTCCCTAGGGTGGGATAAGGAAAAAAAAAAAAAAAGAAATAATAATACTCAAGCCTTAACCTCAAGTTATTAAAAGAACTATAAAATAAAGAGAGTAATTAAGCTGAAATAGAACACCTAATAAAAAGAGCTATTTATCCCCTATTTCCCTTTCTTAAATCAGTTGGGTAATTTATTCTGTAAAAGGGATTCGTATATATAAGAAGGGAAGGGGGAAAAGGAAGAAAAAAAAAAAAGAAAGAAAGGTATATATGTTTTTCTTTACTGGGAAGAGGATATTTTTTTTTTTTTTTTTTTGGAAGTATGTAATATAATAATTAGACAGAATGGTGAGCCGAGACTTTGGATCTAGATACAGAGATCCAATATAATCGTGTCCAATAGGGTTAGAATGACACGATCTCTGAGCCAAGGGAATGGGTTCCCAAAACTCAGAGAAATTTTTGTTATATGTTGTTGGTTTTTGTGTAATAAATGTAAACATGAGGTCTCCTCGAGGACAAAAAGGAAAAAGAGAGGGGATTTCCCCCCCTCATATGAACTTAAATGGTTAAGTGGATGACATTAAACGTCCAAGGGTTAAATACGGTATACAAAAGATCCCTGCTAAACAATCTGATGCTAAAAGAACACATTGATATTGGTATGTTACAAGAGACACACTGGAAAAGGGATTCAGTTAAGAAGATCTCTTTTAAAGGATATTCTATTATATTGGAAGCTTCACTAACAGATAAAAAAAAAAGAGGGGTGGCATTTCTCATATCTGACAAATTCAAATATGAATATGTGTATAGTGAATCAGACAGAGAGGCAAGATACATGATATTAGTTTGTCTCCTGAATGGAGTAAAATATACATTAGTGAACATATATGCATCCAACCACAACCCGCTCTCTACAATTACTTCGGTGATCCAAAGACTTCCTGAGATCCAGCAAGGTCAATTGATTATAGCAGGCGATTTCAACATGATCTTAGATCCAATTATAGACAAATGCCTACAAAAAGGGAAAAAGCATACAAAAGCAACTGACCAGCAGGCTAAAAGATTCTGTCAAATTCTAAAAGAGAACAATTTATACGATATATGGCGTCTATTTAACCCCAACCATAAAGATTTCACGCACTTTTCACATGTGCATTGCTCATACTCAAGACTGGATCTTTTTCTGAGCAACACGAGGGCAATTAAACAAACTAAAAAAATATATATTAAAGATATGACCTGGACAGATCATAACGCAGTAATATGGCACTTAGAGACAGGATGTAAGGATTTTATGCGAAGAGACTGGCGACTAGACGATAGGTTATTAAGCTCAGAACAAAATCAAAAATATATAAAAGAAATGTCTAACTTTTTCTTTGAAGAAAATAAAGCGAAATTATCCTCTAATGTAAATATCTGGTGCGCATATCAGTGCGTAATTAGAGGATATTTTATTAACCTAGAAGCACAAGAAAGGAAAAAAAGAGATCTCCCCCTTCCGGAGCTATATTTGAAACTAAACCGGCTAGCAGCCATAAATAAAGATAGCCCTTCTCCGGAAGTAGCGAAACAGATAAAAGACACGCAGAATAAAGTCAATGAGCATTTAATCAAAAATATAAAGGAAAATCTGGGTAGGATGAGGCAAACATGGTACTATAAAAGCAACAAAGCAGACAGACTCCTTACAGCTAAACTAAAGAAGAAAACAGCTTCCCAAAGGATATATAAAATAGAAGAAGACAATATAACATACTATAAACCTGAAGAAATAGGAAAGGCTTTTGCAGGGTTCTATAGAAGACTATACAACATACAGACAACAGCGGACATAACGTCACAAAAAAAGTATTTAAATTCTATAGAACTCCCAGCAGTCACACGAGATCAATTAAATAATCTGAACCAACCATTCTCAGAAAGAGAAGTGCAAGCGGCAATAGACAAACTTAAATACAAAATTGCACCAGGGCCAGATGGCTATACAAACATATTTTATAAAACCCTGAAAGATATATTGGTTCCAAAATTGACAGAGATATTTAACGAGATTGGAGAGAAACAAGCTTTCCCGGAAGAAATGCTCTGCGCTAATATAGTACCCATACTTAAACCTAACAAAGATGCTTCCCTAATCACCAATTATAGACCCATCTCATTGATAAACACTGATTCAAAACTATATGCTTCTATACTGGCGGAGAGGCTTAAAGAAGTAATACCCTTTTTGATAAACCCTGACCAGGTTGGTTTTGTAGCAGGCAGATCCTCCTCAGATAGTGTTCGAAGGCTATTAAATGCGATAGATCTTGCAGAACGTAAAGGGTTCCCAATGATGTCACTATTTTTGGATGCCGAAAAAGCATTTGATAGAGTGGGGTGGGAATATATGCATTTGGCAATCAAGAAATTTGGTATTCAGGGAAGATTCTTGGTTTCAGTTATGGCTTTGTATTCTTTTCCCTCCGCCAGGATAGTGGGATCTGGAATTTCATCCCCATGGTTCCAAGTCAAAAATGGAACAAGGCAAGGCAGTCCGTTATCCCCACTTTTGTATATTATGTCACTGGAGCCCTTGGCTGAAAGGATTCGGAACAACAGGGATATCTCTGGTCTGCTACAGGAAGAAAAAAAGATAAAAATAGGCATGTATGCGGATGATATCGCAATTACGATTAAGGACCCAATCAATTCCCTTCCACACCTTATGCAGGAAATTGGAAAATATAGTAGAGTCTCTAATTATAAGCTGAATATAAGTAAAACAACAGCAATAGTTAAGAACATCTCAAAAATAATGAGACAAAAATTGAACACAGAATATAAATTCGATTGGTCTAAAAAACAGGTAGAATATCTAGGCATAACTTTAACAACCAACCCTGAAAAGACATTGGAAGTAAACTACAAATCCATTCTTCAACATACATTGACCTACCTGAAAACCTGGAGCAGATTAGAGATATCGTGGTTGGGGCGTCTTAATGTCATCAAATCATATATCTTACCTAAATGGATTTACGTTTGGAGACTGATCCCACACCCTTTTAAAAAATGCTGGCTTAAAAAGATCCATCAATCATTCACAAGATATGTATGGCTAGATAAAAAACCAAGAATTGGAATTAATATCTTACAGAAAAATACAAAAGAAGGGGGAATGGGATTCCCGAATATATATAAATACCATGACTCCGCCATGTTAATGCATCTGTCCAAATGGTACACACCCTCAGCAGAGAAAGAGGCATGGTACCAGCTGGAGAAAGAAGATATAAAAATAGAAAGCCTCGTGAGCATGATGTGGATAGAGAATAAGGGAAACTGGTATAAAAACAGAATCACAAATAGAATGACTTTGGGACTATTAGAATTTTGGTGGAAGTTTAAAAAAAAAGAAGAGATGCAAGGAATAGCCTTAACAGATACCCCGATTAGTTTTCTGGAACAGAACATAAGAGACATAAAAGTAGGAGATTGGCAAGAAAAGGGCCTCTTTACATTTGGCCAACTGATAGAAGAAAATAAGTTAAAACCCTTGGCACAATTGATAGCAGAATTGGGTCTGTCAAATAAAGATATCTTTAAATATCTCAGAATAAAGGGATATATACAATCAGTATTAAAAAATAACAAAAATAATCAGATATTATTACAACCAGAATTACAAATTCTCCTATCATCCAACCCAACCTTATCAAAGATTAAGAACTCGGATTTGATAAAGAAAAAGGAGCAAAACAATAACTTCTTAGCAAAAAATAATTGGGAAAGGGATACAGCTAAAGAGATTACAATAAAAGATTGGACCTCAATCATGCCGCGTCTAACCAAGGTATGCCATTGTGCAAACCTGGTAGAACTCCAATATAAAATAAATAACAGATGGCATTTAGTCCCAGAAAAACTTAAAAAGATGTACCAGTCACCCTCGGACGCCTGTTGGAGGTGTCTAAGAGAGACCGGCACATATATGCATATATGGTGGAGTTGCGATGCTCTCAAAGACCTATGGAGATTAGTCACAGATATATTAGTGAACCTTGAAATAGACATAGGCTCCCCAAAACTAGAGAACTTTGTACTGCATTTAAAATGGCCCAAGTCCTCCCCTACAAAAGAATATCTAGCCACACATATCCTCATAGCAGCCAAAATTTTACTGGCGAGACTCTGGAAACAAACAAAGATTCCGGGTTGGGAACAGGTCAAAACCCAAATTAACTTCCAACTACAAATGGAAAGAGGCCTAAGCCAGGGCAAAAGGGCACACATATCAGAAGAGGCCTGGCAAATATGGACTCAAAATTATAGTTCAAAGTAGACATGAAGCAACAGAGAGATGCAATAACTATAGTAAGAGATAAGTAAGAAATAGGATTGAAAGATCTAATAAGTCACTTAACTAGAAAAACCCATAAAGGATGTTATAATACAAATTTTTTCTTTTTTTTTTATAAATATCAGGATATGTCACCAGAAAGATGCCCTCGAGGAGCCCTCAAAGAATGTTTTAGATATTGGTTTATAAACATATGTGTTTGTTTATATAACTGTGTTTGTCTAGCTTTGGCCCTTTTGAATATGTGGATAACATTACTAAAATCCTCCTTATGTAAAGGGAGTTATGGGGACATAATTATATCCAACAAGATGCACTTTAAAGTAAACCCCGCTACCACCTATATAGAAATTGAAACCCCACTATCATTGGGGCCGAATCTTTCCGCTGTTATGTCTGTGTATGTTAGTCTAACATGTATTGTGTATGTTTTGTATTTTCTAATTTTCCAATAAAGGAAAAAAGAAAAAAAAAAAAAAAAAGAAAAAAGTTTGAATATGCTGGAAGTCAAAGAAAAGATTTAGTATGTGAGGTCTAGGCCTTAGCTGTTTTACAAAGTAGTTTGTATGATGTCAATAAATATATTGGGAGAAAAAAGGTGATTTTTTTTCAAAGGTAAAGAAAGGATGGCTAGACTGATAATGTGAAAATAAATGTATATCTGAAATGTGTAAAATAGTTGAGAGATAGATGGAAAAACACAAGAGATTTGTAAGTAACTGACTTAATTTCATGGGGATTCAGCAGTAGGTTATTGCACGGATAGACAAACTAATGATTTTGTGTACATAAAAGACAAGTACCTCAATTTTCTTTGCTACGAATATAAGCTGCCATATAACAGGGCAAATTGGTCTACAGAGCTAAATTAACGGGAAACAATAAAATGGGAGTCTAGGGCAATAGTACCCTTTTTTGTATGATAGTTGAATATTGTATCATTTGCAGTGTTTTTTTTTTTTACAGTTTTCTCTCATTAGTAGTACAACTTGTCACAACGCTGAATAGTAAGTGATAGGAAACAAGACGTGAACCACACAGGTTAATTGTATTTTAACACTTAAGAGGGCAAACCTAGCATACGTGCATAGTTATGTGTCAACACATGAAATAATATAATTTACACTTCATTTGCATTGTCACCACAGGCCAAAGTTTTCTGTGTCCTAGGACATGTAGGGGGCGTGACATCACACGCATTGAGCTCCAGGGTCAGATACCATGTGTCTGGAGCTAAGTTACTCCCGTGTGGACTGTGTATGTGTTCTAGACGTACCCAGTTTAATTGCAATGCTGCCTGCGCACAGTAAGGTTGACACTTTTTTGTCAAACAAATACTGACTACAATGTTGCCTCCATAGATTCAAAATCAAGCCAATTTATTTTTAACGGTATGTTTTTGGCCTTTTGTTAATAATTTAACAATAAAATATTTTTTCCAAACAGTTATTATTTTTTGTATTGTTTTTCTATATTATTTACCTCAGAAATTAAAAGAATGGTTATTGGCGAAAAAAAAAGCTATAGGTAACTGTATCTTGAAAAATCTCACCATCTATTATGTTTTTTAAGCAAAACCACTTCTAACTTCAATTTGAATTATTACTTTTTGGAGCATTATTTTGTGTTTCCTATTTACTGCTTGTCAAACTGCTTTTTTTCTAACCTGTATAGGCTATGCATGCACTGCCACACTCTAAAACAGACTTTCACTTGTATAAATGCTGTACAATCACTCTACATATTAAATATTGTCAGTGAAAATGTTAAAAAAAAAAAAAAAGAAAAAGAAAATAACTCAATAATAATATGGGCAAACAAGCACAAAATAACTAAGTGAAAAGATTTCAATAATAACAGGGCCAACAGGTCTGTACACACTTCCCTCTGCAATATCACACTGCACATCAGAAATGTGTCTCCTGCGCACCTGGTAAACTTTTTATCAAACCAAATGCCGGTAGTATAGTGTACTGCTTCTCAGGCCAGGGCCATAGTCTGTTGGCATGAGTCCGGCAATCAGTCCTCTCCATGAGCACCAGTGATGGAAGTTTCTGTCACAGTGTCTACGATTGATGAAGTTAACTATTATTCATCTTAAGAGCAGATCAACAACCACACCTGCACCGGATTTTCTGATACAGACATTTTCTGCAATATTCACATTTTTGTTCTACATATGAGATGTAAGTCATAGTAGCATAGTAATTTAGGTTGAAAATAAAGACTTACATCCATCAAGTTCTACCGTTCTACTTATCCTTCCTGTTGTTGATCCACAAGAAGACAAAAACCCATAATTAGGTGATTTCAAACTTTGCCAGGGGGAAATTCCTTCTTGACCCCAAGAAGGCAATCAGATTTCTCCTTGGATCAACAAGTTCTAGATATTTAAGTTGATTCTATCATTTACAGGCCTGTAGGTTGTTCTTTTCTAAACAAACAAAATAGTAATTTAATTACATCTTTCATTTAATTTGCAATATCTGATAAAGTAATAAGGCATTTTGGTCACCGTATACTGTACTGTTGTCAGTTGACTATATAGAAACATTGCACCTGGAGATGTAGCCCATCTATTTAACTGTCATAATGTACATATTAACTCAATCAATGACCAAGCAGCAAAATTCATTAAGACTCTCCTGATGAAAACGTTTCACCAAAGGGCTTATCATTCCTATAACAAATGACAGATATTAAAACTAAATTCTGAAGGTTGCAGGCAACGAACTATAAACATGTTCTTGTTTCTGTAATTGGTGTATTGTTTGATGTCATTGATACATTCGGTATAGAATATGAATGTACAGTAATAATAGTGTTGCATTTAAATCACAGAGGAATGAAAATGGACAAGTATCTCATTTATTGAACATGGAACACAGAGTTTGTAAACAATTACATAAACCAATAGGTTTGTAGAATGACAGGTTTTCTGTTCAGATGTGATATGTACACTGTTTCTGGCTTGAAGGTGTACTCATTGTAATGTGTAAAATGTCCTGTCTTCCATGTACATGACTCTTATAGAAAAGCTTTGAATGGATTTCCAATCTTCTATTCACAATGGATGTGTGCAGTTAAAGATGAAAAACAGCAACAAGTGCCTTCTAAATTAAAATGAACACCGTTACTGAACACTTATTTAAGTATACACCGATCAACCATAACATATTGACCACTGATAGGTGGCAAGGCGGCGGAGACTGTGTGATGCTTTGGGCAGTGTACACCCTTGGGTCCTGCCATTCATGTTGATATTACTTTGAAACATACCACCTACCAAAGCATTTTTGCAAACCATGTACACCCTTTCATGGAGACAGTATTCCCTGATGGCATTGGCCTCTTTAAGCAGGATAATGTGCCCTGCCACAAAGAAAAAATGGTTCAATAATGGTTTGAGGAACACAACAACGAGTTCAAGGTGTTGACTTAGCCTCTAAATTCTCCAGATTTCAATCCAATCGAGCATCTGTGGGATTTGCAGGACAAACAAGTCAGATCCATGGAGGCCCCATCTCGCAACGTATAAGACTTAAAAGATCAGCTGCTAATGTTTTGGTGCCAGATACCACAGCACAACTTCATAAATCTAGCTGAGCCCATGCCTCGACCGGTCAGGGCTGTTTTGGCATCAAAAGGAGAAGATACACAATAGTAGGCAGGTGATCATAATGTTATGGCTGATCGGTATATATAGGTCAAAACTTTGGCTTAGTTCTCAATCTGCTGTGCTGTGTTGGAGAAAACTGTGGTTTCTCAGGGATCACAATGTTCTGATAAATTCAATATATGCCCAATTTAAGCCGAATGACAGACAAAACCTCTATTTAGGTATCTAGAGCACATTTGAATACACATCTACCTTATTCAATTGAACTCACATTCTACAGTCAGCTAATCTCTGAATACAAAAAAAATATTGACCTATTCACCTCTGTGATTATAATCACTAGATCTGTTAATTTGCCTCTGTTTGTCTATATTTTACATATTCCATTTAATCAGTGTTGTTTTTATTAAAAAATATTTACATGACCAATGAAAGTAAAAAAAAAGGGTGCTGTGACATTTGTAAAAATACATTCAATAAATGAGAATAAACTTGTAGAGCTTCTTTGGTGCCCATATTTGAAATGTAAAAAATAAATTAAAAAGAAGATTTATAAATAAATCACATACTCATTTGCATTAGTGCAGATTATTACAGCTTTCCATAAATGTACACAGGGCTGGTGCAAGGATTTTTGCCACCCTAGGTGAAACCTCATTTTTGCCGCCCCTTGGCTTCTCCCCTTCCTCTGTCTTGGCTCTCTATTTCCCTCCTCCACTATTTGTCTCTCTCTCTTGAGAGATTATGCAGCTGTCTGTCTGTTTCTCTCTCTCTCTCTCTCTCTCTCTCTCTCTCTCTCTCTCTCTCTCTCTCTCTCTGTGGGCAGGAGCTGTGGGCAGTAACTATCAGCTCTGTGTGTTAAAACACAGAGCACTGACAGTTCTGCTTGTGCTCCCTGCACACACAGATGTTTCAGGGCCCCCCCCCCCCTCTTCTCTGCAGGCGCCCCCTCTACAAATGAGCCCTAGGCCGGTGCCTACTTTGCCTATAGTAGGCGGCGGACCTGCAAGTACATAATAATTACTTCACAAATAAATAGCACATTTGTTAAAAAGCAGCAGGTCCAAAATAAAGATTTGATTGGGATGCACCTTCTTAAATAGGGAGAGTCAGAACATTCTCTCAATCCATGTGCTTTGTAACCCAAGGCGAGTCAAATTGGAAATAAATAACACATAATCGGTGGGGGGGGCTGGAACTAACCACGATAGAGAATGGACTCTTGACAGTGGAGCTCCTACAAAATAAGTAATATACATACCATTATTTGATGGCTACGCCAGCTAAAAAAGGTAAAAAATCGTCCGACAACCCTCCTCAAGCCATGGGGAATTAAAATAAAAGAAAGGCTAAGCCACAGAATGTTAGATCCTGATATTGGATTTCTGCTTTCGAGGCCTGCTAGGCCTAACATCACGGTACCCACCTTGGCTGTCATCCCACCAGAAGCGAAGATTCTTCTGACAGTTCAGGCACCTCTCAATCTTCCAGACTGGCCTGAACTAATCTAAGTTTAGGAACAAAGGACAGTCAAGCCACAAAAGGCAACCTTCAGCTCCTTCTAGGAGATATCCAGGCCACAATAAAGTCAGAGTTGGGGGAGGTAAGAAAAGAGGGCTCAACACTCCAAACAAGGATGAAATATATTGAATCTGACATCAGACAGACGGCAAGTCACAAATTACATACATAGTCCAACAATTACACCTCATGCACAGACATACTGCAGAGATCGATGTCAGAACCAGAAAGACTTACATTCAAATCAGTTGGGCCTACCAACCTCCGGAGCTATCTGACTAAATGGTTTATCCAGCTACATCAAAAATTGGAGGAGCAGGAACATACCATACAAGACTGCTTTCGTGTGTGGTAAAACGCAAGCGCACCACAAGATGCCTCCAGGGATGTGATTGTTCGGCTGCGCTCCACTTTGGATAAAATTACTTTAATGTCTGTCTCTCGCAAGAATCCACGTAAGACCCAAAAAGAAGTCACTCTTCAAATATACGAACATTTGCCCCCTGCTATTCTTGGATGGAGAAACTTAGAATTTTGAACCTCACTCTGGAACCCCAGGAACCCTATTTTTACTTATGTCATAACTGGTTGTTTTGTCTCCAATTGGCGTCATAATCCATGATCTATGTGCTACACTGTCAGACTCTCACAAATTATCAGTCCACTAGGAGGTAACTATTACCAGTGTCCACCTTTAGAATGACTAGAGAGGAATCCTAGCTCATTGAATTTGTGGACCTATATTCATCATTGTAAAGAAGACGCGAATAATGGTTTATGTTAATACTACAGATTGGAATTGTATTTCTCATGGTTTCTTGATAATGTTTCATAGGGGTTCAAGATGCACCTACTGATATATTCTCTAGCATAATACTCCTTAGGATGCATTTTGTTTATTTTATTGATCCATATGCTTACAAAAGCAAAACTTATTAGTATTACTTGTATTGTTTAATTTCATATCATTATCTTGGAAATTGTATACGTTGTGAATGATATATATATCATGCAATATTTTTTTTTTTTACTAAATAAGAAATAATCATTAAGTCGCCCATCACTTGGGGAATGAGCAACTGGCAGAAAGTGATAGGAACCAGCACTAGGTGATTAAACGTCACTAGCACTGATAAAACCATTGGTAATGAATACAAGCAGGATTGGGGTCACAGTCCCCAACCACCAATAGTAGTTGAGATTTGGTGGTGCTAATCCATGATTCCAACTCCATAAAAAATTTAAACCCTGTGTTTTGTGGTCCACAATCGTTAACCTAAATAAGGTATAGAAATTTGGAATGAACCCAAACCCAAAAAGTTAAACCTGTACAAAATCCATTTTAACACACCATGTCATTTATGGTTAATCAATCTGGCCACACTTCTATTAGAAGATGGTTATGGTTACCTGGTGCCTTATGCAAACTGTGATTTAGTGGTCCCTTCCTGATTTTAGTATACTCCTTTAATTAAATCCCATTGAATCTCGCATAGCCAGGCTCATAAAAACAGACCACTGCCACTGCCTCTTACCAATGGACAAGCCAGCCCTTATCAGAATTTAACTGTTTTTCCATCATCTGGTGCAAGTAACCTAGTTAGAGGCTTTACACTCTCCTTAGTTTCCATTGTGTGGGAAAAAAAACATTTTCTATTCCATGGTACAGTACAGAATACATGGCTGAACATATCTAGCTTGCAGTGTTATTTGTGCCTGTATAAAAGGAACGAAACCATGTGTTTAAGGAAATAGAAAATTTTCATGCAGAAAATCCCTGCATGCAAGCTGATGAGAAAAGTGGATTATCCATGGTAAAGTGGAAGGAAATTGATTATTTAGTCTGACTTTATGTTACCAAGTGATTAACAACTTTTACACACACTGAGACATCCCGGTTCTGATACTCAAAGCATTTCCTTTGCTTTCTCTCTCGCTTTCTTGCTTTCTTTATCAGAATATATGCAGAATTTTGCTGCAAACACACAAAGTCTAGTGCCAGACGCAGAAAAAAAAAAAGTCTTGGAATTATCATTGCTTTCCCTTCAGTGAAAAACGTGTCTGTTGGATGTCTTTAAGGCCAGGTGGCCAAGTGGAGTTTTTATAGGTCTTTCTTTAAAAAGTCGCACAAAAGAATTTGAAGTGCAACGAGTACTGTGAGAAAGTAGTACAGAGGAAGCAGAATGAAATCAATGTGACATACTTAGAGTTGGCAGCCACAGGTCTTGATGACTGTTCTGTGGACCCTCAAAGTGCTTTGACTAAGTGGGGAATCGAAGTAGGAAAGCATGAGAGAGCTAGATTGTTCTTGTACAGAGTTCTTGTGAGCATCATAAAAGCACCCTTAAGATAGAATGTTACCTAGAGGAGCAAATTCATGGGTTTGTAAATTTTAAGGGAACAAACCCCCACTAAGTTAACCCTTTGAGTAATAAAGGACCCACTTCCTATGTTTTTTGTAATATCAGTAATCAGTATGTGATACACCAACCACACACCCAGCAGGGAAAAAGAAACCATCTACTCAACAGCTATTGGCTGTGTCTGTGTGCATTAGCATGAGATACCCAAACAGCGATGGCAGTGAGAGATGGTCTCTCTTAGCAGCAAAGGAGCACAGCAGCCCCCAGTCTTTTGAAAAGGGCAAATTACTTTTGATAGATAGGAGCACGGCATAACAAGCAGTTCTAATCAGATCATAAGTCTCTTTAAAACTGATTTTAGAGTGTAGTCCCAGGACTTTACTTGCTAGAATCCATAATAACGCACACATACCCAAAAAAGACAATGAGGAACCAACTTGCACTTGTAGGAAACTGACCAAGAAGGCTACACTGAACACTTATACTTATTTAAAAAGTTTTATTTTTGTTATAGACATTTCCCCAAGAGAATATTATAAATCTTTAGACTGTTTAAAAATAGGTGAATCTGCTAATGTTCCAATAGGTTTCAAATCACTGGCTGTAAGCTTGCATTAAAAAATATCATCTATCATTTTTCAAAAGAAAAATACATGGCAATAAACAGTGTGGCGCTCTTCCGTTCTAGAGAAGGAGTGATACAGAATCTGGCAAGAATAAGGAAGCATGTGCAAGTCAAACATAAAACATTGTTCAGGGGCCTGTTATTTTGACCTTACATCCCATAATGTTACAATTAGATGCCCTAGTGACTATGTTGGCCATATGGATCATATAACATCTACACGCAGCATATGCAAAATGAATAAAACTGCTACAATAATCAACAGGTCATTCTGCAGTACTAGCAGCTTTCTGCTTGCCAAGGGAATACAGGTTCAAAAGGCAAATCTGACGACCTTTATCGCAGCTAAAGATCAAATACAGGATGAACAGCGTGCGGCAGATATGAACAATGTTATCATACACTATCAGATGTTTGCACAAAATAGATGTATTGTGGGATGCTCTGACTGAAAAAACGGCTGCACATTGAATAAAGGCACATTTATTTTTATTTATTTTTAAAACATGTTTGTAAATGTGTAGCTAGGAATGACAAAGAGACCATTATTTAACACTATTGTTCTCCTGATTTCAGCTGTTGGGGGCTGTTTCCGAAGATTTAAAAATCTATGTAGTGTCAAAAGCAATTCATGTGAGATATATGTAATTTTGGCAAGTTCAGTGGTTTGGGTGTATATAAAAGAGTCTACTCAATAAAGAGAGAATTGAGTAGAACTCCACCACTTTGGCCTTATGTTTGAAATTCCCATCTCAATTCCCTGCCATTCTCTCTTTATCAAGTAGACCCTAACGTGTTTATATTGCCTCATTCTGATAAGAATTATCTTTAAGTAAAAAAGACACTGATTTGGGAAATCTTTGTATCTTTCTGTATTTCTGTTATTGTCACTGTCTCTATTACAAGCGAGATCAGGATACATGTAAAAACTATATATTATTAAAACTAAATCCTGAGTGATGGTATCCAAATGTACTTTTAGCTCACGATGACATCACTACAGTCAACAAATAAGGATGTGCCAGCAGAAGAATACTGAAACTGTGATAAGCAGTGAACTAAGAATTGTGCAAGTCTCTGCTCCTCATATACTTACTTGTGAAACACTGTGATGGGCCCATTTAAGTTTAGTTAGAATGCATCAGGCAAGCATGGCACATATTGAAAGACAGTAGTGTCCTTCCAACCACTCCCCAACATGTCCCAAAATAAACTACAAAAAAATGTACATGAAAATGTTAGCTAGCATGACTATTAAGAACTACTATGGTTTGGTTCTAACCCAATTGGACTGTGTTTGTACCGGCTTGATCTTCCTCTCAGATGTTATTACATGAAAAAGTAAAATTATCTTCATAGTCTCCACCTACATATGTGTCTGAAATACATATTCAGATTCTTTTGGGGTTGACATGTAGGGAAATATTTATGCATTCAGACATTGTCACTGCTTGAAAGGTTTTCCATCAAATTTGGTATACATAAAGCATCTAATCTGTCCATTCGTTCATGAAATATAATGATTTCTTACGTAATTCTTTTTAATTAAAAAATATATAAACTTAATCTCATGTATAGTTTCAATCTATTTAGTCCCTAGGACTTTATTCTGTAACATTGTGGTAACAGTTCTGCCTCAGTGAAGACGTCAAGATTTAATCAGATATCAGCTTCATGCCCCAACTTATGGATCTTAAGGGGATATAAAAAAAATTGAAGAGATGCAATGCTTGTGTTGTGGGAGGATACATAATGTACTACCTATATCAAGACAAAACGTGGGCATTAGAAATAAGCTGAAACAAGAGGATTGTTCCTCTTTGACAAAAAAAAAAAACCCTAACACAAATACAACCATAGTGCAGTAAACTTCAAAACAAATCTTATATCTCTTTCCTCACATGAAGTCCAATTGACCTTAATATAAGGTACATTGCTGGCTCAACGGGAACAGATATAGCATGAAACAGATTGGAGCAATGGATGGCTGCTGCCCAGCACTTCCGCTGGGACTTCTATGACGGAAGCCACCAGGGAGATTGGCTATGTTTGGGGGAGGGAGGGGAGAGGGGAGGGATGGACGGAGCAGGGAAAGTCAGTATTGGGGGAAGGAGGCAGGGGGGAGTGCCAGCATTGGGAGTGGGAGAGGGAGAGCCAGCATTGGGCAAGTCTGGGAAAGGAAGGGGGGGAGAGCCAGCGGGGCAAGTCTGGGGGAGGGAGGGGGGGAGAGGCAGCACTGGGCAAGGCTGGGGGAGGGAGGGGGAGAGGTAGCATTGGGCATGTTTGGGGGGTAGGGGCAGCATTGGTTATGTCTGGTGGGCAAAAAAGTAGAGTGCAGAGTGAGCAGCAGAGTTAAATCAACACATTTACATATATTTATATGTAGATGTATTGGCTTATAACAATGTTGTCTGGTACAGTGATCCAGTTCATGGCTCTATACTATATAGAGACACATGAATAGCACTCACTGTCCATAACTCAGAGGCATTTCCACATTGTCATAGATATCGCACCAGACTTCACTCTACCAACGGTATGGACAGAAACACATGCCTCTTCACATGAGCTTTCAGAAAAGGAGCTCACCTCAAAACCCAACCAGATCACAAATAAATCTTTAGAATTCCAGGAACTCACAGAAGGCGCTCATGTTCAGCAATGGGGACGGATGTATCTCCCAGTCAACACCACTCACTCCAGTATATGCTCCTCACCTCAGCAGGGTACAGATCAGGATCCTCAGATAGATATAATTAACCGACAATCGTTTCGCCTAACAAGGCATCCTGCAGGTCAAAACATACATAAAACACTAATTAACAGACATGAACATGAAATAACTTAATTACAAACTAATATCAAAGGTGGACCAGGCCCTATTCCACATCTAAATAATACCCCAAATAATTAATAATATAAAATAAAATGAGTAATAATAATCAAAATAATAAAATAAAAAAAATACATTTGAATAAAATAACATAATGTATACAGACAAAACTAAATTACTACCAAAACAAACCATCATAATAAAAAAAATATATCCATTGTAACAGAACAGCTACCCAAGGCTGGTAGCACCTCTGTCCATTGTAGGAAATCACCTCCTTAGCCCCCAATTAAAGCTCAGCATTCACTCAGCAAGTCTACCCTGGAACATTGCTCTGCGTTCCCAAATAGCAGACAGGACTACTAGCAATTTGGTACAGCAAGAATGCACATTATTTGTAAAGAGCACAGACATATCTACAGACAAATATGACATCAACTAGGGGGATGTACAGGGGAACTAATTATAACATGGTAAGCCTTAAACAATAGAAAACCGAACTTAAAACAGGTAATTAAACATAGTATAACTTAACATAATTAAACATGACACCTTAAGGTAAAGACATCCATACTACAAGAGACAATAGATGGCTCAAAGGACAGTAAACATTTATTGATTAGATAAGTATACATTTCAACACTAACATATAATAACATTTCTTAACAGCTCCTGAGAGACTGGATTTTACAGGACAGGATATAATCTTAACACACTAGGACAATTGCTTGGCACTCACAGGATACACACCCTGGCTGACATCCTGAGTTAGCTTGATCTGAGCACCCTGTGTTTGAAGTCCAGCTGTATTGAAAGCAAAGTGTGTACCACCAAACCTAGCATATCCACAGACAGGTTACATAGGTGTTTGGACCTCACGGCCATCCAGGAGCCCCAGTCACGCAGCCCATCAGGATTCACTTTGTGATATCCAGAAATAAAAAAATTAATATTAACCTACAGACGTACCCCAGCCTTATTACTAAAAGAACCAGAATTAGTAAAAAAATATTTTAAGATTATGGGAAATGCTGAACAACCGGGCTGTCCTCTGCCTTATTTACTACATCCCCATATGCTCCAAAAATATGTTCTTTAAGTCTATGGACTTACCCACGTAGAATTTGTTACATGACCATTGTAAGGAATAGAAAAGACCCACATGCGATGCGTCCTGTAATGCAAAATATTTCACATAGGTTATGCTTGCACAAGTTCTTCTTACATATCAATCTGCATGCCAATCTGCATGCCTTACTAGTGAGCCAGTCAGGGTCTTGCCCTTCCATCTATAATGAAACATTTATGGTAAGTAAATTATTAGCTATATATTTGTAATAACTATAGTGTACTATATGCCATCTGCATGATACACAATTAATTCGACTGGCATGTGGATTGAAAGTTGCCAACCAAACCTAACGGTATAAGTAACAGTCCTATGTCAGTGTATTGGAGTAAGATACCAAACAAGAAAAATATTTTATTAAAAAAGATAGAGGGCTATTAAATGTGATTGATAAAATCAGACCGTGAACTGTAGACAGTAAGATTGCTTGAAACCTAGGTATATTTGGTTGTGTTGTAATTATGTTCGTTTTGTAGTATGCGCCAGGGCTTTTAATGAGATTTCTTTTTACATATTTTAACCTACTGAATGTACCATTATAATTGAATATTTAAATCACTTTTTTTGCATTTAATTTTAAATAAAATCTGTCTATCAACTGAACTTAATTCTTGTTGAATCTTATTTAATAGACTAAATAATGTCTTTTAATGAAAATAACTAACAATTTTGATTGCCTTTCAAATCCTCCCCCTTAAAGAACACATTCTGCTTGTTTTAAGTTATCCCTTGGGCATGTTAATTAGAGTATTAAAAAAAAAAGAAAAATTCAAATATTGTGCAATTAAGTTAGTCACAATAAGTGTTTATCGAAAAAAAAATTAAATATGCAATAACTTTTTCCAAAGAGAACCTTTTTAGATTGCTGTGAAAGATGCTTCATTATTCTGTTGTCATTGTCAATTCTGGATTCTACCAGCTCAAGTTTACACAAAATCACCAAATAGAGGAACTTATACAAGGTGCTAATATTTCAGATTATGTAGATACAAAATTCCCCCAAAACATATTACCTCATATATTCAAAACTAACCACATGACTCCTATATTTTCAATATAACATTTAAAAAATCTTTTAATAAAAAATTCTAAGCCATTATTATAATATTTAAGGGTCAAACAATTTTCCAGGAGGAATTTGGAACTCTGAGTTTTAAACCACTGATTGATCGCAATAGCCCTTGAATTCGAGCTACTCAGCACCAAAGTGCTTCTATTGAGTATAATAAATGGGGCTAAGATAGTGCAGTAGTAGCCCTGGACTCCCTATAATAAATTGGATGAGCAAACGCTCCCCCCCCCTCCACCAAATAAGGACCAGGACTGTGAACCACCAAATGGCTCCCAGCCACCAATATGATATATTGGGGACCAGGGCCACTTGCCCTGATCCCCCATGTAATAATTTATTTTTAAAAATAGGGTCCAGAGGGTGCCCAAACGCCTATGGACTGCCCCCCCCCCCCCACTTAAATAAAGAGCCCACCCTTGGATCCAGAGGCTGCCCAAATGCCTCCAGACCCCACCTCAATAAACAATTAAATCTATTAAAGTATTTGGTTGTTGGTGCATGTACAACAGCATCCAATAGGGGAGATTGTGATGCATTATGGCCAAATGTTTACATAACACATTACATTATGGAGAAGGTTTTATGGAATATGGGACATGGAGCAATGTTTGTATGGCACAGTTGGGTGAGGTGACGTTTAGCTGTTTTTTATTTTTTTAAACGGGGTCTCCAACATGTGGCCCTTCTTACAGCAATGTACAGCCCAACTGACTTAAATACGCATCTTCTCACTAACACTATAATTTAATAGGTTTGTCGAATAAAGCTGATTTAAACAGTTTCAACTGCTTTTTTAATTACGGTTATATGTGTTTCTATGGCTGCGAATTTATAGCTTAAACTTAAAAAAAAATGAATACGGCTCAAATCAGAAAAACGTTGGCACTCCTGTTTTAGGAAGTAATCATTGGTAGAGAGAATAGGGTTAGAATGAGAATGGAGTTTGTGTGGCATATCTCAAGGTGGATTAGACAATGGCTGATGGATTAGACAATGGCTGAGTGACAGGCAACAGAGGGTTGTAGTCAATGGGGTATATTCGATGCAAGGTCTTGTTACTAGTGGGGTACCTCAGGGATCTGTTCTTTAATATTTTTATTAGCGATATTGCAGAAGGTCTTGTTGGCAAAGTATGTCTTTTTGCTGATGATACAAAGATTTGCAGCAGGGTTGATATTCATGGAGGGATAAGCCAAATGGCAAATGATTTAGCTAAACTAGAAAAATGGTCAGAGCAGTGGTAACTGGCATTTAATGTGGACAAGTGCAAGATTATGCACCTTGGGCGTAAAAACCCAAAAGCAGAATATAGACTATTTGGTACAGTCCTAACCTCAACATCTGAGGAAAGGGATTTAGGAGTAATAATTTCAGAGGACTTGAAGGTAGGTAGGCAATGCAATAGAGCAGCAGGAAATGCTAGCAGAATGCTTGGTTGCATAGGGAGAGGTATTAGCAGTAGGAAGAGGGAAGTGCTCATGCCATTGTACAGAGCACTGGTGAGACCTCACTTGGAGTATTGTACGCAGTACTGGAGACCGTATCTCCAGAAGGATATTGATACTTTGGAGAGAGTTCAGAGAAGGGCTACTAAACTGGTTCATGGCTTGAAGGATAAAACTTACCAGGAAAGGTTAAAGAATCTTAACATGTATAGCTTGGAGGAAAGACGTAAGAGGGGGGATATGATAGAAACATTTAAATACATAAAGGGAATCAACACAGTAAAGGAAGAGAGTATATTTAAAAGAAGAAAAACTACCACAACTAGAGGACATAGTCTTAAATTAGAGGGGCAACGATTTAAAAGTAATATCAGAAAGTATTACTTTACTGAGAGGGTAGTGGATGTATGGAATAGCCTGCCAGCAGAAGTGGTAGAGGTAAACACAGTCAAGGATTTTAAGCATGCGTGGGATAGACACAAGGCTATCCTAGCTATAAGACCGGGAACGGGGGACTAATAAAAGTACTCAAAAAAAAAAAAAAATTGGGCAGACTAGATGGACTGAATTGTTCTTATCTGCCGACACATTCTATGTTTCTATGTTTCTAAGGTCTGGGTGGCACTTAAGGCCTACAAAGCATTTCAAAAATACGTTGTGTGGACACTGCGTAATAATCCTGTTAATGCAGTGTTATTATGTTTCATGACAAACCGACACGTGGGCTGTTTTATAATAACCTTACATGGATATGATACAGAAGGTGCTTGCCCTGGTTCCATTATCTTATATCCTATCTCCTACATCTTGATTATTTCTATGGTCATAAAAATCCGAAACCTTCTTCCTCTCCAACCCCTCAAAAAATGGTTAAATTGTATGATGATATTATTTTTCTCTGAACTTAAATGTTTTCCTTTCTGGGAAAAGTGATTACGTGATCAAGTGATCCCTTCCATGCAACTTTGTAGAATATTAATGGTCATCCAGTTAATGTGAAAGAAAATCTGTTTGTACTACACTTTAAAAAGAGAAACATAATCCTCAGTTCAAAGAGGTTGCTTTTCCGTGGTAATAGAGCATGAAATGTACTTTTATCACTTTTGTTCAAACTTACAAACTTTGGTTTGAGAACAAAAAAAATATTTGCATGATCAGTTTGTTCCCACAGGAGAGACAAAGGTTATGTAAGTCAAAGTTATAGCTTCAAATGAAAGCTGAGCCTGAGGGTATCTTTAATTATCTTAATTATATATTTGTTTATTCAAATCTTCACTAAAAGTTAATAACTTGTACATGGATACTACATGTAGCAACAACAACACCAAAAAATAAAGCTATCTCAAATTTTTTAAAAATGTGGTGTCACGTGCCATCCCAGCGCTCAGAAACAGGGCCGCCATCAGAAATTTCAGGGCCCCTTACTGAAAAAAATTCTAGGCAATGATAGTTTATCAATTAATATGTGACTAAAAGCCGGGGTCCGCATCTGCTGGATGTCACATATTATTTGATAAACTATCAAGGAGGGGGCAGAATTTTTTTTTTCCCTGTGAAAGGCCCACTTTTCACAACAGTTAAAGCGGCCCTGCCTACACTCCTTACACACATACATACACTTACAAAGACACATAAATGTACACACTTACAGACACTCTTGCATACTTAGACACACAGTCACACTTACAGACAGAGAAATACACACACACTGACACACCCACACACAGTGACACACACGTTTACACACACTTTAATAAAAAAAAACTAAATAAAAATAAAAAAGTTTTACTATTGGTCCTCCTCCCAGCTTAGTTAATTTATTTGCAGGGAGGAGGACCTTTCCGGCAGTGTCTGCATAGGAGACAGTCACATGGAGACAGTCACGATCGGGTAGGAGCTGGCCAGGCACAGGGAGCTCTCTCCCTGATCCCTCCTCTTAGAGGTGTGGCTAGAGCTAGCCGGGAGGAGGGATCAGGGAGAGAGCTCCCTGTCCTTGGCCAGCTTCTACCTGATCGTGACTGTGTGAGACGGGCAGTGGGGGCCCACGAGGCAGCTGCCTTGGGCCCACAGGAATGAGTGGGCCCTGGGCAGATGCCTCGTTTGGCTGCACTTTTTTTTTTTAATTTTTTTTTTTAAAGGGCTAGGACCCTAGCGGACTCCCAGGGCCTGCCGGGCCTGTGACGGGTGTATCGCCCATCACCCCCTGATGGTGGCCCTCAGGGGAGGGCTGGCAGCCTTAGGCCTGGGGGGCAAATCCAGTCAAGTGGCCCATTGCACCATCGAATCGCCTCCCCATCCACGGCCAATATGCCAGGATTATGCCCCTCAATATGCCAGGATTTAGACACCCAATATGCCAGGATTTTCCCCTCAATATGCCAAGATGATTCCCCCTCAATATGCCAGGATTTTCCCAGACAATATGCCAGGATTATGCCCCCTCAATATGCCAGGATTTTGCCCCCCAATATGTCCGGATTTCACCCCTCACGATGCCAGGATTATGCCCCTCAATATACCAGGATTTTGCCCCTCAATATGCCAGGATTTTGCCCCACAATATGCGAGGATTTTGCCAGAAAATTGGCTACTTACCTCCTTGTTGCTCCTCTGTCTCCGTCTCCTGGTGCTCTCATCTGCCCATCTGTGGCTGTAAGGGAAGCGTTGTGCGCTCCCTTCCAGCCAAGCGTCTTCAATAAAGTTTGTTTAAACTTTTTTTTTCAACAAAATTTATTGAATGTGCATTGGTTCTAGGGGAGCGCAGAACGCTTCCCTCACAGCCACGGACCTGCAGCACCAGTGGACAGCAGCAAGGAGGTAAGTACTGGGAAAGTGGGGAGGCCGTCACCCAGTGGTGTATCTTGGTTTTGTGATGCCCTAGGCAGACAAAATTTGGGCACCCCCCCCCCCCTACCCACGTTGCACACCTACGACATGACCCATAACCCACGTTGCACACCAGGACATGCCCCATCACCACATTTACATGCCTCCATCACCCCATTACATACACATTTCCAATATTATTTGCCATTAATATTCCCCAGCCAATTTGTCCCATAATATGCCAGTGTTATTCTGCAATTTTATATGACTCAGTAAATTTGCCCAATAATATTCCAAGGTTATCTGCCATTTAAAATGCCCCTGCTAATTTGCCCAATATGCCAGTTTAATTGCCATTTAATATTCCCCAGCCATTTTGCCCAATAATATGCCAGTCTTATTCTGCCATTTAATATTCCCCAGACGATTTGTCCAATAATATGCCAGTGTTATTCTGCCATTTAATATGCCCCAGTAAATTTGCCCAATAATATTCCAGTGTTATTAGCCATGTAATATTCCCCAGCCAATTTGCCCAATAATATGCCAGTGTTATTTGCCATGTAATATTCCCCAGCCAATTTGCCCAATAATATTCCAGTCTTATTCTGCCATTTAATATTCCCCAGACGATTTGTCCAATAATATGCCAGTGTTATTCTGCCATTTAATATGTCCCAGTAAATTTGCCCAATAATATTCCAGTGTTATTAGCCATGTAATATTCCCCAGCCAATTTGCCCAATAATATGCCAGTGTTATTTGCCATGTAATATTCCCCAGCCAATTTGCCCAAGAATATTCCAGTCTTATTCTGCCATTTAATATTCCCCAGACGATTTGTCCAATAATATGCCAGTGTTATTCTGCCATTTAATATGCCCCAGTAAATTTGCCCAATAATATTCCAGTGTTATTAGCCATGTAATATGCCCCAGCCAATTTGCCCAATAATATGCCAGTGTTATTAGCCATGTAATATTCCCCAGCCAATTTGCCCAATAATATGCCAGTGTTATTTGCCATGTAATATTCCCCAGCCAATTTGCCCAATAATATGCCAGTGTTTTTTGCCCCCCCCCCCCCTTTTTCCCTGGTGGCTAGTGGCAGGACTTCCCTGGTGGCTAGTGGCAGGAGGACTTCCCTGGTGGCTAGTGGCAGGAGGACTTCCCTGGTGGCTAGTGGCAGGAGGACTTCCCTGGTGGCTAGTGGCAGGCAGCATGGTCCCTCCATGCTGCCTGTTCGGCCTCCCGGCGGTTGTGTCTGACGTCAGAGCGCCTATCACGTGACTGTCGGCACTTCCGTGTCACACTGCACGGGGAGCCGAACAGGCAGCACGGAGGTTTCTCTGTGCTGCCTGTTCGGCTCCCCGTGCAGTTTTGCAGGCAGAGCGGAGGTGAGAGGGAATCTTCCGATCCCTTCTCACCTCCGTCTCTGCCTGCAAGCGTGGTTTTTTTTTTTTTAACACTGGCCCAGCGGCCGTTTTAACAAACATTAGGGCGGCCGTGGGGCAATTGCCTCCCTGCCCCCCGGCCCAGCCCGCCCCTGGTGGCCCTTCTAAGAAGAAAATTGTTACCAGAAAGCAGCTCAATGTGGTCTGTGCCAATGTCTTACTCTGGACAACATGACCCCTCACTGCAAGTGCCCTGAAAAAAAAGCAGAGAGGAGGCTTCTTATTTAAAAATGTATTTTTCTCCTATGGTGTCTGTGTGAGATAGTGTATGTGTACATGTGGTGTCTGTGTGAGTGTGTATGCGTGTCTGCTCATTGGATATTAATGATATACAAAGTTTATGCACTTACTCATTGTTGGCATGATATACAAAGCTTACGCATTTACTGCTCATTTGCATGATGTACCAAGTTGATTTATGCATTTCATGTATACATTTACTGCTCATTGTCATCATATCCATCATTTAGATATTTGTATTGGTATAGAGCCTTTCACATAAATTTGCTGCTCATTGTCATACATCATTTATTATTGCTCATTGGTATCATCCTAGAAATCATTTATATGTATTTATTGCTCACTGAACATTGCCACCGTCCTTTATATGTATTTGTTGCTTATTTGATACATATTGATCATTGGCATTATATGAATCCTTTATATGTCCGGCCAAGCATGTGAGTTTCTTCACTTCTATCAAATCTGCCATGAGCTCTATCCTTAGCTATTTTGGAGACCAAGCAACCCCCCCTGCTTCAGCCTTTCAATTACTTCGCTAATACCAAGTTCAAAGTTTACTTGTCATGTGAAACCAATATGCTATCACATGATATATTTACTAAATTCTATTTACACTGTACAAGGTAAATTGCTAACTAATGTATTTAAAAAATGTTTTATATAAATTTAGTTTTTAATCTTGAAATTATGAATATGGTGAGGTTCCAGGGCATTAGGTGTTCTTGGCAGCAGTCTTGATTGTTTCACTTTGGGCGCTCCAGAATTTGTTACACTGTTTATAATTAGGTGTGGTAGTTAGGTTGTTTCACTTTTCTGTTTGAGCAGTCACATTTAAGATTGGTATGCACTTTTAGTACCTACATGCAGGGGCGTATCGTGCCCCCGAGTGACAGGTGTGCACCAGACTAGCAGCACACCTGCACGAAGTACATCCGAGGAGCTGACGGCAGCAGAAAATTCGGCATCACAGTCACTCATTCTGTTGCCAATTCGACGAGCATGAAAAGTACATGAAAATTCATATACTTTTCGTGCTGGACAAATTGGCAACAGAATGAGTGACTGTGATGCCGAATTCGCAGCCTCCGTCTGTCTCCCGGATGTATTTCCGGAGTTTGTGTGCTGTCTGTGTGGCGCACAAAAAAAACGGAAATACAGCGAGGCTTCATGCTAGGTCACATGGAAGCATCTGTTCGCACAGAAGAAAAAGGGGAATTATGGGTATGCAAAACAACTGTGACAATGGCGTATCCATACATTTGACACTCAATGCATTTTATGTATATTTATTATGCTGTGCACCAGAGGTTAACATGCAGCAGTACATCACATGCCATTTTATGTTATCTTGGCACATACATGAACTTAATCAATACATTAATTCATATTACATATTATTCGAAAGACACACAACTGCAAAAAATATATCTTACAGTTGGGTGTACATTATGAACTTATAAATCCTGACCACTGTCCATGGTCCTGACAAAGAACGCAAGTACTTCCTCACTATTATCAAAACTCACCAACCAAGAATAAGTCACTTTATCATGCACCTGCCATTTCAAATTTTTTTTACACAGATCATTAAATCATAAAAACAGTTAACATTTTTTCTAAACTAGTTTGACCATTTAAAAGGCACTTTTGATAGTATTTACACTGCTCACCTTATACAACAGAATGTTTACCAGCTTGAACCTAGAAACTTTTATTATGATTAACTGCTGATTTTAAAATCTCATTCATTTATCATATATAAGTAGTACAAAAAGAGTTAATGTGTCCCCTATGGTAATTCAGACAGGTAGTTTGAGCTGTATCATTAAACATAGCACCAAAAAAATGATCTCTCAAAATGTTGAACTGTATGAGAACTGAACTGTATGTACGTCAAACAAGATAAGACCTTAAAAGAGACACTAAACATGTTTTTCACTTGTGTTTCTCATGTAAAAAGACTAATGACCCTCCTAGCAGTGGTCAACAGCTTAGATTAGCTGAACGCGCACTGACACCCAGAAGAGCACTGCCTCAGCTGAGAGGCAGAGCCGGTAGTAAACCCGCCACGTATCTCTAAAGATTCAAGCTAATTTTTCTGAAACTATTCCTGCTCCTCCAGTTCAGCGACACCTGAAATAAACAATTAAAAGGTTCAAGTAAAGCAAAACCAGTAAATGTAAATGTGTCCTTTAAATAAACTTAGCAGCTCTGGGTATTATTTAATTATAAACATTCTTTTTCTTTATTGTAATTATTAAACATGCTGTTCGTGACTTTAAAGGGACATTAAAAATAAACTACAATCCTCAGAATGTTTTCCTATATTACGTGCAAACATGAATAGAACAAAATGAAAGGATTGCAATCACCTCTAATGGCTCTGTCTGGAAACTACTAGAAGCAATAATGTTATTCCTTACAATAACCAGGCACTAATGATTTGGGTCACCAGTTAGTAGTACTGTGCTAAAGGCTCATGTGGCCCCTGCTCACAGCTGTGCTGCCTGAGGCTTATCCTATAAAGCTTATTAGGACAATATTATTTGATGGCAGGCTGTTGTGGCCCATTAGGGCACAGCTATATGATAATGTCTCAACCCCAATTGCCTCATTCGTACATCTCCAAATTTCAATGATGCAGGGATTTCAAGAGTTCAAATTAGTGCAATTTCAGGTTTTAGCAGTAAAAGAAAACGTTACATTTTATCAGTGTTGATTCTTTGAAATGAATATGGTTTCATTTATCTTCTAGCGAATTTCGCAATTAAAACCATCATACAGAATAATACTATATCAGTTAGATTTCATTGATACTGTAGTAAAGCATGGGGGGCTTCTGCGCATTTGCTAACATGTAAAACAATACAGTATAGTTCCTGTTTTATAACTCATGAGTCCAATATACACAAAGTTATTCTACTCTATTTTTTTCCACAGTATTAAAACGTTACTTTGTGGGGGATCTATTAAAGGGGTGCACCTGGCAATGGCACCTAGTTTATGGAGCACTGTGAGGTGCTCCATACACTAGGTGCATAAACATAATAAAGAAAATGTACAGAAATACCTCAGTGGAAGAAGAACCTTAACATTGGAGTTGGATCTTATTTGTCAATCAAAAGACATTAAATGTTACTCAAGAATGCCATTATGAAAGAGCATTTAAAAATAAAGAAAGTTTAGACATCTCTTACATCCAGGGACTATTGATGTATGAATATCTAAACAAGAGTCAGTTTAGTGACCTGGGAAGGGTTGCCAGACAGCTAAGGAATCATATTCTGTTATGGGGGTGTCAGGCCTCTGACTTTAGCCTATAGCCCTAGGTATGCTATTGCTATGTGTCCAAAATATCTGTTATTATTATTTTTCTTTTTAACCCCTTCCCGCTTGCAGAACGTTCGACAGCGGGGTCCCCACTCTGACACAGAAATAGAGTAGACGCTCAAAGTGAGCGTGACCTCCATTTTACTGTAAAAACCTGCAGGACGGCATAGACCATCCTGCAGGTAACAGCTCATCGTGGCTCCCCGCAATGAGCTGTACTGAGGATCGCCTCAGGGACTTGCAGTGGGATCCCCTGTGTCAGATGAGGCCACTTTGAGTGTCCTCAGTCTTACTTAGGAAATGTAGCGAACGCTCAAACAGAGCGTTCGCTACATCTCCAGCATCCCTGCGTGCCCGAATTTCCTATAGAGACCCTAATCGGTTCCCTGCTTTCGTGTTCCTGGCTCTTATCACTTCATGATCGGCAGCCAGGAACACAGAGACGTTGGATGGTGCTTTGGTCGTTTAGGACCAAAGCACCATCCGACATGAAGGGGCTAAAGCAAACCATACCGGCGCTGGTATCAAGGGCATTTTTCAAAGTTTATTTGTTGTGTATATATATATATATATACACACATACAATAAACTTTAAAAAATGCCTTTGATACCAGTCAAATAACAAGTTCAATGTGCTGGAAATGGAGACACAGGACCTGCTGGGTAACTGCAATCCATCGGTGGTTTGAGACCCCAAGTTCATCCCGTCACGTTCCCAGAACCTGTGGAGCAGCTGTGGAATCCAGTGAAGCCTACGGAACAACTGATGTGATCCTGAAAACCTCCTGGAGTAAGCATGGAGTACAACTAGAACAGGATATCAGGATGTAGGAAGCTAAAGCAAAGAGGAGCCAAACAGCAAGTACAAAGGAACTGAGGCAGAGCAGAAATACAGAGTGCAGGGCAGCAGGGCAGAGCAAGGAGCAAGTGGAGAACTAAAGCATACAAGGAAGGGAAAAACATAATGTGTAACTACATAACTAAGGAGACATATATAAGTTACATATATAAAACAGAACAACATACAGAGGACAGGGTAAGGGCTAAAGGAACACAAGGGATGGAGTGTGGAGCCGAGATCCTCAGATGCTCCATAAGGGGAAACAAGCTGGATATGGGGATGGATGAGAGGAGCCTTAAGTGCTTCAGTGAGAGAGGATAAGAGAACATACACATACAAACAAACATGCAGAAAGTGACTTGACACTCTTAGATGAAATAATGAGGATACCACGTCAAGGTACCTAACAATTTGGCAAGTTCCTACGCTAAAGTCAAACTAATAACAATTCACAGACACACAAACAGAGAAAATACCTGTAGAGCTGAAGAAAGCAAAATAGAGGAAGCGGATGTGGTTGTACTTATAGAGGAACTAAGCAAGAGGGGGGAAAAAAAACCTGGAATGATACAATACAACAGAGAGCAAGAAAACCAGAAATGGAACAGAGCAGTGACTACAGTAACAGGAACATGAGATAAACGTTTGACAGATTTCTGATACAGGGCTGAGATAATACTGGGCTGAACTAAAAACAAGAAAGTAACTTGAACAGGACAGTAATGATAGCAGGACAGAGAAATACAGGAAATCAGGATACAGGGCATAAGAGCAGACATAGCCTACAATTACATAGTTACACAATTACTCCGCAGGCAACCACCACTACTGCTTTGCTGGATAACTTCTTTAACCCCTTGACGACAAAGGACGTGCCAGGCACGTCCTGGGAGAAACTCCCTTAACGACAAAGGACGTGCCTGGCACGTCCTGCATTGAATGAAGCCGTTTTCGCGATCAACGATCGCGAAAACCGCTTTAACAGTGCTGGTCTATTGCCTCGACATCGAGGCAATAGCCAGCACCGAAATTTCTATTTCGGGACCCCCACGATCGCCCCACGGAGCGATCGTGGGGAGCCATATTGACGGAGCATGCTGCTCCGTCAATATGGCTAAGTCCTCTGCCGGTCTGAGCTTCGGAAGTGAAAGTAACTTCACTTCCGTCACTCTGAATATGCTACTTGACTACCCCTAGTGGTAGTTTAGTAGCATTGCAATGGGAAATATTTAAAATAAATATTTAATTAATTAAAAACAGGTTATTTAGCTATATTAGCCTATAGGGTTAAAATTAAATATTTTTTAGCATAAGGGATAGGGTTAAAACTAAATTAAAGTTAAAAAATATTAAGTGATATAATAAGGATTAGAGTTGGGGTTAAATTTAGTGTTGGGGTTAAATTTTGGGTTCGGGTTGGGGTAAAAAGATAAATATAGGAAAAAAACAAAAAACACTATTTTTGGTTTTTGCCCCATAACTCGCAAAAAAGTGCAGAAAAATATGGAAACATGCATATTTTTGAACTCGGGAGAACATTTAGAAACTATTTAGATGGGGTCTTTTTTAATGATTTTATTTGTGTAAATTATATTTTAGGTCAAAGTTAGAAAAAGTGTGTTTTTTTAAATTTTTAATCATATTTTATGATTTTGTTTGTAGTAAATGATAAGATATGATGAACATAATGGTATCTAATGAAAGCCCTTCTTATGACGATAAAAACAACATATAATTTGTGTGGGTACTGTATGTGAGAAAGAAAAAAATTACAGCTAAACACAAACACCCTAGAAATGTCAAAACAGCCATTGTCACCAAGGGAAAGTCAAGGTGAAAATGTCTTGTCACTATGGGGTTAAGGGGAAATAAGTAATCACACGTACAGATTCCCTAGCCATATATCGCAGAGTGCTCACAGGTAGGGGCTGCTCTGGAACAGGGCAGGATCCAGACTGTAGCCGGATTGGGCAGGTGCCACTCTGGGGGAGTACCAATTTGTGGAGCATGGGCAATAAGCAAAACCAGAGATTAAAGCAAAAGCAGAAGCGAGCATAGAAAATAAACAAGCAAGCAAATCAAAAGGATACTGGAATCCTGAGCCTTACATTGGGTTCAGCTGACATCTATTCTGTCAGAAGCAAAGTCCATCTCACAGGAAGGTGGGTGACTCTTCAAGTGCCAACCTGTGATCCTGATAAGTGTATTAGTAGGTTTTTAATGGATCTGTCTGTAGGGGTAATTCTTGACTCTGATCAGCTTCCCATGGAAATGTAACTATGAATATTACCAGAGACTCTAGCTTGTAAGAATAATACTCATAAAGATCAAATGTTGTGGTTTTAGGCCATGCCTCTCTCCACAGACCGGCATGGGGACTTCCTGTGTGCAGAATTCCATGTTATGGGGATATGCATCTCTTACAAATTCCTATGGCTCGTGAGAGCAGCTAGGGACACCCATTCTATCAATAAAGATCCAGTTTTAATCGTGGACAGACTGACCCTGAGAGAAAGCCATCAATCATGGCTTCGGTGAATAAAACTGGTGACAGATAAGGATATGAGAGCAGTGCACATCCAGCTAAGAATCAGCTAGAGGAGCAATTTTGTAGCAGCACTATGGTCAAATTGCAGAAATAACTAACTAATAAGTATCTGTCCCTAGTCCAAAATATTTAATCATATACAAGGTTTAATAAATCTGCATGGGCAACTGAATGTGTTAGATATTAGTAGATATTCTGAAAGTAAACTCCAGTGAGAATGAAAATGAGCTGTATCTGTAGTAGATCTGAAAATCATTTTCCAAATTTACAACAGAATATCAACACACTTCAACACATCAACAAAGTTTGATTTAGCTGTTTAAATATATTAACAGTTACATTTTTAGTTTTTAAGGAGACCAGAAAAAAAATCAGGTGGTTAGACATTTCAAATGTGTTTTTTGATAATTTCATAACTCACATTTCTCAGACACTATATGAACTAGAAATTGTAATTGATAAACCTTTTTCTCAAAATAGTCTTACATTTTCTCAACAACAGGTGAAGTTTGTATAACTGATTCCATGGGCATAAGAAAAAGAAATGACAATGGCAGTGGCATCGTTAGGGGGGGCTACTGGGGCTGAAGCCCCGGATCTCCTCTCCATAGCCCCGGATGGAGAATCTGACCATGCCTCCTTGCGCGCAACCCCGCCCCCTCGCGCTCGGTCTTCCCCCTGCACGCTGCAATCTGGATGCTGGACAGCACCCGGCTCCACCCCCTCGTGCTTGGCTTCGCCCCTCATGTGCAAATCTGCCCCATCAAGCTTTGAATGTGAGTCTGGCAGAGTGTAAGAGAGAGTGGCAGAGTTATGAGTGTGCACGTGTATGTATGTGAGTGGCAGAGTTATGAGTGTGTATGTATGTGAGTGCAGAGTGTAAGTTGGTGTGAGTGGCAGAGTTATGAGTGTGTATGTATGTAAGTGGCAGAGTTATGAGTGTGTATGTATGTAAGTGGCAGAGTTATGAGTGTGTATGTATGTAAGGGGCAGAGTGTTAGTGGGTGTGTATGTATGTAAGGGGCAGAGTGTAAGTGGGTGTGAGTGGCAGAGTTATGAGTGTGCATGTGTATGTATCTAAGTGGCAGAATGTAAGTGGATGAGAGTAGCAGAGTAATCAGTGTGTATGTGTATGTATGTAAGTGGCAGAGTGTAAATGGGTGTGAGTGGCAGAGTAATCGGTGTGTATGTGTATGTATGTAAGTGGCAGAGTGTAAATGGGTGTGAGTGAGTGTGAGTTATCAGTGTGCACGTGTATATGTGTGAGTGGCTGGGGGTGAGTGGCAGAGTGTGAGTGTTTGGAAGAGAGTAAATGTGTGTGAGTGTAAGTGTGAGTGTGAGTGGAAGAGGTATGAGTGTGCATGTGTATGTATGTGAGTGTTTGGAAGAGTGTTAAGTGTGTGTGTGTGAGTGTAAGCATGAGCAGCAGAGTTATGAGTGTGTGATTGGCAGAGTGTAAGTGTGTGAGAGTGAAAGTGTGAGTGGAAGAGTTATGAGTCTGTGTGAGTGGCAGAGTGTGAATCCCAGTGAGATTACTAGGAGAAAATGTGATTAATTACTATTATTCATATTGAATGTGATAATCAAATGTAAAACAATGCTATCATCTCATATTATTTTTATTTTCACACTTGATTTTCACATTCAATATGAATAGTAGTGATTCATCTTTACATCTAGTCTTTATATTCATGGCAATAAAAGTCCTTAAGTCCATACATTAAAAATCCCATGTACCTCGTTATAGTATTAAACCCATACATTATGAATGTGCTGCTCATTATATTATGGGCTTTACTCATGAAATAAAGAATTGCAGGGAAGTGAGATGGGAATTTCAAAATTAAGGATGAAGTAGCAGAACTGGAAAAATTCTCCCATTCAGTTGAATTCCCATCTCAATTCCTTGCACTTCTCTCCTTTTTGAGGTTGGTAGTAGGTTTTTGACCCCTTTTTATAAAAAAAAAAATACTTATGATGTGCGTGTGAGAGTTGCAGGTTTACACACGTGTCTGCGTGGCAGAATATCTGTGTGGGAAAGGTCATCTGTGTGTATAATGGTGTCTGTTTTAGGTTGTCTGGGTGCGTGTGTGTTTATGTGTAAGAGAGTGTGTGAGTGTAAGGGTATCTATGTGGGGGGGGCGTAAGGATGGGTGTCTGTGTGTGTGTGTGGGGGGGGGGTGATATCCCCTATATTATGGCATATTATGAGACTGTTGGTCTACTTTTTTTTCTCAAAGTCTGGTAAATGGTGTATGCAACATACACAACATTTTGTATGCTCAGTTATTTTGAAATCATGGGAATTTGCTCACATACAAGTCTGTGTGTAAGTGGGATTGTGTGTCTCTGTGTGTAAGGGTGTATGTATGTGTAACTGTGCATGTATGTGTGGCTGCATGTGTATATGTGTGTATTTGTGGCTGTGTATTTATGTGCATAAGTGTAACTTTCGAGTAATGTGAGTTTCTTGCGTACTGTGAGTCTTATTGTGTATTGTGGTACAGTAATGTATATATATATATATATATATATATATATATATATATAGACTCACACACTGCACATTACTGTGAGTTTTAATTCTGTGGAGTCTGTGTTATACCTACACATTTGCACATTACTGTGAGTTTTATTGCTGTGGAGTCAGTCACAGACAGACAGGAACACATACACATACAGACACACACATACAGTCAGTCACAGGCAGACATACAGTCAGTCACACACACACAGTCACAGACAGACACACACACAGTCAGTAACCGACAGACAAACACATACAATCAGTCACAGACACATACAGTCGATCACAGGCAGACATACACAGTCAGTCACATAAACACAATCAGTCACACACACACATGCAGTCAGTCATAAGTCATACATACACACACACACACACACACTGTCAGTCACATACACTTCCACACAAGTCAGCAATTTTGTTGTTGTTTCACGATAAAAAAAAGTGTATCTATCAATATGTCCCCCTCCTGGCTGCTATTCCTCATTCTAGCCTGGTCTGTGCCCTTCTGTTGTTTCTAGCCCTGCTGAGCACACTCAGTGCTCGGACACTATAAGACTGTGCAGCCGGTGCACACAACTGCTCCCTCGCGCGCCACTAGATAAATAAATAAAATGATCCCAGCGGCGAGGGCACCATGCAAGGGCAACAATAACTGGGTGCCAGGTATAATTTCCTGGTGCCCAGGATTTGTTGATCCCTGATATATACCCATATATACCTATTGCTCATTGGCGTCAATTATATCAGTCTGTATGCCGCCTAATCATGTGAGCTTATTTACTCCACTTCTATCAAATCTATCATGGGCTCCAGCCCCGGGTCTTTTGGAGACCTAGCAACGCCCCTGGACAATGGAAATCCCAATATCAGAGATACATAACAAAACTGAGAAAGTAATATAAATTAAGCCTCCATCCTACTACCTTCCCTGTGCTACTTAGCTCACTGGTAGATGTGACTTTAAAAATACATCCTTGGAATAGAACTTCATTTGTTCATTTAGCTCAATGTGAATTAATAAATTGATGTAAGGGGTCTATTTTGCCTGAGGACAGGGATGATACATGCAGCAACAAAAATATATTTTTAAAGCGCGTGTAGAGCTACCGAATCCAAGAAGGGCAGACTGGTGCCGAGGTGAGGTCCCAGTCCGTCCCCACGCAGGGAAGCGAGCAGCATAAGCTCTGTCTCTCCCTGCGCATAGTGATGATTCAGAGCATCGGCAATATGAGGCAAAGAGACACCAGGCATGGGGTGGGGGTGGGACAGAGACACCAGGCATGTGGTGGTAGGAGGGGGAAATAAACACCAGGAATTGGGTGGGGGGAGGGGGAAAGAGACACCAGGAATGGGGTGAGGGGGAAAGAGACACAAGACATAAGGTGGGGTGGAGGGCAAAGAGACACCAGGCATGGGGTGGGGGAGGGAGAAAGAGAGAGAGACACTAGACATGGGTTCGGGGTAGGGAGAAAGAGAGAGACACTAGACATGGCATGGGGGAGGGAGAAGGAGAGAGACAACAGATATGGGGGCAGTGAGAAAGACAGACTTGGGGGAGAGGAGAGAGAGATATACATGGGAAGAGGAATAGACAAACATGAGGGAGAGAAACAAAAGACGGGAAGAAAGTGGGGAGAGGAGAAAGAAAAAAGGAGGAAACATGGCATGGGGAGATGGAGACAGACACTGATGGCATAGGGAGAGCGAGACAGACATTGATAGCATGGGGAGAGCAAGACAGACATGGATGGAGTAGTGGGAGAGCAAGACAGACATGATTGGCATTGGGAGAGAGGGACAGACAGGGATGGCGTAGAGGGAGAGTGAGACAGACACTGAGACAGACATTGAGTGTGTGAATGTTTGGCTGCATGTGACATTGTATGTGTTACACTGTGTGTACGTGTGACTGTATCTGACATTGCATGTGCCTGCATATGTATGTGACACTGAAAGTGTTACTGTGTGTGTAAATGCCTGGGGGCAGAAAAATATTTGTTCGCCTAGGGCGCCAACAAGTCTTGCACCAGCCCTGCGTAAAGCGTTAGGAAGGATGACAGTAAAGTAGTAGTTAAGGTGAATGTGAACAGTTAGGAAGAATGACCGTAAAGTAGGAGGGAGGAAATGGACAGTGAAGAGGGGAGAGCCAGAACCTCAAAAGGAGTTACAGAAGATGTCAGCAATAGGAAAAGAAGGACATTTGAAAGTTATACTTTACAGCACATTGAACAAAGACAAAATATTCGGTAAACACTTTGATATGGCAAATTTTATTTTTTATCATTTAATCCAGGGGTGTCCAACTTTGACCCCCCAGCTGGTGGAGAACTATATCTCTCATAGTCCCCCTGCCAGCATCTTAATTGAAAAAGCGTTGGAGGAGATGCAGGCCACCAGGATTTGGCAGCTCAGAGTTTAAATGACCTTGTTAACAAAATTTTGCTTACGATCTTGGCCACTTCTATGCCTGCAACTAGGGTTGCCACCTGGCCGGTATTTTACTGGCAGGCCGGTAAAAATCAGCTTGAGGCCATTGTTACGTCTATGGAGGCAGTAGAATGGCCGGTATTTTTTTTTTGTAGAAAAGGTGGCATCCCTACCTGCTATAGAATAGTATTTACTAGTTCCGGGCAGCTTTGAACCATTTTCTACTGTTTTTGGTAACTTCCCTATAAGTGTCTCTATAAATGTGACCTTGTAAATAGTAATGTAATGCATAAGGTTGTAAACAGTGTCTTGGCTATAGACATGGTTCTGATTCTTGGGAACTCTGTGCTTTATCCTGGACTGGATTATTGCTTGATCTGGTCTGTATCCTGCCCCAGGTTCTCCATTTGGACTACTACTGGAGGTTTTTAAAAGGTGTGTGCAGCTCTACTGCTGGGTTCCACAGTTTTATGAATTTGCAGCAAAAATTCAGCATGTGTGATATAAATAACCCTGGATGTTAGGTAACAGAAACATCCCCATGCCCTACTTAAATCTTATTTTCTTTTTCTCTTTAATGGTTATATACTTTGTTCATATTAGAATTTAATTACTTCCTACCAGGAAGAAGAAAATTCCCAAATCAAATTCTAGAATTAAATACTATGAATTGAATAGCACCAAACAACTGAATAGCACCACCATGCAAGATCAAATTGATGTAATTTTGTACAGTGCCATTTATATCAAAGAACTGGGTCTGTACATTAATGTTATGGAACAAAAAGTATCTAACCATTGTTCATGTTATCTAGCAATCTTCACTTTCGAGTATGCAAAAGATCTGTCATTTCAATGCATTGGGTATTCTCCATAAAGTAGCATCCAGCTAACGGGCATCTAGAGTTGCAGTTCTGTTCAATAGGCAATCAAATTCTTCTTGATAAAAGTCTCTGTTTGTTCACAACTGCCCTCTGGTAAAAACAAGACATAACAGCACCACATTTAAAAAAAAAGATGGAATCTTAAAAAGGGATCAAAATCCCAGCTGAGCAATTACAGACCTGTTAGCTTGACATCTGTGGTGGGGAAACTGTTTGAAGGGTTGCTAGGGGTTGCTAAGGGAATATATTCAAGATTTCATTTTGGACAGGAATCTCATTAGCAGGAGCCAACATGGCTTTGTGAAAGACAGATCTTGTCAAACTAACGTAATAAATATACATTCTATGAAGTGAGTAAAAATATAAATATGGGTGCTGTAGTGGATGTGATATATTTAGAATTTGCTAAGGCATTTGATACAGTCCCACACAAAAGGTTACTGTACAAATTGACTGAAATAGGCTTAGGGCCAAATGTTTGTTTTTGAGTGGCAATTGGTTGAAAGATAGAATAAATGGGAAGTTTTCAAATTAGACAAATATGACAAGTGGAGTACCTCAGGGTCCTGTCCTGGGTCCTCTTATTTTTAATTTGTTTATTAATGATCTCCCAGAGGGCATAGGGAGCCATGTCTCAGTGTTTGCCGATGACACAAAATTAAGAAGGGTAATACAGTCTGAACTACATGTATATTCATTGCAAGAGGACTTGGACAAATTGGGTAATTGGGCAGATAAATGGCAAGTGTGATTCAATGTAGACAAGTATAAAATTATGCAAGTACAATAATAAAATTGCAACATATAGCTTAAAAATAGTGTTTCCTTGGGAAATCTACTAATGAAAAAGATTTTTGAGTAGTTGCAGACAATAGACTTTTCAGTAGTGCACAGTGTCAAATGGCAGCTGCAAAAGCCAATAAGATATTGGGGTGTATTAAAAGGGGTTTTGACTCACGGGAAGAAGATATTATTCTTCATCTTTATAGGTCCATGGTTAAACGTCACCTTGAATATGTGTATCAATCCTGGGCACCTTTTTAAAAAAAGATATTGTGGAACTAGAGAAAGTGCAGAGGAGGGCTACAAAACTAATAAGGGGAATGGAAAGTTTTAGTTATGAAGAATGGCTGGAAATTTTAAACTGGTACACGCTAGAGAAGCGGCGGCTTAGAGGGGATATGATAATGTTATTTAAATGTGTACAGGGCAAATACAAAGGGCTTTCTAGAGACCTGTTCATTAACAGAACAGTACAAATGAAAAGAGGTCACCCACTAAGACTTGAAGAAGGGAGATTTAGTCTACGACAGCGAAAGGGATTTTTTACAGTATGGACAATTAAGATTCACTGCCAGAAGAAGTGGTTCTAGCAAATACGTTAGATGCCTTTAAGAACGGCATGGATATTTTTTTAAGGAGCTTCAGCATAAAGGGCTGTATGTTAGTATAGACATTAATAATTATTTAGTGCTTGTTGATGCAAGGAGAAATCTAATTGCCATTTGGAGTCAAGAAGGAATTTTTTCAACCTAAACTACTATGTAACTATGTAAACTAGAAGATAACACATCGGCTACTGTTTACATTACTAAGTGCTTTTTTTGGCAATGACTTGAATAATGAATTTATATAGGCTGTATTACCATCTTTTCAGCTCCAGATAAATGTTATCTCACAAGGGACAGTTACATGATCTAACTGAGCACTCAGAAAGACAGCTTATTTAAATCTCAATCTTTTGAGATTTCTTTTGTGGTTGAGATGATACTTAGCCAAGTCATAGATCCAATATGTCCTAGATTTTCAGATACTGCATTATATTTGACTTATGTCTCCCTAAATCAATATATTCTACTTTTATACCATTAATATACAGGGAGTAATCCCACATGCATGAGTATTTGGATACATTGGATGACAGTAGTAAAAAACGAACCACACAGTCCAATTGATGAACATAGCAATTCGATCAAAGTGGATCCTCTTTGCCATTATGGTGTTTTATAGCCAGTCAGAGTGAGGGTTATGATCCAAAAGAAAAACCTAATTTGTATTATATTATGTTGGTTGTTAACGGATTGTTCCCGCACATATTACAAAAACATGTGCGGTAACAAAGCACCAGTTTAGGAAACCATGAAAATGATGGAAAAGCAGAACCAGGAGTGGTAAGCATTTAATGGGAAATTTCAAAAAAAGAATTACCACAAAGTACACCATCCTATAACTGAGACGATCACGTAAAAAAAAAAAGGTTCAATCAAACGGTAAATTGAAACCAAACAAGTTACACATGCGCACAATTAACCAGTTACACATCTTTAACCCGTAGCAATGCTGAATCAAATTTGACACACAGTTCAAACAGTGTTCAACAAAGATGCACTATTGCAGAGTGAATACGAATTACTTTAGAAAGTCCAGATATATACGGAAACAATTTGAAACCAAACCATAAGATATGCAGATAGTCAGGTATTCATACAAAAAAAAAATATATATCCATTTCATGGTTTCACTGTACTGTCAGAAAATAAGAGTCTGAGATTTTCACATTCCAATGGAATTCATTATGACGCATACTACAAAGAATACACACATTTGGAAATTAGCTGCATCTCTGTGTGGACATTAAAATGAGTTCTATGAAGAAGTCCAAATGATCACAGAACTTCTGATATGATGAAAACATGTGCCTAGGCACTCTGAGCCGGATCAGTTAGCAATGCGAGAGGTAGATGGCATGCATTATATATATGTTCCTTATGACTGGGGATAACAATGGGTTTGGTTGTGAATGTCCCTCTTTTTTTATCCAGACTGGGCTCTGTTAATCCTGTGTCGAGAGCCGATTGGTTTCTTCCATGTTAACGGCTTCGTTTTCTATGTATTCCAATCCTTGTTAAAATTTAGCAAGAACTGAAAAAACAGATGCAGAATATATTTCATGCTCATCTAAGTTTAAAATATACTTATTTATAATGCTAGCAACACTAGAGAAAGCAAAGTGATATATTTAACCAACAGTGACATTTTTAAAAAAAATAAATAAATTATTCACATCTCTAAGCATAAGAAAAAAAGGAATCCTTTAAAAAAAAAAAAAAAAGAGCCTTAAAATGATGTCTTCTTTAAAGAGACAAGAATGTTTAATAGCATTTCTAATAATTACCTGCACATACATATGATTATTGCAAACCAGGAGATTATCTACTCCATATTATCATTGTGAGCAAAGGAAATTTGGAAGGTATTAATTTCTGCATACACAAAATCTGTGACTAAGTCAACAAATTGTACTGTTGCAGCTAGGAGTATTATCCTTGAATCCTTCAGCTCCAGGGTCTTACTGAATCTACTGGTCTCTGGTTGACAGGCATATACTGCAGCATTTATCTGGTGATTATCTTAATCGTGATTGCATCGTGTAGCCCCCTTGGGAATTTAAGTGTTAATTTCAATTGCTCTATTGCATGCTTTTAGTGCAGGATTAGACCTTTCTCTGACTTCTCTGGTACAGTCCTAGCTGATTCTAGACAATTTAGAGCAACCATACATATTGTAGCTAGTTCAGACTAAGCTATTGACCAGTGTATTACAGCTCAAGGAGCCATTCACGGTTTAGTTTGATGTCAGTGTACTGGGGTTATCCCTGACTTTTCCCCACTTCAAAGAAGAGTAGCTGACCACCCTGAAAGCCTAATGATAGATCCTATAGAAACCAGCTGTTTAACAATTGGGTTGCCACATTAGCTATTAGCTAGAAAATTCATTATGTGCATCCTCCCATTTAAAAAATGTGGTGTCCATTTATTCATGCATCACACAGACCGAGATAGTCACCGGTAAACCTGTGTTAGTACAGTCACCTACAGAACTTACCACCTTGAGCAACTGGGAAAACCCCCAGAGATACCTGGGTTCAAACAAAACCTTGCTGCAGAGGGACCAACTAGGCAAGGAGGTGATCAGAGTTCGATGGACACACCAAAAACCAACTATAATGGAAATAAATGCAATACAAATAAAATTTAAAAAAATTGTGTATCTGGTTACTGCTAATTTTAACAAATTGAAAATAGGGTTCTTACATGCCAGCATGTAAAGTAACTATCAAATAAAATTAACAGTCACTATTTTGAATTGCTGAAAGTTATACTCACTCTTCTGGCACAGTTCTTTGATATCATGCTGGATGCGGATCATTAGAGAACAAGCAATAATCTTTTTATAGATTCTAAAATCAGATCTAGATTTAGGTTTTTGTCTATAAAAACACACTAACATAAATTGGCTGTGTGTTTAAAGTCATATTGTTCTACTGGAAGATGATTTCCAGTCCCAGATTCCTTGCAAACTGAAACAGATGTTCTTCTTCATCCACCTTTTGATCAATCACAGTTTTTCAGTTCCTGCTTGGATAAAACAATGGCTCCATCACCTTAGCATAGTGTGGGGAAAGTGTTAATAAGAAGCAGTAATTGCTGTACGTAACATATAGCATCATGTGCCAACACCAAACATCCTTTTCAAAATGCTGTGCTAAACACAAAATGGGATACAATGTGGGATTTTTCAGTATTGAAACGTATTTTCTTTTTTTGGAAAAAACTCAACTTGGTGGAGCACGAAACATGGCCAGTCTCTGGGCTGTGGATCTCTCCAGCTCCTTCAGAGTTAACCATTTGCTCCTCTATCGCGTATCTGACCAATAAATAATACCTTTTTGATTTTAACCATGTCCCTGGTATGTTCATGTTGTACTAGTGTCTTAAAGAGTATGGGGGGGCTATGGACGAAAAGTGCATGTTTCTAGCTTAGCTATTCACACATAACTGCAAAAAAGTTTCTCTGTTCAATTTTAAGAAACTGCTACCTATACGAGGCATAATATATGAGTAGTGATCTATAAAGAGGACTTCAAGGTTTCAAAGGTTGTGAGTACAAGACAAAAGGTTCCAATTATCCAAAAAGAAAGAGTTACATGTTCTTTTGTCTGATCTAAAGACTTTGAGGGATTGAAGGAAATGTGCCTTGTTAATTTGTCACGCGTGGTTTATCAACAATTGCTTTTTGCAATTGCAGTATTGGCTTTTTTTGGTGTTGCACCCCAAATTTATTATTTAATATATTTAATTTGATATTATACTTCTACTTTGTTGATTTTGCGATATCCTGCTGTCAGTCTGGAGTTGTAGACTACAGCAAATCATTGGCATTCTTACATACCGTATTTGCTCGAATATTAGATGACCCTGATTATAAGACGACCCCCAAACTTTGGATATTCCTTTAGGAAAAAAACTAAAAGCCTGAATATAATACTACCCTATAGGAAAAAAGTTTAACTTGTATATATTCACATGTAAATAGCTTTTTAATATTTAATAAAAATTTAATTTAAATTACATTTAAAGAATGCATTTCTTGTTTTTATTTCCTTTTATATGCCAATGCTGCCTCTCTCTCCCCCTTCCCCCAGCTTTGTATTTTTCTCTCTCTCTCCCCCCAGTGTTTTTTCTCTCCCTCTCCCTCCCACGTTGTCTCTCCCTCCCCCCAAACTTTTCTTTCTCTCTCCACCTCCCTCCTTTTCTCTCTCTCTCCCCTCTCACCTTGTCTCTCTCTGCCCCACCTTGTCTCTCACTGCCCGTCTCTCTGTCCCCCCCTCCCTCCCTCTCACCTTGTCTTTCGCTGGTGGCTAGTGGGGGCAGCCGACACTTTATGAAGGACAACCGGTCCGTCATAATAGACGGAAGTGTCGGGCAGCATGGAGGATGCCCCGGCTGCCAAAATATCCCTGGTGCCGAGTGGGAACAGCCGGAGGATGTCTGCACGATACGCGCAGACATCCTCCGCTGATGCCTGGCACTTCCTCTGGGACTTTTATAATGAAGCCGTAAGGACCCGTCTCGCACAGACATCCACCGGCTGTTAGTGATGGGGATCCAGGTCCCCTGCAGCTCTGTGGGGGACCTGGATCCCTGTCTTATAATCTGACCTCGATTTGAGGTCAATTATAAGACAACCTCGAATATAAGACCTCGTCTTATATTCAAGCAAATACGGTAATTACATAGTAGTTTAGGTCGAAAAAAAGACTTGCGTCCACCAAGTTCAACCCTTTTCCTATTACAGGTTTACCACTGTTGATCCAAAAGAAGGCAAATTTAAACCCCTTTCCGCATTTTGAATTCTGCTTGCAATGGGGAAAAAAATTCCTTCTTGACTCCAAATGGCAATCAGATTTATCCTTGGATCAACAAGCACTAAATAAATATTAATGCCTATACTAACATGCATAGCCCTCTAAGCTCCGGCTCATTAAAAATGAATCGAGGTATCAAACATATTTGCTAGAACCACCTCTTTAGGCAGTGAATTCCATATCTTAATTGTCCTTACTGTAGAAAATCCCATCTGCTGTCATAGACTAAATCTCCTTTCTTCAAGTTTTAGTGGGTGACCTCTTGTCCTTTGTACTGTTCTGTTAATGAACAGGTCTTTACAAAGCCCTTTGTATGGGTCCTCTACATGCTTTTATAACCTTATCATATCGCCTCTAAGCCGCCATTTCTCTAGCTTGTACAGATTTAACTTTTCCAGCCTTTATTCATAACTAAAACCTTAAATTCCAATTATTAGTTTTATAGCCATCCTCGGCACACATGCTAGTTTAGTAATGTCTTTTTTTAAATAAGGCGCCAAGAATTGAACCGCATATTCAAGCTGGGGCCCTGTTAATACATCCCCATATCTTATTGGCCTTTGTAGCTGCCAGCTGGCACTATGCTATACTGCTAAGTCTATACCTGTGCACTACTGCTAGTTAACAACTACTCCCAAATCTTTTTAATTAGTAGATTTCCCCAAGGAAACACCATTTAAACTAGCTGTTGCATGTTTATAATTGTACCCAAAATGCATAATTATACACTTGTCCACATTGAATCTCATTTGCCATTTATCTGCCCAATTTGTCCAAATCCTCTTGCAGCGAAGATACATCTACTGTTGAAAGAAGGTTGGTCAGAAGTGGCCTTCATGGAAGACTTACGGCCAAAAAGCTATGGAAACAAGGTCAAGCATCTCTGCGCAAAAACACAGTAACTGGGGTGCAAATGAATAGCCGCCAATGCTCTTAATTGTGGTGTCAAAATATGAAATATTTGGCTGCAGCAGAAGGCGTTTTTTTTCCCAAAGTGCAGAAGATCAGTACAAGAATGAGTGTCTGCATGCAAAAGTGAAGCATGGTGGTGGTTACTTACAAATTTGGGGCTGCATTTATGAAAATGGGATCGGGGTTTAGTCAGAAGTAATGGTCTTATCAATTCTGAGGAGTAACGGCAGATACTTATCCATCATGTTATCCTATCAGGGAGGCATATGATTAGTCCCAAATGTATTCTAAAGCAGTGTTTCTCAATTGGTGGGTCCTGACACAAAAGTGGGTCGGTAGCTGGTGTGGACTAGGTCACTAACTGGTGCTTTATCAAAAAGTCTAACATTTGTGGGGGGGGGGGGCGATTATATAGACACACGTTGGCTTCACCATCAGAAGCTAAGATGCCTGCCAAGGAAGGTGTTGTTGTAAGGGTTTCTCTGCTGGTTCAAATAGAAACCCTTTCCTTCAGTGAGTTAACCAGCTGGTATTAACAAGCTGTTACCATGGTTACTCACCTGGCTGCTATTAGCCAGCCTCTTTGCTGCTCAGAGCGGGTATTTAACCCCTTCCCAACGCTAGGACATACTATGCCATCCTGATTTTCAGTGCCTAAAAGACGCTAGGATGGCATAGTACGTCCAGCGATGAGCTGTGCTCGGATCCCACTGCAGGGCTTGTAACGGGATTACTTTGAGTGGCCTCAGTCTGACAGGGGAAATGTAGCTGGTGCTCAAAGCGAGCACCAGCTACATTTCACTAAATCGCGCCATGCCCGAATTTCAAATCTCGTGATCAAATCTCGTGATCTTTTGGCAGGGACCCACAGGGTCTCTTCCATAGTGTTCCTGGCGGCCAGGAACAAGTTGTGATGTTTTGGTACTTGCGTCATCTGGGACGCAAGCACCATGCATCACAAAGGGGTAAAGCAGTTTGTCTCAGTAGCTCATTTGCCCTTGCATTGTTTCTGGCTTCCAAGAGCAGTTCTTGGTTTCCTGTGATTTCTGTGTTCCTGACCCGGCTCTGGTGACTTCTCTTCTGGTTCTTGATGATTCCTGGCTTTATTCCTGCTTCCGGGTTATTGCTTTTATGACTATTCTTACCTTTTTGCTATTTATTAATAAAGGTATTTTGCATCGTACCTTCTCTGTCAGTCTGGTTCCTGGTCCCTAACAGTGAGTGTTTAATATACCTGTCTTTGCGACAGTAGCTTCTCATCACTGGTCCAGCTGAAGACAAAAAATATGAACAGAATGGACATTGAACACAACCTCAGAGTTGTTTTGTCTACCATCCAAGTAATGTAGCACTTGGGTAATAGTGACCATAACATGGTATCCTGAGATTAATTTGAAAAAAGGCAAATCAATACCCCCAAAACACTGAATTTTAAAAATACCAATTTTAGCAGATTTAATGCATCCCTTGGTCTCTAGTATGTGGAAAAATTGTTGCATTTTTATTGTTGTACCCAAAATGCATAATTTTACACATACCTACATTGAATCTCATTTGACATTTTTCTGCCCAATTTTCCAATTTGGTCAAATCCTCTTGCACGCTTGCTTTCATTCTGTCCCACGCTACCCATGCGACCCACCGACAGAATGAAAGCAAATATTTTAAATAATTGATATTCTTTTGTATATACACAAAGGAATACCCAATGGTCAAGGTCCTGCAAGTTAATTTTACAGAACAATTACAGCAAATGTGATTGGCTGACAGAAAAAAATGTTAAAACAATTAAATGGCATTAAGGTAGACAAAGTTCTGGAGCTGGGTGTAATACACACATAGTAGTAAGGTATTGAGAGCTAAGCCAAACCCAGGCCAGACTGCTATTTTTGATTGTCAGAGATTGTTTTATTTCAGTTATGATGCCCACACATTGGCATAAGGCAGATGTGGTGCCCATATTTAAAAAGGGATCAAAATCCCAGCCGGGTTATTCAGACCTGTAAGCTTGACATCTGTGATAGGGATATAACTTAATTACGTTCTGTGAAAAAGCAAGTACAAACTTAGGGTTTTATAGAAACATAGAATGTGTCGGCAGATAAGTACCATTCGGTCCATCTAGTCTGCCCAATTTTTTTTGAGTACTTTTATTAGTCCCCCATTCCCGGTCTTATAGCTAGGATAGCCTTGTGTCTATCCCACACATGCTTAAAATCCTTGACTGTGTTTACCTCTACCACTTCTGCTGGCAGGCTATTCCATACATCCACTACCCTCTCAGTAAAGTAATACTTCCTGATATTACTTTTAAATCGTTGCCCCTCTAATTTAAGACTATGTTCTCTAGTTGTGGTAGTTTTTCTTCTTTTAAATATACTCTCTTCCTTTACTGTGTTCATTCCCTTTATGTATTTAAATGTTTCTATCCAAGCTATACAGGTAAGTTTAATCCTTCAACCCATGAACCAGTTTAGTAGCCCTTCTCTGAACTCTCTCCAAAGTATCAATATCCTTCTGGAGATACGGTCTCCAATACTGTGTACAATACTCCAAGTGAGGTCTCACCAGTGCTCTGTACAATGGCATGAGCACTTCCCTCTTCCTACCGCTAATACCTCTCCCTATGCAACCAAGCATTCTGCTAGCATTTCCTGCTGCTCTATTGCATTGTCTGCCTACCTTCAAGTCCATCCATCAGATGTTGAGGTTAGGACTGTACCAAATAGTCTATTTTTACGCCCAAGGTGAATAATCTTGCACTTGTCCACATTAAATGTCAGTTGCCACTGCTCTGACCACTAGTTTAGCTTAATCATTTGCCATTTGGCTTATCCCTCCATGAATATCAACCCTGCTGCAAATCTTTGTATCATCAGCAAAAAGACATACTTTGCCAACAAGACCTTCTGCAATATCGCTAATAAAAATATTAAAGAGAATGGGTCCAAGTACAGATCCCTGAGGTACCCCACTAGTAACAAGAGCTTGCATCGAATATACCCCATTGACTACAACCCTCTGTTGCCTGTCACTCAGCCATTGTCTAATCCATTCAACAATATTGAAATCCAATCTCAAAGATTTCAGTTTATTGATATGAGCGACAGTGTCAAAAGCCTTACTGAAATCTAGGTAAGCAATGTCTACTGCACCACCCTGATCTATTATTTTAGTCACCCAATCAAAAAAATCAATAAGATTAGTTTGGCATGATCTCCCTGAAGTAAACACATGCTGTCTCTGATCTTGAAATCCAAGCAACTTTAGATGTTCAACAATCCTATTCTTTAACAAGGTTTCCATTATTTTCCCCACGACTGAAGTAAGACTTACTGGTCTATAGTTGCCCGCCTCCTCCCTACTACCTTTCTTGTGAATGGGCACAACATTAGCTAATTTCCAATCTTTTGGAACTACTCCCGTTAACAATGATTGGTTAAATAAATCTGTTAACGGTTTTGCTAGTACACCACTAGGTTCTTTTAATAACTTTGGATGTATCCCATCAGTTCCCATCGACCTATTTGTCTTTACTTTAGACAGCTGAAGTAAAACCTCTTCCTCTGTAAACTTACATGCATCAAAAGACTCATTAGTCTTTTTCCCTAAATGAGGTCCCTTACCCGCATTTTCATTTGTAAAAAATGAACAAAAATATTCATTAAGGCAGTCTGCTAAGCCGTTATCCTCTTCTACATAGCATCCTTCTTTTGTTTTTAATCTAACTAATCCTTGTTTTACTTTCCTTTTCTCATTTATGTATCTAAAAATGTTTTATCCCCCTTTTTCACTGACTGGGCTATAGTCTCTTCTGTGTGTGCTTTGGAAGCTCTTATAGCTTGCTTTGCCTCTTTCTGCCTACTCTTATAGATCTTTCTATCTTCCTCACTCTGAGTATTTTTATAATTACTAAATGCTAGCTTTTTATTTTTTACTATTTTAGCCATCTCTGCAGAGTACCACAGTGGTTTCTTCAATTTTTTGCTCTTACTGACAAGCCTTATGCAATTTTCTGTTGCCTTCAGTAGTGCAACTTTTAGATAATCCCATTTCTCCTGGACTCCATTTAAATTGCTCCAGTCTGATAATGACTCCTTTACACCTAATCTAGTTTTAGAAAAGTCTGTTATTCTAAAATCTAAAACTTTTGTTTTTGTGTGGTGTGACTGCGTCACTGTTCTTATATTAAACCACACTGTCAGGTGATCACTAGATCCTAAACTTTCACCTACAGTAATATCTGATAACAAATCTCCATTTGTGAACACTAAGTCTAGTATGGCCTGCTTTCGAGTTGGCTCCTCCACTACTTGTTTTAGAGATAATCCCAGTAGGGAGTTTAGGATATGCGTACTCCTGGCGCAAGTAGCTATTTTGTATTTCCAGTTCACATCAGGAAGATTAAAGTCACCCATGATGATCACTTCTCCCTTCATTGTCATTTTAGCTATTTCCTCAACTAGTAGATTATCTAACTCCTCTATTTGTCCAGAGGGCCTATAAATCACACCTACCCGAGTTACCATATGATTACCAAATTCTAATGTAACCCAAACTGACTCTATGTTCACCTCACTAACTTGTATTACGTTACATTTTAAGCTATCCCTCACATACAGGGCCACCCCTCCCCCTTTTTTACCTTCTCTGTCTTTTCTATATAAAGAGTACCCCGGTATTGATATGTCCCAGTCATGTTTTTCATTATACCATGTCTCAGTAACAGCCACTAAATCTACATTCTCAGTTGCCAATATAGCCACAAGTTCATGGATCTTATTCCCTAAACTGCGAGCATTTGTAGACATGACCCTAAGCTTATCATTTTTCAGCACACTGACTACAGGTACCTTCTGTCCCTGTTTTGGTTTTAGTATACAACCCAGCAACTTTGGCCTCAAGTTGTAAATTCCCTCTGCTAAAGATAAGTCTATAGCAGAGCTGAGAAGCTAGAACAAAGAGTAGAAGCGTAGTCAGGCAAGCCGAGATCAGTAGGTAGGAGAAGGCAGAGTAGTCAGACGGTCAAAATCTGTAACAGGTAAATAGGGATCAGTAGAAGGCTTGATTATGATGCAGACAGGAACCACAATAATACACCTAGCAGGTATAATTAACACCCTAGGGGGTGTAACAATTTATTTTAAAACTACAAATAGCAAAAAATATGCTTCTGCGGCCAGATCGCTGCATATGTTGAAATCTACAGCAAGCAAGGGGTTAATAGCTCATAAAAGAGCCTTTGTTACACTGTAGTAAATAACAGTTACAGAAATGACCCGCTAAAAAATGTGCACACAGCAAAATATCTGCTGCTTTGCACGATCATTGTGTAAGCAGCGATCAATGGCTTTTATAAAAGCTCTTCATTATTAACATTTTATTAAATATTTTTCCTTTATTACATTTGAAGAAATAACATTATCTGATCTGTCTCTCTACCTCACTAAAACTATAGTGAGGAGATGAAGGCAGATATTAGTCAATATTGTCTTTGACTGTATGATAAGTGCTCATCAGAGCACTTTTCATCCTTGCTGGCACACAGATCACATTGATCTACTGTGCCGACATAGAACAGCGCCCCCCTAGAGCAACGAAAGTGAAAAAAATCAATTCCGATGCTCTTGCCATTAGAAGGGAAGTGCTGCCTATACAAACAGAGCTCCCTTCTGCTGAACCAATGTGGTCGCTCAGGAGTGCGACCACCATCGGATTGGGAGGGGGGGGGGCTTATGGTGTCGCTAGCATGGCACTTTAGCAACACTATCAGTGCTTAGGAAGCGAACTTTCGTTCACTTCCTAAGCACACATGTGCAGCTGGCGCCGCCTTTTTTAAATGGCAGCTACGGTCACTCCAGGGAGTGATCGTAGCGCGCCCTGCACTTTTTTTAGTGTTGCTCAATGCCTCTACATAGAGGCATTGTAGCAACACCGAAAGAGTAAAGAAAGCGACCTTTGGTCGTTTTCTTTTCTCTTTTTAGTGCATGACATGTCAGGCACGTCATGTGTCACGAACAATTCATTTGACATTGTTTAATTGGCCAAATAAAACTTGCATAATAATGAGAACATAACACTGGCATATTAATGGGCAAATTGCCTATGGCATATTAATGGGCATACTAACACTAGCATATTAATGGGCAAATTGTCTGTGGTATGTTAATGGGAATACTAACAGTGACATATTAATGGTCAGGCTAATAGTGGCATATTAAAGGACAAATTGACTGTGGCATATTAAAAGGCATGCTAACAGTGGCATATTAATGTGAAAATTGGCTGTGGAATATTAATGGGCAAACTAACAGTGGCATATTGATAGGCAAGCTGGCTGTTGCATATGTTAACGACAAAGTTACTGTGGCTCATATTGATCTGCATGTGATGCTCTGGCATCTTCTGTGGGGCAAGGTGACACTGTAGCATGTCCTGCAGGGCCAGTTCTGTGGGGAAAAGTGACACTGTGGCATGTTCTGTGGGGCAAATCGACACTGTGGGATGCCAAATCATGTGGGTGCACTATGAGTGCAAGCCAAGTTCTGTGGGTACTGTATAGTGCTGTGTTAAGTCCTTTAGGTGCAATGTGGGTGCAGGAGAAGGGAATAAAAACATGACATGCAGTTTTTCAATAATATTTTTATTACATGTAAATTGAGCAAATTATCTGTGGCATATTAATGGTCAAAAATAACACTGGCATGGTAAAGGGCAAATTGTCTGTGGCATATTAATGGGAAAAATTACACTGGCATTGTAAAGTGCAAATTGGCTGTTGCATATTAATGGCCAAAATACAAAATAACACTGGCATAGTAAAGGGCATATTAATGGCCAAAATAACAATGGCACAGTAAAGTGCAAATTGGCTGTGGCGTATTAATGGCCAAAATAACACTGGCATAGTAAAGGACAAATTGGCTGTGGCATATTAATAGGAAAATAACACTGGCATGGTAATGGGCAAATTGGCTGTGGTATATTAATGGGCATACTAACAGTGGCATATTAATGGGAAGGGTAATAGTAGCATATTAATGGGCATATTAAAAGGCAGACTAATAGTGGCATATTAATGGGCATACTAACAGTGGCATATTAATGTGAAAATTGGCTGTGGCATATTAATGGGCAAACTAACGGTGGCATATTGATAGGCAAGCTGGCTGTTGCATATGTTAACGACAAAGTTACTGTGGCTCATATTAATTTGCATGTAATGCTCTGGCATCTTCTGTGGGGCAAAGTGATACTGTAGCATGTTCTGCAGGGCCAGTTCTGTGGGGAAAAGTTACACTGTGTCATGTTCTGTGGGGCAAATTGACATTGTGGCATGCCAAATCATGTGGGTGCACTATGAGTGCAAGCCAAGTTCTGAGGGTACTGTATGGTGCTGTGTTAAGTCCTTTAGGTGCAATGTGGGTGCAGAAGAAGGGAATAAAAACATGACATGCAGTTTTTCAATAACATTTTTATTACATGTAAATTGAGCAAATTGTCTGTGGCATATTAATGGGCAAAAAAACACTGGCACATTAATGGGCAAAATAACACTGGCATGGTAAAGGGCATATTGTCTGTGGCATATGAATGGGCAAAATTACACTGGCATAGTAAAGTGCAAATTGTCTGTGGCATATTAATGGGCAAAATACAAAATAACACTGGCATAGTAAAGTGCAAATTGGCTGTGGCATATTAATGGTCAAAATAACACTGGCATAGTAACGGGCAAATTGGCCGTGGTATATTAATGGGCATACTAACAGTGGCATATTAATGGGAAGGGTAATAGTAGCATTTTAATGGGCAAAATGGCAGTGGCATATTAATGAGCAAACTAACAGTGGCATATTAATGGGCAACCTGGTTGTGGCATATGTTAATGGCAAAGTGACTGTGGCATGTTCATTGAAAAAGTGACGATGTGGCATGTTCTGTGGGGCAAAGTGACACTGTTGCATGTTCTGCAGGGCCAGTTCTGTGGGACAAAGTGACACTGTGGTGTGTTCTGTGGGGCAAATTGACACTGTGGAATGCCAAATCATTTGGGTGCACTATGAGAGCAAGCCAAGTTTTGTGGGTTCAATGGCAAGTGCTGTGGGTACTATGTGGTTCTGTGTTAAGTTCTTTAGGTGCAATGTGGGTGCAGAAGAAGGGAATAAAAACATGAAATGCAATTTTTTCAAAAACATTTTTATTACATGTAAAAATAGTTGCATATAATATTAAAATGTTTACATTTACATACAGTTTTCCATTGTGGCTTTAGAAAAATTTAGTTGAGGGGGGCCCACTGCTAAAGAATTTGCCCAGGGCAAAATTATTTTAAAAAAATCATAAAATATGATGAAAATAAGCAACCCCCCCCCCAACCCCCCCCACACACACATTTTCTAACTTTGACCTGAATTTACAATTACAAACGGTAAAAAAGACCCGGTCTATATAGTCTAATATTTGTTTTACTCTTTTTTTTTTCAAGTTATAGGGCAGTAACCGATAGTAGTGTGTTTTTGTTCCCTAATTTGCTCCTACAGAGACGTTTGACCACAATCCTAACCCTAAATCTACCCCCACCGCTTAATCTAACCCCTGCACTAACCACAATTGTAACCCTAACCCTAGTTCAAGGTTTTTTCTTCTTCAATGTAATGTTGCTGACTGGCACTAGGGGCAGTCATGCAACTGTAAAAGAGACGGAAGAGATTATCACTTCCGTCGCTCTCTGCTGGACACAGGGAAGTCCCATATTGGATGAGCATGCTCCTCTTCAATTTGGCACCCTCGATCACCGCAGAAAATACTTTCATACATGCTCAAATATGCAAACACATAGGGCATTTTTGACCTAAATCTGATTCAGAAAAAATGTTAACTTGCAAGCTGCAATTACATAGCCCTTTGGTGGCCCTCCATTTTACTACATATATAATTCTATACATTAAGTTTGCACCCTAGACTTCTGTCATAAGGTTATGCTGGCTTTCTGTCCAATTTTCTCCAAGACTCTAACATGCACTAACTTTAAATGGGGGAGGGGGGTGCTGAAGGCACATTCAGAGGCTGCTTCAGATCAGAAGACTGAGACTGAGTGCCGGCATGTGGCCGGGAATGAATGCTACATTACAATTTAGGACGTTTATATACGTCCACATGGTCCTGAAGGACCATGCTTTGCAGGACATATATATATATGTCCGAAGGGGTTAAAGGGTGTACTCAATATACAGTGATCCATCTCAAATTGGATTCAGATCGGGCATTATAGTCAAATCGTACAAATCGCCAAAATGCGGTTATTCAGTATCCATGAATTCAGCTCCAAATCGGCTAATCGGGCAAGTAGCCTTGACCATTATATCAAAAATGTGTCTGGGAGCCGGCCAAATTACATTTATGGTGGGTTAGTACTTAACCAGGGCCCCCTACTAATCCCATGCAAAAACAATGGTCTCTCTCTGCACACTCTGCAGACCAATTTAGTTGTAAATTGTATTGGAACAAACCTGGTGATTTCCCCCCACTAAGCAAATTTACCAGGTTTGTCCCTGTACAATGTATAGCTAAAATGGAGAGGTGAACTGTACATTTAAAGTTAGTGAAGTTTAGAGTCTTCAAGAAAAGTGGACAGAAAGCCAGCAACACCTTATGACAGAAGTCCAGGGTGTAAACTTATTGTATAGAATTATATATGTAGTAATATGGAGGGCCACCAAAGGGCTATGTAATTGCAGCTTTTCCAAATTAACATTTTTGCAGAATCAGATTTAGGGCAAAAATGTCCTTCGTGTTTGCATATTTGAGCATTCAAGAAAGTATGTTCCACCTATATAAAGAGATTTGGAGATTCATTTACCAAGCAACTGAATACAGGGGAATCACTAGAAATGTGTGACTGATGTCATGTGCATGCTTTACCATACAGAAGTATAGAATGTATCCCCATACTTTTATATGGGAGCCCAGTCACTGACTTTTGTGTGATGCTGGGGATGGCCAGTAGGGGAGACTTTATCTTCATCATATGAATATCAAGCCCAGTGCATGAGAGTCTGCAAAACTTGTGTTTTCTAAGATACTGAGGATAGGGGAAGGAGTACTTAATGCAGATTTATTTTAAAATATCAGCTTTACTATTAATAATTTTATCCTCTACTTGGACTGGTCATTTACCCCCCCCCCCCCCCCCGCACAATGCCTTTTTAAATACTTCAAGAGTAATTTTGACATCTGAATTATTGTCTCATTTAGCGCTTTCACATAAATTTTATATGGTGATTTTAAGGACAAGTAAGACTTTCTCTTGAAAGTAGTTGTATATCATTTAGTATAAATGACAAAAAAAATGGAGAAATTGAAAGGGACATGTATAACATACATTTTTATACAATCCTAACATAACCCATACATTTTCTAGTTTAGAACCAGATATGGTAAGTGGTAAAGTTTATTTATTTTTTTTTTTTTTTTACGTGCTGCAGGGGTAGCAAATGTATAGGGGATGTTAGAAGTATATAAAAATGTACATGTCATAAAGGAGTCCCTTAAAATTTCACATATGTCACTATTCCTCTACCCCACTAGCTCTCCTTATTTAGCATATTGTCCATGCTGGGAGGGTTAATAAATGATAACACATGTTGTTTAATTTAAAAAAAATCATGCTTAATGCTTTTGAAACCTAAGCATTTAGTAGGTAGGTTTTAGTGTGTTTATTTAATATTTCTTAAGTCATACACATAACAAAACGTTTCTCTAACCAGTTAAATGCCAGTCATATTTTTAAGCCATCACTGAATAACTGCAGCAAAATGTATGCCTGACAGTTCGACTAGAAACAAATCAAGGTATCTTTATATCCTTAAAACTTACTGTAATACAATCAGCACCCGATACAGTGCAGTCGCATAACTTGCATTTGTGCAATATAATAGACAATATAATGCAAAACTTAAATAAGGTGACCCTTAAGTCAGTTAAAACAGGGCCTGTCAAATATGTGCAGGCAATACAAAGCAAAATAAGAGGCAAATTAGTTATTTTTAGGACACGGTAAATGGTACATTTATGGAGTTCAATGGAAAACATTAAAAAAAAAACGTTATGAGACAACATTTTAGGACCAGAGATTTGACAAGACCAGGGATTCAAGTCCTGAATTGAAATATTAACCTTTTAAGATATAAGATTTTATGAAGATCCTGCCTATAAACCAGTGATTCTAATGAACATTCTCATCAAAATCCTAACATAACAGAAGATAAAGATATCCTTGAGTGACCTATAGGAGTGCTGCAACAATTGTTTGCTGACAAATATTTATTAAAATTTTTAGGTTATTTAATATTTCATAAAACAAGACAAGTTACAATTATACCATTTATTGACAGAGTTTGATTGCAAGCTTTCCAGACCAAATTTCTAGGTCATTTCTGACCAAGCAACTTGGTCCTGAAAGCTTGCAAAATGTTATCACAGCTAGACACACATAGACATGCAAGTCAAATTTGTTGACAGATAGGGCACAGCGATTGATAGGCAGACAAGACAACTAAATATAAAGACTGAGGCATTTAAAAGTGAAAAGTGGTGCAGCGCAAATCTATTGAGAGAATAGCAAGCAGCCCAGGTGCAATTGCCCTCATGCACCAGTTGCCTGCTAACAAACGTTAATGGTTATTAGGATGTTTTCAAACACAAGAGAATTTATCTCATATCATTGAAAGCACGATAGACTGCAGTAGAAATGGTTGGGTTAAAAACCAGCAATAGATGATAACTCACACCAATGAAGAGAGCCCAAATGGGGTTATGCATAAAGGTCAATTGTAGGACAAAGTTCTAAGAGTGGTCCATCACCATGGAAACCAATGGAATGTTCTCTCTGATTAGATCACTTTTAGAACTTTGCCCCAGAAATTACATTTATACATAATTTCCATTGACCACTCACTAAGAAGATAGAGCTGAACATGAATTCATTCAGTGATTTTTACAAAAGTTGATGTACCCGAATCTGCACATACGTTTCTCACCCCAAACAGACACTGTAGGTCTAGGCACAGTGAATTCACCGCCTGTCATTTCCTAGTTTTTTATATATATATATATATATATAATTCATGTTCGTCTCCAGGTCTAAAATGATTAGTGTAAACCAGACGTAAAGATATACTATTAGCCTATTTCTGACAACCACCAAATGCTCTGTCATATAAACACGGCTCTTCCACACACAGCGCTTCCACAGTCCGCTAAGTGCGCTACCGAAGCCCAGGTGAGCGCACCTACTGCTGCACCGCACAGCATCCCCCAGCAGCACTGCCTGTTACAGACCCGGGTAGTTGTTGCCCACCTGCCTGTATTACACAGACTAGAGTCCCCTGCAGCGCCTTTCCAGTCCCGCTGTGTCCAGTCACTGGCAGTATTATCAACAGCATTATCAGCCAGAATAAACCGCGGCTACCGGACAGGTGGAGGAGGAGCGAGTTTTGGGTCCGTGACGTCACGGTGCATGGAACCCTCCCCCGGGTCGGAGGAGGGGGGGAGAGAGAGAAGGTGGAGGAGTGTCCGGCGAGGGGAGGAGGAGACAGAGCAATGCTGAGCTGATCCGATCCCACGTGTGACGAGCTTCTTCCCGGCTCAATAATATTCAGTGAGCGGCTCCTGGCTCAGCTGCTGCTTCTCTCCCTGTGTGACTAACAGTCCCAGCAGTGCAGGAGCCACTCATTCTGTGTGTTTGTATGTGTGTGCTGGGCTCTCACCTCCCTCATACACTTTACTGTTTATTGGGTGGGTTTGATTCTTTTCTTTTTCTTCTTTTTTTTTTCTTTTCTTTTTTTTTTGCGTGTGTATATAATTGTTTAAACGGGACATGGAGGCAGATGGGAGCCAGGCCATCTCTGGTAGTCCGAACGATTCTCAGCACGACCCCGGGTAAGTTCCATGGGATGGGATAGGAGCCTGCCTGTCACCTACTGACAGGGTCCTTACCCCCTTCGCTCTCCTGTAAAGGGCAAGTGCAGAAGATGGGGAGGGGGAGTGAAGAAGAGACGGTGGAGGGGAGGAGGGGGGGTGACATGACATCCCCTGTACTGTGCACCCTGCCTGATTGTTTACTGACACCTTTTAGTGTGTTTGAAACCATATTACGAAGGGGCCTCCCCCTTTCTTCTCTCTTTCCCTGTCTCCCTTCTTCCACTATTTCTATCCCCCTCTTTCTCTCTCCCTTTTAGCTTTAGTAAGTTACACGTCAAAATGGCCGATCTGACATCTGTGCTGACTTGTGTTGTGTTTTCCTCCTCTTCTAGTAAAATGTTTATCGGCGGCCTGAGCTGGCAGACCTCCCCAGGTAAGGCAGCTTTCATCCCCTTAGCTTCCTTTATGGCTCTTTGTTGTACGGGTCCAGCTTCGCCCCCTTTCTCCCTCCCTCTCTCTCCATGCACTAGCTCTCTGCCTCCCACTTCTCGCTCTCCTTATTTATTTATTTCTCCTTTCCGAGTCCTCTATTCGACCCCTATCGCTATTTGGGGCTCTTTAAATCCATGGGATGGATGGGGGTGGGCGTTGCACCCTTTGACAGCCGATAGCTCCTTATTCTGGTGTTTTTTATGCTTGTGCACAGACAGCCTCAGAGACTATTTTAGCAAATTTGGAGAAATCCGAGAATGTATGGTGATGAGGGACCCCACCACGAAACGATCCAGGTAATCCTCTCTTTTGCAATGTATGTCTTGCAATATTGTTTTAAACTTTTGACTTCTTTCTGGTATTTCTCCCTGGGCAAGTGGTCTTGCAGAAAGATGAAATCTTGGTCCATACCTTTCAGTTGTCACACCCCCTGTCTCACACTCCCTTTGCCTTGTTTGCAAAAATCTGCCTGCTGTGTGATCACTAATCTTGTGATGTTTTGTCTTAAAAAAAATCAAACACACACATCTCTTATCGATTAACCAAGACATAGCATATACTTTATTATTTTAACATTATTGTAAAGCTGCAATTTTATCTAGAGGTTTACCAAGCAAGCAGTTCAGTAGTTGGATTGCATTGCTAATGTGTCCAGTTCCAGTGTGATAATCAGTATTTTTAATTTTTTTAAAAATATTTTTGAGGTACACCTTGGATAATAATAAATTCTGGTTGTGTGTTTTCTCTTTTGGGTGAAATGTTTTTTTTTTTTTTGTTTTTTTTTTTCTGTTTACCACTGTTCTAGTGTAATTCTAAAATAATTCCTTTATGTGTGTTTTACTTGTCATTTGTTTCTGTGGGGTATGCCACTTTCTTAGGTTTTGATTGCATGTATAGAAGCTCTATATTTGAAATATTATACGTTAAAGTTACATTGTTCATATAATGCAGTTTGGCTCTGTATTCCAATTATGAACGCTCACTTTAGTGTGGCTTTAAAAATACAAGAGGTTGTCCTGCTTTTCACTTTGTGATATGTGATTTATGACCTATAAATAAGTGTTTTTTTTAAATTTTTTTCTGTTTATTTGTGCTCCATGTTTAGCGCTCATTGTCATCTCTCTTGTTCTTTGTCTCATTTCAGAGGCTTCGGTTTCGTTACGTTTGCAGATCCTGCAAGTGTAGATAAAGTATTAGCTCAACCCCACCATGAATTAGATTCCAAGACGGTATGTTGTGTTTATTCCCCCCCCCCTCCTTATTTCTTTCTGATTTGGGTTCATGTGTGTCTTGCTGTAATGTTGTTGTATCTGTGTCAGGCACATTTAAAGAGACAGAACCATTATTAATGGTCTTAATATACAAACGTAAGATTTAGATGTACACCTTCCATATTTTACTGTAAATTCAGTATTATCTTTGAATCATAAGGCTGTGTGATGAATCGCAATACTGAATGTTTACTGTGCAAACTGCATTATGTCAATGAATATGTGCAATCAGCATATGGTGACTCCTTAAGCAATGAATAACTTAAATAAACTTGCTATTTCAATAATAGTTTTTTATGATTTAATTGAGCTATGGGCAAGTACACCAATAGAAGTTTAGTCTGAAGATCAGTGTATTACACCAAGAATATTTTTTTTTTAATACACATAAACTATAGGGATTAAATTGAAGAAGCTCCATTTTAAAGACACAGTGTATGTTTACGTATATTGGGTGTAACAGACATGGGGAAGGCTCCTGTTTTTACAAAGAAGACCAAAGTTTTCCTTTTTGCGCCCTATATCAAGTTAAATTATTCCTGAAAAAGGGACACTGATAAAAGATCTCCTCCTGTATTACTCATTCATGCCTAATGAGAAGCGAAAGGTGAGCTAATTACACTGATTAGATAAAGGATTTTTTTTTTTTTAAACCAACCTTTAAATGTCAGAATTTTAACTGTGTATTCAGAAAACCATGTAGAAGATTCAAATCAGAATGAGGGCAGAGGGAAAACTTACTCAAGTGCATGATCTTAGCAAATGTGTTACTCTGTTTTGTGCCACATAAATGTTGTGAATACATTGGATAGCATTTTGTTATTTGTGTTGGTGAGTGTATTAGCACACAGACATCTGTCTACACACATGCTGCTAGATACACGTCTATCTAGATAGCAAGAAAATATTACTGTATTTAACAAGCAGGAGATTTGTTGTCACTACTGCTCTTACTGTCATGCTTTAATAAAGGTGTGCCTTCATAATAATCCATTTAACCTGCCCAGAGAAGGATAAGGCACATGTATGCTATGTAATTTTGCCCTTTAGGTTTATATACATGTTTTCTGGGGAAAATAGCATTTTCCCTATTGAATATTATTGCCATATGACTATAAACCATGTTGTATTTGTATAAAGTTCAATGAATAATTATTAACCTATTTCCTGCTGGCGAAAGCAGTGTGGGGAACAGAATGGTTAAGCCTTTTAATTAGAATGTCTTTGAAGACATAAGTGTGGCCTATGTTTTTGTGTGGCACCTTTTGCCTCTTGTACAATGCTGGGTGGGCCACAGAGGTCCGTGCCTTCTGTGTGTATATTCGTCTCCATTCGTCAGCATGTTCTTAATGATTGCCAATGTAGCTTATCTAGCCTTTTGACTCATATTTCAACATTCAGTGCAGGAAACATCTCGGTTGGGTATTGACACGGAATCACCGCTCTTGTTTACGCTTGCGTTAAAAGCTTTGATATTAGGTAATGGCCCACCTACCTCAGAAATAGTACCTTAGCTTTTTCATTTTTTTTATTTTTATAGAGGATTTTGTAGCTAAAGTAAGTAGTGTTTTGTCTATGACTAACTCATTTATTTCTTGGTAGATGTTTATTGTATGTAATTGTAGCAGGTGGTGCAATTGGTGAGTGATTTCCATGCAGAGTATAATTAAAGGGGGTCATACTTGGGGTCTCGGCAAGAACCTAATTTTAGTGAGTGAAGTACGTATTGGCAGATATGGCCCAATAAAACTGCTCGTGTATTTGTTACGAGCATGTTGGGGAAAACACTCTTCACTGCCATCTTCACAATGCTGTGCCCTTTTTGGTAATGGGTTGAAGTGAGCGGTAACGTGCCTCTTTGGCACTTGGAGGGTTAAATACAGGTACCCAGATGGTAGTTGAAGGCTTGCTTGTTCTTCCAGCTGAATGGAAAATCCTCACCTGTTGCATTGCTTTTCTAGATATGTACCTAGACAGTGCTGGATTGTATCTCTCTAGATATTGTAATTCTATTGCGATATGGTTATTGAAATGTTTTAATGTCTTCTATAGGACCCCGATTTATTGCCTCGGCTCGTTTTGGAAGGTTGTACTTCTAAACTGTGCACTGCATCTTGCTGTAGATTTGTTAACCCTTTGAGAGATTCTTGCCATATGGCACAGGCTTTGTCCACCCAGGGTTAAAAAAAAAAAAAATATTGAAACATCAAGCTTAACTGCTCCATTTAATTTAGATGTCTCAACCTGTCAAGGTTGTTGGCAAGTATTTTCACTGATGGATGGGGATACGATCTACGTAATCCCAGTCTTGTCACAAAGTAGGTCTGTTTTCTGCACAGATTTTTTTTGTTGTTGTTGTTGCAAACCCAGAATGTTAAGATTTGTATCAGTGCCATTTTATATAAGGACTTCTTTTTCGTAATTGCTTTGTGCAGATTTGTGCAATTATTGGCTGTATTAACATTTATTACATACCAGGAAATCACAGGTTGAGAGTTTTTTTTTTTTATCAATGGCACATCTATATACATGATTTTATTGGTACTGACTTTTATATATGTAACTCAGTTGCCAAACACATATTCTTTTTATGCCAGGTATTATAACATATTTTACTTATTTACGTGCATTTTGCAGGATTTGTGAGATTTAAATGAAAAATTAAAAAAAATGAATTGGTTGTTCTGTGTCAGCAACTAAATTAATACACAGCACATATTCTCAACGTAACATGTACCAACATGAAACCTGTATATATTTTTAGGAATTAAAGTACACACTAAATTTAAACAGATATGTCCAATTGGTACCCATCACCTGTGGGATTTCCCATGTTTTCTAAAGTGGGGGGGAGGAGTGGGGAAAAATATATTGTAGCACCGATTAACAGATCTCTGACTGAAGCTGTGTAGATTTGTATGTTTATCTCCAGAAACATTTTGAAAGCTTACACTTAGTTTCTTGCCAGCCACAACATTTGCCTATTTCAATTCCTCTAGGGAAAATCCACTTATTTATTACTAAACTGTGATAGACTGCACGTTGCTTTTGAGCAGATGAAAGGATTTATGTTTTGATCCAGGTACTGGCGTCTGTAGTGCACCTATTAAAAAGCAATTGTGTGACAGAGGAATCTCCCATGTTACCCGGTGGTGTGTTCTTCAGTCGGGTTAGAGTCGAGGGGTCGGTTAGGTGGAGATTTGCCATCCTTGAAACCTCCCTCTGCAGTGTGGCGCATTGCAAAATACATGCAAATAACTTTTTTTGTTTTTTAGCTATGGGGCTCAAACATCTGTTCAACATGCTGAGCAAGAGAGAAGTACTTTGTTATACTGATATCAGTCAGTCTCTTGTGTGCTCGGGAGTTCTAATTTTTCAATACATTGTAATAAAGGAAATCAATGTCATTTCTGTAAGGTACAGACAGAGCACATTAGCTTTGTAGTCCGCTATAATCATAGTAACCTCTCTGACTTTGACAAAGCTACAGAGCATTGCAGTGCACCGTTCCATGTAGTTAAAAAACAGATCTAAATAAATCCTCCCTTTTTTTTTTTTAAATGAGCCATTTGTCTGCATGCTAAATAGAAAATAACCCAATCCACTTATTGACTACTCTTATTTCCCCCCCCCCCCTCTTCTCCCTTGCATTTCTTTTTCCCTTCTCCTTCCTTCTAGATTGACCCTAAAGTTGCGTTTCCCAGAAGAGCACAGCCCAAGGTAAGTAGGTGGATCAATAATAGGATTTTCAGCACATAGAGAGTCATTGTTAGTGAGCAGTGCTTGTTTCAAACAGGGAATTGGAGACGAAAGCTTTTAAAGCTGAAGCGCATGGCGTCTTAAGGGTATCAGCATATGGCTGAGAAACTACAGGAAAATTGTATTGTGTGGCTCTGCTTTAACTCTCTGTTTGCTGGATCAGTCTTGTTTGCTTAGTTTTTGATACAAAATTGTATTTCTGCCTGATTTGTAAACTTTGAATAAAAAGTCAAAAGTACTGTGGAATTGTTTTTAATATACCATTTAAAAAAAAATATGTTTATCAACATCACTGTTGGTAGTGTGCTTTTTTGTTTTGTTTTGTTTTAATGAAGGTTTCTTGTATAGATGTTTTGCCCCTTTTTGGGTTAGTTTGATTTTTATGATGAGATATGACCATGTATACAAATAAATAAACAGTTCCTGCTTACATTTTATGTATTTGTTGAGTGTATATTTTTATTTTTAGATTATTACCCTGTATCTGTATAAGTGAGGGAATTTTGAATGTCATCTTATTTGTGTTTGTGCTTCGGTAGAAATGAGTCCCCTTTCTCAAAGTTGCGAAACCCCCCCCCCCCCCCCCTAGTTTTTGGGAGTTTGGGGTTATGTCAATCTGTGGAGAGTACTTCTTTAAACTGCCTTTATACAAACCCCTGTCTTCAATAGAAAATAAAGTGCAAATTGCTCCCCGGAAGAGACAAGCAGAGAAGGGAGGATGATTTGTGTGAAAATGAGTTAATTAAACACTTTACTGTCTGGGGAACTTGCAACACTTTTCACTTCTCCAGTAGCTTTGGAGAGGTTGAGTCTGGCTGTTCTCGATTTCTGTTATTTCAAGGAAAATATTATAATACAGCCCCGAAATATTGAGGTGGGTTTTTGTTTTGTAAAAGGTCTGCTAGGATAATAGAGTTTGACCTTGGTCTCCAGGGAAACGGTCCATAAAATATATATGTGGGGCACTACCATTTTTCTGCAGCTAGATTTGTTTCCTTCCTTACTTTGACCTATGCTTCATATGCCACTGTGTAGTAAATTGACCGTAACAGAGAAAGGGAAAAGGGCAAAAGTCGTAGTTCAGCAACGAAAGTCTAGCGTTTAGCCACCATTACTTTTTTTTTTTTATTTTTATTTTTTTTATGGCTGTTTAATTTGGAAAACCATATTTTTTTTTCTCCTTGTTTTAATATGCTTAATGTATACTTGGATTGAGTGCTGTACAGCTGGGACACTCTGCATGGTACTAGTCACTTTTAACAGTAGGCATTTAGGCCTTGGTTTGTCAGGGTCTTGAGTCTTATACATAACTTTGGCCAGTCATGCTCACCTAAGTTATGTATTAAGAGTTTGTTTTGGTCTTTCTTTGCATGCAGTAGCATTGGGTGCTTCCCCTTCATTGGGTATCAAATGTTTGAAATATATGAATCTCTAAGCTACTTTTATTCAAGAATGGACACAGGTTTGCAGGCTGTGGGAGCCATAAATATTTAATGGTCAGCCTGATGTTTTTAGGAGCTAGGGGAGATGTTCAGTTAAGATTGCTATTCAAAATACTTTCTGGCTCCTAAAGTTTTTCAAGCCTGCTGCATGTGGCATTTTTCTCTGTAGACATGTAGCAGCCATCGATGGTTCTACTACTGTCTGATCACTGGAAGGATGTGATTTATTCAGTATATTTTCTAATTTTATGACTGTGTGTTGATGATACCTAAGCCTGGATTATTTTAGGGTAATTTTTGAGCCCAGGGCAAGCTCCATTTAAAGTACTGCCCCTGACAGACTGTCCATGTGACAATAACAGAGTTGTACAAGCAGTTTGTAATTACGTTGTCTTTGGGTAAAAAAAATAAAAATAAAATTCTCCTTTCAAAAACATTGCTATGAAAATCTGTGCTGATGCTCTTTATTAGATTTTTTTTTTTATTTTGTCCTCCGTTTTTCCCTTTATGGTAATGGAACATGGGCCACTTTCCTGAGTCAATAGTTACTCTTTGTAAATCATTGCAGTCTGTACTTCGACATGCTAAGTGATACATTGTTAAGCAGGCTGCTGTGTAAAAGAAGAATTAACCCTAAAAAAATAGATTTAACTCTTAATAAACATTTAAACGGTCCCCAAAGAGTAACTATTGTACTCAAGTGAAAAAGCAATGTCCATGGCCGTTTAACATCTGACCAGCAGCTGCCATGCTTCTCTGGGAAGCAGGCAGCGCGGTATGGTTGGCAACTGTCTCTCTTAATTAGCTCCCCTCTGCTGATAGCAGAAAAATAATCCGCTGTTTGCAGACCTGAATAAGGCAAGCAGAGACAAAGGTCAGTGTCTGCATTCACCAGCCTCCTGACCGGCTTTGCCTCAGCTCTGTGCCAGAGCCAATATTAAACCTGCGACTCCTGACCGGCTCTGTATCTAAAGATACACTTCAAAAAGGGGACAAAAAACCCCAAAAACTTTAGTTGCTCTTAAGTGTATTGGTGTGATTTACCTCTGAGTGTGCTGTGATAGGGCCCAAGGCTACAACAGTCACACTTTTGATATAAATGCGGTAATTTCTTAATGGCACAAATAACTCTCAGTAAAGCATGGCTTGACAAATTTAATTTTGTTTTAGGAGCCAGCAAAAAAATCTAGAAGCCAGACAACCACACATACACACATTCCCGCAAAAATACGCACAATCGCACAGCCATGTAAATACATGTGCTTGCAGACTCTCACACACAAAGTTCCACTTACATACACAGAAAATCACAGACAGTCCCATAGACAGTTCCACTTAGACAGAAAATCACACAGTCCCATAGACAGAGACTGTTACATATGAAAATCAGAGTCACATAGACAGTTCCACTTACATACACAGAAAATCACAGAGACGGTTACATACACAGAAAATCAGTCGCATAGACAGAGACAGTTCCACTTACATACACAGAAAGTCACAGAGGCAGACAGAAACAGATGGTCAAAAAGACATACATAGACAGATAGAGACAGACACATTGACATACAGACCTGACAAGTCAGCCGTTTTAAAAAAATAAATAAAAAGTAAAATAAAATGTGTGTGTTTCACGGTGTCCCCTTCCCTGCTGCTTTGCTTGATTGCACGGGAGGGGATCACTTCCATGTCATCTCAGTCTGCTAGGCACAGGCGTGTTGTCACGTTACACGGATGTCACGTGTTTCCCTGAACTCATACTTTGAAGCGCGATGGGGCGGAGCTGGCAGTGTGTGCAAAAAGGCACATGCTGCCTCCTCGCGCTGCGCTTTCCACAAAACAGAAAACCCCCATGGGTCCCAGAGGTGAATGGGTGCCAATACCCGGGCGCCAGGTCTAATTTCCTGGGCGACCTGGCGCCTGGGGTTTGTCGAGCCCTGCCGTAAAGAAACCTTTGGCGAAACAGCCACTTTCTAAATGATCTACTCAAGGACAATTGCAGGGAAATTGAGATGGGAATTTCTAACTTTACACCAACTTTCTTGTATTAGAATGTATTACAAAGTCTATGGGGGGGGGGGGGATTACAAAGTCTGAGGGGCATAGAATTGTTGCGGGAAATAAAAAATATATATATATATAAATGCATATTTGTGCTCTTTTGTAAGGATTATTCTATATCCTGAGCACAAAGAATTTATCCCAGAATATTTTTCCATACATTTTCGATACATCCAGACTGCTTCTGTTGAAATCTCACTAAACGTACAAACTAGTAAACTGTAATTTTAAAATTCAACACACGAAAACCATCCATAAATTCATTGGTTGAAGTGTCGCATGTCACCTGTTTTGAGTTAGTTTATATTTGATTACAGTTAGACTAAATAAATAAACGATTCCACATGGAATAAAAGGGTTAAACAACCTTTCCTGAGGCCCTATTACCTCCGCCTAAGAGCCAGATAATATTAATTAGGAAGAAATAAAGGCTGGGTTATTTTTGTGCTGGGCAGATTGTATTTTAGCTGCAGGATTATGTTGTCAGATTAGTGCTGTGTTGGAGACATTTTTATTCCTAAAAGTTGCTGGGTGACATATCAAGGAGATAAAAGATCCACAATCTTCTAAGGAGCCTGGTTACTGATCATTATTTTAAACTTAATTTTCTACAGTATGTTTGCACACTTTTATTACTGAAATGTTCTTCACAGTTCGTAATATGTAGGAATTTCTGCTGTTAAGAAATGAATAATGAGAGCTGTGGCTAACATGGGTGGATAATTAAAATCCTGAGCAGTTGATCGTAGTATAAGTGATAACTTTGCTCGTCTTTAAAAGTTGCTGCCACTGGGGCTTACAGTCTTTTGCAGAGCAGCCAGTAGGAATAAAGGTGGTCTAGGGAAAATTGTATTGCTTTACCACTGGTGTGTATATAGTGGAAAGGTCAAAGTTAATGGTTGCCTATGCAAATCCCAAATGGGAATCCAAAAGACCTCTGCTTGAGCGTATGTTCTTTATATTAGACACCCTGATGAGAAGTGAACATTTAATGTTTGCTTTCGCTGTTTAATATCTGTGATAGCAAGTTCAATTTTGCTCATGTCCAGCTATTAAGTAATTATACTTTGAAAGGGAGACTGATATCTTGCAAATTGTGTTACATGATGTGAATTCATATACCTACGTGTATCTCGTATGCACCCTTTACATTCAATTCTTTGACCTGTGTAACGGCTCTTCTGAACTGAGCAGGGTTTTATTGGTTATATAGTCCAACTGCAGCCTGGATTAAAAATACAATTAATGCGTCTTAAAGCTGACCTGCTAATAACATTCATTTGTTATTTTTTTTTGCCCCCTTCACTTTTTGCAATAATTGGATTCTAAACACTAGCTTTTTGCAAGTTTTGTACCAGGGATTGATCCTTCCTCCAGGCTTTGTGTGTCCATGTGTGGCCATGACCCCATGTGTATATATATATATAAAGCTGTAGGAGCCAAGGATAGGCAAAGTGTTCATGGAAAGGTTAGTGAAGGTCAATAGAACATCATTGAATACTATATCACAGACCCAAGTAAATGACTACCATGGACAATGCTGATGGTTACCACTGACAGGAGCACACATCACAGATGCATGTAACGTCATAGTCATGCATGCCTTGGCTTTTCTGACAATTTGCATAAGGGAAAAACTGTGCATGTGGCAGGCCGATAACAAATTGACTTGTGATGTCTGTTTTTTTCCCTTTTTCAAGAAAAGGTTGCAACACTACACGCAATGCAAAAGCTAGCCAGGGGATGGAGTGTGGCTATTTTGGTTGCTTGTTCATATATTCAGGTGTGCTTAATGCAACCTAACCCATAAATAAAACAATATATTGGCTGGAGAGGCCCTTTTAATATATGTTTCTAAATATAGAAGTCCAAACAGAAATGTCATTGCTTTGAGCAGTGAGAATCCTTAATCTATGAATGCATTATTTCTAAGGGGTAATACTAAAATATGTTTGAAATTATCTGCTCAATGTTGAATCATTTCTAAAAAAATGACAAATTCTTGACTTACTGGTGTCAGAAATGGGGTGAAATGCTAAACGGAAAAAGTGTACGTGAAAAAGAATCAGGCATATGAGATAAAGCGTATAAATACAAATTGATATAAGCGTTTTAATCTACACAAAGGAGAAACGTTAATCCACATACACAGGAAATGAAACAGACATAAAATCTCCTCATGTAGCCATTTTATACCAGGCACAGTTCACATGCACAGTCTAATCCAGGGGTCCTCAAACTTTTTAAACAGGGGGCCAGTTCACTGTCCCTCAGACCGTTGAAGGACCGGACTATAGTAAAAATAAAAACTATGAAGAAATTCCTATGCACACTGAATATATCTTATTTTGAACAAAACGAGAACAAATACAATATTTAAAGTAAAGTTAAATCAACAAACTTACCAGTATTTCAATGGGAATAGTGTGCCAGTCAGAGCCCAGGAATATTATGCCAGTCAGATGCCCAGGAATATTATGCCAGTCAGATGCCTAGGAATATTATGCCAGTCAGATGCCCAGGAATATGATGCCAGTCAGATGCCCAGGAAGATTTTGCCAGTCAGATGCCCAGGAATATGATGCCAGTCAGATGCCCAGGAATATGATGCCAGTCAGATGCCCAGGAATATGATGCCAGTCAGATGCCCAGGAATATGATGCCAGTCAGATGCCCAGGAATATGGTGCCAGTCAGATGCCCAGGAATATGATGCCAGTCAGATGCCCAGGAATATTTTGCCGGTCAGATGCCCAGGAATATTTTGCCGGTCAGATGCCCAGGAATATTTTGCCGGTCAGATGCCCAGGAATATTATGCCGGTCAGATGCCCAGGAATATTGTGCCGGTCAGATGCCCAGGAATATTGTGCCGGTCAGATGCCCAGGAATATTGTGCCGGTCAGATGTCCAGGAATATTGTGCCGGTCAGATGCCCAGGAATATTGTGCCGGTCAGATGCCCAGGAATATGATGCCAGTCAGATGCCCAGGAATGTGATGCCAGTCAGATGCCCAGGAATGTGATGCCAGTCAGATGCCCAGGAATGTGATGCCAGTCAGATGCCCAGGAATGTGATGCCAGTCAGATGCCCAGGAATGTGATGCCAGTCAGATGCCCAGGAATATGATGCCAGTCAGATGCCCAGGAATATGATGCCAGTCAGATGCCCAGGAATATGATGCCAGTCAGATGCCCAGGAATATGATGCCAGTCAGATGCCCAAGAATGTGATGCCAGTCAGATGCCCAGGAATGTGATGCCGGTCAGATGCCCAGGAATATTGTGCCGGTCAGATGCCCAGGAATATTATGCCGGTCAGATGCCCAGGAATATTGTGCCGGTCAGATGCCCAGGAATATTGTGCCGGTCAGATGCCCAGGAATATTGTGCCGGTCAGATGCCCAGGAATATTGTGCCGGTCAGATGTCCAGGAATATTGTGCCGGTCAGATGCCCAGGAATATTGTGCCGGTCAGATGCCCAGGAATATGATGCCAGTCAGATGCCCAGGAATATGATGCCAGTCAGATGCCCAGGAATGTGATGCCAGTCAGATGCCCAGGAATGTGATGCCAGTCAGATGCCCAGGAATGTGATGCCAGTCAGATGCCCAGGAATGTGATGCCAGTCAGATGCCCAGGAATATGATGCCAGTCAGATGCCCAGGAATATGATGCCAGTCAGATGCCCAGGAATATGATGCCAGTCAGATGCCCAGGAATGTGATGCCAGTCAGATGCCCAGGAATGTGATGCCAGTCAGATGCCCAGGAATGTGATGCCAGTCAGATGCCCAGGAATGTGATGCCAGTCAGATGCCCAGGAATGTGATGCCAGTCAGATGCCCAGGAATGTGATGCCAGTCAGATGCCCAGGAATGTGATGCCAGTCAGATGCCCAGGAATGTGATGCCAGTCAGATGCCCAGGAATATGATGCCAGTCAGATGCCCAGGAATATTTTGCCAGTCAGATGCCCAGGAATATTATGCCAGTCAGATGCCCAGGAATATTATGCCAGTCAGATGCCCAGGAATATTTTGCCAGTCAGATGCCCAGGAATATTTTGCCAGTCAGATGCCCAGGAATATTTTGCCATTCAGATGCCCAGGAATATTATGCCAGTCAGATGCCCAGGAATATTTTGCCATTCAGATGCCCAGGAATATTGTGCCAGTCAGAGCCCAGGAATAGTGCTCGTTATCCCTCCCTCCTCCCCCGCTTCCCCATCACTTACCTCCAGCTGCTGTGTCCCCGGACGTCTCGCGCGGTGTCCTCCTGTGGAGGAGGGAAACAGTTACCGGATCCGGATGTGACGTAACGTCACATCCGGTCGCGGTAATTTTTTTTTTTCTTCCTGCAGCCGCATCCTTTGCGGCTGCCCGAAAGAAAAAAAAAGTAAACAGTGCGGGGGGGGGGGGGGGGGGGGGGTGGTGCCGGCAGCACCCCCTGCGGGCCACATAAATGTCCTCGGCGGGCCGTAGTTTGAGGACCCCTGGTCTAATCGAATGTATACATTTAAAAAAAAAGGTTACTGCACATATCTGGAGATAATCTCTATAATAGCACAGTAAAAGTGCAGATGCCAAATAATATGTAGAGAGTAAAATATGATGTCCAACTGTACACAGTTGGGCAGTTAGAGGTAAAGGTTGACATTTTATAAAAAAAACAAAAAAACTCATGGAAAAGTTAATGTAATATGTAAATGTGAATGAATACACATTGATACTCCTGAAAATTACCTCAAGTAGTTTTTATTTTTTATTTTAATTTTGGCTTTACGTGTGTGTGTATAATATATATATATATATATATATATATATATATATATATATATATATATTCGGAATTTCATTCTAAATTAAAATCAAACTGGAAGATTTTAACAGGTCAAACAGATTAACCTCATCAATAAAATATCAGCCAAAAGCTGTGAAAACTGGAGTGCTAAATATAGTTCTTTGTATTGCTGAAAACAAAACTGCCTTTGTGTATTGCAGTATAGGATTTCTCTACGTAAGCATATTATTCTGTTTTAGCATCTAGAATCAGTAGGGCAGATATATAGCCTTAGCATGATGGAAATAAATTATGGGTATCCAGAATGAAAATTGGGCAATCCAAGCCACTATTTTGTACTATGATATGTTTAAGGTATTTGAGGATAATTTTCAACATGGCTGCAAAAGAAAACTTTTGGTACCTTTCAAAAAAACAAAAGGGTGGTTATTGACTAAAAGGTGAGTTGGTGGTGAAATGAATAGGGGGCAACTCACCAGGGTTATCCCTGCACAATGTATACTTAAGTTTGTAAAATGAAATGTTCATAAAGCCTTCACTAACCTTTTAGTAAATAACCTGCATTGTATCCCTGTTAAAAATCCCTGAAAAATAATGCGTGTAACAATGCTTTTAAAGTTTTCATCAAAATAAAGTATAGGAGGTTACTCATTCCACAGTAGTTTTTGAGTACACTACGTTTTCTATACTTTACGTATGCGTACGGTGGTGCTGCCATTAAAATAAATAAAAGCTCAATCATTTTGTAATTTGAAATCTATTACAATAAATGAGAGGAAAAATAGGATAAGATCTGGAAAGTATGGGAAACTTATTTTGCTTAGCAATTACCAAAAAAAAGTGACCATTTATGTATTTCAATGTATTAATATATTTAGGAAAAAGAAAAACAAGTGAGTCCTCTATATGATATACATATTTAGCAGTATATATACAGTTTATATTTGTTCAATATGTAAAAAGTTTGTTACAACTATAATTGTTAGAAGTATAAAATTTCAATAAGTGTGTGTGTGTGTGTGTGTGTGTATATATATGTAGATATAGATATAGATAGATAATATAATCTGTTTAGCACCTTTTTGACTGTATCATTGTAGTGCCCCCAATGAAACAAATGTTTCATTGGGGACACTACATTTCTTACCCATTACGTCTTTAAGCGACTCCACTGCTCAAAGTGCACCACTCCCATCACTGTCTCTTCACTAGTCATTGCTCAGCAAAAAATGTTCCATTACACAAATTTCTCCTTACCCCAGCATCAAGTCACTCTGCAACTCATATCTTATTGCATTAACTCCACACATCTAAGCAAAGATAATTCGCAACATATATTGTCTTTCAACACACACACACACACACACACACACACACACACACACACACACACTGACAATTTCAGATATTTTCAGATATCCGGTACATATGTTCCTCTTTATTCCTGCACTAGTGCACCTTCATTCTTCTCACTTCAGTAGTACACCTGGTAGAAAATTTGAAGTTCAGTAATGCAATACCAGTCCAACATACTGGGATGCCTGGGTCAAAGAATAATGCGCCGCCTCTCCCTCCCCCACACCAATACAGTTCCACATACACACAATCTCACCCTTTATAATCACACACGCATGCATGCATAAACACATACATAGTTTTCACCCAATCGCGCTGGGGAGTGAAGGGCCTCCTCCCCTCTTCGCCCCACCACCTTATAGGGGAAAAACAAACAGGGTGGCAGAAATTTCCCACCTTAAGTGCTGCTTGGGTCCTAATGACCCACCCAGACCCAGTGTACGGTCTGCTCTGCGCTAACATCATGGACACTAAAATGTTGTATTTACTATTATCTGATAATATGAAATGAAAAAAGTGTCCAACATGCTCCGATAATTGGCACTGAAATGGTGCCTCCGAATTGCAGATGCATTCGGGGGACCATCAAAGTGCTTCCAAATACATCCGCAATTCGGACATCATAGCCGATTCCATGCCGAAATCAAAAGCAGCCGACGCTTGAGCGGAAAGCACTGAACCGAGGTGGCTATTGCGAAAATAACCAAAGCCCTCCTGAAATAAAATAAATGAATAATTTTAAAATAATAAAAAAAAGTTTTTTTCCCCGCATTGGGTGGATTAATTTTTGTGACCCCTTTCCTTGGACCTAAGATGATTGCTCGAGCCCCTCCCGGACCATTGCTGGACATCACTGTCCAGATTTTGGACAAGGGAGAGGTAGGTAGGATTATTTTTGTTCTTTTTATTTGATTTTTCGGGTCAGTTGTGTTTTTAATGGTGGGGGTAGTGAGGCATATGGGCAGTGTCTCCAGCCCTGCATCACAATGTTTTATATTGGGGCGTGGGAGCAATTGCCCAGCCCCATGTGTTATAGGGGTCCGGGCTTAATTTTTCTACTTGCCCTGACCCCCTTTGTGTATAGTATGGGGACTGGGGACCATTTGGCCAGCTCCCATCCTAGTTTATTATTAGTGGGGGGGACAGGACTACTTGCCCTGGCCCCCATGGTTTTAATCACAGGCCAGAGCCATCTAATGAGTAGTCAAATGTTGGAAAAGTTAAAACAAATTCTGCTATTTTGCCTGATTCAAGCCCTTTTCTGGAGAGATTGATGTAAATTGACTCAACCCTCTAAATCAGTAGTTCCCAACACTTGTCCACTTTTGTACCCCTTTCAAACCCATTTCTCTAAATGGTACCCCTTGTTTAGTTTTGAAGTGTCTCCATTACTGGTGATTCAAATGTAACATTTATTGTTCCATAGTGCTAAAAACTACAAGCGCAAAATGTTTTTCGCCATTACTGATTATGTTTCGAGTACCTCTGAATGGCCCAGTACCTACCCTCGGGGGTACGCGTACCACTGGTTGGTAACCACACTTTCTTGACCCATTATAATAATGGGATAATTGTGTAAACTATTCTTATGTGAACAGGATTCTTAAATTCCTTTCTGACTCTTAAAAAATCTATGGGAATGTGATTTTATAAAACGCTCTGATACAAGATTAGTACAGTTATGCGCTTCCGCATCTCAATGGATGTTTCATGATCTTGGGCCTTGAGATTCCCGATGGGCTCATGTATCAGTAAGCAAAGTTTGCTTGGATTTACTTGGCCTAACCTTCTCTACGTTTGAGTGGGCCATGCTATAACATATGTACATCCTCACTGTTTTGTTAAATGGCTTATGGAAGCATGAATGTACCTTTCTCATCAAGAGAGCTCCAGACTGTTCCCCAAGAGTCGGAAAACAAAAGAAGGAGATTATTTCTCTGTACCTTACTTCCTTGGCAAACATCTGTCTTTCGTTTAGCCAAACAAGCATTTCAAAGTGTTTATTTAACAGAGGCCATTGGAAAGTTGTAGAAATAATTATAATCTGTAATAACAGTGATTCAGGTCTTTTTTTCATTTTCTTGCTACGGGTAAAACCTTTCAATAAGCTATAGCTTATAGTATTTTCCCACTGATTAAGTTCTTGCACAATTTCTATACCATATCAGTGGAGTAAACCGTCCATTATAGAAAAAATACTTAAAAGTAATAAATGTGTACATACAAAAAAACAGCCTCTGTAACCAAATATTCAACAATAAAAGACTATTGCAGCCTGAAATAAATTCAATAAATATATTGATCATATAGTAATATTTTGCATTCCTTACCTCTAAAACTTGCCTTTTGCAGAATGTTTACTAGGGATTGAGCCAGAGTTGGTTACAAAGGGGCATTCCCAGCATGTCCTTCTTTGCACGGGACCATTCCGATTTTGGGAGGCTGTCCCGCCGAGCACTCCCTGTGTCCCTCTTTTCAGGACAGAGGTAGACCTGGATTTTAGGTCCTGCCATTATTACATACAACATTTGTCAGATTTTCATATGTTACGCTGTTTCTGGACTAGCATGGAGATGGCTTGTAGGTGGATGGAAGGGTTGAGAGCAATTCTTTTTTAAATAGAGTCTACTTATTTCAATATTGTGATTGGACCTAGTAGAAGAAATCTTAGTTATAGCGCTCTTTAAATGCAGAATTTCTGGATAAAGCCATGTTTGTATGATTGTAATTTTTATTGACTATTGCATGTGAATGTTGGTTTACATGGCACAACATTAGGGATAAGAGGGGGAAATGATGAACACAAAGTATGGCTACATCTGTAAGGGTAGGCGGGACACCCATTGTGGTGCAACATGAGGTGCGGAATTCCTTCTCATAATCCATTTTTGGTTCTTTACCTATTATTCATTTAATTTTGACTGGTTCCCTGGCAAAAATCCACTTACTAGCATCTGTCACAATCTATAATGTATGCATCACTTCCAGTCATGAGAGAACTAATATATATAGATTTGTTTTAATGGATTAGAATTGTTCAGTTTTACACAATAAGACTTTTGCTGCTGTGTATTGTCCAAATAAATTCCAAAGGAGTGGGGTAGTTAATATGTTATCAAAGGTTAATTAGCTGTGGACAAAAATAAAACCCCTAATGTGTTGAAAAGCACACATCATTTTTTAATCCTGCAGGATTATCATTTTTTTTTAACTTTAGAAGGCCTCTAATAAGATATGTATTCCTATGAACTAGTGTTTTCTTTTTCCAGAACTAAATTTGTATGAAGGCCCCATTTTTCTATTGACCAGGTTATACAAGAATATTTTTTAAATGTATTAAAAGAAAAGCAGTCTCCAAAACTATTTTGCTTCATGAAGCTATGTATCACTTGTTATACAGACAGCTGAAATTTATCCCAAAACAAGGGCCACTACATCTGACTCAGCTGCATTGGACCCACAGGTCTCATGTATTTCTCCCATGCTATAAAGCAAAATACACATTTACCTCTCTTTACATTGCATAACCAGTTAAAGGGACACTATGCATTTTTGTTTTTTAAACTTTTTTTTTTTTTATTTCAGTTGTAATTTTCGCAAACTCTAATCAATTTTTAAAAACGTTGAACATAAAATATGATAAAAATTGATGTATAATTCGGCATAAATTAAGAGAATAATGTGTTTTAATTGTGTATGTTCATGACATCACCTTATACAAATTACACATTTCCTATTGAAAAATAGTTTAATGTCATCACAGATACATTTAAAACATATTTGCATGTAATTCTGCTAGCACAATGTATAGATTTTCTTTTTTTTCTTTTTAAATAAGTGACGTTTAGGTGACCCCATTTAACCCTTCATAGGGGTGTCTGACCTTGTTCTGGCAGTTAATGTCCGGATCCGAAGTTGGATATTGGAATGTTAAGATCTTCTGTACGCTGCTGCTGTGCTTTCAGTTGTGTTTCTCCTGATTAGTCAATGACATGACATCATGGGGTCTGAGACGCAAGAGCAAAGCAGCACAGGGAAAGCTTTGTAAAGCTGATCTCTCATCCTTGCAATCTAACAATGGATCATGAAATTCTCAGTCAGTGTATTTCTAGTAAAGGTTGAAAAATGTTTCTAGTTGAAACAAAACAATGTACCAAGAGGCAGATGGCAGAGACTCCATAATGCAATTTTTAGATCCTGTCAATTTTCTGTGCCAATGTTGGAATAAAATCTCATTGTTTAGCACCTTGCAAATGTACACAAGGACGAAATCTTCTTTAACAACATATTTTAATCATACAGTAGGCAACTTCTCGGGAGCATTGTTTAGAAGCAATTAGACTTCTTTTCGGTATCAAATTGCTGATTTTGTCTACAGAGTTCAGAGAAGGGTCACCTCTGACCCGGATGGTATGATAATCTCCTCGACCCTGATTGGTTGTGTTGCATGCTATTGACACGCACACATAGGGTCAGCCTTAGGTGTTCAGGTGCCCTCTGTGGGGTAGTGGCACCCCCCTCACCATTTAACCCCCTTTATGGTTCACTTTCCATTGCACCCAGAGGACTTGCCATTGCCCCCCACTGACTTACCCCTGAACTCCAGGACTTGCCACTGCACCCAGAGGATGTGCCACTTCACTTGCCTGTTCCCAGGTGTCTACTTCCGGCATATCTTCTAAACCAGAACACCAGAAGATCACGTGACCTACATCCTCTGGCTGTGGGACCCCCAGCACAGCTGGCCCCTTACTGGGGTATAGACATATGTACATGGCTATACCCCAGTAAGGGGCCAGAGAGGCTGACATTCATCGGAAGCAATTAGTGCACCATTCAGATTAGACTTTTAATGAGGCAGAAGTGCCCTTTAGTGGCTTTTTAAAATAAAAAAAAGGTTTTCTTCCTCTTTAAATATAACCAATTAAACAATTACTCATGATAACATTCAGAATTCCCCATATGTAGCACAGAAGCTACACATTTGAACTTTTCACTGGCCTTTTTCCTTCATGAATAAAGACTCTAATTTGAATTTGTCTGTGGCATAAAGTTGGAGGACCGTGTTAGGCTCACCACTTTATTGCACGCTTGTCTGCCCTTTTGGCACAAGTTTGATTTCTCTGGATACTGATGCATGTGTACAGCTAATAAGACTACTAGGAGAATAGGTGTATTTGGTAAACTGCAGGTGCATGTAAATCTTTATACAGGTTGAGTATCCCTTCATCCGAAATCCCCTTGCAACCCACTTAAGCTGTGATATAGCCTTCCCATTCATGCTTAGATTCCCCTACAAACCCGCAAAGGGTAATACAATATCTTGTGTGTAGGCCTGACTCTCCAACGACAGGTTCCCAACGATGCCTCACATCATAACTACATTACAAGTGATTTATTTGCTCTATACAGTATTTGCATTGATATTACTGTATTATTTGCTCTATACAGTATTTGCCTTGATATTGCTGTATTCTATGAGTGCTGAGAGGCTTTAACATATCTTATTGGTGAAAATGATCTGTTATCCAAAATACTTCTAGTCTCAAGCGTTTTGGATATGGGATATTCAAACTGTAATACCATACATTTGATAACCGTAGGAAGGCCTACCTCTCTTTCGACACAAGTGACTGTGTAACTAGATGCAGATATGTATTATAAAATGTATTATATTTCCAGAACATTAGGGAACCCTTAATTTCCAGGAAATGTCTCAAGTCTAGAATGTGGCACATATACAATCTTTATTGGACCATCTGTAGTGTACTCCAGGTGGATAACTGTATTCTTACAAATACATAAACGGCCCTGCTTGTTATCAGGATTTTTGGGGAGATATTTGTGATACAATATTATTGTGTTTTTTTTATTTTTTTTTTTATTTCATTCGTATCCGTAAATGATTCTCTCAATTATAAGTTTAATATGGCATTTAAAGACATTAAGGCCTATTTCCTAAATAGACCGATTTAATTTTGGGAAATATAGTATCCTGTTTGATTGCCAAGTGTGTATATGTGTATATATATATATATATATATATATATATGTGTGTGTGTATATATATATATGTGGCATAAATCTGAGGAAATACATAAAAATATGGGGAGGGTGAATTAACTGGTGCAAAAAGATTAAAATTAGCACTGTCACTATATTATTTAGTGCATCTCATAAATAAAAAATACCTGTTTTGAGCCATTTTTAATTGGCCACTAAATGCTGCTGAATTAAGGATTTTGAATTCAACAGTTCATTTATCCCAGCAGAGCAATAAATGTTCAAGTACAATTGCATTTTATTAACTGGATCAGTTTACGCCCACAGAGATTGATGAAAGCCAATTTACTCTTTCAGCCAGCGAGACTCTCCCATGTATATATATGTATACACCCATTGCAATCATGAGCGAGAGCAGGTATCATTGCTGATCTTTGAATGGAATCCTTGAGCACTGATTTGAATTATACTGATGATCTGTGTTTTGGGGCTGATGTTAGTGTACAGTCAGTACTGTCCTGTTCCACCCAAACCCACACTCCTTCTGCATATGATGAGAGGTCTGAAATGAACCAGGATGTGCTACTACTTTGGACATGTTTTGCAGTAGTATGGTGATGTTTTATAGGATTGGGTGTCAAGGAAAATACTCCAAAAACAGAGAACTATACCTAGATTCTCTGTGCATGCAAATGTGAAGATTAAATATACATATTCATGACAAGCAACACACGGAGGATTTTATGCATTTTTTCTTCTTCATGCAAATTAGTGCTTATTATCACATTATAAATTAAAAGGGTATTATAAGCGTTAATAAACCTGCTGAAACTATAATACAGTTGCCAATGTAAGACTACAGGAGGCAGCTATATTTATTATCACACAGATCTCTGAAAGAGTACATTTTGTGATTATTACTTCTAAAAGGATTTATAACCTGGTAGATCGCAGATATCAACTAGAATTAGATCCCCATTTAGACAATACTTTCAAATAATTATTTGTGAAAGCATGGCCAATAACCACTGAACATGGCCTTCAATGCTATTTGCAATGGTTTCCATGGGGAAAAAAAGGCCTAACTAAACATGTGTGCCTGTGTACAACATTACTGATCATAGTTGTTGGGAATTTATCTTTGGTGATTCCTATCCTCCATGGAGAAACCTTTTGATTTTTATTTAAGAAACAATTTTGGCGGTTATTGGTTTATTACAATTTAGTATTGCGTATAGAATAATCTTTGTGCTTCTAATATAGAAGCACAAGTGAAAAGTAGTTGTCCCTAGTATGAGGATAAACTGGTATGTACTTTTGAAGTGGGATATTTATTTTAACCCTTTGCGTCAGTCAAGGTTAATTATCCTGTAATTTCTATTTTAAAGATGTGTCAGAGGTAGATTAAGGATCCTCTTGGCCGTAGACAGGGAGCTAAATGTACCCCTCCAATCTTTACACTTGATTTGCAGCAATAGCCCCCCCAATTTGGCCCTTCTAGTCTGCCCATATTACTACCTGCTGTAAAATCATATGTTGTTTGCCCTGGCCATAAGTAGGCCCTTGCACATTGCCAAGTACTCAGGCCAGTAGCCTAGATTTCTGTCTGACTTAGATATATAAAGAAGAAAATCTGAATTCTTTGACTCCCTCACCATTTCTCTTGTTCCAGAAACCTTGCTCTAAATGTTTGACTAATCTTCTGTCTCAAGGTTTTGCTGACTATTTTGTCAGTTATTCTCCAATTATGCCCACCTTTACACAGTGCTCAAATGAAATCCCTACCCAGCAATGCATTAGTTAACGGTACTTGACTGCTGGGTAGGTTTGAGAAGGTTTTATGAGTCCCTTGTTGCTCATTGTAGAACAAGTCCTCAGCATTTGTAATAACACGTCACTCTCCCAAGTCAGATTGGTGTCTGTGAACACAACTCTTTTCCATCTGAGTAAGCTTTGATGCTAGCTTAGCAGACTTCCCTTGCCTTTAACCGAGAGAGAGAGAGAGAGAGTTAACCTACATTGCTGTTAATTTGTGGCCAAAATCACTTGTTTGGGTTTTGGATTATGTTTACTATTACATAAGCATTTAAATGTTTTCATGTGTTCATTATGTCTGGGTTAAACTTTGACATTTTTTGCCAGAATTGTAATTTTATGACATTTTCCAAGCCTTGAATAGGTGGTTTGTCTGTTATGTGTGTTGAGGGAGCTTCTCTACATCCAGCATCTGTGAGCCTTGGATGCGGATGTGTTAGTGGTTTCATCCTGACATTATGGGCACAGTGTTTGGGTGTTGAAAGAACCTTTGCTTAAAAAAAAAATTAAAGGGGTATTTTTTATTTTTTTTTCAATTTTGAGATGCATTTTAAAACTTACCATTTGCAGGGTTTCTGCTGGGGATCAATCCTCCACAATCTGATGCTTTGCATAGGCAATTCCCAATGCACAAATGTGCAGCACTTCATTTGTTTTTAAATTTAACTATTGAATGCCTTGTAAAGAAACAGATTACTTGTTTCTGTACTGTTGTGTAATGTTGTTATACAATTCTTACACTGTACCAAGCGTTTTGGTACCATGTAGACGTGCACTCATAGCTAGAACATTTTTTTTTTTTTTACTTCATAGGAAACAGAGAGAAGTTACATCAGAACAGGACCCCAAAAAATCTCATTATCTGGATAGGCAGTTTTGCTAGCCAGCCTGGAATCCAGAAAGTTTGCATTATTAAAGGGCTATATAAAGTGTGCTAAAAATGGGCATCTCAAATAAAATGTTAGACTCTATGATTACCTGTGCCTTAGGATGTAGCTAGAACTTTCCTGATTAGATGTTTGCTTTCCTCAGTCTGCTGAATTTCCAGTCTAAGTACATTTTTTTGAGAGTTACAAGGACTGCAGATGCATTGGGCATTCCTATTCATTTCTTTTGGAGTCCTCTGAGTGGCTTTCATGAGATGCTGGGGATCCCCAGCTCCTGAAGGAAAAGAGAGCCACAGAGCACGACAAAGGTCATTTTTAGAGGTGAGTATTGAAAAATCTCATAATAAAATTTGACATGTTAAGTTTATTTTTCCCCAGCTGTCTTTAATATTCCCCACTGTTTGGTACCCAAAACAAGAAATAGTGAGAATGACGAACGTGCCAAAGTGGTCTGTTTTTGTAATTTTGTCACTTTTTCTATAGATGCATTCTATAGAACCCATCTTAATTCTCTGCAAAATTTTTCGCACACTGTGTAAATGGGCTTCTTATCACACACGCTGTTGTATACATTATGCTGCTGATTCTTTCATAGTAATCGTATTCCTTTTTGGTGTGTGTGTCCCTATTAGCTGTGCTAGAGAGAAGCAAAACCCCATGACGATGCAAATTGGTTAGTAAGCAGTAAATGGCAGATTTACAAGAGCAGAGAATTCCTCCCCTATTTTCGAATGACCTTCTCAGCAGCATCATACAGCGCATGATGTTCAGCCTCCTATGGATGAGTGAAAGCAGAGATAATGTGCCAGTGAGGTGTAAGACATTCAGGTGGGAATGGCTACAGCGACTAGGGCCTGCCATGGATATTCAAACCAATGCATACTTATATGACTAAGTGTATGCAGCCAGGATAAAAAAAGTGTTCATTTAAAAACCAAAACAAAACAAAAACTCTCCCTTTACTCTCAGAAATATGTAGTCTGTTTTAGAGTGCCCACTAGGCAAGGGTTTCCAGCAGCCAATGTGTTCAAATATCTGCATTTGGCAGATGACCCCATAAAGAAGTGTAGGTTATTCTGCTTTTTTCCCCCCTCACTTGTTCTGACAGTCCACTGCCACCTCCTTTAATTGGGGGACACAGGTTGTTTGCCATGTTTCTGAACATTTTCCCCAGATAGTATGGCTGCCTGTAGGTAGAATACATAAGAGGGGTACAGGATGCTTTCAGGAAAGACCCCAGCATACAATAATTTGCTCTTTGCCTCTGGTGCTTTAGGCCTTGAGGCCTATATCAAACGTACCAGTACAGGACAAATCGTCTGTATGTGCTCATCACTATTCCTTTCACCAGCAAATCTGCTGCTTATGTACATAGACTAGTGACTTGGTAAGCGATTCACAGCTCCACACCATGTTAACTATTCACAAAAGCTGAGCAATAAATAAAAAATCCCGCCTTTTGAAGAAGACCGCTCACATGCTTAAAATATAGTAGGAGCTGTGCCCATATACGTTGCCAATCATGGGTAAAGTCGTTCCTTTTCAGAATGTGTTGACAAGGCCAGCTTTACCCACCGATACGCAGTTTCTCCTTGGGATAATTAATGAAGTCTGATTCAGAGTCCCAAGGTTAGAAGAAAGATCATTAGACCGTCTCTGTCTTGTTTACTTCCTTATAACACTAGGGATTTGGAGATGTGTGTGAGCTGCTAAGTACGCAGTTGTGTTAATGTGAAAATTCAAAACCACACAAGTTGACTTTTTCCACTTACAGCTACTACTATCGCCACACTGAGCAGGGTCTGTCATACGCGTTTTTTCTTTTTTTTTCTTTGGCGTGGATTTACTTACTGTTTGAACACAGAGGCCAGGTTCCCTAGGAATAGCAGGCAAAAACTCAAGGGTACACATGTGGGTGGAGGAAAGAGGTTTCATATTCATTAGGTACTTTCTGTTTACACATTTTCTCAGTGAAGAAGCTCACTGTGTAGTTAAATAAAAAAAAATCTCATGTGTTTTTCCTTACTGGAAACTATTTTCATGAAGTCATACTAGGAAAGCAAATGGCTTGGAATCAACCTTTTATTGCAAATAAAACAAATGTAATCATCCAGCGGAACGTCTTTGACTTGCAAGACTTATTACATGTATCTTGCGTGTTGTGAATCCCGAATTATCGGTTGTTACAAAAAAAAAATGCCAGGATTAATTTTCCTGAGCATAAATTTTGGTCTCTACAGCTCTTAAAGGCACATCCACATGAGGTTGTCCATCCCACTTCACTAGGAGCAGTGCGATCTTCTGTTTACAAACAGCAAAAAATAATTTGTAAATATCGTGGTGCTCAGCAGTTCACTGAAATACTAGAGTGTAATGTGCTTATATACCCCAAGTTCATAGAGTTAGTCACTCTTCTGTCGCTTCAACAGATTGATTACTTTTCCGGTCATTGCACGCTTGGCGTGCTTGATTCAGCTTTCATTTGAGCTGTTGGGAGTGGGAGCTGTGACGTCCTTGGGTATCCGGCTTGGATGGAGACCAAGATTAACCTGTTCAATCCTGAAGCTGCACTAATCCTCTGCCTAAGGATTATGCAGTGTTCTGGATTAGCCTTGCACGTTGCTGTACAGTGAAGAGGTTAAGAGCGGGAAGCTTGCATGGATCCCCACCCACACCAATCCCCTTAGCCCTGCACAATATGTTAACCCCTTTAGGTCAAGATGAGGTTGTAGTGCATCTGAAAACTAAGGAGAGATCAGATGTGTTTGAACTGCTTTCCTGGAAGCAAAATACATGCACAGTAAGACTCCAAATACTAAACAAAATATGTTGGTTAAGTACTTTCATGAAAAGGATTTTAATAAAAAGTTCTCCAGCTTTTTTTTCCCACCAAAAATCCCGATTTCAAACCGTGCCCCTAAATAACTTGTATTTAAAAAATCCAACTGTTAAAATGCACTATGATATTTAAAGGTCACCTCTTCTATTTTAACTTTTACAATCTGCATCGACACTTCCTGTTTTTTTCCCCATTACCGTGTGTATATGTTTTTTTATTTTTTTATATTCTGATTCATGGAACTGTTATTGCAGGCATTTTTTTCCAGGGCCTCCTAAACATCTGTTTACTAAAGTGTTTACTTTTTTTGTAAAAAGGCAAGAGAGGGGAAAGAATCGCATAGCACAGATCTCTATACCTTTATTTTCCCTCCATCTTTTCCTCCTGCTTATGTAAGACAATGATGACACACAATCTATCTCTGCTGCAGTCTACCCCCTTGGCAGTGATTTGTGCATGGGGTATTATAGATCTTCTAAGATAATCTGTGGTGAATGTGTGTGTATTTTTGAATTTGCAATAAATTATGCTAAAGCCATATAATGTAGGGATATTGGTTGACTGAAGTGCCAGTGTAGATGTGTGGTTTTAATGGTCTGGAGGCCCTATGTTTCACAGCCTAATTCTTCCACTGTGAGCCATGATGTGTCTATTCAAAGATTATTGCAGTCATCACCATAACATTTTTATGCAATTGGCCATCTATACCAAATTGAATATTATGCTACATTACTCATGACTGTATTTAAAGATAAAAATTATAGCAAACGCAGATTTCAATTTAAAATGATCATATTAACCACTGACTTAGTATGATGTCAAACGCCCCCCATTTTCCTCAAATGCCACTCCATAAAGCAATGCTGAAATAATATTTCTAGTTTGGGCTTCTACAGAACAATATTGTGGCTGCGTTTTTAATTGCAAACAGAGAATTGTGCATAACTACTTAGACCAGTTAGTACAAGGGAGTCTGCAGTACTTGGGTAAATATTCCCCAAAACTAAAGTTATCCACTATAGTAGGTGTCAAAGTTAAGCCTTCCGTGCCTTTTCCCACTTTTGTAGTTGTGGACTATATTTCCTATACTTCTTAGCCAATGATCGGACTGGCTGAGCATTATGGGATATGTAATCCACAGTACTAAAGTTTGGGTATCACGCAGTCTTCAACAATGTAGTCCTTTTGGACTATATTTACTATGATGCTTGGCCAACATTTGGCAAAATGAGTATCCTGGTAGATGTAATCCACAACTGGCCGAGCATCATGGGCGATGTAATCCACAACAGTAGAAGTGTCAAAGGTGAACCATCAATGCTTCTGACATTCCAACTTTTGTGGACTACATTTCCTATGTTTCTCAGCTGGACAAGCGTGAGTGGGGGGAAAAATATATTGTGGGGGTTGGAGGCATAGAGCTCCCTCTCTCTTGTTCTGCCACTGACTCGCCACTGAACGTATTGATCCCTGTTGTGCGGTCTGCTGCTTGCATTACTTAGGGAAATAAAATATTGGAAGCCATATGCTTAAAGTATACATAATTCTTTCAATGTAATACAATAAAGATGAATAAAACCTGCAGTATATGTTGTTTTTTTGTCTGAAATCTCATTGTTTTATCAGTGTGTTTAAAAATTATTTTACTCATCTTGGTCACTTTGTACTTTGTTTTAAACTTGTTCCATAACTACAAAACACAACATGCAAAGGTTTTTTTAATTAATTTGCTCTCACACCAACACAAAGTCATTTTAGGCATCAGTTTAACTAATGCTGCATCTCTGATTCAATTGCATGTTTTGTAATTGTTTATTTGCTTATAGGGATGAGGTATTTGCCATACTGGACATTACCACTTCAAAGTAAATAATGCCCTTTAACCTCTTATGAACCCTGTATTTTAACATGGAATGTCTGAATGATTTAATTTGGTTAATAAAAAAAAGTAGGACATTCTTCTGTAGTTTCCTTAAAGGGCAACTGTCCATTTTTTTGGTTCATGAAATACAAATAAAGGGGTGGGTTTGTGTTTATTGGTTTAAAGGGACACTGACACCAAAAAATAAGGGTTTATTTTGTATTTTTGATTTCAGATATGTCTTTTGTTTTTGTTATGTGACTGTATTTAATAAAATATGTAACTAAACAAGTGTGACTGGGTGCCGCCATTTTGTGAAATATAGATTTTTGGGTGCCACCCCCTAGTGACTTTACAGCACTAGTATCTTACTTGGGGGATGGGGACACAGAAGACTTGACCAAAGACTTTCATTGAATGGGAGGGTAATGTAACTATTACATCACAAGGGGGCAGAGTTATGATCTTGTTTAATCATGTAAATCTCCTCTCTTTGTGTTGGAAATCAGTTAAAAAAAAGTAGTTCACTGTCGCCTAGTCCTGCCCACTAGTGATACACAGGAGCCAGTAAGAGAGCAGAGGAGTATCTTATGGCATCATCATGCAGGCTTTGGCAACAGTTGTAAAGTGAAAAAAAACAGTGGCATATGATTTATATATTTGTTTGTTTTACATGACCAGGTTATCTAGTTACATCTTATGTAAGTGGTAGTGTCCCTTTAAGTATATCTAAATATATAACTGTTTTTCCCTCACTAGCAGGGCAAAGAGAGGTGAGGAGTGTGCATAGCGCTATGTGCTGTCCATGGCATCATAGCCTGGTCTCTTACAGTGGGAGCACAAAACCTGTTTATTCCTATAAGAACTAGATCGATGACTGCATTTGAATACACATATACCTGAAACAACATCAAGATTAAATCATAAATATTTCTTGTTGAAGGACTTTCAAATTGGAAGCTGGACTACACTGAAACCAGAAATGCCTATCTTCTATTTGCTTACATCCGTTTGTTTCATACAATAGTCATTAGTATAAGCTTGCCATAAAGAAACCAATCAACTGATTTTAAATCTGTTAATGCAGATGATAAGACTTTGCAGGTTTGCATTGGTGGATTTGCTGATGAGCAGAGCTCGGGCTTTCCTCGTTCAGGACAGAGTATAGTGTGATTAGGGAAAAGTGGTCTGCCACAGTGTTCTAGCCAAATACCTCCTTTGCGGTTCTGTTTCCATGACTCCTGACCCAGTCTGTCATTAAACGTGGGGTTTTTATCAATGGGAATGGTGAAATGTTTGCATGCAAAGTACTGAGCCCAACAATCCTTGGACAAAGACAACATTTCCAGCTGCAATAATAAAATCCAGTGAGATGCTTTCCTTTAATATCTAATACTCTACTGTATACACATGTTTGTCAGAAGGATTGTAGCCTTTTAATAACTTGGTACTTTAGACAAAGAAGCTATTGTACTGTATATATTTGTTTTTAAATGACAACTGTTGGCAAAAAAAAAGTTATGTCTAATTGAAGGATAGCATCAAGTGTAGATATTTTAAATATAAATTCTTTAATGAAAGAATACCAATAAAGGGCCATATTGAGCCCTCTTTGCTCCATATTGCTCTCTGAAGGAGCAGACATGTTGGAATCTCGGGTAAGATGATCTGACAAATTTGGCCTATGTTTCCCCTGCCCCCCTCCCAACCGAGTGAGCTCTATGGAGCAAAGAGAACTCCATAAGCTACTTTATTTGTATTCGTTTATTGAAGCATTTCTTTGTAATCTTGCATCAAGAATTCATTTTATAATTAAACATAAGTACATTTTTGGCTACGGTTGTATCAGAAGTAATGCAGGACACTTTTTTTCCTAAGAGTTTTCAGTTTACTGACAAATATTCTTTATTAGACTATTTTTTTTTTTTTTAGCATTGTATGTAATAGATTTTTGGGGGGGAGGGTGGCTATGCACACATTTATTTTTCCTCACTTTGCTCTGCGATATATTTAAGAATGTTTTCCAATCCCCCCCTAAGCCACCAATTCTTGCTGGGACACCTGTGGTCATTGAAATTCTCACACATGTTTTTTTAATATTGTACTTTAAACTCTTTGGGCTTTGTGCCTGTTCAGTAGGAAATAAGAGTAGGAGGGTAGGAGTGACCACGGTTACAAGATGAAACATTACAAAGGAAGAGGCCCCTGCAAGGATCCTCTTTATGATAATAATAAAAATAAAAAAAATCACCAGTACTTTCCCACAGAATCCTGTACTGTGTTAACAATGGGGACGGCTTCAAGCTGATACAAATGAGTAAAGTTCAGGAGAAACTACTGTAGCAAACACTGATGTTGAGTGACATTAATGAGGTTTCCATGCAGGTGGAATAGAGAAGGAGAGAAGGGGTCTAGTTCACATTCAGTGCTGCCATGATTTCATCCAGTTATTTAGCTGTGGCTGGGTGTTGAATTTGGAAATGCTCCCTTTCCCAATAGATGCCCACACAAGACTACCGTGTTACGTTCTTTCGGATAGGCAAATGCTAGCAATTGATCAAGGATAGTGAATTGAGGTGTGGGAGCTACGGAATAGAGTTGGTCATTGCACGTCAGGGATAAGTGTGCAATGGCCCATACAACATCCCTAAATTATCTGTCGCAGAGTCCATTAAATGTAAACCATGATCAGTGTTAGTGCCTACCCTTGAACACAGGTAGGATGAGTCAAGTGTAATAATTTAAACACCAACATTATTTCAGATACAGCGCCCCCTCCTTAAAATGTATGTGTACATTAGCTGTAAGTGCATATTTATTTCCTAGTCTTATTCAAAGGGACACTACCACTTACATAAGATGTAACTAGGTTACCTGTGCATTTAAAACAAACACATATATGACATATGCCACTGTTTTTTTTCTTCTTCTATGTTTGAATTAATTGCATATAAAATTAGGTGTTTATCTCCATCATCCATTTTAAGAATGTTGCCCATGATGCAACATTCTCCCAAATTTTCCAGCAAGTGTCACTTTACAACTGTGGCCAAAGCCTGCATGATGATGTCATAAGATACACCCCTGCTCTCTTACTGGCTCCTCGGTATCATAGTGACTAGGTGGCTGTGTACAACTTTTTTTTAACTGCCTTCCAACACAAACAGAGGAGATTGACCTGATCGAAACAGGATCATAACTCCCTTGTGATGTAATAATTACATTACTCTCCCGTTCTATACAAGTCTATGATCAGAATTCAGACTTATAGACTGCATTGTGTCCCCAGCCCCAAAGTGAGATACTAGTGCTGAAAAGTTTCTGGTGATGACACCCAAAAACACTATTTCACAAAATGGCGGAGCCCAGTCACACTTGTTAACTAAAATATTTCATAAAATAAACTTGCATAACAAAAACAAGACATCTGAAATCAACAATGCAAACCCTTTTCATCTTTTGGTGGGAGTGTCCCTTTAAGATCTTTTCTTTTTTTGGATCTAGAATATATTATGGCTATTGGTAATCCATTGAAAATAGAGCCCACCTGAGAGGTTTGTATCCATTGATACGAAATTCTAGTCAATGGAATGGAAAATAAAAACAGTTTTGTCCTCCCCTCCCCCCTCCTCCCCCCCTTCTACATTGACATGAACTTCTGCTATATTTATTCCAAATTCAATGAATGTTGGTGAGAGAAGTCCCTGGATTGTTGATAGAACTGTCACAATCCATATTTCAGGGAATTGAGACAATAATTTCAAACGTAAGGCTATAGTAGTTGAGTCTGCTACATTGGCCTAAAGTTTCAAATTCCCTGAAATTCTCTCTTCATTGAGTAGACCCTATAGCAATGTCAAGTGGCTAAAAAAAGGACTATGACGACCTTTTCCCTTTAAAAGGGCACCCGTTCTTTCAAGAGCGCTATCATATAGGTGATGAAATATATGTGGTGGGATATTGCACCATCCTTAATGAAGAGCAGCCTCCAGTTCTTTAAGCAGTGAAGGAAACGGAAACCTATTTTGCACTCTGTGCTCCAGATTTTCTCATAAAGGCCAATGATGTGTAGGCCTTGTGATTGGGCAAGCCGTGAGCTGTATTTGACTTTGTTGCTGTATTCACAAAATACTCTTTAAATGAGTTTCGTAATGTGCATGTGTGTATGTGTGTTCTAAACATGGAAACAGCAAGAAGCAAGAATTGTACCTGGTTCTGTAAAATGGTCTCACGTTATAAATGTCAATTATATGTGGAACAATCGTTGGATACCATGAAGGTGTAGCCTATACCATTATGGATCCTCCACCATAATGGCGTCCTCCATAAGTAAAGCCTTGTGGATGTAGGAAATGGGGTGAAATCTGATCAGTCCAGACTTGTTGTTTCCATTACTCAGAGGTACAGGTTATGTGTCTCTGTGCTTCAATAACTGCTTATGCATCCATAGACTGAATGGCAATCCTTTGATAAATTCCGATTTTATTACACTTCTGAGTGAAGTTTTAAGGCTGCACTTAAGGAACATTTTAGCAACTATCACATTAAGTGCCCATCTATGTGTCTGTGAGTTTTAAGTGACATTACCTGATACATATTTTTATATTAACCTAATATTTACCTTTTCAACTGTGTTTATAATTGTGTTTATTCTATTTATTGTGTTACCATTATTATGTCCACCTTCTGTGTGTGCTTATATCTAACAGCATGACCTGTTATTCAGTCACACAGTTTGTTTTCTTTTAATGGCACTGCAGGAGGTTTGCACCATGTTTTACAAATAACTTAACTTGCAGAGATAATGTCCCATTGGGGAATTACTCATGATATAAGGAATTGTATATCTCTTGGATGCTTGGATAACCAGTCTGTGAAGGCTGTTGAAAGCTTGCAGAGCATCTTGGGACATGTAGTTCAGAGTTGAGGGGGCCAGTGATTGACATTCCATGGTATAAATGTTGCCAGGACTGCGGTTCTAATCTAAATGTTTACACAATGGAACGAAATGCCCTCTGGCATCTTTTGCCAATGGGATTCAGATGGCATTTCTCAGTTGGGAGGGCGATGGAGGTTATTTTATACAGATTGCCCTCCACTGTTGGTAATGGTTTTATGTGCTAATACATTAGTGATGTGAAGCTGCCAGAGAATGAATTACTTGCTTACAAATAATTGCAAACCAGTCCATGCACACTGTCATCTTTAATTATGTGGTTGGGGGAGAGTGAAACCTGTGTGGTAGCGTTCCTGTTTGTTTCCCAGTACTGCTAGAGAAAGAAAGCTTTCCTGCAGCAACACAGTGGTTTGATCACCTATGAGAGAGGAAAACTATAACAAACACTCGCACATAGCTTCCCTTCATCCCCTGTGAGTTTATTACAGGCTTCTGATTTAATCGCAGATTGCCATAGCTATATACCCCACACAGTGATCAGTTAGTCCCTTAGCTTGCTGACTCTGTTCTCTAAGGGATTTCTGTGCCATTCCCTGTCCTGGAAACCAAGGCGACTTAGTCCCTTTTGCTTGTTGCAGCAAGTTTTGTTGCATCATGGGACTGTAAAATGTTATTTTATAAAATTGCACATTAACGGCAAGCTTGGCTATTGCATTACTTGATTATTATGTGCATATTTAACATTTAGCACCTATATATTACATACGTTTTAAAATAATAACGTTTGTTTGTGTTACTACTTTTATGTCTGCCTTTCTGGGGAAGATGTATAGAGACCCCACAAAGAAAATTTTCAAAATAAAAAAAGGTAAAAACTATCGGCTGGATTGTCAGGAATTAGGGTTATACATAGGACACATAGCCCCATTATTTCCTACTAGTGCACTATATTATACTTCCCCGCCCTATGACGTTGTTCTGAAACACTCATATGGTGCAATCAAAAAAATTATTTATAATTTGAGTTTATTATATTTAGGTTTTAATCATACTCCCAAACACAATAGATATATATCTGGGAATCAGAATTTGGAATATGTGAATTTACTTTATATATTTATAAGTGAATACCAATATCCCAGCTGCTGTTTTTGCTGGCCTATACAAAAAAAGTGCTTGTTCAACCACAAAACTCTGTGTGTATGTGTGTATATATATGTATATGTATATATATATATATATATATATATATATATATATAAATATTGTTTCTCATCTCCTAGACATGTGCAGATTATGCCTGTGATATATATTATATATATATTTTTAAACCTGAATCATTGTGTGGATTATGTGCCCAGGCACTAGTCAGATTGCTTGCATCCTTTCTGTACCAAAAATCTCAATGTTTTGTTTCCCAAGTAAATAGTCTGTTAGCACGTTGTCCTCTACTGCCACACCTACTGGGATAATGCTATAGCTTGTGTGTGGAAATAGTTTAATAATAGTAATATTACCTAATGTGCAGACATAAATAAGCGTGTTATTACTTTTATTGTCTGATTTCTCTTGGCTGACCCAACATCCTGAAGGTCACCATTCAACTTGAACTTGGCTCGATTGATTGAGAATTATGGACTATTACCAATGACATGCACTGTTTTGTATGCTTTACTGAGAAATGACAGATAAGGTTTAATCATAATAGTTTTTTTAAAATTCAGATCTGTGGCAAAGGTTTTAAAAAGACACAATTTATTCCCCTCTTGTACCTCTAGACTGCGGCCTTGGCATGGGGATAAAATGGCATGTACTTTTCAAGAGACAGGCCATTTTACCTTTTGATAGGCAGCTTCCATGCTTCACTGTGAAGCTTGCAAGCTTAGCCAGTTTACTGCTAGCACAGTGCTAAACCCTTGGTTTTATATATAGTCAAGGGATCCAAACTAGGTTATCTCTCTTTATTATATCTAAAAATAAGCGTTTCTCTGTGCACTAGTATAGAGACAGTCGGAGCCCATCAGACAATGTATAAAGAAAAAAGCGGAGAAATGTACACATACATTCCTTTATCCTTACTCTTTACTCTGCTCTGCCAAGTAGACTTAAGCACACCTCCCAACTGTCCCGTTTTGTGTTTTCGGTACAGAGATAGAGCTCAGTAGGGCAGCAGGACTCAGGACCACAATCCAACGGTCCTGATCGCATTCTCTGGTGTCCCAGACACTGGTGTCCCAGACACCAGTGAATGCTTACTTGGCATGCGCAGCATTGTGTGCATGCGCAGTAGCGATCCCGGCTTCAGAAGCCAGGATCAAAAATGGGTGACAGTGTTATTGCACATGAGCGGTAGCACTGACACCCCCTCCCCAGACTCCACCCCCGATGCCCCTCCCAAGAGTCCGCCCCCCGGTGTTCCCATTCGCGGAAGGCAAAATTGGGAGGTATGCTTAAGGGTCTGCTCAATAAACAGATTCTCCAAGGCAACTAAATGGGAGAATGTTTCCAAATAAGATATTGACCTGGGCATAAATACAACATCATAATGTAACTCAATCTCAATATGGTGAAATATTTTAATCCTTAAATGACCCAGCACTGATGGTACCAATACATCCTGGAAAGTTGCTGCCTTCTTTGATGACATATGTGAGGATGGCCTGAATGAGTAATGCCCTGCACCTTTAGTAGTTCTACATTTTCCTTTTCTAACAAGTTAATATTTGTCCTTGGACCTGCTTTTTATGCAGCAGATGCAGCGGTGTGCTGTTAAATCAATGTCTCATGTTTTGTTTACTTTTAACTAAGCAGTTCTGACAACTGAAATAATTTTAATAGCTCTCTTAGATGTTTAATTAAAACCCTGTATGAACATACAATGCAGAGTTAATACTTTTGTGTGCGCTGATCTTTTGTCTTTAAAAGAAAAATTTTCTTTTTTTTAACCTTTTGCTTCCTTAGAGAAAAATCAGCACAAACAGAAAGAAAATGCTTCTGTGGAAAAAGTGAAACGGCTTCGCCATGAAATTGGGGACACCTTGAAAGTGTCAACTTTCCCCAAGTAAACACAATGTGTATCTTTAGAGATACATGTGGGTTTACTTGCAGCTCTGCCTCAGAGCTGAGGCAAAGCTGGTCTTGATGCTGGCACGCATGGACAATGTCGGCACATGCACAGCCAATCAGAGGTGGGGCTCGCCCTGATCATCTGATCGGGGTCTGTATTCAACAAGGTCTTTCTACTAGTGCAAACCTGTTATTAAATCACACGGTTTATTTTAATGGCATTGCACGAGGGTTGCACCATATTTTTTTTTTCAATATTTAGGTATCTCAATATAACATGATTCCTAAAATCGTTTGTAATCTTTGAATAATTATATTGCACCATATTTTACTTAACCAGAGAGAATGTCTTGTTGGGGTTCTCCGTATGAGCAATTAGGTTTCTCATAGATGCTTGGATAACAACCATGAACAAGGATAACCAGACTGTGATGCTATAGAAAGCTTACAGAGAATCTATGGACATGTTGTTCAGAGTTGAGGGTCTGCCAGTGATTGACATCCCATGGTATAAATGCTGCCAGCAGTGTGGTTCTTCTCTAAATATTTACAGAAAGGAACGCGATGCCCTCTGTCACCTTTTGCTGACAGGATTCAGATGGCATATTAACTAGAGGGGACCTTAACTAGGTAAAAATTACCATATATATATATATATATATATATATATATATATATATATATATACACACACACACACTTTTCAAAGTAATATTTAAATACAAAACATTCCTCGCTCCCCAAAAAATGTGAATTACTGATGTTCCTCTGTGACAGTCATAATAATGTTTCAATATGAACTTGCTTACCTGACCAGATGTACATTGTTAGTATGTTTGGCAGGGAGTCTTAACACAAATAATAGGGTGTCGAATATATTATATTGTTGCATGCATATATTTTTAACAGTGGTGTGGGGTCATTGATATATCTGAGCTCTCATTACATAGCTATCATTCAAACTACTCTGGCCTTGGGCCTAGAAAAGAAGAGTCATTTAAACCTAAACGCTCTGTATTGAAAGCAGTCCTGCAAGTTGGCAGATTGAGACTAAAATGGAGACACCTCAGCCGCTTGCAATTTGAGGCACAGAGCACAGTGTAGAGGTCAGAGGTTGTGCACTTTGCAATGTGCAAGTGCCTTATGGTGCAGTATCACTTCATGACATTCAAAACAGACAAGTAATTAAGTCCGAAGAGGAGAAACACTTCTAAATTACTGCTAAATGACACCCATCTGTTAGTTTTTTACCTTTTCCATCTTACGGCAGCAAGTACCTCAGAGATATTAATCTAATATCTCTATTTTCTAAAAGTAACTTATTGCGTTTATTTTAGAGGCATGGAGGGTATGTATAAATACTCCTGCACACATAAAGGGAAATTGTTGCTTGTTTTATATAATATTGCACCTTTTTTGTGTATCAAGCACTTTCGTGTGCAGGAACGGAACCTCCGGAAACAGTGTTTGGTTCGGGCTCTCCAACACTTATTATTAGGCACCAGCGCACACACAGTGCGTTTTACTTTGGCACACTTGGAGATAGCGGCAATATTACCATAGTTGTCATCCTCATGTGGCCTCCATTATAAATCCCCACCATCGTACTGGAAGTAGAATAAAAATGACAATACTTAGCGTTCTTTTGTGACCTGGCATCTTCACCTTAAAGGCACTCTGTTAACCTAAATATCGCTCAAAACAGGAGACTCCACAGACATGTTTGAAACACATTTTTCTCTTATTTTATGCATTTTCTTGAAATTCAGCTAACACAATGTATAAATCATTTGTCATAATTTTTTATTCTCTACATTCAATATAAGCAATGATTAGGTTCACAGAGTCCCTTTAATATAAAAGAGTGCTAAGTATGAGTCCCTTTAACAGCTATATATATATATATTTTTTTTTCCTTCTTATGTTGCACATGGGTTCCTCTTGGTGAACCATTTTTTGTTGAGTGAAATTTACTAAGTTATAATAACTGTAACATTTCTTCCTGGGTCAAAGGTTTACAAGGAGAGAAGCTATTGGTTCTCTCTTGCTTGGTAATACAAACCACTTCCCTTCCTCTGATGAGATCAATTTGCTTTTCACATTATATCTTAAAAACTAATGAAACACATCTGAAATTTTGACACAAATGTTAAAAGAAAACTGCAGGGAAGGTGTTCTGTCGGCCTGTGCTTTCATTTTATTTCACCTCCTATGTACCTTGCCAAGTGTCACTTTTGCTGCAAAGTGGTTTTGTATTCATCTGGGACACCACAATACTTGCTTCTAACCTATTGTTCTAGCTCAAATGGTATACTGTTTTAACTCTTCCTTAACAGAGGAAGTCTGTAATATAATACTTGGTGTGTTATAGTTTTTCCTTTTTGTTCCAGTGCTGATGAATGGCCTGCCTGCTTAGGGTGGGTCAAGAAATATAGATACCTGATCCAACATATGCTTTCAATACGTTAGTTGTCATACCTGTCTTGAAGACATTTGAGAATATTACTCCCCAGTGTTCAATGGTCCAAACAAACCAGTTACTTGAAGCGTAGGGCAGGAATGTCACCAGTCATGGATGGCAAGTTATTATTACCATTTTTATTTTTGTTGACATGTCCATCATGGGATGTAATGCAGAAAGCTCTGTATTCTGTCACTGCAAGGTAGAAAGTAAAGGTTATCAAAGTTAGACTCCTTAAATGTCCTGTCTCTCAATTCTTTCAAAATAGTTCTACTGTCTTCTGTGCAAATATATGCATCCTGGAGATCGATCCTCTCACATCGATTCCTCTTGGAAGGACTGTCCCTTGGCACCTGTCAGAACCAATCAGAGGGAATCCATAGACATACGAGGACGGATGCTGTACATGTTACAGACACACTCATTGAGACATTGGGGAAACCTGTATGTGTTCCGAGCAGTGTCACCTCTTCACTTTGCTATTGTGAACATGAATGCTAAGTCTATTTGTTTGCAGGCTCAGATATGCCACAGTCAGGTTATTCCAGTATCAATGACTTTGGTACTGGAATGGCTCTTTAACAAACCACTGACATATGTCCAATAACTCCCCATAGCAAACCAGTAGGGGGCAGAATACACATCATCTACACCAAATGTAAGATGGAGTGTGCAATATTAAGTGGAACAATAACATTATTAGAAAACGCATAATGTTTCAGTTGTTCAATGCTGCTAGCTTAGGTAGCGGGAGTTTTAGTCTATTGACAACTATAGACCGCTAGATTGGTTAACTGTGGAAAATAAAGCAATACCTCACTGAAAATAGATGGAGTATGGAATATATGCTGGGGTTTTGACTTTAGGAAAAAAGAAAGAAATAGTTAAAGCTTTAAATGACCTTAATATTTTTTATTTAAGGATATCACTTATAGAACAGCAGTACTGAAGGGAATTTAGCCTAATAAAATGTTTCTATAAATCCTTTTTTGTTTCTTTAGTGCATGTATCTGTTTATTCAACATGAAATATCTGCCCTGTATGAATTGTGTGTATTTCCTTGCTGGTGAAATATTTGTCCTGTATGAGCCATGCGTTTTATTTGTTCCTCTGGGTACAATTGCTAGGTTCCTTCTACATTTTGCTTGTTTAAGCGTTGGCTGTCACTGCAGGCTGCTCCTCAGGAACTGTTCTGAAGGTTTTGTAATTGAGTCTTTTACCTCAACGACAGGATATTATTAACCTTCAGTGAGGCAATTTACTCCTTTGTTGGGGATACGCTTTTTATTTCTCTTGTGGGTTTTTTCCCTTTAATTTTTTCCCCTCCCTTTGCAAGGATACTCTTTTTATCTTTTCTCCAATTTTATTTGTATTTTTTTTTTTTGTGTGTGGACTGTATTGACTACTTTAACACAAAATAACTACTGGTACTTGGAGGCTGCTAAAAGGGATCCATTTGTGCTAAAAACTGAATAAAAATGGATTTATGCATTTTTTTCTTTTATAACATGGCTATATTTACTCATGTTTATTAGCTGCATTGAAGCTTTTGATGTATGCTTGTTTTCCTTTTTATACTTTTTTTGGGATCACGTAATGTGTGTCTTGTTTCTTAGAAGAGCTCAGTGGCGTTCTATGTGTTTTTAATCATTGGGGAAATGGTGCTTCTTTGCCGCTTGCGACACATGAGTTCTAGCTATCAAAAGGCTAAGGTAGACCTTGCCAGATAATTCTCGCACTCAGATAGTGGGGATCTGACAGAAACCTTTGCTAAAGGCCACACAAGGACTGGACTCCAGTATTGTTTTTAGAACATGTGTGCTATTAGTTAGTGCACCCTAGGGGTCCAGCTTTTACCTCACTTATAAAACAGGTTTGTTTTAGGCCCAGTTAGTGAGAAACCACAAAACTCAGAGGGAAATAACCACAAATAACATGAGTGTTGACAACAATTCTCAGTTTTAAGGTTCTATATTTTATTCCAGGATTCATTTTCGATATTCTCCTGGTCCAGACCATAGCAAAATATCTTTATGTATATATATTAACAGGCTGAACACTAGTCTAATAAGAATACAGGATTGTTGTTAAACATCTCTGGGTCAATATTAATAATTTGTTTTTACATATTCACTTTTCTCCCCCGAGGGCTTTAGAGCATGTACTATGAACCAATTTTTGCAAAATTAATGGTAGTCATTTTTCAAACTTGGTAGCATGAAGGGCTGATTGTTGTGCCGGGAATCGAACCTTCAAGCATTCACGGAAACTCAGCAGCAAAAATAAAACATTTAACAGTTGTGTTGAAAAGAGAGGCATATTGGAGATTTTTTTCCAACCTGGCAATTAATTCCCAATTTTTTCAGTTCACTTCTAGTTAATAACCGGGGGTGTTTGGGAAACAATCACCTAACTTTTCCAGACGTCCTAAAGTGTTAGTCTGAATCACAAAGGTCATACCTGTGTGTTTATACCTATGTTTAAGTTATAATAAATAATTCCAGATTTGTTCTTGCCAGCCAGGAACCAGGAAGAAGATGTGACACACAATATTGAGCAAAGAAAACAGCAACGTGTCTTGGGCTGTATGCCATTTGTTATGGCTGTTAAGTTTTATTTTACTTTTATATGGTATATGTTTTGGAAACAGAGTGTTGCTGATCTGCGGTTCAATCATAGCTGCAAGACTGGGGGCAAATATTATTAATATTATTAATACCATGTAAATTCTATAGTATAAAAATCTATAAAAAAAAGGAATTATACAGTACAGCTTTGAGTTTGTCATCAGAAACGATTTAGTTTGCTAAAAAATTGTTTTTATTGCAGAGTGCCGCCATACTGACATTCAGTGACTAAAGGTGCAGCCAAACTCACTGTTCCCAGTCTCTACATTTGAGAGGTCTGATGGGTAGCAATACAGGGACATCTCACATGAAACAAAGCAGGTCTGCTCCAAACACAAACTCCTCCTAATTAAAAATGGTATCGTCAAGGGAAATATATCCATTATATACAAAGTAGAAATCCAGAAACTCTAAGAGCTGATAAGTACACACTGTGGTAGCTGTAATTATGCAGCAAATATAGGGGAACAGGTTGCTGTCCTTGGGAATGGTTCTTCTCTCGTACAAGGATACCAAACTCTGGTTATTGAGAATTCTCCAAGTATTGTATGAGTATTTGTTTCAAATTCCACTTTGTCTGTGGCCATTAACCACTACTTTAGATTCATGTGGCATTGTGGGAGGTCGATTGTAAGCAATGTGATTTGTGTCGCAGCTACATACTGCTGAGAGGCACACGGCACCTTAATTGGCTTTATGTAAACATTTCCATTTGTGTTATATGAAAGTTGCCACGAAGTAAAAATATGTCACAAGAAGGAATTTCTTATGAGGTTGTTCTGTTTCTTTTGAGGCAATTTAATGAATTGAAATGTATTTAAAGAGCTAACCTGCTGCTATTTTGAAAGATCATTAGTATAAAACAGCAGCTCATTGTTTCTGAAGGCGGGGTACCTGCACAAATTGTTCCCAAAATACTCACTACCATGTGGAAGGAACTATTTATGATGTAAGGTAAAGACAGTGAACGAACCTATAAATTCATCTAAGGGTCAACTCGGGTACCTATGAGTTTCTGAATCCCAATAGGCCATCAATTTGGGTACTGAAGTGCTTCCGATTTGGCACGAAAATTGGCCATTGTGGCCAAATTACTGAACTAGAAGACTCAATCCTCCCCATAGATTTCTAGGGGCAGGATAGAGACTCATGTCGAAAGGACTTCGGCTATTGCGAAAATAGCTGCAATTCTCCCGAAATAAATCAAAATAGCCCCACTTTGGGCAGTGGACTGCTGCTGGCCCTATAAATAAAAAGTATGCTGCCCCCACTTATAACAATGGGGGGTTGAAATCAGCTATAGTAAGTAGCCGAATTTCGTAAAATTCTAAAATCTGGCTACTTTGACCAAACTGGTCCCATTTTGGGCCAGATCAGTCTATACTGAGTAGACCCTCTAGTTAAGACTCAGCAGAGTATGAAAAATTCTCTGATTCAGCTTTGGCCTTTGGACAACTGTAGTGCAAAAATGATCTAGTGCAAGGCTTGACAAACTTGATTTTGATTTTAGGAGCTAGCAAAAAATATTAGGAGCCAAACAATGGCACATCAAATCACACAAACATACACACATAATCACGCACAGAGACAGTCACATACACGCACACCTCATAGATATCCATTCAGTCACACACACATCCAGTCAGTCATATACACAGTCACACATACACACCTCACAGACAGACAGTCACATATACTGTCACATACAAACACCTCACAGACTTCCAGTCGGTCACATTCACACACCTCACAGATATTCAGTCAGTCCTACAGTCAAGATGGTCTGTGCCTCTAGAGTCAGATACACAAACCTCACAGACATCCAGTCACATGCACACACCTCACAGACATCTAGTAAGTCACCTCACATACACGAACAAGTTATTCGTTTTTATGTTCCCTGTTCCCTTAAATGTGTCCTCCCTCCCTGTGCTTTACCTCAGTGCAAGGGAGGGGGACATTCGTGCTGCTGCAGTGTCTGTGCCTCTAGAGGAACAGACCATCTTAATTAGTCTTCTTCCTGAGTGCAGGGATGTCACGTGACCCCGGCACTAGAGCAAGTTGCGCAAGAGGTCCGCACAAACCCCCCCCCCCGCACTGCTCTTTAAATAAACCGTAAGGCAACGGCAAGGGGTTACATATGGTTACCAGCACCCGGGCGCCGGGTCCGATATCCTGGTCGCCATGGCGACCTGGCGCCCAGGGTTTGTAGAGCCCTGATCTAGTGTAATAACATGCTTGAAAGTAGTTAATATCATATTGTAAAAAATACACATAATTACCAAATAGAATATATGCCTCTTTTCCCCTACCAACCCCTTGTTTACTACTTACTGAGTGCTGTCATGCTTATAAGATGTGAACCCCCGCTCTTTCACGCCCCATGCTGATGATGCACTGCACCTATACTGTTGATCCTCAGTGATTAGATTTATCATACACGCGGCATCAAGATGGTGGGCGAGCATTATCAACATCGCATAGCAGCTGAGAAAGAGAGGGACACGCATCTTATTATGACAGCGCCAAGTAAATAGTAAACGGGGGATTGGGGATTATTCTATGTATAAAAGTCCAAAACTTTTTAAACTATTAGGGCTCTTACATGTTGAACCTATCCAGGCAGATAAATGTAATGCATTGCCACAGTGAGTGCTAATAGAAACACAAAATATATGGGGAAAAATTGTATACAAATCAGTTTAAAAAATGATAACAGATTAATATTCACTTGTTACCATCTAAACTATTATAGATGTAGCTGTGATTACCAAATGAGGATATGAGTTCTTTCAATGAGGAGGTGGTGAACACAGAATGACATCATAAGTTTTAACCCCTTCTTAGACTGTTACTATTTAAAAACAAAACTAAATAAAATACATAAAAAAGGCTGAACCCAACCTGGATATTTCCTCCATTGAGCATGTGGTTGAAATGATGCAAAAAGGACAAATACAAATTACAGGGAGTTAGAAAGTTTAGGTCAATATTAAAGGACAACTGTAGCAAAACATTATGTACTGTTTAAATGAAAGAAGGCATCCAGTGTAGGCATTTTATATAGAAATGCTTTAATGAAGTAATACAAATAAATACATAATATAATAAGCTATCTTTATTCCATATAGCTCTACCAGGAGGTAGACATTTAGTTTCTTTGGTCAGATGGATCAGATCTTTGTTCATCTGAATCAAGGTGAATGAAGATCTGACCCAAGATTCTAAACAACATGTCTCCCCCCTGAGCAAACTATACTGAGTCAAGAAGGCTTAATAAGGCTCTTAATTTGTATTATTTCATTAAAGGATTTCTTTATAAATCATCTACACTTAATACAATCTTTCAAATAAACATAGGGTAATTTGCTACAGTTTCCTTTAAAGTACACAATGATGGTAAAAAGAAGTACTCCCTTGACAGAGCTTCTGTCTATTCCTGGAGTATTTATACTTCTGTATTTATAACTTTCTCATGATGTGTAGCTGTTTTGAAAAAGCGTATGAAATGATTTTCAGGCTGAACAATACAGGAATGTCTAATGGGGAATCTGAGCGTTTCTTGTGTTAGCTCAACAAATTTTATACTACTGTGTACCTTCCTTCCATCTTGTTGTCTAATCTTTCATTATGACAAACTGCTATGCCATTGCCACGTACTGTGTGTAAAAGAGTGAATACAACACAAAATTCCAAATAATGGGGTGGATCTGATATCTGCACATTCCTAGGATGAGCAGTGCCAGAGCAGGAGATCTGTTTTACAGTTACAGATCAGAGCAGGTTTATGTGTGCAACAGGCTGTTGGATTTCACATTTCATTGTATTTTACATTGCACCTGAGGTTCAACTCAATATACACTGATTAGTCCTGAATTGGATTTGGGTCGAAATTTACATTCCTCCCACCATACCACGTCGAGAGGGGTGTGTGACGTGAGTGTTCCTGGTTCAGAACTGTAGCACCGTAGCGTGATCTGTGTCGACACTCTCAATGAAGATGCCCAGACTCGACTTCACCAAAGTCTATGTGATACAATAAATACATGTTTAGACACCCAATAGTGAAGGTGGATTTTTATTCAATACACAGGCTATGGGTCCGCACTCTTAATGAAGGTGCCCAGCCTTTGTGCCCAGCCAGTCTTTCATGTAATCCATGAAATAGCCTGTGTATTGAATAAAAATCCACCTTCACGGAGTGCTGGACGTTAATACATTTATTTCTTATATCGTCGAGGGGGATCAATTTGTAGGGTAAAGGGCGCATGTATTTTGTATGCTTGCATGTACTTTTTTTTTTGCCATTAGTGGTTGACCACTGTAGGTGGCTATCTCTCTCCACACATAGCCACTTGCGCACACACTGTACCCAAGCTGCCTTCACTTTCATTCTGGCATGGCATTTTCCGTATTTCATTAAATTAAAACATTATATCAAGTGATTTTCTTACTTTATGATTGTCTGTAAAGGTATTGAGACATGCATGCAAACACACACACTGAAAAATAAAATCACTTGCAAGTGAAAAATTCATGAAAGAGCTTCTGTAAAGATAGGCAAGTAATTTTTGGTAACAGGCTTCACTGCATCACAATGGGAAACCAGCAAGAAAAAGATTAAACAGACCTGAACATAAATTAAGTGTTTTAATTAAGATTATTTTAAGTTAATTGCAAAGTTTTCTTTTCCAATATACTTTTTCATTATTTTTACATTTAACATTTCCGTTAGGTGCATGCCTTGGATCATTAGGAATAAAAATGTTGATTCCTTTTTCTATAATTTCTGAGATACAATAAATCCACGTAGGGTCTAGTTCTGCCCAATGTTATGATTTAAGCACTCAAGCTTGTATTGTAGGCTTTCATTCTGTCACCCTATCATGTGCTTACAGGGTTACATCCTGAATTGAGCCACTACAGTAGGGGTGTCCAATGTGCAGCCCATTCCACACCAATGTTGTCACAAACTCACCGACACCGCACAGCACTACAATAGCCTGTCCTGTAGGGTAGTACCTACTTGGGAGGGTGACTCCGTTTTTTGCTTGTTAACACCATTACAGAGGAAACCGTTCAATTTACATATCCGACTAATCCCACACATAAGGGCAGTCCAGACCCGAAATGCATGGCTAGTCTCCTCTGCATGAAGAACACAGCAAACCACAGACGTACGTTTCGGCCTACAATGGCCTTGTCAGTGTGGAATGGCTGATGATCCTCTAGGTGCAAGCAAGCCAGGCACCCATGGCCGTGGGCATACCCTGATACCTATGGCGAGAAAAAAGGGGGGTTGGTGCACAAACTCACCGAGACCGGACAGCACTACAATAGTCTGTCCTATAGGGATAGTGCCTGTCCTATAGGATAGTGCCTACTTGGGAGGGTGACTCTTTGCTTGCTTTTTCCACTTTTATTCATTATAGCCACATTTCCCTCTTGCATATCACAAATAATGTAAAGCCTTGTGGATTATCAGTATTAAAAATCTCCATTAATTTCCTTCTGTCGTTTTCTTTTGTATATGAATACAAGTATATGTCACCTTTTTTTTTTTAGTGTTACAGCAAATATATTGTTTAGTCTGTTTATTAAGCTATATGTGGAATCCTTGGTTTTAAATAATTAATTTAATAATCAATGAAACTAATCTATACATTGTGGAGGGGACACTCCTGGTGAGTTTCTCCAAAAAGTGCGTGATTGACCCTGAATAGGTAAGAGCTTAAAATATGGAAAAAAATAATAATTTCCCTTCAACTCACCTGCACCACTTTTATTACCAGAAATTAATCATCCTTTTCCTCATCAGATAATTAGCATTCTGTTGTTGTTTTTCTGTAGAATTTTCTATTTATTTTATATTTGTAGAAATATATAGTTGTTTTATACTCTTTAATTTTCCATTGCAATAATTTACATACATGTTCACAAAATTACATCAATAAAGCTGTGACCTTCAGAAACTAAACTTTGTTGGAGCTAGAGAAGAATATATATTTTGCTCTACCATGTAAAAAAATGTTTTGTTATATTAAAACAAACATTATAAACCCATTTAATTTCAAGTGATCGACTTTAATGGATTATCAATTTATTAACTTAAAAAGTGAAGATGATATTAAATTGGGATAAAAAAGGGACAGATGCTTTTGTGATTTTAATGCTTTAACTTCTCAATTCTCCAGGGTAGCAGTGTATCTTCTATACTATCACCATAGCAATGGGGAAAAAAGCATCCAAACTGTGTCTTCGTCCTATGTGTTACCAGAGGTTGCAGGTAGCGGATATAGTGAATTCAGCAGAGGCCCTTGTGTATTGTTGGGGGAGGATTTAGCAGAGCTAACTCCCATTGACTGTGGTTATACGATACAGAGACAAACAGTTTTAACTATTGCCATCTCAAATTAAGCTGCAGAGCAGTCTAAAATACTTGGCTTCCATTTTATTTACCCCCTTCTCCCATTTTTTTTTTTTGTTGTTGCATATCTTTTCTGGAGATATGGCTTTGCTAGGTTGCAAATGCTACAAAGTTTTGCTAGCAAGAAAAAAAAATCCCTTTTCTTTTTTTTTAACACCTCTCCTACCTAAAGTGTTTGTTCTCCCAATAGGGGCCCCCTACTAGTGAAGGGGTTAAACAGCAAACAAGCATCTTGCTGTGACATTTTATGAGTTCTCAGTTTTCTATTGTCTGGGTTTGGATGCCCTTTCGTGGTATAAATAATCTGTGCCCTGTGATAATTATTATGGCTTGTGAAAGGTCTGAGGGGCACATTTTAAAGGTATCATCAATCCTCCTTTTTATAGAAGGAAAAAACGAAAAGCTTTCTTTGATGTCATGCATTTGGGAAAAAAAGTGTTTGTGTGTGCTTTAACTTTTTTTTTGCTTGGCATTTCATTCTGGGGGCATCTAGGTCAAGTTTCTATATAGTATTAAAAGGTGAACGTTTGGGAAAGTAACAGGACATGCACCAGAGAGGAAAAAAAAAGAGAAGAAAAAGAACATTTTGTATTATTATTATTTTTGCTCTGTGTGTATTAGTAAAAAAATGATTGAACATTATTGGTAACATGCAAAAGAGCTATTTATTCCATTTCTACGGTGCTATGTTTAATAAATAGAGAACAATAATGTCTGTAGTGTATTATTGTTATGTAGATGTAGTTTTCCACCAACAGCATGATACCTGCATGAGTCTGATGCGATCTGTAAATATTGATATTTAAATTGAAGAAAAGGTCTCAATCCGAATTGTGAGGTGATATTTTAAAGAGCTGTTTTCAAAAACAGAAGGAATATAATTCCCTCAAAATGGCAATATATGTTTTGGTCTTTAATTATAAACAATCACGTGCATACGCAACAAAGGTGCGGGCTTCAAGGTGATGAAAAAACTCCTTCAGTTAAAAATCAGGGGTTAGCAGAGGCATTATTAAACACAAATATGTGCATACCAACATGCCAGAAGGCTTGCTTTTCCCAAAGAAGTCCTAAATTTGCAGTGCAAGGGATTCTGGGCAGAAATATGCAAATTAGATCAATAATGATCACCTTTTGACTTATATGCACATTCTACATTGACCCCTTGGAGCATATGAATGATGGACATGGCAACCTCGAAACACAGCTCAGGACAGAGGCGAAGTAAGCCTGATAACCACTCATGGACAGCTGTTGTGTTCTTAATTGGAACTCAGCAGCATGAGGTTGGTTACTGGCGTTCTGCTTGAGGCTTGGAACAATATGAGAAGCATTCACAGCAAGCTGAAGACTATGGGACCCCTACACTTAAAAATAAGGAGTTATCAGAGGCATTATTAAACACAAATGTACACATACAAGCCAGAAGGTTTGCTTTTCCTACAGAAATCCTAGATTTGTGGTGCTCCCACCACTGCAAGGGATCCTTTGTAGGCATATGCAAATAAAGTTAACTTTTTAAGTGGCTATAGAGACAAAAAGGTCATCATTGTTAACCTTTTTTGCCTATCCAGAATCCCTTGCACTGATGGTATCTGCAAATGCAGGACTTCTATTGGAAAATCAGGCCTTCTGGTTCGTTTGGTATGTGTAGATTTGTGTTTAATAATGCCACTAAAAATGATCAAGGTACACTGTCCCTTTAAAGATTAAAGCCATCTCTTCAGTCACTTCATACCAGCTGCCTCAGCATCCAGATTCCTTCACTGGATTTTAGTACACTCCACAGACGAAATTTAAAAGTTTAATGTTTGCTTTCATTGGCCCTGATAATGAAGTTCCCACAACATCTCCCCCCGAATCCAAGACTGCTTATGTTATTCTTCTTTTTATATGGAATTCTTTGCCTCGCTCCATTAGACACACCCTTTCTATCTATTGCTTTCTTGCTACCTTCAGTCATTGACCTAGATTTTAGACTCTTCTCCTTTCTACTACATGTGTGTGTGTGTGTGTGTATATATATATATATATATATATATATTTGTGTGTGTGTGTTGTAAGCTCTCACAATGAACAGTCATGCTTCATTTATTTTCTGTCATCTATCCTGCTTGATCCTTGCACTCAGCAGACTGCAGGCATGTATATTATAATGTACTATGTGTGTATTATTATTATGAATTTATAAAAAGGTATTCATAAGCGTATTACAGAGTATTTACTCTGTAAGCCAAGGTTGAAGTAAAACGGAGATCTTGTATAGTATTTATAATGGTGTGCAATATATTTACGCACACTTACTATTTATCTCTTCTGCATTCCTTTTAAAGATCAGTTGTTTCCTTTCTTAATAAATGGTGTATTTAATGTTCTGTTTGCGAGAGAGCCTGCCACAGATTTGCAATGCAATGCACTGCTGTGCTGCTTCTCTATCAACTAAAGTGTTATTTTCACTTGAACGCTTCAGTGGTCTCATTTCCGAAAGTTCTTTTTTGGACCCCATTGGAAATTCTGCAGATCTCTGTGTACAGGGGTGTAATGCTGGAGAAGGGGCCTTAGACAGGCACAGCTTCATAGGGAACCTTTAACGGCCTGTTGTCAGAAGTGATTGCTTAAAATGCTGTTGATTTGTACTGGAAATCAATGTGTACATGGGGAGGGCGTCGGGAAGATGTAATGTGCAATGTTGATCCAAGCAGCACAAATAGAACAATCCGTAAGGGTTCCTGAAAGACACTGGGTTCTGTATACTTAGTCAATAATCTGAGTGATGAAGAAGCTTGCTTGGGTGTACTGAGAGACTGGCTGCCACTTTAAAACAAAGCCGCTGGAACCACTGATGACTGTGCAGCTTATGTTGGATAATCCCTTTGGCGGGGGCTTAATGTCAGGGCTCCCTGAACTCTAAACCTTGAGTTGTTCCCTCCTGAGGCCAGAATGTCCTGTATTATTTATTGTTCCCTGCCACCTTCACAGCATTCCCGGGCCTTTTTCTTAAAGAGACCATCCCAGCAACAGCAAGTGTTCACATATAGAAAGAACATGAGACAAGCTACAAATATTTCATTATCAATATAAGTGTGTAGTTTTTTTTTTGTTTGAATAAAGTTTATTCAAACTGTTTTTTGTATTAATGCAACATGACTAACAGGCTGTTGTTCATTGTTGCTGTATATAAAAAATAATATTGTGACCCCGTACATTTATGCATTTCTTGATTTAGAGCATTTGTGCTGTTTTCTGTGGGACAGTAACAATTTGGGTGCTGTGTCATGTTTTTCCAACAGGATTCAAGACCACTGAGACATTGGAGAATGCCTACTACGCATGCGCGGTAGCGTTGACACTCTGACCTCCAAGTTTAGGACAAGTGACAGCGCAATCGGGCATAAATGGTAGTGCTGACACTTGACTTCTCATGCTTAGTGTTCTCAGCAGGGGAAATTTGGGAATTGGACATATATTACCGTATTTTCCGGCGTATAAGACGACTTTTTAACCCCTGAAAATCTTCTCAAAAGTTGGGGGGTCGTCTTATACGCCGGGTACTGGTATTTACTCACCTATTTTCTGCTCTGTCTCCGCTCGCGATGTTAAGCCGGTCCGTGGCTGTGAGGGAAGCGTTGTGAGCTCCCCTCAGGCCCCACGGCTCAATAAAGTCTGTTTAAACTTTTTTTTTAAACAAAACTTTATTGTCCGCGCGGCCTGAGGGGAGCTCACAACGCTTCCCTCACAGCCACGGACCGGCTTAACAGCGGGAGACAGAGCAGAAAATAGGTAAGTACTGGGGATTGGGGAAGGGGGGACGAGGGTGGCAAACTCTATATTTTAACCTAAAAGGTTAAAATATAGATGCGATTTTTTCGGCTTATAAGACGACTTAGTTGGGGGGTCGTCTTATACGCCGGAAAATACGGTATATTGTTTACTAGGTGTTTTTAAAACTGGAGTTTTAAATGTATGTATATTTCTGTTCTGGCTGTTTCATTGTGTTTTTTTGGGGGGGATAATTTCTGTATAATCATGGTTTGTAGCCTTTCTAGATTTACATACATATTATCACTTACTAGCTGGTTCTAAACCAGGCCTGTGCTGTACAAAGTGTGAATTGATATGTTAGTTGGCCTTATGTTCTCTGACTGTATATTTCTGCGTCCAGGGCACAACTAGAAACCACCAGACCCTAGTGCAAAAATTGTCATGGGTCCCCTTGACTTGACCTGTGCAACACATCACCACATGGATATGATGTAATTTCCTGCATCCTGGATCAGTGAGTCACAGCACTCGTGTAGAGTGTGAAAGAGATCATCCAATTTGTGCAGCTAACAGCTTAATTCAGGTGGCCAGGCAAGTGGTCACAGGAGTTGCCCAGGCCCACTAGGGTGGCGGGACAGTTGCCATGGCGACCCTACTGCCATGATTGTTATGCACAATATACACATCAGTTAACTCTTCCATGCCATATCTCCAAAGTTGTAAAACAAGGGAAGGTTCTGTTTATAATTACTATAATAATAAAGCTGTGTAGATATTTTTTTTTAACCGGTTGCAATGCAAATACACAAAATACTGGTAAGTGCCATGAATGGAGCCTTTACTTCTGTTTCTGCAAATGAAGATAGTGAAGGGAAGCTCAGTGGGCAGAAATGGCTGAAGCACCTTTTATGTTCTACTCTGTAATCAGTCGATGGGCCTTATCCAGCATAAAATGACTATCCCTGCATTAAACAGCCTTTTAACTTCTCTACCGTAACACAGTTTATGTTAAGGGCCAGCAAGCTGGCTGTGGTTAGGTTTTCTACACCACTATAAAATTAGGCCTCGAGCTGCTGTCAGCATGTGCACCACTCATTTGGCTGTGTTATAGTTTAATCATATTTCTTCTTGGAGAGTTTGCAGTGCAGAGAGGTGTGGGGCAGCCCTCAATACCTCAGATGAATGACAGTTAATGTCTGTGTTATATATTTTATTAAACCTTTGTACTATGTCTGTGTAATGTGTGTACTGCCCACACCCCACCCCAGCACCATTTTGCTAGCTATGGCCTACAAAATTCAGTCTGCCACTTTGAAATGAATTTGTATTATTCTATACCGGTAAAGTCTTTACTACTTTTTCTGCTCCCAAGGAAGTATCAATGTGGTAAAACACAAAATATATCAATTGTATCACGTTCTAGCATGTCTGAGATTAATCCTCAGACAATCTGAAGCATATCCGCAAATTATATACTTGAATTGACAAGGTTATATATTACACATGACTGAAAAAAAAGTCGGACTTGCCAACTTCTACCAATTTAAGGTTCCACACAGATAGAAATCCTTCTTCAAGACAAACCCTGTCAGCGTAGCATAACACAAGGTAGTTACTTAATGTTTCTGCCTTTTCTTTAGTAAACTGCACTGTTGGGGTCTATTCACTAAAACGTGAGATGAACATTTCATCTCCCCATTCTTACAATACATTGTGCAGATATAACCCTGGTGAGTTTCGACTGTTCAAGTTTGTCCCTTTACAATGTATAGCTAAATTAGTAAGGTCAGCTTGTTGCAGTGTTAAAGCATTCAACCTTTATTGTCATTTTAAAAACAAATATACATCTAGAAGAGCAGTATGCTCAACGGAGGCATTCAAATGTAAGCCATACGTTCAAATCATGCAAGCCTTTTTGTGCTCTGGTTCTGCGTTTTCCATTGATTGCATTTAAAATAGGGCCTTGTACAAATGGACAGTTTTGTTTGTTTCTATAAAAAAAAAAGATGGCAGTGACCATTTTGTGACTTGAAATCTATGGCGTTCTGTGTCTTGATCTTTTGGGATTTACTGCCTTGTTCTGCAGGTTTTCCACCTGTAACTGTGTGTGTTCCTGTCACAGAAGAACGCCTAAATAAATAGCGATACTGTTACATGCCTGTCATGGATCTTGGAGCCAATGCAGCTGCATGAAATCGCATGTGTCTCTCTGGTGTAAACTCTGAGGCATTAGAACAGGTTTAGGTTATTTGGTCACATCTTCAGTAGTCTATATGTTGTAGCTGCAGCAACAGACTATAATTTTACATTTATTTTTCTAAGTGCTGAACATAAAGGGAAAGCAGACCATTTAATGTGATAATATACAGTACTGAGGCTTTTTATATGTGCAATACCGTCTTCTTCCTTCGGTGAACTTTAGAAAACATGTATTGTTTGGCAGACTGCTGTTTGAATACCCCGCACACATATGTCATTAAGCTAAGAGTATTAAAGGGACAGTTTCATCTACAATTTTTTTTTTTTTTTTTTACGTAAGTAATGCATCATAATAGGTAAAGTAAAATAAGCAGTTCTGATTTATTGTAGTTGCTATAGCAGAGGCCTTCCTATCTCTCCAAGCCCATCTTTTTGGAAGTTACTGTATTTAGAAGCCCAGTGATATTATTTTCAATGTAACACTAAAATAGAACTGTAAATAAGCGGGAAGGATCATCTGATGCATTGTGGGGAAAAAAACGTTTTCTTTATTTTTCAGATTACTGGTATTAAAGAGGAACTAAGACACTGATTGTGCACCATCCAAATGTTATTCATCCCTAATCTTTGCTACAGCCACTGACTTTTGAATGGTGTTCCCTAACAGAAGTATTTTTTTTTTTTCTGTTTAAATGTTGCTAAGTAGGGTTTAGATGGTGAAATGATGGAAACTTAATGACTGAAGGGCTAGAATGGTCACCATGCTCAGTAATAAATAAAACAAGGTATACAATTCCCTGGCATTTAGTTTTATTTAAACATGGTTCATAATGGACATTAAAGTATCATTAATTTATTTATACTAATTCTAGATAGCTGTAGCAAGTACACTATTGGTATTCTTCCTTTGCATAATTATAATAGAAACAAGCATTGCTCAAACTAAGATAATAATGGACTGTAGACCCTCCCCAAAAAAAACTCAAAAGAGGGAAAAATTGCCAACATTTTATAATGTTTAATAAACTGTCTCTGTTCGGCTGATTTGAATTGCTTTTTAAATTGTCTTTGTATCATGTTGTGTTTTGATTATATCACTGGTTGTGTAGAAAAGGAACCAAGCAGCACATTTATTTATGCTTGTTGCAGACAGATATGCCCCCTGATATAGAAGGCTTTGTAAATGCCCCTACTTAATCCTTATCCTAATTCCAATAAAGCATCTCATATACAAACCATGTCACAAGCAGACAATATCCAAGTGCTTAGTTTCTCCAGTTCTGTTTCAGCTGCATCAAAATATTATAGAAAGATAATTTAAAAGGTGAATCATTTAGAAAATCTGTTTAGTAATGGCCAGGGCAATAGACATTGATAAGAGTTCTATGTAAAATAATAAAAAATGTCATGTTGGGTTGCACAAGCCAGTGGCTATATCACCGGAAAGCTAGAATTAATTAACTCAAGCCCAGTGTTAAGTTAGTGGAGGCAAACGCATGACTGGTATTTTATTTTTTAAGAAAAGGTGGCACACCTAGTGAAATGGGATTTGTCAAGCCATAAAGAAACCTTCTCGAACGTTTCACCAAACCTGTTATTTGTGGAAGACTTCCTGGCACCCTCCTTTCCTATTTTTTTTCCTTTCAGTCAAAGAACAGGATTTGTCAGCAAAAGGTGAATGCCGGAGTTTAATTGTTTTTTTTTTTCCCTGTGTGGTTTAGGCCCTGTATATTTCCATGATATATAATCACATGCTTTAAAATCACACCTGCTTTTAAATTTAGCAATCAGCACAACTCGACTCAAAATAGATTTGTTTTGGTTTCTGCTGGATTCGTTGAGACAGCTTCAACCGTTTGTGTGCCATTTTCCATTTTTTTGTTTTACCAAGCTCAAGAAGACATAGTCTGATGTTGTATTAAAATGGTTCCCATAATAACAGAAGCAAACAAGGAGATGTGCATGAAGGGAAATAGATTGCATTTCAACATGAATTTAGCCATAAAATTGGAACTCTGAATGGATTGCTGTTATGATAGTGCAAGCTGTGTGTATGTTTGTCTGTTTCCAAACTGACAAGCCTAAAAGGAGAGGGGCAAATGTACAGTAAGGCGTAAGAGTTTTCCTGTCTTCATAGATGCTGTTTTTGGACGGAAATATTGTTTGAAAGGAATGATAAAATAAGTTGCCGTATAAATTGGAAAGTGGCACATGTGTAATCATTGTGAGTGCGTGCAACCTTATAGAAAATGTCACTCCAGCGCTAGTGATACAAGTAATACTATAAAAAGTCAGGATAATATTACACTTTAGCCAGGGTAACCATCTCTCATTTTTTTTATTGCAAATGATTAAGGTGAATTATTCTGAAAGGTTGTTATAAAATTGTAGCTGACCTACAAAATGCACCCTTATATATAGTGTGTAACTTCGTATTTAAGGGGCGGTACAATCACTTTAATCCTAATGCAGAGAATATAAAAGGCAATTTTCATTTTAGAGGGACCAATTTTTTTTTTAATGCCTTTGCGACTGGAGACCTCTAAGACCATCCCAGTATAATAAAGGGACATTGTACCTTGAATAACCCTTGCTTCCTTGAAGGGCTAAACAAAACATGTCCCGGGACTTTAAAGTAAACCCGACATGTATCTTAATAGATACACGCGGGTTTACTAACTGCTGTGTCTCGCGTGTGTTGGTTCCTGGTTGTTGCGTGCTGACAAACGTCAGCATGTGCACAGCCAATCAGAGTGGGGGCTCGCCCGCTCTGACTGCCGAATGCAAGGGATTCTCGCTTCCCTTGTTTTTCCATGGGATCAGCAGGGCAACCTAGTTAAGGTCGATCCTGCTGATCTCATGCGTCCTACGGAAACATGGCAGCTGTCGGTCCGAGGTTAAATTGGCCTGTACTATCTAATAGGCCAAGTATTCACTATAGTAATAGTGTATACTAGTATAAATATATATATATTTTTCAAAATTGCAAGGATTACAAAGAGCATAGATGTTCTTTACTGCTACAGCTAAAACTTAATCGGCAGTGGGGCTGAGTTGAGTTTCAGTATTAACCTTTTGAGTGCTGTGTATGCTGAAGACTGATTACCTGTGTTGTTGCAGCTTACTGCTAGTCAGAGGGTTAAATTACATTATTGAACAGAGGAGGAGCAGATGGCAGTTCACGAAAGAAGGGAAATGAAGCATGCCCACAAGTATTCTAGCTCATTTATTTTTTTGTTTTTAAAATCAAAATCAGAATTTTCCATTTAACATAGATAAACAAAATAATAATAACCAAGTAAAATGACATAAAATAATGAATGACAAAGATTAAAAAAAGAAGAAGCCAAACGTAGGAAAAAGGGGGAAGATCTGAGGTATCTCTTGAAATTGTTCTGTTTTGCCCATAGCAGTGAAATAGAATCAGATTTTGGGTCAATCTTGGTGAATCATGTTAATACAATAAGACTTAGATGGCGCTGGGGAGTTGGCCCATTTATAAATAATGGTTCATAAAATAGAAGGGCTTTCATACGAGTGAGTTGCTTAGCTTGAGTAGAACAGCCAAATTCAGTACATTAAGGAGACATAGTCTAGGCCGGTCTAAAGTTCTGTAAATGCCAGTGCAGGTTGAGATCAAATGAGTGACCTCAGACCAAAAATGAATTTAATTGTGGACACAACCAGAGCATAGGAAACCAAGTACCTTCTTGAGACTTACATTATTGGTTGCTAGATCATAGGCCAGATTTGCATAATAAATAGACAGACATGTAACATTTACTATAGTTGTGTCAGTCTGTGTTTTTTTTTTTTTTACTAGAGAATTCTCAGACGTGACCAGAATTCTATGGTCACTGCTTCACTGGGTTGCGTTAAAATTAGTAGTTTGTATATTTTTGACATGATCCTTCTAGGAGCTCACTGTGTCAATGCTTGGGTTATTATAGACACCTTTAGCGTTGGGATTTGAGACTACCATTAGGCCTTAGGGCAGATTGAAATTGAAAGTAGTGCAGTTTAAGTAGAGGCGTTAAGGGTTCCTGGGACATTAGATCTCAGATCTTTAATATTGTTCTACTGCATAACATGGTCCAATGTTACAAATCCATGGTTAGCCCAGAACAAGAAGTAAGTTTGTGAGAAATGTACATAGGAATTCTAAAAACAACTTTTACAAATACATATATAAACTGTGGTAGTATGAGCATTTTGATTAGGCTGACCCGACCTACCATGAAGGGGAGGGGTGATGTTATATATTATATATTGCCAATGGGATATGGAGACATTGATACCCAGATATTTTTCTCTGCCCATACTAGTTGGCTCAGGATGAGACTGTGACCGCTGCTTTTTATTTGGGGTCCACTGTTTAGTTTAATCGTTTAAACATCTAACATTTCATGATATAAAAGTGCACTCCGGAGTCATTTTGTAATGGTATCAAGTAGACCGATTCACCCTCTCCATTCCACAATAATGTGCAACAGCCCTAGCAACTGAAGAAAAGAGAGCAAAAGTTTAAAAAGTGTAGAGAAAGACAAGAACATGGTAAATATAACATAAACTCACCCTGCCCAGTCCAAAAACACAGATATGCTTAACCCCATAACATGAACAATACAGTCTCACCAACTCCTGTAGCAAATAGAAAATGCAGATCCCAAAGATTTTTCTTTACTTGTAAAATTAAGAGGAAAGTTTTTAGTTTTTTTGAATTGGATCTCACTCTGTAATCTTGGAGGAGACATGATGAAGCCCTCCAGGTGTATATCCTGGTGGGTCTTGGTTTGTTCGGAATCCTATGTGCCCTTTCAACAGAGAGTGAAGAGTTTTTATCTGCACCAAGTAGGCCTTGTATGAGTTCCACTTTGTAACCTTGCATGTGCTCTGATAACCCCACAATGTGCAAGATTATTTTTTTAGTGCAGTAGTTCTCTAGCCATTCCGGCATAGGATTTGGTCTGCTGCTTCACACTGAACTCCTATGTGGCGCTCAGATTCGCTAGTTCAGTCTCACAACTTGTTAAAATCTTGCACTAGCAGCGTAGTATCGAATTTTACTTCAATTTTCTGGGTTGAAGCTGATTGACAATCCAAGATAACCTTGAGAACATCACCTAATTGAGGCTTAGTTAGACCGCGGACGGGACGTTTGAATTAGGTGAGGAGCGTGTTATGACTGCAGCACAGGTGGGCAATGATAAGACATGATGACCTGTTCCTGCATAAGTTCTGTGATTGGAGTTTAGTTGTTTTTTTTTCCACTTTTTTTTAGTGTATGTAATTGTTCCCTGAGGCATGAAGAATCGATTTATCCCCAGTTTGAGAAGATCTCAGGTCAAATAAATGAATCAAGGTCACTACAAATTGGAGCTCAATTGTTTTTAATCTGTACTTAGCCTTAAAACCCAGGTTCTGAGGAGTTGGGATAAAACCATGTTGTCACGTTTTCATACTTCTTTTTAAAAATTCTTTACGTAAAGGGACATTCCAACTTGGTTAACTCTTGCTTCCTTCAAGGAAGCAAGGGTTAAACAAAACATGTCCGGTCTTTGAAAGTAAACCCGACATGTATCTTAATAGTCTCACATGCATTACACAGCTTAATGTCTCGCATGCAAGACACAGCAGTTCCCGGGTGTTGCGTCAGCATGCGCACAGCCAATCAGAGTGGGGGCTCGTCCCATTCTGACAGCCGAATGCGAGAGACCCTTGTTTTTACATAGTTAAGGTCTCCCCTGCTGATCCCATGCAAAAACGAGGGGTTCTCTCTGCGCTAGCAGATGGTCAGTGTCCTATCAAAAGTACACACCAGTTCATCCTCATACTACATACTAGGGACAATGGATATTTCACTTGTGCTTCTATATTAGAAGCACAAGTGGGGAAAAATGTTAGTGTTCCTTTAATATAAAGTAATCTAATAAAAAGTAAACTAACTAGTTTTTGTGCTCACAACCAGGACTTGGATGTTAAGTAAGCACTCACTGAGTTGTGGTTCGGAGGTTTTCCACACTGTAAGTGAGATACAAGGCCTGTACCTCAGAGTAGGATTGTTATAAATGCTGAGAGGCATTATCTGGCCTTAGTCTTTGTGCTTATCTTTAAACTACATCAAGAAAGGTGTTTTCCTCTATTCATTCTTTGGAAATCGCTTTTTAGAGGATAAGGAGATGGGACAGAAAAGTTTAATAGAAATGCAATTGAAGGTACAATCTTTGAAATCCTGTGAGATAAAATAAACTCCATTTTATTCACCTTTTGAAAAAGCATCTTGGTTGCAACTGCGTTATTTTAAATGTTTCTGCTTCACAACTTGTCTTCCAGTGTTTGGAAAGTTGTTGTTTTTTTAATTTTTGAAAACAAAAATCAAAGAGTACTAACTTAATTCTGCTCCAGTAGCAAGCTGCTATAATGGTTCTGGGCTAATAAGTGCATGCGAACATAAATAGGTTATATATGAATTTTAGTGCATTTTTTAATCTTTTTTCCCGCAGAGACTAATGATCTATTCCATAACTACACCACCCATTTTGAACACTGGTACTAAGTTCACACAGCTCTTTCCTGTAGCAGTAATGCCATACATAGCTGTGTTTTGGTTACTGATACAATCTGTTGATCCGTATTCATTTTATGGGTTTGACCTCTATCATATATGGTCCTGAGCCATTATTTGTCTGCAGACATGCTGGCCGAGAATTCACTGGCATTGTAGTTCAGCACAAGCTGGTTAGGCTCCCTGTGGTTATCAGGCTCTAACTATTGATATTAGTTTGTAGTTATGAACCGGCTAAAATTATGTATATGAAAAGGAACAAAATGTACCCCCCTTTCCTCAGCACTCCTTACTATGCATAATATGAATGTGGAATATATACAATGGGGAGGTGCGGAATGTCATATGGAAAAAAGTAAAAAAGCACAATAGTGTAATATGGTTGTACAAAGTGAATTCAAATCATGGAATATGTATCACACTCACAAATGATGGTTCGTTTAGTACTTCAAATAATAAAAGATGCAATTCAGTCTGCCAGGGGCTCCCGGAGAATTACTTTACTACTGGTATTATCCACCTTCCCATCCTACAATGTGTCTGTTTCTGAACTTGATTGCTACACCATCGCACACAGCAGGGTTTGCAGGCTTCAACTTGATATCAGTGGTTAATACTGGTTAATACCAATAGTAAAATATTTTTTCTGGAATCCCTGGCATACAGCAACAATTGTTTGTTATATATATATCCAAATACACTCTGTATAAGAATATTACACTATTGTTTTTTTTTTTTTTTTTAATTTCCATACAACATTCCCTGTTTATGTGTATATTTACACATGACATAATAATATGCATACCTGCATATTATACCTTCCAGAATACAGACTTCTGAGTTATAACACAGCTAGCTAGCACATTTTAAGGATGTTCCACAGGACCTCCCCACTGAGTGAAGAAATAGTTCCCTATATCTCTGGAAGGCTATTTAAGGTGGAAAAAGTGTTTGCATTTCTACACTTGCATGTGAATAACTGTTTTAATGATTGATGGCCTCTGCGCCTCTTATGTTTTTATTTTTATAGAATTCTTCCTTTTTTATCGTCGCTATTTATTGCAAATGAGTATTGGCCGTGGCTTTGTTAGGCTTTGCCTTCCCGTCAACCAGTCAGTCATTTATGGCAGGTTATATGACTTGATAACATAATTGTTTAATAGATCACGGCAAGTGTGTTTATGTTCCTGAGAGCAAAGCAGACGCTGGCTATTAAAATCTAATTGCACGCACACCGGTTTTAAACTGTCATTTCATGTACCACTGCCTGTGGCATTCTGTGGATACCATTTTTTCCTATGCTTTTATGTTCAAATACATTATTTTTCCCCAAATTCAACTTTGTGTAAGTTCATTGATAGAGTAAAATAAGTTAAATTTTTTATTAAATCAATCTTAAACAAATGGATTGTATTTGTAATATTTATAAATAAATCCGAATTTGTTCTTTTGCATTTCATGCAACTGTTTTTCTTAGGATCTGCTAACAGCACATAGTATGAAGTTCCAAGCAAACCTAGAGTAAAACAAAGGAATATAGAACATTTGATATGGCACAGTATTCAGTGAATGAGTTTATGTTGAAAGCACTACTTTTTGTTTGAATAGCCTCATTGTTGGAGAGCCTCGTTTCATAATCCTGTTTCCTTATTCCTCTTCAGTACTAAGTTACCTTATAACCTTCTTGCATACTAAGCAATTATGTAATGATCTTGATTTACACCACTGCAAGCTTAAAAAGTGAGTTATTGCTGCCAATGTTTACTAATGGCAGGGCTAAAATTAAAAAAATGTCCTGTTACATTTGCAGGATAGAAACATTTTGAGGAGTTGATTGACATGTCTCTATATATGCCTAAAACACCTTCTGACTGCATATCAGTCGTCAGTTGTGTAAAAATATGGTTTGGGTTACTCTGTAAACGTGAGTGTAATTTAATCTTATGACTGCATTGAGTGTTGTAGGTTTTCTATCTAAACGTTTGTGAGTGAGCAGTGGCTAAACTTCTCTCTTCTTCATTTGCATGGGGGCAGCAGCTCTGTGCTCACTGAGGAGAGCATTGTGCTATGACATCATGTCATGTGCTCTTCATCTTAAAAGCTCTGTGCAACAAAGCAATGACTGAGATCAGATCTGTGCCGATGGAAACATAGACAGGGCAAGACTGGGAATAAAATGTTGCTGTCCCATTAATGTATTGTGTCTGTATAGTGCATCGATATCAGGGTGAACTCAAAAAATTCTACTTGCCTGCTATCTTTATAGTGTTGACATAAGCAGTTTTCAGCATATAGTAAGCTAGGAACATAGTGTGCTGCAGAATACATTACTATATAGCTAGCCAGAGATGGATGGTTGTCGACTATAGCTCCCATTAGTGTATAGTTAGCCCTCATAGGCCCCTACATGTTTTACGTGATACTCCTTCCTTTTTTGAAGAAGAATAATTCCTTGTGTGCTCTTTCCTAGTTTGCACTAGTTTTTTTTCTACCTTGTTTTTGCCCCAGACCCTGCTGGCCCAATTCTAACATGTTCCCCTATCGCAGCAGCTTTGTTAAATCATCCAGCACATGTGAACGTTTCTGTCATACCCATTTCCCTCCCCAGAGCTGTATACATATGACTGCTTAATCACTGAAGGTGAATGCATTGCATTAAAACAGGGGGAGAATTAATGTACTAGCAATTGAGTTAAAGCACCTTTTAAATATTTTATGATTGGATAGACATCTGATAATATCGCTCGTTCTCAGTTTTCCCAGGATATTTATGATGGAAGAAAAATGCCCCTTCTTGTTAATATATTGGAGCAAATGGTTCTTCAATAAGCTGGCAGCTCCCCTTGATTATTTGTAAAAGCGTCTGGCGTGGAAAGCTGATTGCTTCTCCCTGCACACAGCTCTTGTTTGCCTTTGTACAGAATGTGTAATCAGTTTAAGGGGAAATGGAAGAGAACTGCATATTTAATAGAAAGTGTCATTTTTTTTTTTTTTGTGATGGTTATTTTGCTTCTTTTGACTATATCTGTATTGATGGGTATGCTTCAGGGCAATTATATTGAAATTCTCAAGGTATTAGGATGTAAAAAGTCTATATATATTTAAAAAAAAAATATTTCTTGATTATTCAGTAAGTGGAGTAAAGAAAGTAAATGTGTTATTTCTGTATGCCTACATTAATCTCAAAATAGAAAATGTGACACTAACACAAGTAAACTCAGTGAGATAGTGAATACAGTGAAATAAAATGTGATACAATATACTTCTCCTCTGGTACTGCAGCTCTCATTCACACCAGACAACAGAAAAACCCCAAATTGAGGCGCATGTACCGGGAAGAGAGAAGACAATAATAGTGCAACACAGTAAATTATATTATATATGAAATAATAATATTCGATGGGTGCACTCACAAACACAAATTGGTTCAATGCTCATCAAGAGGGTATGATCATCCAATTTATTCCATTATAAAAAGTAAAGCAAAAAAGTGCAACTTGCGTAAATTGTCCTGTACTGGTGTTTAACTCCTTCCTGCTGCCACCAGGGTGGGGTAATCAGGGTACTTCCTTAGAAGAAACTCTATTTGGATCCACTCAACGCGTTTCGCCGGCTTTGGTGTCGGCTTCTTCAGGAGAAAGTGTTCTTGTGCAAAGTTCTGCAGTAAAGTGCTGAATGGTTTGTGTGAAAAAACTAGTAAAACGTGTGAGAACCCAGTTTAGTATAAGTAATCAGTTTTGAATATTGTGCCGTATAGAAAAACCGAACACTACAAAATTAAGCTTTCATAACTGATTATTTGAATTCCTTTGCCATTGATATTTGGCCTCAGTGATGCAGCTGTCTATCACATACATGATTCCAGTAACAGCTGCTGAAAGCACCAAGAAGCCATCAATACTGCTTGTAATAAATATCCAATAAATACATTTTTAAAAAAAAGACACTTTACATTAAATATTCAGTCGTCTTTTATTTCCCCTACAGACAAGCATGTTCTTCATAAGGTATGACGGCTCCTAAAACCTTTTTTGACTTGCTTAGATTAAGATGTGTGTTGGCTTGTGAGATATAAGCAGTAGATTGCATTGCCTCATGTTACTCTTCTGTCGTTTGTAGTGGGTACAAGAGGAGCAGCCATTTCTATGTCATTGACGCTTAATGCATGACATAGCTAACAATAACAAAGACTAAATAAGCTAAATTATAGGTCTAATGGCAGAGTGAGACTAAGGCACTTTATGGAAAAAAACATCTACTGACGACAATGCCATTTTTAGTGGATTCCTTTGAAATTTGAATGCTAATGTTGTGTTTCCTGTTTATGACATTGCCTTGTGGTTTTGATATACAAGGTAAAGTTATGGACAGGAGACAACGCTACAGACGCATTTAAAAAATCTCTTTATCTATGCATTTACTTACAATTCTGCTAAAGCAACATACAAATCTGCCTACATCCTGGGACCGGATCATGGGGCACAGTAGGGTGGAGCCAAGACAAGTCAAGGTTATGTGAAGTGTCCCTAGAACACTGAGCTCCAGGCTCAGAGGAGAAATTAACCAATGTTTTGTTTTGTTTTTTTAAAGTAAAACAACCCTGACTTTTACAAAACAAAGTAGCCTTACAAAGGCCTGGAACACATATTTGCTCATTCAACACTGGCAATGTAAAGGTTTCTTCCTAGGACATGTTTCTGTGTTGTGGAAGGAAGCAATTGTTTTATTTTTAGAAGTGAGAGGAAATAACCACTTAAGTGATAGGTCTTTAACACACTGCCCTCACATCCCTCCTAGAAATCACTCTCACTTCACTTCAGTAAGGCCAAATTATAACAAGAATACTTGTGTCGGTTTTTTTTACTTGTTTTATAGTGAAATGTCTGTATTTTTCTATGTTATTTTTATGAAGAAATTTTAACTCACCAACAAGTTTCCTGGGAATGCTTTGTCATGGCACACCTTCAAACATTCCCGCTAAAACTACAGAGTATCCACGGTCATTTGAAATGTTGGGAGTCTGTGCCAATGGGAGTTTTTTTTTATTTATTTTTTTTTTACAAGTCTCTGAAATTAAAGTAATAAATAGTGTCCTAACTGTATTTGCGCTTTTTTAAAATTATATCCTGACACAGTTTGGCAGAGGTTGTCCTTCACATCTCAGGCACTGTTTAGCTTCTGAACCATTAGGTGCTCTTTCCGCATGTGCCATATTTATAAATAACCCCAGTTTTGTCTGCTAGATAAGTAGATAACAGGAGATAATTAAACCCCGTCACTTACATATAAGTAAATAAATCCTAATTTTGTTAATATTTATTGTAGATATTTAATTGGGGCAGTTTGTAAACAAAACTTAATTTTAAAATCCACGTGGATCCAAGTCTGGGTCAGGAGAGCCTGACAAATTCACTATTGGCTTTATTCCTGAAAGACCGAATTGAGAAGGGAATTGCAAAATGAAGGCCTAAATATCCGAGTTTGAACAGCTGAACGGGATCATTTTCCCATCTTGGCTACATTAGCCTTGATTATGCAATTCCCTCCTAAGTCCAAATTACAGGAAACTGCAGCATGTCCTTGGTGGTTAGGTTCGCCAAGTTCAGTTGAGCCAGCCATGCTAGGCTGTATTTACCTCAGGAACTGCAGAGCCTGCCCTCAAATTTTTACTTTAATTGCAGCGTGATCACATCGCAGACACAACTCTGGATTTAATGGCTATATGTTTGTTGTGTACATTGTAAACGCTGAAACTTACATTTTATCCGTTTCAAAAGTAAAAGTTGCTGCTAAAAAGAATGCAATAGAAAAACCCAGCAAAGGCTTACACAGGGTGACTTTTATTACAAGTCTGTGCAAACATGAAAAGACTATTGAATGGCTTCAACGCAAACCCAGGCCACTGACCAACATTTGCACAGGGTTTCAACAAAAGATAAGTAAGGGCTTACTGGCATGGAAGCAGCGGAGAGGTAGAGACGAGAAATATTTGATGATCAAACAAAGCTGTTAGGTGATAAAACAAATACTCTCTAAGTAAATACAGGCTTCATAGTGTGGCTTATTTTATGAATTGGTGAATTTAATCTGACACTGAAAATCTGAAGAAGGGTAAATTAATTTCTGTAAATTCTCCATGGATGTGCACAGCTATCCAGCATGATAAAAAAAAAAAAAAAGATGATATAGGACTTGGCCGCGAAAATAACTTTGCTGCTGTTTAGGGTTGTCACGTTTTCTTCAAAAATATACCAGCCATGCTACTGTCTTCAAAGACTTAATATTGGGGTCAAGCCAAATTTTTACCGGCCTGCTGGCAAAATACCGGCCAGGTGGCAACCCTACTGCTGTTATTAGCACTGAAACCTAATGTTAGTTTTATTATTGATGGAGATGGGAACTGTCTTAGCATCACATTGAAATAATGGCTGAAAAGCTTGTTTGTAATCTATCCACGGGTTAATTGCAGATCTATATGTCGGCTTTATTCTCCTTGATTTAGTCTTGTGTTTTTGTTGTTTGGAGAGAGAAACGGAGAATGATAAACATCTTCTATGAATTGTATCCAACCTGAATTGCTATGTCCTATGCTAGTATGTGAGTTCAGTTATGTGCTAGAACAGGTTTCAAAGTACTTTTAACCCCCTACCCATGCTAAAATCAATTTTTATTATATATTTTGGCCATATACAAATATCTTCAAAGCAGACATGAAAAAAATTTGATTTTGTGTTTTGCCTTTACATATACACAGTCTGGTATAACAGACTCAAGAGGTCTGTTATACCGATTCAAAGGTAAGACCTCATAATAAATATTTGCTCACTAGCAAAGTTATACTCGTAGTTATTGCTTGACAAAACCTGGGGGCCTGATATGTGAATCTCTGAAGTTGAGATCCAGAGGTACCTTGAATTGCTGCAGCTCTCTGTGACCCTTTCACTGAGCAAAGGCTCCTTTTCCTACTGCGGCCGAACATTCACATTGCATGCTCACAAACAAATCACAGGGCTCTTTAAAAATAAACTAATAATAATTAGTTTTTTTAAGCTTTTTACAACCCCACCCCTTATCCCACCCCGGCTTTGTGGGTGCAATTGCTTCTGCAGTTAACAGTGGGCTCTATCAAGTCCAGCCAGTGGTTGTTCCTGTGGCAGCAAACATCATATTCCTTCTGACATGCTAGTTACAGTGAGTATGTGCATGGTTAGCAGATTGCTTTGCTTCAGTGTTTATTGCTCCGTAAACGTGAGTGTCATTGTGATTTGCTTGCTAAAGCCGGCCGCTCAGGTATGCTAATAATGTGTCAAATTTTCAAATTGACTGATTGACATAACTTTTTAATGCACTTTTTAAAATGTATTATTTGTGTGAAGGGTTCTCAGCTAAATCTGGCCTGTGTGTTCTTTTTCTGGGTGCAGTTATTGGAGCAGTCACATTTGCCCGCATTAACCACTTCACTGAAGCAGTGAAGTGGTTAATGTTAATCTTCCAAATAATATTTTGCATATCACCAATAAAAGTATTCAATAGCGCACGCCCCGCTCTCTACCCCAGTGCACGTGTGCAGGTGTTCAGAGGTTGAACATCTGCTTAGTATTGTTCTACCTTGCACATTCCTTGTGTTCACGTCTCTCTGAATTTGCAAGAGATTGTCCACAAATGGATCTGACGGCGGTTCTTTTTCAGGAAGAAGGGAAAAAAAAAAAAAAGCAATGGGGTCCAATATAAACATATTATTAAGTGCAAAATAAATGAAATAGTGCTTTGTTTGTGTTTAAAGCCAATTCATAAAGCGATTAACGACAGAAATAGGAACACAATTTGTACATAAATCCTTTAAACAAATTCACACATGAAAATTTGCAATAAATATTTGCTGTTATGATCATTTAGAGTATTGTTGCCCAAACCGGGGAGGGGGCATGTGATGTCTTCTGGGGGGGGGTGCATCCATAGTCCAAGCAAAGTGTTGACATGAATATTCAACAGAAACTCAATGCACATTTTATACAGCGTAGTTATCTAATTTATATGATGACTAAGAGATAAAAACATGGAGGGGCATGATCTTTTATAGCTTAGGAACTCCAGATCTAGAGGTAAGTAACCTCTGGAAAGTATACATACAACAGTGGTGACAGGAGATTTAAAACTACCCCCTAATTTATTTAATCAATTACTATAGACAATTGTTAGTAAATTGAGAGTACGAGTGAGGCTCCCCATCTAACAGGGGCAGGACATTCAAGGGTCTACTCAATAAAGAGATAATTTCAGGTAATTGAGATGGGAATTCCAAACTTAAGGCCAAAGTAGCAGAGTTGGAAAAACTCTCCCTTTCAGCCGCATTGGAGAATGTTTCTAACTTGGCTACTTTGGCCTACATTTTGATTAAAAAAAAAAAAAAAAACATTTTTTTTTTTGGGATCACGTGGGACATATAGGCTTACCAGTGCTGTATGCTGTATTTGAATTCTCCAGAGCAGCTTGTATATTGGCGTGCTGCTGTGCAGAGTGGAGGCTGCCTGCATCATTCTCCACACCTGCTAGGTTTTCAGTAGGGAGTAGTTATGGTGCTGCTGTTGTCAGCCTCTAGTGGCCAGGTGTCAAAACTGGAGCTTGCTGATAGCCCCTGCCTCACAATGAAAACACTAAAGCATTTGCTTCTACCAGGCATTCTTAATCTTTACAGTCACAATCCATTGTGTTAGGAGCCTGGCCTGCCAGTTTTCAATATTTGCATTGCAGATCAGCGAGAATCAAGCACTTTAATGTCTTAACTCCTTCAATTCCAGAGTGGCTTCTTCTGCCTTTCCCTTCCATTCTCTACTGCAAGAAACCTGGCATGTGTGTTCTTACTCAGATTGTCCTATAATTCTATATCTCATAAGCCCCTTCTGGACTTCTGCTTCTTCACGATACAGAGTTTTAAAAAAATTAAAGAAAAAACATAATAATAAAAGTAAACCATACTCGTGCTTATTTGATGTGTATTTATTTCTCCTGTCCTGAGACTTAATGGAACTTTGTAAGGTATTATTTTTCAGTACACATTTTGTACCTCGTCCTTATACCATTGAGAATAATGACTTATGTATTTAAAGCTCCTGCTGTGTGCAGGAGCACATAAATTAGTCTATGGGGAGTGATACCTGGTGGTATCTGATCCCAGGTCTCTTGCCACACAAGTAATTACTAAAGTATTGTAACAAAGCAGCAGATGTGTTCATTTTACCCATAACTCCTCATCTTCTCTGCACCGTACCGTACATTATTCTTGATATTCAGCTGTACATAGTTTAGAGGACAATTGCCATTTACTTTCTTGGCTGCCGGTAAAAATAGCTGAAAGTTGTATCTGGAAGAAATGCGTCTACTTTCCTTATCTTATCTTTATGTAGCTGTAGAAATGGCAACAGAGCTTTGTAAGTCCAGGGAGCATTGGATAATACAGGTTTTGCTAGGCCATAACCGTATGAGAAACAGAAATGGTATCGTTTTCTTCCATTTTGTCTATAGTTTGCACTACTTTTTCAATTGGCTTTAATACAACTCTAAACTGAAATGTTTGTGTGAATCTATTTTTTTCTTTCTAATAAAACACTTTGCTGTATGAGAATATTTGATACCTGATATGTGAAGATTTTACAAATTGTCCCGAGCCAGCATTAGATACATTGTTAGAGAGGCTTCTAAAACAATGTGCTATTTCAATACATTTGTTGCTAGATAATTTTGGGCAATATTCCAAATTGCAGAAACAATTTGAGAAATTCTCTATTGTCATTAGCAACATCAGGGCATTGTGCCCACTGGCCAGGTGTATCTCACAAGGACGCATCCTGCCTTCACAATCCATAGGTTACACTTTAATCTTGTAATTGATTTTATTTGATCCTGGTGTACAAGTCTGATTTTCTAAAAGGTACATGGTCCCACTGTGATGACACACAATCTACGGCAATAAAAAGGTAACATTTTGAAGAAGAGATGATATAAATGTGATGATGCACACCCATCACATTTGAGCAATATGTGGCTCGTAGCGGTTGCTGAACTACAATTCCCACAGCCATTTTGGCTCCTTTTGCATTATGGGAGTTGCAGTTCATCAACTGCTGCTGGGCCACACATTGCCTAGCACTGCCTGACGTTACACAGGAATGGGGAAAGTGTCTGATTTACTCAAACCCAAAAGTACTATATTTAAACTTATATTGACAGAGTCGACGCTGGTTACTACGTAAGAGTCACTAACTGTTATGGACCTCTTCTCTACCACTGATATTAATAGCAAATTCAGTGATGGAAAAGTACAGAGTATTGACCATACCAATTTAATACTTATGGTAATGCCATTTATTTTACTGAGCTTTAGTTTTACTCAAATGATGCATGTGCCTTTTGTTTTGGTTTAAAACTGCACCAATGTAATGTAAGTTTCATCTTTTCTTTTATAATACCCAGTAATAATAATGGCTAGATTGTTTGAATATAATGTGTGTATAAATATATATATATATATATATATATATATATTGATATATACATATATACGTAATTATATATAATTCTTAGAGGACTCCAGCAGGCAGCATACTGTATTTAACTTGCTCCAATCCCTCCCTTGCTCCCCCAGTTCTTGATCCGGTTCCAGGGTGGGTTCACACCATAATAATCTGGATATGGTTTCCAGCTCTAGTGGTTAACCTCACTGGGCCACTGAATTAAATGACTAAGGAGATGTTGTCCAAAACTAAATTGGATACAGGTTGTTTCTTCAAAGTTTCAGTTGAATGGGGAATTCCACTCTGTCTGTGCAATGATTTGACATGAAAAGCACTTATTTTTATTATTATTAGGGGCTTCTTGTGGTTAGCTTATATGACATAATAGGATGAATGGTGTTTAGCAGATTGTCCTGCACATTGCTTTCCAATTTCTCTGTAATGTGTACAAAACATGCACTTCCTAGTTTGAGGAGAATAGTCAGTTTTTTCTCAGAACCATTATATATATATATATATATATATATATATATATATATATATATATATATATATATATATATTTATATTGTTCATATATACATATGCTTTTGACCCACTTGTATATTATAGGGTCATCCAATTGTTTTTTAGAAGTGGTTAGAAATATATATGTGTGTGAGGGGGTCACATAAAATATTTTTATTTACATTAATGGTGAAGCATAACTGGTTAGTCATAAAAAAATTGTTTATTTAGCAGGAATACAAAATCTTTTAAATGCACTATATTGTAGTGAAGTCATTTGGGCTGCACCTTGCTGTCAGGCCGCATTTGGTCAAGGGCCTGCATACTAGACGCCCTATCTATCATGATATCTTCTGTTAAGGAACTTGGTGTGTGGTTCTCATTCTGTGCCTTAACTATCCTTTACTCAGATAGAATGATCACTTTCCTTTGTAAGAAATCAAACCAAAATGTCTGTCAGGCAGTGTATCACGCAGTGTCCCTAGATGTGTTCGGTTAGTTGGCAGGTAGTCTTTATCAAACTCCTCTTCACGTGTCTCTCCTGACTGTGCTGGGATAATTCTTTCGCTTAGTATGGACATGTAATGAAGTCCTGTCAGTGTCCTTCAGGCCCCACAGTAATCCAAGCTTGAAAAGGCAATGACTTTGAGGTAACACTGCAGTCAATATATTTTCTAAGGTTGGTTATACTGTATTTATTAGACTGTTTGGCATTCACTAAAGCCAGGTTAGTATTGTTAAGTAAATGAAGATTCCAGAAGAAATATTAGACCATTTATTTTTAATCCAATTTGCAGACCATTATATTTCCAACTTGCCACTCCATGCCATTTTTCACAGTTCTACTTTCTTGATAAGCAGGTGTTTTTCATATAGGGGCAGTCAATTCTTAAATACTATACATACATACATAAAGGGACAATTCCAGGCAGAAAATGAAGTTAGTGTTTAATTAGTGGATTGTGCAGACTTTGCATGCAAGCAGGGTATTGGGCAATAGGAATTAGCGATATGTGCCACTCAACCAGTTGGCAAGCCTAACTTCAGTTAAGCCCCTGTATAAAAAAAAAGCTGCAAAACAGCTAAAAGAAAAAAAAGTATCAATCATTTTTATTTATACAATTTCTGCAATTATATATATATATAACACCAAAAGATTTTTTGCATACAAAGGCCTTTCTTAGGAATCTCTCTCCAAGTCTCTGCTCTAGCCTACCTTTGCTGTCTACATTGAAATGTGAGCCTGTGCAGGGACCTACTCATTCAGGCTTGTAACTGCATCCCTGTTACAGCAGTGATTGGTGGGGTTGGGACAGTTGTGTGATTTCACTGGTGATGATCATTGACTCCCGAGAGTTGCTGGCATTGCCAATTTTTTTTACACAGAACAAGATACTTGCAGAACCCAACAGAATACTTGAAAAGGTTAAGTTTTTTTTAATTTAGTTTAGTTAAAATGAATGAAACATAAATGGAACAAATAAATGCATATTCAATTTTTAAATTAGAATCAAATATGTTTCCCCAGACTAGAGTGATCCTTTAAAACATATTTGTTACCAGGACTAAAGACGAATATGAAATATATGTAAATTTAAATTTAGGAATAGAGAATGGATGCCTTTTATTGAATGGTTACATCTTGGTGCTGGCAGCTGGCTTACTGTAGCAGAGCTGTAAAAGTGAATCCACCATATGTTATGTAAGCATTGTTTGGGAAATATGAGGTATTCAGATTCCAATGATAGCAGTTGGCCAGTGCAAGATCAGGCATTTGAGTTAAGACCACCATACTGTTGCCAACAGAGTAAAACATGATGAATTCATCTAGCAATGTAAAGCAGCACTAGTGATGTTTTTATTCACTTATTATATTACTCAGTGGAACTCGCAGTAAAATGCTATCAGCTATCAATTAACTGTGATGCATTTGGTAGTGTTTAATCTATACATTGTACATGTTTTTATTTTTACATAAAAATGCATGCAGGGAAACTTCTGTAGTGTGTTTCAAATTTTCCTGCAATAATCCTATTTTGTTAAAATTGCAAAAAAAAGATCAGTGCAGAGAAACAGAGGCCTGTTGCACTGAGCATATAACAGTTTGATATAGAAGTTACTGAGCTGCCATGTTTGGAGGGGCTAGAGAGTTGCGTTTTTTTTGTGACATCATTGACGTTTTTGAAAGTGTGGAGTGAGCATTTCCATCCATCGCTATGATTGGCTCCAGGAGATCTAGGGATGCCCATTTTCCACACAGAGTCCAAGATTCTGTGGTGGGAAGTCCACAAGAATTTTTATAAAAGGTACATTCTCAAGTTGAGTAATGCTAAAATAAGTCACTTTTTCTAGACTTAGTGCAACATCCTCCGGTATAAGAGGGAGAGGGACCCCTGTAAGTTTTCCCTGGGAGATGAGGCAAGTTGGACCATTCATTTAATCATATAATATACCAAGATATTTTTCATTCATTCCACTTCTCTTCTCCCCTTAGTAAATAGATCCCCTTCCAACAATACAAACCTGAACCGTGCTAATTACTGCTATAGAATATTTTTAGTCTCTGCAAAATCTTACTTGGTGCAACTCGTTCAAATACACTTCCTTTGATGAAAGGGAAAAAAAGAACACCTGTCTTTGTAGAGGAAAGCACATACACTGTTTGAAGTGTTTTAATAAAAACAGTGCTGTGAAGCCATATAGACTTTGTGTGTTTGTAGAAACATGTAAAGTTGATGAGTGATTGAGCATTATTTGTTCCTGTATGGTTCCCCCCCCCGAGTGTCATCACATCTCAGTCTTGATTTCTAAAGTTGAACATGCAAATTAACGTTACCCACATGTCCTTGCACAGTGCTGGTTTCAACCCATATTAGAATTAAAATGAGTTACTCAACTGTGGCATGTTAAATCAGTCATGCACCTGACTTTTAGGAAATTCGGCTGAAAAAAATCTGAAAAATTTAGTTTTGCTGTTTCCAGTTGGCAACAGTCTTTTGACCATGTTTATATTTATAGTATGATTAAAGTTGCAGTAAATTACTACTAATATATTTTTTGTATTCTACATAATAGGTGAACTACTATTATTTATTATCCTTCAATTCCCAGTAAATCCAATATTTTTTGATTATTAAGGTTATGGATTTAGTAGAATGCTGTGCTTCTTTGCAAATAGGAAGGAAAACAAAATATATTTGCAATGAGAAAGGTCTTGAATAATCTATAAAAGCTTGTTGTGAGTATTACCTTATTCAGGAGATATTTGTATAGGTCACAATCTAACAAGATGTATTTTAGGAGCCCAGAAAGAGGCACCTAAAAGTTAATGCTTTTTTGTCCATTTTATTTTTTTACATTTTATCTTACTTATCTAGAAAAGTGTGATCTAATATGAAACAGTCCTTATGCAAATAAAATCCCAGAGTTTTATCTGCTAAGTAGCTGGGGATGCGATTGCAGAGAAGAAAAACTTAGCCATACATTAAGGTAGCAGAATTACACCTAAAATGGTAGAATGTATATTATACATGACTGTGGTGTCGCCAGGTTTTGGCAACACTTTGTGGCCCGATAAGTAAATGAACAAAGGCAAACATGTAATTTGCATATCAGGCCACAAGGTGCTTAAGCACTAGACACCACACACATATATGTAAAATACATGTTCTCTTAATATATGTATGTACTTGCAATTTGAACGCAACATATCGCTAATATTTATTCTCCATTTACAGTCCTATTAATTGTAAGGTAGCAAACAGTAAAGCCTATGTGATCTTGTGCACAGGAGGTACTGCACATATCTATTAAATGGTTAATTAATCTGCAAAAAGTCCTACTGTTGTTCCCAGCTATACGTTTCTTTTGTCGTGGTGTAAATTAATTAAGATTACACAGTGGCAGTATGTTCAATGTGTCACTAGCATGTGACAGATTAATTGAGCCCAATACAGACTACATACATGGGCCCTCTGCCATGAACCAGTATTTAACCCACTGTCATTCACATAGCTTCTGTTACATAGAGGATAATTCTTGACCGATTGGTTTCCACTCTTTACAGAAGACTGAGCCTATTGGTTCCCTGAGGCATTTCTTATGCTAATTGCTTGGCGTGTTTCACAGTATATATTTTGACCTTGTTTTGCTTAGATGCGTCTGCGTCTTCTTCGTCTCTAATATGAACAATTACGGTTTTCCCTGTTCGTTTTTATTTAATAAAGTACTGTTGTATATTAAACTCTAATAGGGAGGGACACATTTCTTATTAATAAACATCTCTGGTTATTATTTCTCCCCAGAAGTATATGCATATAGAAAATTATAATTTTCTTTTTATTTCCTGTGGAATTAATAGTGTGGTTATGAGTGTGGCGCTACAGAAGAAAGGATATTTTGCACAATAGTGGAATGTGTGTCTGTTGTGTTAGCTAGCATAGTATACAAGAATATCAACACACTGTATGTATAACTTGAACTCCTGACAAGTCCTGTCACAGACAGAAGACATTTTCTTAACATTGTTAAGCAAGCAAAACAGGAAGGGAAAGTGATGTACTTGTCCATCTAGGGACTACGGATTTGGATGCAACGAGGTTTCAGAGGCGAAGGAAGTTTTTTCGTGTTCTTGGTGGTGATATACGCAGGTTACGTCCACACTGTCATTCTCTGAAGTTCTGCCTGTGTATAACATACAGAATGACAGGCGAAATGTGTATGTGACTCCAACTTGTGGCTTGTTGAATGGTGTTGGGAGCAAGAGTTATGGCTTTGTTTATTATGGTAGCTCAGTTTGGAATAGAACTGTACAAAAAACATGGTTTGGATCTCAATGTTCTCAGTGAGCAATTCACAGACTTTGCTAGGAGGTATTTAAACAAGGAGGGGCGAGCAGCAGGGTGATGAAACATTAGCCCAATTACCCCCCCCCCCCCCCCCCATTTATTCTAACGTAACCCACACTGGCTAATAGATGCACAAGTGAAAAAAACTTTAGCTGCCCGTTAAGGCCAAAGTAGCAGAGTTGGAAAATGTTTCCAGTTCAGCTATACTTCAAAAAACCTGGCTAATTTGGCCTTACGCTTTAAATCCCCTTGTCATTTTCCTCTTTCATGAGTAAAGCGTTAAATAAAGTGTAAAATTAGTGCAGTAGCGACACTATAATGTGTTTGACAAAAAGAGCAAAGTTTTGGGTTCTGGGAACAATTGCTTTTCTGAATTAGAATTAAACAACATTGCTTGGTCTAGCAGTTAAATAGCCAAATTAAAAATGCGTCCTTACAAAATTTTCAAACTTTAGGAGAAATTTATGACATAGTTTGGTATGTCCTCACTAAACCTTGATGTACAGGAGCACAGATAAAGTTAACCTTTTGTATTTGTTTGATCTAAAAATCATTTATTAAATCCATAGTTAATACACATAGAACTAAGTTTGTGTACATATTTCTTAAAACATCAATTCCATGAGCTGCAATAGTACCGTAGTTGCTCGACTATAAGACGACTCCTCATTTTGGATCTTATTGGGGAAAAAAAGGCCTTAATATAAGACTACACTATGGGGGAAAAAATCAAAACCACACTCTGACACGCACTCATACGCACACTTACGCTCTGACATTCACTCATAAGCACACAGTAAAATCTGCTACTCACTCATATGTACACTTACAAATTGACACATGCTCATAGACACATGTATGAACACTAGTGTGGGGGTTGTACTGGGGGGGGGGGGGGGGCGGGGGTAGGACTATGCGTAGTAATGTGTGTACATGTGTAAAGTGTTTTAAAGTACAGACCTGCCGATCAGTCAGTGGCTCAGAGAGGAGTAGCACATCTTTCGGATCAACATGTCCCATGATGGGGCTCTGGTGGTGGTGAACCTCGCCTTATAATCACACAAATAAGGTATCACACTAAAATGGTATGTCCTTAATCTACTTCCTGTAGCCTGAATCTAGATTTAAGACACTTTGGGCAATGGAGAAACAAGGGTATCTCTGCGAACTTGTCAGTACAGTTTATCTTTATGCAGACGGTTTTCTCCTCTTTGCTCTTGGGTAGATGTCTTCACTGGAAGTCTCCTGGTAGATTCTTAATTTAACATCTTACTAATTGGATTCGTGCTGTTTCTGTGGCTTTCTTAATGCAGACCATGCACATTAATTGGGCGTAATCTTGCTAGTGGAGAAGGTTATCTCGACCACATGCATTGTGGTATTTCGGTAGAAGTGAAGGGCATCAGCCCTGACTGGAAACAGGGGTTTTAATGTTACCCCAAGTCATGTCATGTGCAGAAATGCGTTAACCTCTTCTTTGCCTGGGATGAGTAACTCTAGAATTATTATTATGGCTACAGTCAAAGGGAGGTAAGGGGACTTATCTTGGCATTGGTGCATATATACTGTCAAGAAAATCTGATCACACTAAACTGGATACAGTACATAGCCTGAACAAATGCAAGTTGAAATAATCATTAGTGTTATTTAACCTGGCAAACCACTTCTAGATTAAGAAGGAATTAGTGCTAATGTCACAATAAATTAATATATATTTGTGTTGCTACATATATATGTATAGATAACTATTTATGTGTGTGTGTGTGTGTGTGTGTATACATGCATATCTATGTAAATATATGTATATTTCCATTTGTGTAGAGTAATAATGTATGTATAACCCTCAGAGCGGATCTCAATTCAATTAACTCCTAGTGCTCGAACCTTCTGCCATTTGTACCCTCAGTGCTAAGTTTCGGGAAGTGTAGCTCAGGGACATCCTCTCAAATCAATAGAATTATTCCTTGCACTTTTTGCAGATCATTCTTCTATTCCATTCAAGACCATTTTGCATAAGCAGCATTAGCAGGGCACAAAAGTATTCCCCTTGGGGGACTGCCAATTTCCATCCATCCTCATTGAAAAATTGTGCTTTGCAAATTTTTCCTGTCTTAAAATAAACGTGTTGACAAAATGTTGTGTTTGCTGTATGCTCCTTGTGGATCTGAACAAGTTGCTAATGACTTTATCCGCCTTGGCTTATTTTATTATTTTGTGCCTGAGGATATCTTGTCACAACTAGTCCCATGTCTCTAGAAACGTGGATCATTTGCTCCCTGCGTAGGAGTGTCTGTTTGTGTATGGATATATCACAAGGTAAGACAAAATCAGTACAATTCTAAACAAAACAAACTTGTATTATATTGGACAAACTGAGAGTCAGTTGAAGCATTGCTGCTGTACACACTCACTAGTGGTGGATCTGACTTAGCATGTACTCATGATTTTACTGCACATCTAAGCTTTTTTTCTGTGTGAGCAGTTTTGCTTCACTGAGACACAAAACCAAGTGTTAGTCCTAATGGGTTTATGGGCTTCCCATGTTTATTATTTTTGTCTGTTTATTTTCCTTTTCCTCCTTGTCCTTCCCCCATGTTATTTTATTGTAGCTGATTAATTTTCCAAAAAACAAACAAACAATAGCTGATGTGCCCATCAAGAAGCATAAAAAGAAGTAACCAATAAACAGGCTTCGTGTTACACTCTTGGTTGTGATTCATGATCCAATGCTAGTGTAGCACAGCATCTGTTAGTTCTGTTTCCTCATGATTTTTCCTCAAATGGTCTCTGTTTTTTTTTTTTTTTTTGATGAATACATCTGTATTGATAAGTTGTAACCTCAAAAATATTGTTCTAAAGAATAGTTGGGTGCCTTCAGCAGCTCTATGGTGTCTACTCAATAAAAAGAGAATTGCAATCAGTTAAGACCAGGATTTCAAACTTAAGTCCAAGTAGCCGACTACATTGGCCTAAAGTTTGAAATTCTTCTCAGTTCCCTGCAATTTTCACTATTTCGTATACCCATGAGGGTGCACTTTACATATTGCCGAAAAGTTATTTGGTACTTGTGAGCTTTACTTTCTACATTCTGCTTAATGTTTTGCCTATTCACTTTATATATGGCAAAGACCCCCTCCATCCAAAAAATTAGAAATAAAACTGTTTCCTAAGTTGGTACATACAATGCAAAGGAGCAAGCACATGAAAGCTTGGCAGCATCCATTGGGAATCTAACTGGTCCCCTGGGATCATAAGGAACATTCTGCTTCTTAACCATTTTAATCATGTAGCCATGGGTAGATTTACATTATGTTGCAATGAGTTCTTTCTGATTGTTCCCTTAGTAAAAATGTATACTTCCTTTCAGTACAGAAAATACGGTTGGTGCCCAGTTAACCAAAAATAATGACAATATTAGTGTTCAGCTGAACTTCCAGTCATTTTTTTTTTTTTTTTAGCAATTATAAATTAAGTCTTGACTGGTATATCTGTGACAAGTCCTGTCTTGTGCTTCAGAATAAAGCAAGATACAAATGTTTTAAAACAAAAACAACAACAAAAAATGTGAAACATGTAGGGCTTATTTTTTTTAATGTGATTAAATTAAATAGGAGCAATCTTTTTTTGTTTTTTTTCTTGTTTTAATCACAGAATGCGTGGCGATTCCATTAGATGTCGTGCATGCACTGACATGTCTGTCATCATAAAGCACCAGGATTTCTTGTTGTCTTTTTGATTATAAAGGGGAAGGTGTACCATACATATGTAACCATATTATATTAAACATGCAAGTTACAACAGAATACATTTATAGACCCATATTGCATTGAAAGAAAATTGTCTTTTTTTTCTTTTATTTATTCATTTTCTTTCTAGAGCTTAGAAACATGCCTCTGAAATATGATTTAAGATGTCTTTTTTTTTTTAACCCTCGGAGGACCAGGTTAATGTACAACACGTTTGGCTGTTGAAATGAGAATTTGGAGGGAAAGGAAAGCTCGACTGAACCAGGATCGTGGTAGCATTTGCTCGATTATAAGACAAGGTTTTTTTCAGAATTTTTTTTCTGAAAATTCCCCCTCTTCTTATAATCGAGGTCTTCTTATAATCTGACCTCAAACTGAGGTCAGACTATAAGAAATGGATCCAGGTCCACAGCAGAGCTGCAGGGGACCTGGATCCCCCTCTCTAGCAGCAGCTGTCCGTCATAATAGACTGCCGTGTCGGGCAGCATGGAGGATGTCTGCACGTATCGTGCAGACATCCCCCGGCTGCCCCCACTAGCCACCAGGGATCTATTTACATGTAAGGTGGAGGGAGGGGGCAGGGAGACAGGGGGGAGGGATGGAGGGCAGAGACACAGGGGACTGAGGGGGGCAGAGAGACAGGGGAGGGAGGGGGCAGAGAGACAGGGGGAGGGATGGGGGGCAGAACAACAAGAGGAGGGAGGGGGGAAGAGACAGAGCAACAAGGGGGGGGGGAGAGACAGAGGGAGGGGGTGACAGAGCAACAAGGGGAGGGGGCAGAGAGAAACAAGGGGGGGGGGAAGAGACAGAGCCGAGGGGGAGTCAAAGGGAGGGGGAGAGAGACAAAGCTGGGGGCAAAGGAAAGAGAGAGGCAGCATTGGCACATAAAAAGGAAATAAAAACAAGAAATGCATTTTTTGATATAATTTGTTTATTAAAAAAGCTATTTACATGTGAATATATACAAATTTAACTTTTTTCCTATAGGGTAGTCTTATATTCAGGCTTTTAGTTTTTTTCCTAAAGGAATATCCAAAGTTTGGGGGGTCGTCTTATAATCGAGCAAATACGGTATGTCAAGATGGTAGCAGGACTTTGATGAACTTTGATTTTGATGTGGTCGATCCTTAGTTACATTACCATTTATTTAAATAGCATAGAAGGGAACTACATACAATGTTAGATGAACAGAGACAGACTGATACATGAGGTAAAGAGCTCGCCTCGCAGGCTTACAATCTAGAGTGGTGAGCGTTTGTGAAATCAGTAAGGCATTGTCTCTTCATGCTGATTTATGGCAACACTACTGTAGATTACCGTCACGAGATCTACTAAATTCCATGTATTTTATAGCTCATATTAGAAGGTAGGCTAGTGTCAATAGCATATAATGATGTCAGATGACGCAGCGTCTTGAGATGTTCGCTGTTCTACTAGATAGACACACACATGTTGAGATAAACCAGTCCTATTGGAGAGTATAGATTATAATTTCAGCAGACCGTACAGAAGCTCGGAAGCTGTATGGGAAATGTGGGGCCTACTTGTCAACAGATTGCGTACGCAGATCTTTGGAATAGGTGTGGGTATCTGTCCACATTGTGAAGTACATATTTGGACTTTTTGTAAAATAAAACATGTTTCTAGATAGTGGAAACCAGTCATATAAAGTGGTATTTCTTTTACTCCGTGATGGACATGAGTAAAGCTCTGTGATGCAGCAGGGGATTGTATCATTAAGGATACGAGACTTGATGAAGTCTCCTTACCTTGTAGGTTTCACTACATGCATTTTAACTTAGCGATTGGCTACAACTGCCACATCCAGTTACCTTTTACTGTTAAACAGGAGCTGAGCGCTGCTTCTTAAACAAACCAATTAAAGTACATTTTCCTTAAAACAACAGTAAGAGAACAAAGGACTGGGTTTTGTTATTAATTTGGTCTGAAGGTCTCCCAGGGCTTCGTTTACAGTGGAGCAAATTTTTGGCACAGAATGTAAGACTTTTGTTAATTTCTTGGCCTTGAGGATTCCAAATGAATATTCAGGGGGGTTGTTCTTTGGTATTGATTAGCCAGGAGCCTTTACACTGTTGTCCAAGAGCAAACTGTTCCTTGGCTCTATTGAGGTTGTTTAGGGCAGCTTCGATCCCAGGGGTGCCTTTGTGTGGGAAAAGACACCTCTTGCGTGAGCTCTGTACATTTGTTGCTGCTAATTGCTGTAAAATCTTTTTTTATTGTGCCAGGTACCTGTCAAGTGTATAGTTATTTGGAGCCTCGGAGGAGTGGAAGTATGTTTGATTCTTGGGCTTCCCTGGGTCACGTGGGAAGCGGTTGATGTGACGCAAACATTAAATAAACATTGTCTTTGTTATACGGCCAATGACGTGTATACTAGAGTGCTTTATGGCTTGTAGGTTCAGAGTGCTCAAGTCATTTTTGATATGCACATTGGTAGCACATTTTCCCCTCTTTCTTAAATGGGTACTAAACGGTCTATATCAAATTTTAATTAGAAAGGCTTCTAAATAATGCTGCTATGGAGTATCGTTCAGAAAGTGATTCAGATTTAAAACCTGCCAGCACTGATTGTGTGTGACACCTATGACGCATTGATTGGATGTGTGATAAGTGATTGATGCACACACACACCAATCACAGAGAGCAATGGTCATCAGACACAGAGCTATGCTCTTTAGACTTTTAATGAGGCAGAAGTGTTTTTTTGACCCATTAAAAGAAAGAAAATGAGGGTTTCCTCGTTTTATTGGGCTTCAACTTATTGTGCGTCGCAGTTATTGCTCTTGACAGAATGTGTCAGTTATCCATCGTGCAAGTCTTTCGGCAACATTTTCTTTGGGTCTCTGACTATTCCATGTCCCTATTTACACAGACACAACAATATTTTATTGAATTTTGACCAATTAATCAATTACAATGGCCTCTAAGCATCAAAAGAAAGTATGTACAGTACATATTTTTTTTACTTTTTGGCTTATATGACTCACTTTATTGCAGAATTCAACTTGTTGCGGTGGTCTGGAACCAAACCTGCAATAACTCTGAGGTATAGCTGTATACTATATACTATACAGTTAACAGAAGTCAGGAACTATTTTATTTTTTTCTGATGATCAGCATTTGGAATTGGAGCACAACCCCATTCACACCAATACCAGATGACTTGATCCTCTATGTACAGCAGTGATGGGTTAAGTTTGGATTCTTATATGTGGTCAAGTCTGAACCATGAGTCAAATGAACAGAGATTTAAAAAGACCTGTCGAAACTGTGAAAAACAAATGAATCATGTTTAGGGATGCTGGATGCCTCTGTCATAAATAACACTAGAGTATTTTTATGTGGCTATACAAAACATTTGTCACAGTCTCTGTTCCGCTTTGGCTTATTTGAATTCTGCTACAGAATCTAACTTGTAGCGTGGCCTTTTCACATCTGCAGAGGAGAGGCAAGTTCACGCTGGAAAAGAGAGGTTTTGTCAGCTGCCAGATTGTATGCTAAGACAACGGGACTGGAAACCCGCAGTACCCGGGAAATAATTAATGAAAACCGTCCAGGCTCCACTTTCCACCTATCCATCCTCTCTGCACAAAGCATCCTGCATCGGGTCAAAATTGTGGGAAAAGGAAGGAAGCCGTATCGATTGATTGTGTGTGTCCTACTGGAGTTCATGAGCGGGTGAGGTATTTAAGGGACCATACTGCCTGTCTGTACCTTGTATGCTAAATATACCTTAACACGGCGAAAAAAAGAAAAAAAAATCTTCAAAAGGGTAAGACTGTCTATTAGCAGGCTGGCTCTAATGAAATTCACAAGACATTTTAACATAAAATATGCAGAGACTATTAGCTTCCTACTGGGCACTTGTCTTGAGCTGTATTTAGCAGAAGGTGTCTTGGTTTGAGAAAGTAATTTTGGCTGCATGATGTCTCTCTTTATATGTTCACTCCAACTTTCTGGGAGGTAGTTTAGTAGTCTGTGATGACTCAGAAGAACTTTTAGAACTTGTTCCAAGGATGAAGATGAGCATGCCAGGCAGATCCTTTTATTCCAAGGTGTTACATGGCTACGAAGACAAGTTTCTGTGCTTCTTTCACACTGATTATTGCGTTATATGTCTTCTGGTAGCATTGCCTAAGGTATCATTCCAGCACCATGTGCTTCAGACGTTAGCGCTGAAAAAAAAGTTGTAAGGAAACAATTACATTGAACCTCTGACCGTCTTTGCAAGAGGGGTTGAGTGTTGAATCCATTACCAGCAATTGAGTGATTTCCAGACCAATCATTTAAATCCATACCACTACCTCTAGACAGGAGAGAGTTCTAATTAGTAATCCGATTAAATGCATTCTTTCCGTCTATCTGTGTGGGATCAAGTCAGTCTTCTGTTGCCAGGTGGATTGATGCAGCTCCAAACTATGCTCACCCCAATTCTCAGTTTTTAATGCTCTTTCTTTACCATTAAAATAATTTCCAGTCAAAGAAACGACAACTGAAATATTTAATCCAGTGAGCTAGCTCAGTAAATGCCCTGAATACAAAGGTTCAACTCCCGACTTGGTCAATTCAGTCCTTAATCCTTCCGAGGTCGATAAATGAGTACCATCAATTAGAGAATAATATCGGTCATCCAGCTGTTAATTCAGTTAACACCTTTGCGACAATGGACGTGCCAGGCACGTCCTGCCGGGAACTCCGTTCCCGACAATGGACGTGCCTGGCGCGTCCTGCGGTGAATCAAGCGGTTTTCGGGATCGATTGCGAAAACCGCTTGAATGGTGCTGGTCTATTGCCTCAAGGTCGATGCAATAGCCAGCACCAAAATTTCTCTTCTGGGGGCACCCACGATCGCCCCACGGAGCGATCGTGGGAGCCATATTGACGGAGCAGCATGCTCAGTCAATATTGCTATGCCCTCTGGAGTGAAAATAACTTTACTTCCGTAGCTCTGAATATGCTGCTTGACTGCTCCTAGTGGTAGCCAAGCAGCATATCAATGTAAAATAATTAAAATAAATATTTAATTAGTATAAAACTGGTTAAATAGTTAGATTAGCCTATAGGGTTCAAATTAAAATTTTTTTAGCATAAGGGATAGGGTTAAAATTAAATTAAAATTAAAATATATTAAGTGATAGCATAAGGGTAAGAGTTGGGGTTAAATTTTGGGTTCGGGTTGGGGTCAAAAGTTCAATATAGGAAAAAACACTAATTTTGGTTTTTGCCCCATAACTCTCAAAAAAATACCGAAAAATATGGAAACATGCATATTTCTGTACTCGGGACACCATTTAGAAACTATTTAGACAGGGTATTTTTTAATGATTGTATTTGTGTAAATTATCATTTAGGTCAAAGTTAGAAAAAGTGTAACATATTTTATAATTTTTTTGGTAAATTATAAGATATGATGAACATAATGGTATCTAATGAAAGCCCTTCTTATGACGATAAAAACAACAAATAATTTGTGTGGGTACAGTATGTGAGAAAGAAGAAAATTGCAGCTAAACACCAAGTCACCTTGGGAAAGTCAAGGTGAAAATGTCTTGACACTAAGGGGTTAATTACAAGAATGTGGGCTAAAAAGCGATTTGAGTCCCACTGGGAGAAGGATGCTATATAACTACTAGTTATTCATATTATTATTACTGTCCAGTATTACAATACATCATAAGTCTACAAGGCTATGTAGAATTACTTGGGAAAACATTGGTAAAGGGTTAACTCATTAAGGATGTCAGGACCATAAAAATGTCCACTGGGGATGAGTCCTGGCTTTTCATGGGTAAAGAAATACAGCATTCATGGAGAAAATGGCACTGCTAACTGCCTCAGAGCTGTGGTAGTCCAGCTAGTGTTGCTTATCCAGCAATACTGATCACTGTGACAGCCAGTCAGTATATGATCGCATGTGTTTAACTATCAAAATCAGTCCCTGGTCCGTAAGGACCATGGGCAAATATGTCTGCAAATATTTTTCATTAATTTTTTATCATGGAACCAAAGATAATGAAATTAATATATGCATATGAAAGCTCTGACGTTGAGTAGTATAAATACTATATACCAGAGGTTGAGAAACTTCTCCAGAATTTAGTACCCACCAGAAGTATTTTGGAGCTAGTCTGGAAAGATGAGTATCCATAAAGTTCTTTGTAAAACACGCAAAGTTAGGCGCCAGCAATATCCTCTTTAGAAGCCGTGGCGCACTGCGGAACGCGACGCCTGTACAATAGGGAATGATGCTTTTCCCCTATTGTGGCAATTTCCCTTTGAACATATCAGTGTTTCATTTTGTGTACTGACTACATTTGTTGAGAGGTGAATGAAATGGAACATATAACTGTTTGTAATACGGCTGCTATTTTCTTTTTTCCTTTAATCCTCTTTTGGTTGCACTGCCTTCACTTTCCTTCAGGAAACTGTATCACATCAGCTGAAGTGCAGCAGAGAGCTGGACTTAAAGTAGGTAATGTCTGTGTTCACATTCAGCTGTATGACCCTGGCGAGGTGAGAATAGCTAACAAGCTATTGTGTATAACTCCATCGCTCTTTTAATGTGTCTGATTCAGAGCCTTTATATTTATAACACTTTGATACAAGGTTGCTCTTCCTTCGTTACGTTTATTTTTGCTTTTCATAAGTGCACAAAGAGATAGTTGCCTGACAATGTTACTATCAGAATCAAGTGCAAGCATGAATGGTATTTGTAATAAGTAGATCTTCTGCAACAAGGTTAACATATCTGGTTAAAGTAACTGGTGCTCCATTAATTCACAATATCTATGAAACATTGATGGCAGATCTTTGCTGCACTGTTTATTGATCCTGGCCTAATTATGCCTAAATACACCACACGTCTGAACATCAATACTGCTTGACACTCCACCTGTTCAGAGAGGTCTGTCAGTTACTTTCTAGGAACCCCCAGGAATTGTGGATAAGCACAAGCAAACCGTAGGTGCCCTGTATGCTTTATTGTAACCTATTTTATCCAGATTCTTGGTATTTATTGAATGTCACTTTAAAATACAATAGGGTTGGCATAATGCCTGTGAGGTGTCTGGTTTTCAAACTTGACAGTCTCATATACCGGTCGTCTTGCTCAGTTGTGCACCACTTCTCTTTCTATTCTGGTTAGATGTAGTTTGTGCTGCTCTGTGATGGGAGTAGTACACAGTGTTGTATGAGATCTTCATGAACATGCTCCCAATTCATTACTGAACCTTTGCAGGCGGCCACCGGGCTCCTAGTATCATATCAATGTCACATAGTACCCTGGCATAAATTGCTGTGTTTATCAAAATCTCATAATATTTTTGGGCTCACTGTGTCTTTAAAGTGTCAAATAGCCATGCTCATCTTATTTTACACCTGTACTCTCAGGACTCAGTACTTCACCCACTGAAAATATGGATGTGGTACATGTGTTGTACATATATGTGTGTATTCCTCTCCAATAAGGGGACTACCAATGCACATGCCATTGATTTCCCTATGGGAGCCTTTTGATTGGCACCAATGAATGGCTTGCAAAACCGTTTTGAAAACAGGGAGGCATGGAAGGAAGTCCTGCACAAAATAAGATTTACAAATAAATGTTGCAAAAATGTGCATTAATTAACTCCTTTAAGTGACATCTCTGAATGAGTAGATGTCTGACTCTCTCTTGTATTTTTATTCCTATAAGTCTGTGTCTTTGTGCAAGTCGTTATTTCTAATTTAAGTATAATTATGAAGGTTGTGGGAGGAGGAGACTGGGCGGAAGGCACTGTACATGTGATTGGAAATCAAAGCCAAACGAGGAGTGGAGTAGTTTCTGCAATGAAACAGAGATCAAATCAGACCTTCCTGCCCTTACAAATGTTTCCCAGCCAGACGACCCTTAGATACTGTTTGTACATGGAAACATTTCTAAATATAGGACTCATTTGTTGTTGAATAATAACGGACTACTGGGACTGCTCTAAAGTTTCCAGATCCTGTCCAAACAGGAACAAGGAAGAAAACTGTCTGGATAGACGTTCTGTGGGGTTAGTTAGACATCACTGAGGCAGACTGAAATGTGGCACCTATAATGTGACGCTGGAACAAGGAATTCAGTTTGGGAACTTCCATCTGTTTAATTTCTTGCCTCTTGAATACCCAGTGGATGTGTTTTTCTGTAGGTCGTGACTTGTAAAAAAAAATAAAAACAGGCTCATGAGTTAGTATTATTGTTAGGGTGATCACATTGTAGTTTTATTCAGGAATGTTTAGGGAAGATGCATATTTTGGCGCTACATAGGCTTACAGGAAGACTGCAGACTGATCCATATTCTACTAATTTCAGCTCTGGAGTACACGTTTATTTATTATTAGTTCCCTGAATAAAACAGTTATGTGGTAGTCCCTAGTTACAGTTAACTTGAGGGAATTCATAGTCTCCATTAGTATTCATGTTCTGTAGAGTTACATAGATTAGAAATTAATTTTGCTGAATAAAACACACACAAGAAAACTCTGAAAGTGAAAACAGAGACAAAAAAACATTCCGCATGAAGGTGTTGTCCATGAGGAATATAGGGCCATATTTCTCAATAGAAAAAAGGTCATTATTTCAGGAAATCATGCTAAAGTAGTAGTAACCATGGAAATCAATGGAAAGAAATGCCAGTTTGCTCCAAATTAGCACTTTTTGTTTTATATAGCCCCTCTTTTTCCTTGATAAATCTGGCCCATAATTCTAATTCAGTCTAGATATTTGCTCAATGCTATTTGACGTTACTTCATATTCAATCTGATTTTCCATGCCCTTCCATTGTGTTTATGCTTTATCCATTTCCTATATTGGCCCTTCTCCATTCACAAAGTTATAGTTATTACTCTTTTGTTATTAGCTGATTACCCTTCTGAGATAGGTAAAATGAGTACCATTAAACTGAGTTATAGTTACATCCCCTGTCGCGCAAAAGTAACATTCACAGGATGTATTATATAGCATAATTCACAAAATCGTGCATGTGTAGTAACCTCATCAGTATGATTTCTCTTGGAGAATAGAAATAATACGTTTATTACACTTCTCTCTTCATAGACTGTATAATGTAGTGCTCTGTCTGATGGTTTTATTATCTCTCCCTGGTCACTAATTAAAATTCATGTTGGCTGACCCCAGATAGCTGTAATCTGCTTCAGTGTGATTTACCACATTCTGTAAAACACATACTTTGGCATCCAATAGTGCTTGTGATTGGAGCTCACAGCTCCCAAATAAGAAGCATGGTTCCTATGTGCAGAATCGCTCAAGTGTTGTAGAAGGTTTTTTCTGTTTGACTTCGGTTCATTATTAATTATTTTGACCTCACTGTGCTGTCGTTTTGCCTCAAAGATTTTGAATGTGCACCAGTGTATGGTAGTCCTAAAACAGGTATAACCATAGGTTGTTTTAGCTAGCTACATTGTCTTTAAGTCAGTTGTTTATGTCTGTCTTCTCATTCAGTTACAAAATATTAATCTAGCTTGCTCGCAATCTAGATGTGAGTATGTCTGTATCTCATTGTAAATGTGTGTAACACTGCATCTCTTTACTAACATGCTACACGGAATTGTATCAACATGCAATTCAATGTCACATGTTCATAAAGAGAATTACCAGATATTGCAGAATATTATGGATGAGATGGCTCAGTGGGCTAATGCACCAATGTATAATGTTGATAGAGAGTCAAAAGGTGATCACTATTGATATAATTCACATATTTCTACCCAGAATCCCACGCAGTTGTGGCAGCACGGTGAATGGGAGATTTCTGTGGGAAAAGCAAGTATTTTGGCTTGTTTGATATGTGTAGATTTGTGTTTTATTAATGCCCCTGCTACCCTTCCTGGTGAAATACTTATTTCTGGCCTGAGACCTGTTGGCTAAAACACCCCACCTGAAAAAAACAATGGAAATGGTGACCCAGAGATAATAATTGTCTAATGTTACAATAGAGCTGGTACATTATATTAAACAATTATAATCAAAATATATTGAACTATGATATTTGCCAATGCAGTAAAAAAAAACAAAAAACAATTCCTAAATATACCTTTTACTTCCATAATGTGTATGTGTAAATATTGAATGTTGTAGCTTGAGCTAGGCATGGCCAGGCTCTGTAGAGCTGCAGGAATCGAGACACATAAATGATGAAAATTGACAGTTCTATGTTATGATTAACAGTTAATAGAAAGATCCACACTTTTTTTTTTTTTTTACAATATATCATTTACTTGCAGCATTCCATGTCTCCTAGTTAGCAGTGGCTAGTTAATACATGATTACTAACAGTGTTACTGTGACCTCTCTACCCTTTTCTCTTGACGCTGCTGTTCTGGCTCTTGAAATGATCTTACATAAGCTAATGTGGATATGCCTGACTGATCCTTCACCTGATATGCTATAGCTGCAGGTTATCGTCCCTTACATATCACATTTCCCACACTTCCTTCTTGCACATCCTAACAGTGTGCCAAGTTGAAAGGGTTCATTGATTGTTTAAAATGAATATTTCTGCACACATTTTATAGCCTTCTATACACCACAGATTGGCTCTTCACTTGGATGCTTTTGTTTTTATATTTTACAGATGTATATAGTCCGATATAATGGTAGCTAATCAAGGTATTGTACTCCAGACTACTTGCTTTAAGTAATCATTGTTATGTTCATTCATGCTACACACACACACACACACACACACACACACACACACACACATATAATATTTATATTTTATTCATATCAATATATATTATATATAATATATAAAATAATTGTTTAGATATACCCCAGACCATAAATATATACTTATGGTCTGGTATATTACTAAACAATTATATATATATATATATATATATATATATATATATATATATATATATACATACACACACACACACACACATGCACTATCTCTTCTTTTTTCTCTCTCTTTCATAAAACTTATTCTAAAAAGTTCTAAAAATGGAGTAATTACCATGAAAACTAATGGGATGTACCATCAATTTAGACCACTTTTAGAACAGTGCCCCAAAACTTATATGTATAAATAACTTCCTGTGTATCTTATGCTCATCGGCTAGATGATTGAGCAATTTTACAATTGTATTTATCTTTACAGAATTATTAAAGAGGGACCCATTAAATTACCAGTGAGCACAAAAACAAACCTCTTCCTGATTTCCAAACGAGAATAATTCTCACCCTGAAATGCAGTGTTATGGTTACATGCTGTGTCCAATTGTCTTTCAATCATCATTTTGTGCCACAGGAAAATTATATAAATAAATATCTATATATATATATATATATATATATATATATATATATATAAAAAATACATTTTGCTGCCAGAAAAGAAGACCTGTAACAGTTGAATGGAGATCTAATAAAACAAGCGTAATAGCCTTCTGAAGAAATAGCCACAAAGACTAATTGTCAAAAAGAAAATGTCAGTGTCCTGCATAGAGGCCGTTTTCACTCCAGACTATGTTCTGTGATGAACGATGTTTCATGTAAGGATGCCTCTGGCAGTACAAGGCCAGTGGAGCTCTGTGTCACAAAACCAGAGACAATGGAAACGACAAGGCCGAAGTTATTTTAGTGGGTGCCAGGCAAGAGTGTGAAGCTGCAGGAGGTGTCCTGGCAGTGGCTGGTAGTATTTCTCCTTGTCAGGGCAGCTGCCTTATCTGAGAATTGGGTACATTCAATGCAAACATGCATACTGCCATCCATTTTACTCCACACTGATGTTTTAATGGACTATTGCAATGTAGCAAAAAAGTCTACCAAGTTCTTGGGATTTGCTGTGATGGCATTTTGTAACAAGCATGTAGTTTGTAGTGACCATGATATTTTAACAAGGGACTAAACACTCACCTGTACTTTTATATTGGACAGAAGCTGTTTATTGTCTAATAAAATGGCTTTTGAATGGTGCTCCTAATGAGCAATCTTTGATGCCAAACGCACCTCCAGCAGTGGCGAAGATACTTTTCCCTACAGCTATTGATGATGTACAGATAGATTGACGTTGCCACACACCAATGATGCCTCTGAATGTGTAAAAGTTACAAGATGATTACAGATACATTTGAAATGTTTTGCTTATTAACGGAATAGATGACTGCAGGAAATATCATAAGTAATGGGCACTCCCCATGATAAATTACCCCACCCCCCATGATAAATTACCATGCTGCTTTTTTTGTTTTGCTTTTTCTCAGAGCCCGTATGAAAAGTTTTGGATAACGTTATATTTATAATGTCAGGAATAAAAGAGAAATCCTGATATCGGGTATCTACCTATCAGCTTCGTTTTGCAAGTTTTTTTTTAAACAATTTTGATTAGAAAATCCAAACATGGCCATTTTGTTGCCACCTGTTTTTTGAGTGGAATTTTATGACTGCTCTCTGTCCCCTCACAAATATATATTTGGAAGATTGCCAAAGATGGAAATGCAGGAGGATTTCTAATTTCGTGGGTAGCCATTTTTATACTGTCACTTTAAACAGTGTTTTTTTGCTTGAAGTATGATATGTTGAAAAAACCATAGCCGAGTGTCTGTGGGATCATAAAATAACCGAAAAGGGCCTGTTTTTGCCTGGTGCTCAAGCTACATGATGCTTTTGTGATTTGAGATGCTTACTTCATCTAAATAGTAGCACTAACTAACAAAAGAAAACACAGTCAATTTTAAGAGAATAAATTAAAATCCCTTGTGTTATCTACTGGACCAATATAAACAAATATTACAAAGTGTTCTTTTATGGCACTATGTTTTTGATTTGCTGAAGTTAGGGGTTTTTAACGTTTAGTCCTGGAGGGTTAGCAACATACCAGGGATTTAGATGGGCACATTACTACCAATACACAATACTGCATGATTACATGTTGAGGGTATAGTAAAACTTTGAGGATTCTGTTCTTGGAGAGAGGGAGTTTGACACCTAATGCCTAAATCCAAAATGGCCTTAAACCAGGCCTTGACAAATCCCAGAAGCCATTGCTCCTAAATTAGCTATTTCTGATTGGTTTACATTGAACTCAGTAGAAGTTCCATATCATTGGTTCCTAAAATTCACTTCTGAATTGGTCTGCTTGGCTCATAATCGCTACATAAATTTGTCAAGCCGTTTCTTAAACATGTTCACATTAAGACTGTTTTTGAACAGTCGTAATCTGTGGTGGCTCAGTGCATTAAGTACATGGTTGCACATTAAAGGAGCCTTTGATTTGCAAAATAGATCATTAGCTATTAACTTTTACATCATTTGCGATTTTTTTCTTTTTTCTTTTTTTGTGTGTGTGTGCATTTTCTAAAGAAAAGATGTAGACACAAGAATTTTACCTTGCAGATAATTCAGAATTGTGTATGTTATTAGCTTGATCATTCACATAACTAGGACATTTTAGTAACATGCTTTTGGACATGCGTGACAAAGCACAGGTTGGATTGTATTTGAGAAGTATCAAAGACATCCATGGAGAATGTTTGTGGGAGAGTTGCCTGCCTTTTATCTAATTTCTACCAGCTTCATACAGCTGCAATCTATCTCACATACACAATCGCAGAGGCCCCTTTTTAATTTAGTTGTGTGGTTGGGTTCTTTGCAATTAAGTCCCACCACAAATGGGGAGGCTGAACAAGAAGGATTTGCAGTTAAAAAGCCACAGTTTCCTGCTGAAATCCTTCCCACAGACCCCACACTGTTGGAGCTGTAAACAAAGAGAGAGAGAGGCTTTCCTGCATAACTTTTATTTCCCAGAAAATTGTTGTTTTTAAAGCACAACACATCCTGCCGCAGAATGGCCTACAGTTGAAGGTGCCTCGTTGTACCTGGGATGTCATTTTAGTATTGAACGGACCAATCTCTGTTATTTACGAAAGGTTCTTGTCAGGGAGGGAAAAGGGAATAAAAGCAGCTTTGATTGAGAAAAAAAACAAACCATTAATAGTAATACTAGTCTGATAAGATATAGGGGATGTGAAAAGGCCAGCTATTCTGGAGAATGAGGGTGATTGTGCCACCATGTAACACCTCCCTTAGTGGCTGCTTATGAAACCTCACATATATTTCACGTTAGACACCCTTTCTATGAAGCTCTGGATTGTTAGGTTACTTTGAAAAGGTCCTCATTATATATGATCCTATTCAGCCACTGCAGGTGGAGATTTGTTCACAATATCCACATCGTCTGGAGCCGGCACTCTCATGAACTCAAGACTTACAACTCCCTGCCATATATTATCTGAGAAGCACATCTGGATATGTTTTGTGTAAAGAAAGATCAAAGGCATTGCTCTTTATAAAGTCTGCTACTTTTATACATGTTCTACATTGCGATTTCTCTTGTCCTTGTTTCAGTGTTGCTCTTTTGTCTTTGTTGAAATGCTGAGGTAAATTGTGACGGTTCCTCTTTTTTCCCCCACAGATAAGCACTCATTCAATAAATGTTTGTATTGCTATTATGTGGTTGCTTATAGAGGCCAGGGCCTGGTATCCTTTTAACTCTAATGGGTCTATTCACTAAAATTCGAGGAGGAGATTGACTTTTCATTTTGAGTCAAATTCGGCACCCAAGTTTGACTTAGTGCCAAAAATAGCTTTGATCATTTTGCCTCCCATTACTTTCAATGGGGAATATTCAGACCTGTTTTTTTTTTTTTTTAGTCTAACTTGGGTGACAAATTTTGATTTAGTCTCAAAATAAAAAGTCCACCTCCAAAGTCGAATTTTAGTGAATAAGCCCATAAGAGGGACTTGTAACATAGTCTATCACAGTTGTCTGGTTATTGATTTGCTTATTACCAAACATTATACTCATCTAGCACTAAACAAGCTCTATACTTTATCAAGTCTGTTTAAAGTCAAGTCTGTTGAGCTGTACTCTATTGTGTGACTATCCACAATACTTGTCCGAAGTTTAAAGTGCGCCTGTTATTTAAAGGTGACAGGGTGTCGCTATACAGATACTAATTTTACATGTATACAATGTGCTAGCCAATGCTAGTAAACATGAAAAGGTACTGGTATTTAAGAATAACTTTCTGCATCCTATCTGTAAGCTGTCAGTGTACTGACAGCTTACAGATGAAAAACTCCAAACATGCAACATACAAATGTTCAATACACATTCAGGCATTGCAATTGGCTAGTGTTGGGAGTGCATGGAATAGAGGAAGAAACCTTTAGGTAAGTTTATAAATCAATCTACATATTATGTAGATGTAATTGCATTCCCACACTGCAGGGGAGCTTGTCATTCACATTTCTGTGAATGACAAGCCTACTTTTGGACTGGAATAAAAAGAATGAAATAATGCATATTTAAGATGACATTTTAAAAATAATTTAGAATATTTTGTTTTCACTTCTTCTTTTTTTCTTCTCGTCTTATTTATAAATTAGTGTACACCAGTATACTAACAACTTTCAAGACTAGACTATGAGGGTGGATAACACCTATATTATTTTTTGTTTAATTTTTTTATTGCATATTTAAACAAATACAAATTATTCTTTTTTTTTTTGTTTTTGTTTTTTTTAGCTTTAGTGGCCCCTTTTACATTTTTTAAACGTGAGGATAGTTGAGAGTAAATTCATGGCCCCAGGCCACGTAGTGTTTATTTTATACCGTATTTAAGATAATTTAACATCTTGTCCAATGCAAAAGATTTTTTATTTCAGAGACTTACTGTAATATGTTTCTGTGTTGTAAAAGATTTTAGCATTCAGGATGTGTTAAAGGTTCATTTACTTTTACAGAGCTGGCTTTTAATCATGTAAAAACTGCTCTTTTTTTCTGACACACTGTTCAAAAGCTGTAAATATGTTTTGTTCATTGAGTTCTCCATTAAGGCTGTACTTCAGATTTGTACTGGAATAAAAGATTACACCAAATAACAAAGAGATTAATGTATATCCGACCTTTTTCGTTCTGGAAAGTGTTTATACTCTGTGAAGTAGCTCTTTTTTTTTTATTCCCTATCAATAAAAATCTAAGTTTATTGGAAAATGTTAATTTCTCCAATGGACCAGATCTCTCCCTCCCCATGTTTTTCTATTATTAGTTGTTCCATCACAATAGCACATTTGTTCTCTTTGTTCTAGTTTTGAAAGTGTAATGAGTGAATCTAAAATGATGGAGACTAAGCATGCACAGCACTTTTAAGTCAAAATTTCTAATATTTCGGTAACTATCCACATTGCATATGCCAGACATTATTATTCACACTAAGGTTGTAAATTGTATATAAAACAAAGTATATGCGAATAATGACTGGACCTCACTTAAAGAACTTATTGACCTATGAAGTGGGCTCTAACATTGCCAGTCTTTTTAGGACCACTGTTTTGACTGACATTATTCTTTCACAAACAGGTTAGCACTTATAGAGTTAATCATTTGCTTTGATTGATCTCTCAGTGAGAAAATCATAACACCCATTAAAAATGTAATACTGGAGTATGTCACACCTGGCTTATATAAACACCGGCTGAGCCTAAATCATTAGTGTTCAATTATTTACTAAGTGGAAACTTATTCTATAGTGCGGTTCAATAGATATTATGACGGGATATATGATAGAAATTTAAATACATAAAGGGAATCAAGACAGTAAAGGAGGAGAGTATATTGAAAAGATTAAACACTACCACAACTAGTGGACATAGTATTAAATTAGGGGTATTATTAAAAGTAATACCAGGAAGTATTACTTTACTGAGAAGGTAGTGGATGCATGGAATATCCTTCCAGTGGAAGTAGTAGAGGTTAACACGGTAAAGGAGTTTAAGCATGTGTAACGTGTTAACGGACGGCAGTTAACTGAGACCCCAGATTCGAACACACTCTGTATTTTTTGCAACACCATGTACCTAAGTGTAAGGTATTTTTATTCTTTCTACTATTAAATGTTATGCTATGTTACTTATGCATGTTGTATTACCATCATTTGGAGGTGACCAGAAGCCCTAACACATTGCCAGAGACCAGCTTGATCACCTTACATACTTGGAAGTTTTTGGAGTAAGTGTGAGTGCATAATTGTATGAATATGTAATTTTATTTTCTACTTTTAATGTAAAACAGTGAATAAAATTTAAAAAAAGGTAGACCTGTAACCTTTTGAATGTTTTGACTCATTAACTTAACTTTCAGAAGTATTGTCCTTTTAATTTATAAGCATTGTAATGTTCATTTAGTTAGAGGCTATTTTACCTTAGCCTTCTTCCGTCTTGCACCTTTTTATAAATGCCACATAAATATTCATCTTTTCTCCAGTTTGCTTACTCCTCTTTGCAAAGCTTCCAGATACAATTGCCTTTTATCAGATGGGTAAAAATAAATGAATGAGAGGAAATAGTTATAAAGTTATGTCAAGATACCTTTCCCCCTTGAAGGTTGTATTTGAAAAGGTAACTGTTCCTCTTCCTCCGGGCAGTTCTACTTACCCAATTTTTTAATTTATTTTCTGTATCTTTTGTACATGCTTTAAACTCAATTCTCCTGTGGTTTATATTGTAAATTATTTCACCGGGGCCTCTAAATTCTATAATGCATTGAAGCCCCCTGTGACATCCATGGAAGGTTGGTTAAAATTCTCTGCAGCAGTTTTCATGCTAACCTCTCAGTAAAGGATGCCATTAGCAATTACTGACTCTCTCTATATACAAATATAATACACAAATATAGTGTTTTTGGGTGCCACCCCCTAGTGATTTTACAGCATAAATTTCTCACTTTGGGGCTGAAGGCATTGAATGCAGACTGTTGAATGGGAGGGTAATGTAACTATGACATTACAAGGGGCAGAGTTATGATCCTGTTTGATCAGGTTAATCTCCTCTCTTTTTGTTGGAAGGCAGGTAAAAAGTTGTACACAGCCACCTAATCCTGCCCACTATGATACACAGGAGCCAGTAAGAGTGCAGGGTGTATCTTATGATATCAAGCAGGCTTTAACCACAGTTGTAAAGTGAGACTGGCTGGAAGATTTTGGACGATGTTGCATGATGAGAAATATTCACTAAATGGAGCCAGGAGATAAATACCTAATTTTATTTTTCCTTGTATATGCAGTTAATACAGTCATATATAAAAATACAAACAGTGACATATGATTTATATATGTGTTTTTTTTAAATAACCAGGTCCCTTTAAGAAATTAAGGGGGCATGTGATTTCAGACCGTTTTGTAAGCTGTGATGCCACATAAAAGGGAAAAGGGAACAACAGCAATAACTCTTCCACAATTTATATGCATTTAAAAAAAAAAAAAACAATTTTTCTTGATACTTTCTTGCTTTAAATGGGAATGTTGCCAATGTGTGTTTTTTAAATTTTTTTTATCAATACAACATTTTCTGGGATGCGCTATTCAGTAGGACCATTTAATTTTGTTTGTATTCGAGTGCTCCCTTCTGTTTAACTTATGATCTATCCTTCCTCTTTTTGGGCATTGGGAAGAGCCCATTGAAGATTATATCGGCTTATTTTTGCTATAAGTATTTTCCTCTCCTTTTCTGGCTTTCTCTTGGTGCATTTTATATTGAATTTCCCTTATAAATATTTTTGGGAACTTGCTTAATCTTTCCCACAAGCTTCAGTTTTGATACCTTTTCCTCAGGCCCGTATTTCCAGTCTTGCCTTCCAAACTGTTAATCCACCGAGTGGTTTTGTCACCTTTGGACTAAGCCATTTTTTTGTGGGCCAGAGTTGACCTTTTTACCCAAAGCATCTTCTTTCCACCCCAGCAGGAGAGGAAGTGGGTTTTTCAGCATTGTGCGTACTTGTGTTCTATTAAATACTACCCATCTCATTGCAAGGTCACATGACGGCACAACTTTACTCACCATACTCACCCCATATGATCTATGGCACACCCAATTTTACTTCCACACCGGTACTTTAACCACCTCTGCCTTAAAGCACATTATTCTATGTCTACTTGCTTGCTACGGTTCACAACACCTGAGATCACCAATCCTTAATTTACCTATTACTCCAGATGAATTAAGCTCTCTTGAGGTTACTTGAGCACTCTATTTATTCAAAGCTTGGTCAGTTGCTTTCAAGATCTAACAATACGGCATTGATGCACTGTGCTCTCCTCCAGGCCTAATGAATAGTAGCTATTTGTGCCAAGCAGAGGGGAAATGGCGGGAACGGCTGAGGTAGATAGCTACCTACCAGAGATAGTGTCTCCCATTCTCCCATAGGATTGAAACAGATACTAAGCACAAAACCCTCATTGTGTTTTACAAAAAGCATTGGAATGGCATACCCACCAAAGGGTTACTGCTACTCGTGTGTGTCTGTGGTGCATTCCCCCCCCCCCCCCCCATAACTTCCAGTGGAGCGGGATCGAGATACATGGTGCCCTAATTTCCACTCATTTGCATGTTAGAGAGAGCTGAGTAATTGGTGTTTAACCAGAACAAAAGAGGATCTGTTTGCAAAAAAGAAAACGAATTCTTGAAGTAGACCCTAATGCATATACTGGCTTTGTCTTTCCTCTCATTAGGAAGTGAATAGGATGGTCTGGTAATTAGGATGTGGAAGGCAGTGCTTTGGTTTTGATGCTTTTCGAGCTAATTGGTTTGAAAATTATATTTGATGTGGATCTGAGGGATGTTGGCAAAACGCCTCGTTGGGACATGGACATCCTGTACACACATTACCAGGGAAAATGGGCAGCCACACACAGTTGTGATACCCTGTTTACCTTGCCCATTGATTAAAGAGGATGACAGTGCTTGAAAATATCACCTGCCTCTCAAATATACAATACAAATATACAGGTTTATGGCCTTTGCTGTTGGAATTACAATAACGCCATATGGGTGTGTTAATGGCATAGCTCTATAGGACAAATCTAATTATTCACAGCCCATGAATAGTAACACCCTTGCACGGGTACAGCATTATTAACTCATTGCAGATTGTATCATCATTAGTTCATTAGAAAGTACATTCCAGAGAAACAGGATGTTCATCAGGTAATTTTCAGCAAAATACTTATATTTAAGTATGTTTTCCATTTTCTTTTGGCCACCTGTTTATCTCTCCCCCCCCCCTCTCCCCCCCCCCCCTCGTTCTATCTCCCCCCCCTACCCATAGGACAAATACATGTTCTCCCCTCTCTTCCCCCTCTCTCTCATAGATTTATGGTAACATATGTAATTTTTAATGTAAAGTATTAATATTAATATTTGAACAATAAAAACATTTGCGTTTTTTTTTGTAACCATTTTGCAATTAAAAATAGGAGAACATGTATTTTCTGTTAAACAGTCTGCCCTTAGGATCAAAGGTGATAATAATATGTGCAACAAGTGAACCTTGAACATTAATTTTATGTAACTAGTTTTCTCTCTTACTTTGTGGATATCTGTTTACATTTTTTTTTGCATTTCATTTGTTTTTAAACTCTTATAGGAAATTAATATCTTATTGTAAAAGTGCTGCTCTGTAAACCTCAATCTCTTAATCTTTAAAAAGTTTAAGGTCCTTGAACTGATAGGTGGTACTTGTCCTTTAAAACATTTTTATTAGGATTGCTTTGCTAGTGGTACTGTATTACAGAAAGGTTCACAAACACTGCTTCAGTATGTGCTATGCTGTGCATGATCTGCTGCTTACTGACAACCCAAGATGCTGTACCTGCAAATTGCATCAATGATTCCCATATATGAATTGACCCCTCAATATCCAAGTAATTAATTGCTGACCTATTATTTGTATAACCACTACTAATCTTGAGTTAGATATTAAATTAATATGTTTCAACAGGTGGAGCCACAATAATTCATCCTTTTTTAGGTAAAATATTTAAATATTTTTTATTTTTTATTTATTTTTAATTGAGCAGTTTCTAACAAACATAAATGTAATTTATATGCATCAAGTCCGATATAGTTTTCATACCGTCTTGTGTGCTTTTCAACTAAAATGCTGCTGTGCAATGAAGCTGCTTCAGTCGACATTTTTCTAAACGAACATGTCGGGAATATAATGAAACCTGAATGTTTGGCGTTCTAGCCAAGAGGTGTGGTTTTGTCCTGTTCGATGTAGTTCAAGTTTGGAGGAAGGAAGCTGTTAATCTGCCTGGCTGATGGGCCATAGAAACACAGATGGTTGGCGAAAGTGGTCTGCAGAGCCTCAAAGCTCATTGATTTTTGTGACTGGCCCATCACACCACAGTTAACACTCATCTACAATCTGTGGGTGGGAATGGCAGGGGGGAAATAAGAGAAAACAAGGGAGAGAAGATTACTTTAATGCAACAGCTTTTAAGTGCTAGCTGAGAAGATGTTCCAGAAGTGTGTGTGTGTGTGGGGGGGTGATTATAACGTAGGAGGTCTCCAGTAGAGCTGCAACTACAGGGGAGCTCAGGAAGCGCTGCAGGAGAAGAGTAAGCAAAAAGGACAGCAGCCAATAGGGGGGAAGAAACCTAAAGGTTAAATACCCTTCAGAATATTTTAACATTTTGTTACCATGTTAAATACTTAATTTAAATTGACTCTTAATGTTATCATGCTGTGCCAAGTCTCCATAGCATTTTACCTTTGAAGCTCTCCCTAATACTTTGCCTGTGGCTATAATTAATGGAATATGAAGCCAGGCCTGTGTAAAAGGGCTTTAATGGAGCCTGATGTAGTTCCAGAGAAATTAGCATCATGTAGTCAAGGAATATGGACCCTTTTCCATACCTGGTGCGTGCATGGCAGACTAAAATAGAATGTGCTCCCAGTGTCCTTTCTATCTAAACGTTGCTGACCAGTATAGGTGAATATCATTTTACATGCATGTGTTTTTGTGCTTTGGTTCTTATTTTGGGGTTTTGTTATGTAGGATTCTGACGGCATGCTCAACAAAATAGTTATACACACTATCTATGTGTTATACAACAGTTTAACATGTCTTGTCTCGTTTGATCCCGAGGGTTTAAACTGACTGCATGTTGTCAAGTCTAAAGTTAAAATGGCACCATCTTTATAATCCTGTGTTATACAGCTGGTCATAGTAAATGTAGAAATATTGTTCCTTTAAGTTATTCTTTTTTTGTCAACTTACACATAGATATTGAAGCTTCAATCTTTAACACTGGCACTTCTTATACCTACAAGTCTGACTGTGAACAAACAGGCTATGGGTCTTTAGACAACAAAGCTTTCTTTAAATGTATCTTCTTCACTGACTTGCACCTGGCAAGTCAGATCCAGTACTCCAGCCCTTCTGTGCCTGAAGAGTGTCCATTGCAATGATGCTCCTGTCCTGTCCTGTTTTTATTTTTTTTGCAGCTATCCACTGCTTTCACAACTGTGTAGATGCCGTAACTGGCTCTTGAATTGGATAAACCTCTTGGGCGTGCTCTTGTAATTGATTACTTGTATAAAGAAACTGGTCTGGCTCACAGTGGGGTTTTCTATTTCCTGGCAGGACTGGTTTTCATTACACTTAGGTCATTTTGTGCGTGTTATCCTTGCTTTTCTTTAGTTTGTATAATTTGCCACGCCAACACATTATTTTTTAGTTCTCTGCTACAATACTGTTTTTAAGATAGACCGGTTACACTTTATACCACTGTTTTCTACGAAGCTGTCTAAAAAAGAGCTACATCTACTTCATCACATAGCTGTACTGATCATCTCGTTATAACGCTAATTAATACGTATTCACACTACTGATTAATTTTACCATGTACTAGGGCCATTACAATTACCAACTTTTTGTCGCAATTTATTATTTATTAAATTATCTGTGATATCGAACCAATTTCACTTAATATTATATACTTCACCCACCATGCTAATGATCTACCATGCGTCTCTAACTTAAATGTGTTCTTAGATATCTCTTGTATCACAGTTTGTTTTTTGTTTATTTTTGAACTGTTCTTTTTGGTTATACTTCCAAATACCATTTAGTAACGGTTACATATGGTATGGTTTTTCAAGTTCATTTGTGTTTTATATGGGAAAAACATTTGAAAGTTTGGAGACCATCTTCTTCTGTATATGTGTATTATGTTTCTATTGCTCTTTTGTGTTTGTCTAACGTTTTGTAAGCTAAGTACACTTCAGACTTTTTTTGTATCTACTTGAAGCTAAAATAATCAATAAAGAGAAATTAAATAAATGATAGAGCTGTAGTAGTTAAAGTTGGTAACAATGAACAAAATTGGTTCTGCCTATTGCACAGCCTCTTGAGCAGGTACTGTCTTTAACTCCCATCATGCTTGGTCAGCCATTGGCACCTATATCCATAGAAAAATGATGAACAAAAATGTATAAGGACTGTAAACCTAAACTGGTTTTATTATTTCAAAATTCTACCCATTAGCCTTAATATGTATTTTTTTCCCCCTGTAAATATAATTTAGGCCAAAGTTTTAGGCCTTTTCTGTGATCAAGTTTCAAAACTCTGTCTTCATGGACAATGAATTTTACTTATATATATATATATATAATTGGTCCCCAAAAATGCAGTCCAGTGTATATTCTATTTTGAGTATAGAGATAATCAGCCAATCTATTTTTACTCAAGGAATTTACCTATTTAATAAAGAGGTGTTGATGGTTTTAGAATGCTCTTGTTAATCCAATATTAATTATGATTTACTTATTGTGGAAGGCTATAATGAACTGGTGTGGAACCACTGTGCAGAAACTTCCAAGTAGATAAATGAGTGACTCATGAACAGGGCAATTTTGGAAGGGCAAGGTGGTCTTCTCCCAGGCTGAAACTACTCTAGTCAGGCAGTCAACTACTTCTAGAGAGCCTGACACGAAAGCTAATCAGGTGGAAAAAGGAATGACAGAGAGAATCAGCACAAAAAACTAAATGGAGAACCTGGTAGTATCAGGCAAGGTCGTAGTAGTCAGAGGTCAGACCCAGAAGAAAAGTCATGCAGGCCAAGGATATGTACAGAGAGCATAGTTAAAGAAAGGTCAGGTAGGACTGGAGCACTCATGATAGTACAAACTACCAGGAAGGGAAAAAAAAGAGAAAATAGTAAAAATACATTAAGTAGCAGGAAAAAACTCTATCACTGTTGATGTCTGCAAGAAAAGGGAGGGTTATATAGTCCATTAGTAATAGCTCCAACTCTCATTGAGTAAATTAGGAGCAAGGCCGAGAAAAAAATGGTTTTCCCTTTAAGAAAGCAAAGGCTGGCTGCTTTAAGACTACTTGTGCATGTGTTGTGGCCATGTTGGAACCCAGGATGCCTGTGGCTTCAGGATGGATGTCCGCCCTGGAGGACTGGGAGAACTGGCGGGTCTCTCAGATTATCAGACATCCTCATTTAATATGGCTGCCTGAGAATCTGAGAGACCCATAATCGGTTGTCGGAATCTGCTGACTGTCGCAGGATGTGCTATGCAAACTACTTTAAGACAAAAGCATCCGAATACAGAATTAGCACTATAATACCTTTTACTCTACTACTACGAATGTACATTTAGTCATCAGTTGTGATACACTGGTACGTTGTGAGATAATAAGCGGATACATATCTTATAGCAGCACATAAGTATAATGTTGACGTAGACGTCACAATATATAATATGCTTTAACTGACAATTTCCAAAGGGGTCCAGTTTCAGCATGAGTGTTTGATTTGTAGAGTCCATCTGCCCTCCTGCACCATACATCATCCAAACACCTGGCTACATATGGCCTAAGTTAAAAAAAAACTACAACATTAGTCTGAATCCAGACTTTACATACACGTGACAGAGGTTAAGTGCCTGGGCCCCAATGCCTTACTTTGATCATTCCCCCCCCCCCACCCCCCCCCCCCCTGTACATAAGGATTTAATCCAGTGACAAGAAAACAAAACAAATGCATTTCGGAAACTCTGTGAACAAAGTACAATGATGTGGTGTTTAAACTGTAATTATGGTTTGAAGAGGGGAAGGAGATGGGTCTGGTTTAACTCTTTCTTTCCACTGTTAGGAATGCATTGTTAGAGATATAAAAGGGTTAAAGCAGGGTATCGATGATGTCATTAACATCGCAGCTGCTGGTACAGGCTTGAAAAGATTATGTTACCATGAAGTCTCTCTGGAGAAATGGCTGAAAACGATGCTTTATTGTGTATCCATAGAGCTCTCCCACAAATAGTTTGTGCTGCCATGAATAAAGCCACAGCAAAAGGTTTGCTTCCTTCCTTGTTAAAGTTTCTGTGCACAATGGCAGAGTAGCCCATTTCCACACACAGATGCCCACATTCAGTGCGTTCGTTGAGCCAGAAGGATTGCATGAACATTACTCTGCTACCTTGTTGTTCCAAGCAGAGAAAATGAGTTAAATTAACTATTACTTACTCCCTTACACTTTCAGGCAGTGAAGTACCCGCAGCTAGTTAACAAAAATACAAAAGAAAACAAACCACAGATTAATGTACCATTTGCCATCTTCTCCATTCACTACAAGTCTGCATGAGATTGTTCCATTCCCGTATAGTTGCTCCAGTAACCTATGTGGTAAATGGCTGACTCCTCAAAAGTCACTGCTTGTGGCCTTTGTGACAGCTCAGTTTTTGAAGTAAATAAACTTTATATTTGTATTGAAAGGAACATTAGTAACAACAATTCAGTGATTGTGCTTATTTTATACATTGCTCAGAAAGAATGATGGCTGACTAAGCATCATGAGATATGTGTGTGTCAAGGTTAGCCACCACTGGTCCACAACCACATAATGGATATTCACATTATGACAATAAAAAAAAAACAGGATGTCAGTGCTCAAGTTTTTATTAAGACCAAATGCGTACATAAAAGAGTCTACTTAATAAAGAAAGAAATGACACAGGAGTTTCAAACTTAAGACCAAAGCAGCTAAGTTGGATAAAATCTCCTATTCAGATACATTGGAGAATGTTTCCAACTCGACTACATTGGCTTAAAGTTTGAAATTCCCATCTCCATTACCTCCTTTCTTTATTATTGAGTAGACCCTTTTACATACGCATTTGGTCTTAATAAAAACTCGCGCACTGACATGCTGAACGTTTATTGAATAGACCCTCTAGATTTCAGATTTGTGATATAAACAGTGGCTTCTAGCATGTACATGCATGTTAAGATATTAGCTGTGAGCTGTGTGTTCCTTTCCACTTCTACTGTATATGAGTTAACAGGCTGCTCTATACTCGTTCCTTATTAGCCACTGTAGTTTGTCGCATTCATTATTTTACACTGTGTCAGTGAAAACAGGTAACATGAATCTGTTGTAATGTCCTCTGTTCACAGTGGCTGGGTACAGGTGAAAAACATTATCCGGTCAGGTTCGGTTTATCATCATTTTTGTCTGCAAATTGTCTCTTTCATGAGATTTATTAAGTTGCATTACCCATTCCCGCTCTCTCCCAACCCCTTCAAACAAATTGTAATAATTTATACGTCCTGTTAAAAGTGTAACCTGAAAAGCTGTGTGGTAACGGTGCTCTTCCATGAGAACTGCCGTGATTTAGGAGCCTCTGATTCACTCTCGCCATCACTGTCGGGCTGAACAGCAGGCTGTTGACGCTGTACAGGCTTAATTAGAGGTATCATTTTACTGGCAAGCTTGAAGGCTCTGCTCTTTCTTTTCTTTTCTTTTCCTTCTTTCTTTTTTTTTATTTTCTTTAATTGGCCTGCTTTGTCTTGACATCTTAAGTCTGTGATTCCTGCAGAACACATACACCTAGCGTCATTCTCTTCACAATGGGGGTGTTCTCAAGAAAACTAGTTTCTTTTGTAAAGCTTACAATACATTAAACTGTATTAGGTCTCAAGAGGTAACCGCTTGGCACCTTAAATGTGAAGGAGAGAGTTAAAAAAAAAAAATAGATTGGGAGAAATTGGTAATTTCTGACATCTTAACATTATCCATTTCGGTGTTTTTTAAAATAACAAAATATTTAACCACTTAGCTCATCAGGACGTTCTGTGCCATCAAAACGACCATGAGGATGGCAAGAGGGTGTTCTGAACAGCAGTTCATCTTGGCCCCCACATTGAGATGTGCTCTGGACCCTGCTTGTCCGAAGAGGCCACTTTGAGGCTTAAATGTAAGCTCAAATAGAGCACCGGTTACATTTGCATGCCTCCGCAACATCATGAGACCCAGTCTCAGTGTTCCTGACTCCTCATCAGTCGGTGATGTAGGCCAGAAACAAAAGAATTACCATTGGACAAAAGCACCAAACACTATGTGGGCGCTGATAGGTTAATCAGGAATGATACAATAAAATGGCGTGTTTCTTGGAAATTTTATCCCAACTTTATGAAACTGATTTTTATCAACCTCATAAGGATGAAAGAGTTTGTCGAACCTGCAATACTGACGATTGAAAAGATTGCACAGTTGGTGCGTTAGACACTGAGCTAGAGGCTGAAAGATTAAGAGATTGGAGTGACATATGTTTAGTTGACACAGCATGTGATACCGAATCAGACAAGCAGGGCTTTTCAAATCTGATTAGTTTATTTATATTCTATAATCGGAATTATAGTACTTGAAGGATATCACTGACCTAAGGTAAGTTTACTGTGGGAAACAATCCTTGTAGCAATATAGTAAGGGTATAAAACACAGCTCAAACACCAACAAGTGTAGAGCTCCCCTTAAACTGACTCTGTCACCTAAACATCGTTTACAAAAAATGACGACAGTCCATTATTTCATATGAGAATGATGAAATTTAAATAAGCCTGTGGGATCTCCTCTTCATGACATCACTTTGTGACTTGAAATGCAAATCAAGTACTGACACAGAGAAATGACATAATTTGCATATCAAGTCACAAAGGTGTTTGATGCTACATCAGTCTGTTGTTTAAAGGAAGAAAGTGTAGTAATTAAATGACTACATCCATGAAGTACACATTGGAGTGTGAGACGTTTTTCAGGATGGTTTAAATATGATGATGTTCAGGGAATCCTTTTGCTCCACCCACGGTATAGATGTGTTCTCTTTCCATCTGAAAACCTAGCCCGTGGAAGATTCAATAAGGAGCTTTAATGCTCCCATACTCATCTGCCATGGATTCATGGATTCAGAACACTTTAACTCATTCCCCTATTAACGGACACAACAAAATGGGACTGGCAGCATCATTTAGCTCCAAGAATCCATACTTTAGATAAGCAGAGTGTAAATTGTGTTTCTAGATGTAATTGTTGAAATGGACAGTGCATTGCTGCTTTATAAAGCATCTGCCAGCAATGGTGCCATTTAATTACATTTTTCAACCTAACTCTGATTGCCCTAAAAGAGCTGCAGCTTTCCACAGATTGAATTTCTTAGCCACCTGCTGTGTTTCATCTTTCCATAGTTAGATATTAAAGAAATACATTTCTGTTTGCATATTTATTTATTTATTGATAGCCATTGTCTGTGGGAAATGTAAGATTTCGCTCTGTTAGATTTTTTTTTTTTTTTCCATTGATTGTTTTTAATATAACGGATTAAAAATGTGAAAACAAGGACTTTCAATGTCTAAAGGACATTTTGGATTCATGCCAGAGACTGAATACATCCAGATAGTCCTAATGATAGCCACCTCCACTTGTTAGGGTAATCTTTACCGTGGGGTAAAAAGGGCAGTTTGCAACAGGTCTAGGCTTTTACTGGAGCCCACAGCAGCCACACTGGGACGAATTATCGCCGGCAGTTCAAGGCGTCTGTTTCAGCGTTACCAATTTAGCGCTGCTGTTTCTTCATGGTGCACTGTTCGGGTTCATATTACGTTTAGGTGGCTGTGGTGAACTAGCGACCATAGACCCAGGAAAGGATATGGTTGTGGGACATAATACAGGGAAATGAAAGAAGAGTTGAGACTGGTATTGGGGGTGCAGAGAGGTGTGGGGACTGAAGTGCTATAATCTTCTTTCGATCATGCTTTGTTGAAAATTGGTCACAGATATATTAAGAGAGGAACTAAGCTTTAACAGTTGTGGCGTGGTCTGTCCAGGCGCTCACTTATTGGTCTGACAGACCACGCCCTCTCATATAGATATCAAGAAGCAAATATCGTACTGCTTGCTTTCTCCCCAGATCACTAGTGATATCAGATATATGAAACATTACAGAAAAATCATTTAAAGCAAACCAGCATATTATTAACATTTTTGGCATTACTAACTTTAAAATAAGATTGTATAGAAACATTTATAATGGCAGAGATAATACACAATACCATCATATATTTATAATATTAGAAGGCGCTATATGATTTTATCAGCAGAGAATAATATATATATATATATATATATATATATATATATATATATATATATATATATATATATATTATACTTATTATTATTTTTTTTTTTAATTTTGTATTTAATTTTCTTATTATTTGAATATATTGCCAAAGGCAATTCAATGCAGCTACCGAATAAAACTCTTAAGAGCTCTAAACAAAATATTTAATAATATCAAGAATGTATTAAAATATATAACAAAGATCCAAAATTCATGTTTCAGGCCAGACCAAATTGTGGAACTTGACATTCTATGCCATTTTGTTTTCTTGCCTGTATGTGCCTAACACTTACACAAATCCCCGTCAGCCAATACTAATAACACATATAAATCCCAGAAGCCAAGTTGCCATGGCTAATAACACACAATAACTTTTATCTCATTTCAATCATAATTCTCCTGGGCATTTGTCTCTGACATACATAGCAATCACACTCAGGTGAAGTAAGTACCTTCATGTGTTTAGACCCAAATGTGGACCATAAAATGCAAGTTATTGTATTCCACAAGACCAGTGAATGTGGCTCTGTTGAATTTACTTAGGACACAGGCAGATTATTGAACATAGTTATATGCTTTCTTTTACATAGTATCCGTGCTGATCACTGTTAAATGTAGCAAACACATGGACATAACACAGGGCTATTAATGCACATCACTTTGGTCAGCATTACACCCTTGAATGTTCCGGTATGTTTGCCTGCCCAGAGTACTAAGGCCTTTTGATTAGCATATGAGCCATACTCCCAGGCCTTATAAAAGAGAACTATTTCCAATCTATTTTTACTGTGTAGACCCAGATGTTGACCACAGAATATACTGTAGCTTGTATCACAAGTCATAGGAATGTACTTTCAGGTTTTGTTTAGAACTGTCGAATTTAATTGTCATCCAGACGATTGCCTTGACTAAATGCAACAGCACCTCCCATTCCTGATGTGGCGGTACTGATAAATGAACATGTAATTATTGTTAAATGAAATAAAAGGGAGCGGGGGTCCTGCTTGTGAGAATTCACATCCCAAAGTTAGTCTTACTCGGTTTATTTTAATGATGTGTTTGTTCTAACCTTAGTACTGAGCCCTTTATATGTTCTCAACAAAGATCCTTTAGCATACCTGATCTTTCAGTAAGCATTTAATATAGAATAACACTTGCCTTTAAAGCTGCGTTAAAGAAGTAAGCATGAACATTGCCGTGTATTTACAATTGGCCATAACATTAGGTCCTTAAAAGAATTACCTGTGGAGCCTAACCGTTCTGAACTGGTTAAGCATTTAATTGTATCTCCATTTGAAGCCCCGTTAGTTTAGATGTTGTAGGCATTTATCATATACCAACTTGCCATTTGTACATTGATGGCATGGCTAGCCTTCTAGCATGCTTTTATATTCCCTGATAGGCCAGCATCAGAAGGAAACTATCCTTTTCCGCTTGAAACCCCAAGCCTTCCCAGCTCGAAAAAGATCAACTACATTACAGGAGAAAAAAACATTGAACAAGATTTAGTTCTAGCCTTTTTGCTCTGCCTCAAATTAATATTATTTTTGATATATAAATATGGAACATAAAGTCATACTGGCTAGTCCCACATTGCCAGAGTAAGCGGATAAATGTGACTCAATTTTTTCTGTTGCAAGCTATTTGTTAATATGGTAGCTTTCATTTTATGTGTGAACATACATGCGATTTAGCCAAAGCTGCCTGGTGAGAGATCTTCCATGGGCCTGATTTTCAACCAGATTTTAGTACTTTTTCTCATCACTTCTGTCACAGAAATATTCATTTGTTCATTTTTATGCAAGAGGTGCAATGATAGCTATGATTGGTATTAATCAGTAGTTTTGGTCAACAGACACATAGGACAATGAGTTAACCCTTAGTGGAAACTAAAACACTACTCTAAAAATTCCCATATATCTACTGTTTAGATCTGCCCACTGTGCAACCACCGAGTATCCTGCCTTTAAATTCTACAATTAAGAGACAAAGCAAAGGAGGACAAAGCACGTACTCCATATACTAGTACATGACAGTAGAAAGGGCCTTATATATGATACATTGAACACAGATGTGTAAATATAAAGCTATATTTAAAAGAATATGGACCACACAATACATCATTAAATCTCAGTTTTGTGATAAACCATGCATCAAAGTTATACTTTGAATTATGTGTAATTGGCACATATAAGCATATTCTTGAAAAGGTTAATGTAGATAGTGGAAGTATGCATCATTTTAGGTAATGATTATACACCCAGAATTATTGTACAACAGTCTCCCAGTTTATATAAAGTACTCCACAGCTGATTGGTCCAAGCAAACCCAGAATGATTGTGCCATCTCCCCTCAAGATAGGCTGATGCTCCTATTTTCCAGCTCAGAATACCCTCTCGTGGGGCAGTGATGCCGTCAGACCAATTAAAGCCATGTCAACTCCACGTTATCATCCATTACCCATTCTGTAATGTCATTAGAGGCGCATGCCACTGCAGAATGGAAATGACTAAGTCAGAGCATAATGAAAAATGAATCCACTCTCCCATTTTCTCTCATAGTCCATTACATGTAAGGGATTTGTGAACACCCTCGTACATTAGTTCAGTGTGTACAGGCCGGCGTCCAGGAAGCAATAATTTTGTGTTTTGTCCTTTTGCATTCAACATACATGAGTTCAGCGGCTTTAGCGGGGTTTTTTTTTTTTTTCCCCAAGTCTAAATATATCCAACCAATCAATCAAGTCTGGCAGCCGTCACTGTTATGGCTGTCAGTTTGAGTTAGCTCTCGATGTGCTAAACCTGGTGGCTTGTTTTCCAAGCTTGTAAATGTGCTATGCAAATTAGGTTTGCAAATACAAAGCGCCAGCTGGTATGACCCTAGAGCTGAGGATCACAGAGCTCATCGTGTTTGACCCTTTGCATGCCAGAAGTAAACTGTTCCTGATCAAGGAGTGATTTAACCAGTATATGAGCAATGTCAAGAAGACTGCTGTGGGCATCTGGAAATCTAACATGACTTCACATGACTCAAACTGCTCACATGGTTTAATAGGATGTTACTAATAAAAAATGCGGCCTACTTTTATTATTTGATTTACTAAAAACCTCAATAAATTTTTTTTTTTTTTTTTTTTACAATTTATTAAATGATCAGAAACAAGATATTTTTGTTCCAAGAAAAAAATTATTGCTAAATTGTATATGGTCATCATTTAATAAAAAAAATGATGAAAAAGGAACGCACTGAAAATCAGTAATTTGACTATGTGATGACCTTGAAATTAATCAACAAGGATAACGAGGCAGAACACAAATTTACTAGTCCATCCTATGTTATGCATATAGAAAGCAGATTTTTTTTTGTTTGTCTGCTAGATTGTCTTATCTGTCACAGTTTCCACCTCTGGCCATATTTATGTTTTATACAATTTGCATGCTTTTTTAATGCAATTTAATTCTGCGTCGGGGAACATTGCTGCAATAAACCAAGTTAGAAGCATTGAAACGCCAAGGAGAAGTGTATAAGCCATCGCTAATAAAAGTGAAAACAAAAGGTGCAATAGCTGAGATCTTATGGAAAATATTGATTGCAGCTTTCTTTTTATAAATCCCAAAACTTTTATAGGCTGAAATTGCGCTATGAGTGGTGAAGCTTTTTAGTGTACTTTCATACAGTGGTTGCTCCGGTGATAACAGAACCAGGGCAAAGACAAACTCCTGATTTTTGTCTGGTTGACATTATTCATTGGCACAGGTAGGTGATTGCACCATTGTTAGGCTTATTGTACCACTGAGTTTATGCCCATAGCATGTGTTTGCATATAATAACCCTGGGGGTCTCATATAAACATAAAAATGTCACATTTTATATATCCCAACACTTTTGTGTGTGGGAATGGAATCTCTGACCTCTTCCAAACAGTGAGTGCGCTGGTGAATTTAAGGAAAGGTGCGCATGGTGCACAAGTCCTTCATACACATGGGTAGGCAGCAGGAAAGATCTGAATTTGATGGAATAGAACCCCCCCCCCCCCCCCCCAAAAAAAAACGGGACTTTTCTGGCAAATGTGTGACTGTTGGCAACTATGATGTTGTTTATATGCTGTCTAAACGTCTGGCAAATGACGACTAGCAGCAAGCTTTTTCAGTGGTTTTGGAAACCTAGCAAAATGCGTTTGGCTTTTCTCCCAAAAAACAAAACAATGTAAAAATTTCGAAACATGTATATTTGTCACATCTCAGAATGTGGTCTAATTGATGTGCTGTGCAAACAATGAGCCCTAATGCAGTAAATGCAGTACATGAAGCAATCGTTTTTATGACATAGCTGGGGAAAATAAAAAAAATGGAAATTCTAGACACTATGGGTAATATAGGCCTGCTGCTCCCCCGGCCTCTCAGAAACCCTGATACATAGGAGGTTTATTTATAAATGTCAGTTATAGAAACATTAGTACATTCTGGCAGTTTCTAAGGTGACTGCTCCATTTTGTGATCTTTGCTCCACGGTTGACCTTTGGAACGTTCTAGTGTAGGTAAGATATGGATCTGATTTTGTCATATGTTCTCTCTAAATGTGAGGTAAAACATAATATGCACTAACATACTGTGATTATTCTAAACTATTTTATAGAAAGACGTGAAATGTTTCACGCTATGGTATATTCTGCTGTCTGTCATGCCGCACATGAAACGTTGTAAGTAAGTAATTTTGTGAATGCTGCTAAAAGCTGTAATGTCTGTAGAATAGTTAATTTAGTGCATTGTTTTGATGAGCAGGTGAAGTAGCATAATTTTAAGGTACCACAAGATTGCATAGGATAATATAGTGAGCTGCTCGCAGAATATGACGGTATATGTTTTTACCGCAATGGATTACCAAGAGTAAAAAAAAAAAGGGATTGCTGTCCTGAGACCTGCTGTCCCACTGAGCTCTACCTCTTTTCCGAAAAGTAGAGCGCGGTGGGGCATACCTCCCAAATTGGGACTGTCCTCCACAAAACGGGACAGTTGGGAGGTATGGGATCATCAAGTGCCTTTCCAGTTGAGAATGACGGGAGTTGATGTCTCACATTTTTTGCTAGACTTGCAGTGCTGAATACATTTCATTTTATATTATACATTTTTTGTTTGAATTTTTTTATTATTATTTTCTCATTTTAGGTTTTCTTTGTTTGTATAGTATGAGAAGAACTTCATTATACATTTGGTAGTCCTCATTTTATCCAAGGATTTTCAAGATTCGTTTTTTATTGGCTGGTTATGTTATTATGTGGTCAGCCACTCAAAAGTTACGATACCCTCTGTCCGTGGCTTCATTCTCTCCAATGTACTTAAAAGGGAATGAAGCCAGACCAAATTAATTTCACCACAAAGATTTTAGTTAGTCCACTTATCTGGTTGACATTTTCCTTACTGATTTTGACAAAAGTTCTTTCTTATAGAGATTTAGAGCATGGTTCCTTCATTAAAAAAAATGTCCCTCCTAATTCTTTGGCTTTTATAGGTTTCATAAGTAGAACATGTATTATGCATCATATTTTGCCCAATTGATATTTATGATCAACAGTTGCCTTTCCTTTTTTCCTGAGTTTGGTGCCAGATTAATAATATATAGGCTGATAATTTGTGTTTGACACTGTGTATAGACTATAGTTATTTTCATTTATTGTAGTTGGTGCCTCATGTTCTAACACTATAAGATTCTCCACTTCATGATGTCATGTATACTACCAATCCGTACCACGCATGATAAGCTTGTATTGATTTTCAAGATGCTTCCAGAAGTTTAATGTTTCTTGGCAAGGGAACAATCTTTAGAGTGGGTTATAGAGATACTAAAAGTTGATAATCAAATGCTTAAAAAAATATTGTATACAGATAAAGTAATCTTTCATTTTTACATGGGTCCCACTGCTTGTATGGTTTCCCTATGCTGCAAAACCGTTTATAAATCTTTCAGGTTAACCCCTTAGGGACAGGACTTTTTAGCCATGTCTTACCATTGGTGATGGGCTGTTTTAACATTTCTGCAGTGTTTGTGTTTAGCTGTAATTTTCTTCTTTCTCATTTATTGTACCCACACAAATTATATATATATATATATATATATTTTTTTTTTTTTTTTTTATTATCAGTATAAGAATGGCGTTCTTTAAATACCATTATTTTCATTATATTATATAATTCACTACAAAAACACTTGATGAAAAAATTGGAAAAAACACTTTTTTTAACTTTGACCTGAAAAATTGTTTACAAAGTTACAATTAGTAAAAAAAGAATAAATAGTCTAAATAATTTATATATTTTGAACTGCGTTTAGAAATATAGAAAAGAAAAAAAGGAGCTTTATCTGGGTCTCACTGCTATCTTGGCAGATTTATTTGTAGTTGTACGGCTGCTTGCTGGATGTTTCACTCAAACGCTGGGCAACCCATGCCCATAGACAAACAAACTGAAGAATCGGATTGCGGAGTGACCAAACCAGATAGCGAAATTATATCCAACAAGTGTGATTTATTACAAAATAAATAGTGGCTAGCACAATCCTGAAATACCAGAACACACAGAAAGGATCCGCTTTACTCGTTTCGTGCCGGCTGGCACGTAATCATAGGCCTATGATTAAGTGCCAGCCGGCACGAAACGTGTAAGGCGGATCCTTTAACACTAAACTTAACTCTTACGATAACCCTAGACCTAAGGCTAATTTAGCCTTTTTTGTACTGCAATGTTGTTGGCTGCCTCTAGTAGCACTCTAGCAACAGAGCAATGGAAGTGATAACTTATATTATTATTATATTTCCAGAGCTCTTGCCCACAAGGGGATAGTGCAATATTGGAGTAGGGTGCAATCATGGGTGATTTAGGAATGCAATTACAGCAACATCATCTATATAAGTAACTGGTTTCTCTCATTTGCTTTTCTTTCTGGGATTATACTAGCAGGTTACTGGAAAATGACTTGTTTTTGCATGTTTTAAGTAGTTCTATAGCTTAAAAAAAAAAAAAAAAAATTCATATGGAAGAGACTGCTTAATGCAAGACTCTCCCCCCTCCACCCTTCCCTCATATTATGTTTTTGTTAAACGTATCAAGAGTAATTTCTGAAGCACTATATGGTGTTGTAGGAAAGCTGTGACCAGCATGTTAAGCATCTCGTTTCAGCACAAGGTATTTGGCAGAAATCATTCCCACGTTGGCCTCTAGAGTGCATAAATAAGGCTTCGAGTCTCAGCGTGTGGTCTGTGAATTAAAGTGAATGAAGGATTGGTAAACTAGTACATAAGTCATTCCTTTAAACAGACAGCTAACAAGACAGTCTGCAGAAAGTGGATATTCCTGTCTCTGAAAGAAGCTGCACTCAATCACCGCATTTTACAAGACCACTCCTGTAATGACAGGTCTGTGTCTCTCTGTGCTCCTCACATGTGGGCATATGCTGTGTTTGTAGAAGGCTTACACATCTGGTATACTGCATGTTATGTGCATGGGATGTAAAGGTATATATATGATTTTAATAACTTTTTTTATGCATTTTATTAATTATTATGCACAGCATCTTATAAATATACATAACAAAATGTTCAGTATATAACAAAATATCTAAAATAACTATAAGATATATTCCTTTTGGACTTTTGTGTGTATATATATATATATATACACACACACACACACACACACACACACACACATGTACACACACACATATGTCATGTTAAAAAAAACTACAGAAAGTAGTTTTAACAAATGCTACTAAATGCGATTTTGTCTTTTGAACGGATTCAATATTTGATACTAGATTAAATCATGACTGGCTCATGCACCCACTATTCTTTCTCTATCCTTTAATATTACTGTACATTAGACAAATCTTTTTTGATAAACCTTACAGGTTGCTAGCATTTGCAAAGTGTAAGAGCTCTATTGAAACCTCAGATACTGTGGTTCCTAAAATACCTCTATTGGCTCGTAACTTTTCTGATTGTTTTACATAAAATTCTTTAAAAGCTCAATTTACCTGGCTCCGAAAAATAACTATACTGGCTTTTGAATTGTTCTATTTGGCTTTGAATGTCTGCTAATCTAGCCCCGGTAACTGATACTAATATGTATTATATTCCTTGACCAGAATGCATCAGTTTTATTGATTGACACTGTTGAGTGTGAATAAAACAGCAATGCATGCTGGTGAGTAGTTGTAATTATCTTCTTGTATCAACTGATAATGATGCGCGATACTAACATGGAAAAAAATAGAGGTTGGGCAGTGTACATTAATTGTGTGTTTACGTTAGTATTTCTTATGACACGTGTTTCACATTTCCTTGAGGATTGCATCTTCCAATTTATTTGACAGATGACAATGTTGTAGCCGTTTTAGCATTTCTTCTCCTCTCTTGTTTGTGGGCCATAAGTCTATGTACAAAGTGGAGAGACAGGCCAAAAGTGTGTTATTCATGAAAGATTAAGACTTTTGATAGCATTGCCATAACCATGAAGAGGGCAGTCGAGTAATAACTGTGTAAAGCACCAGAACAGGAAATTGGTGTCCTGAATGGCTGAAGGGCAAGTCGGCCTGGTCTAGTTCAGTCATGCAATGCCTGTTTCATAAAGTGTTTATAGACAGAACACAAACTTCATTTGTACTGAATTGTTTTGTTTTTTAATTGTATTTGTTATTTCTTTGATTTTAAAAGTTAAGTTCAAATATTTCTGCAATTACGCTATTTATAGAGTACCAAGGGGATAATCTGACCTGTCCAATGGCCTACAAGCCTGCATTTTCCTATGATTTTCTATAATTCATAGTAGTAGTTTAGATGCTGCTTTACAAATATCACATGAAATGGTGTTGCTTTTTTACTCCCTTTGCATAATTAATGCCCGTTTAATATGTTAAAAGGCAACATCACAATAGGGTTTCTCCACTAAAGACTGACTTGAGGTGAACTGCAGATATCTGAGGTGAGAATGTTTTCAATTCTCCCACATTGTGACATAGAGAATTAGTTTGGTTGGTTTGTTTCAGTTTGCTCAATTCAATTATGTGAAAATATGTTATGAAAGTTGCTCCCCCTATTTGTTCCCACGTGAGAATGAGGCGTTTGCACATAATGCCTAGCATAGTACCAAAACCCCCTATAGCAGGTATCAAAATGTTACCATGCTATGTTATTGACAGTTTGAATAAATTAGTAACTTGGTTGCACAAAAAGTGATGTGAATGTTCCCTTTCAAGGTCACAAGAAACTAGCACTTGGGCCTACAAAATAGTTCAACCACCTTGAAGCCAAAGTATTTGCTTACATGCAATCTTTAAAGTCAGTTTTATTCTCCAAAGGATAAAAGGATTAAAACGATGGGGTTATGAATAAATGTGACCATCACATTATTTCCTGCCAAAAGAGATATGTGCGGTGGTACTCCTGTATAAAGAAACAGATGCTGCAGCCCGCCCGAGTGACATCAAAGTGTCGGGTATCATAAAAAAAAAATATATATATTGATTACTTACCCCATTTTTTTACTTTTATGAGAGGGAACCTTTATACATAACCCTCGATATGTTTTGTACAGAGAGTATTAAAAGAAAAAAGTCACCTCTTTCAAGAGCAAAGAGGATTAACTTGTGTTTCCATGACGTATATTAGTCCTGCGTCAAATCGCCCAGATGTCTCTTTGGCTCTCACTTCTGTGGAGGACAATCAACACATTGAACTTTGTGATGGCATTTTATTCGCTTTATCCGGCGTGCCAACAGTTTCATTTCCCAACTGCTCTGCCCTGTGCAATATTGTTTTTTTAAAGTACACATGGATTGGGAAGGGTTAATCTTTGGGACCTTCAGAGGATACTGCCATTCTTAAATACTACTTTTCTATGACTGCAGCATTTGATTAAATGGCCTTGCAGAATGCACTATGCAATTATTGGCTGTTTGAAGAGAACAGTGACTTCATTTTCTGTCTGACTGCCTGAAATGTTTAGCTGTAGGTAACTGACACAATTTGATTTTTATTTTAACATATATTTTTACAAATACATTTTATCCTGCACAATCCCAGGGAAGTGAATATGTGCTTAAGGAACATTTAAATAAGCGTCTACTTAATATAGAGAGAATTTCAGCTTACTTAAAACTTAAGGCCAAAGTAGCTGCATTGCAGAATTTTTCCAACTCCACCACGTTGGCCTAAAGTTTGAAATTTCCATCTCAGTTCCCTGCAATTCACTCTTATTTGAATAGACCCTATAGTGAGCACAGATTTAAAATATGTGGTTTCCTTCACATGACGGAATATTTCTGTAATGTCTCATCTAGATGAAAGTAAATGTTTATATACTCTTTTAATTAAAGAGCCAGTCTAGTCCCCAAACTCACCTTGGTGCAAGATGACGATCATTGCTTGTATAATGCACAGGCTTTTATTCCAGCGTGATTTGATGCAGGCATTCTGTATAAATCACATTTTTAATATTTGACTCAAGTCTCCAACCCCCCCCCCCCCCCCGCCATTGATTACTCTGCATGTTTACTGCAGGTGCAGCAGCTGGTCATACTATAATACAAAATAATAATTCGAATCTGCACTCCCAATGTATAGGTGTATAGGTCCCAATAAATAGACAGTTGCCCAACACTCTTGTGAATGGTGAAACTTTTATTCAGACCCAGCAGGCAATGTTCCAACTCATGCAAGTTTTATTCAAGCCACACTGTAATATGTCTCTCCTTGCCCCATGATAGCTGTTGGGTAGGGGGAGACTAAAGCTGTCAAAGCTAAACACATCCGATCGTTGTGATTGGCTATCACAGTGATCGGATGTGACAGGGGAGCCTCTGTAGACATGGCAGGAGTGCCTCACTCCCGAGGCACTCAGCCATGCCAGTTTCACCTATATCGCAGTATCCCAGCGGCCATACCACAATCGGATCTGCAAGACATGCCAGGCACGTACTATGTAATTAAGGGAGTTCCTCCCAGGACGTGCCTAGCATATCATGCCTTGCGTATAAGTTCATACGGGTTTTAAAACATTCATAAGTTTTCAAACTGCAGCTGACATGTTTATGGGCTACATCACCAGCCATTCATAAGGATTGTTATGGGGTATGTAGTTCATCAGCAGCTGTAGGGCCGCTGGTTGACATCCCTGATCGAGATGAAGGATACATTGTTTGTATATGTTTTTTTGGCTCTGCATGGTGCCTCTGAAAGCGTTGAAAATAACGAGCTCACAGGGCTCCCTGTAAATGTTGTGTATATTAGACCTTTCTATACCATGCATTTTGTGCGGTTACTGCAGTTGTCCCTGGATGCTGGCTTTATGGAGATACAGTGCTTTATTATGACTAATGACAACTTCGAAATCAGGTCTTACTTCAGACGGGGCACACTGTAATAAATCAGTTATCTGGAGGCAGAGCTAATGGCAATTACCTGACAAAACAGCCTTCACAGCTGGGAATAATCCATTTTCAAAGGATTTATTGCTTTGAATGAGTACTGTTAATAGTTTAGACTGGAAAAAAAATTAACCGTGTTTTAATTAAGGTAATGTATGTCTTCACGCATAAATAAATAAATATGGCATTTGAAGAGTAATGAAAAATGAGTTACGGTGTAGCGTCATATATCGGACTCTTGTGAGGACTTTGCTATACAGGCAATATATTATATACTATATTCATTAAGGTAGGCCACCAATCCTTGCTTGCTTTCATCCTTGCATATAGAACAGGGGTGTCCAAGTTTTTTTTTCTGAAGTGGAAATGATCTTTTTTATTTAAAGTAATAGTGAAGAATAGCTTGTTAGTCATAGAACATTTATCGGGCTATGAGAATACAGCAGTTAAGTTAGGTTGGCCGCACTTTGCTGTTAAATGGATGCCCCTGCTATAGAAGGTAGGAAGGTCAGGCAACAGACCTTATTGGACTTTCTGGATGTTAGCTGAAACCAGACACTTGCCTATTTACCTCTTAAAGACGCATGATGGTCTTGGCATATTATGAATGGAAACAAGGGGTGTACTTGGTTAAAGAAAATCATATTTAATTCTGCTTTATAAGGAAAAATATGGCATCAAAAGAAAGCCATATGTTTCCTTAAAAAACATAGTTTGTATGAGTACATTAACAGTCTAAGAGCAAAATTACAGTTAAACACACACACACACACAAAAATCCCCCAAAACAACTTGTCCTGAAGGGGTTAAAGTCACCACACATTTGCACAGAGCCGCTATAGCAGGGTTGCCGCTGCCATCCAATTTTTTCTTATTTTTTCGGAGCGCAAGGGGGTAAAGTCTGTGCGGATAGCACAGACTGCAAGCTCCGCCCCCTCATGCAACGTGTGTCTGAGTGCCGGGTGTTGTCACGTGACATCCTGGCACTCAGCAGGCCGATGAATGAAGACATGCTGCAGCACGAATGTCCCCCTCCCCTGCAATGAGGTAAAGCAGCAGGGAGGGGACACATACCAAGAAAAGACCGTGAGGTGGGTGTGTGTATATATGTGTATATGTAAAGTAGGTGTGTGTGTGTGTGTGTGAGAGGTGTTTGTATATATGTGTATATGTAAAGTAGGTGTGTGTGTGTGTGTGTAAAGTAGGTGTGTGTGTGTGTGTAAGGTGTGTGTTATTTGGGTATATGTAAAGTAGGTGTGTGTGAGGTGTTTGTATATATGTGTATATGTAAAGTTGGTGTGTGTGTGTGAGGTGTTTGTATATTTGTGTATATGTAAAGTAGGTGTGTGTGTATATATGTGAAGTAGGTGTGGGTGTTTATGAATTGCGTGTATGCTTGCGTGATTGTCTGGCTCCTACATTTTTTTTGCTGGCTCTTAAAATCAAATTAGATTTGTCAAGCTCTGCGCTATAGATTTAGCAGTATGTTACCTGCAAATTCCTTTTCTCACTGGGGGCTATTCAGTAAAAGGTGATTTGCAGGTTAGATGATAATTTCATCTCACCAGTTTAGCTACACATTGTGCAGAGAAAATCCTGGCGAGTTTGCTTAGCTTGTACCTGTACAATGTATAGTACGAATGGTGAGAGGAAATATTCATATCACCTCAACGCACTTGCAACTCACCTTTTGGTGAATAGACGCCACTGAGAGTTCATTTCAAACCAGAGTTCATGCAGACAGTCTTTCTCTTACATAGTCAGATGTGGTTACACTCAGAGGGCTGCCATACAGATATATGAAGATGACAAGCATCATTTTTGTTGAGTAAGCACTATTTTATTATGAGTTATGTAGGAGGCTTGCCAATATGGTGCCAAAATTTAGACCAATTGTTGGTATACTAGACACTGTTTTTGCTAGACTAGGTACAAATAGGAAGCATTTCTAGATGAATCTGATTCATATCATTTTTGACATAATTTATAATAAATGTGATTTCTTAAAATACTATAAAGAAATGTATTTTCATACATAGTGCTAGTTTAAATAAAACCTAATGCTGTTAAATGTCTACAACTGCCATGAAAATATAAAGTAACACATAAAGTATGAAATCGGTAATTATTATAATATTGGTAAAATCAGGTCAGTGTTATTGGGGATAATAATGAATATTGTTAATGGGAAGTTTATAAAAGGTTTGCAATGTTATGTATATACTATATTAATATTTTAACAGAGTGGAACCTCTATTTGTGGATTACATAACTTGGCGCCACAAGCACTTTGCATTCTGGGAATTGACAATGGAATTTCAAACTTTAGCTGAGTTGGCAAAAATTATCCAATTCGCCCCTAAGTGTGAAATTCCCTTGTCAGTCCTCAGCATGCAAACCCCTTGTGACGCCAAGTTTTATAATGCGGTTTTAATCCACACATAGAGGTCTGTGTGTTAAAATATTAATTATTGCAATTTCATGAATAAAAACCTTAATCTCTACAGCAGACTTGTACACAATATTTTAAAATGAGAACAGCAGATTTAAAGTGGTATGTGTCTCTTTAATGTTGTGTGGTTGTGTGGATGATAAAATATGCTGCATCTTTATGAAAGAGTAATGCTTAAGATATTTTGAGTATATGGTTGTCAGTATTTGCTCCGATTTACATTCATTGTCATGCCCTCTGCAAGCCGTTCTAATGTGGGGAGCTGTAGGAAATAGTTTGTCCTTGACAGAGATTATCCTCAAGGTTGCACCCTCCACTGGTCAGCCAGATGTAGTCATAGCACGGCCTGTTATCTACTCTCAGCAGATTAGGTGCAAAGTTGCTCATCAGTAACTGATTACTATGTTCATCTGAAATATGTAAATTCAATTAATCAAGGCTAAAGGTTAAAGTTTCTGTTTTTTCTTCTTGTATGGTTGAATTAAGCCCCCTGCATTTTTAAACATGAAAGCATGTTACACTATTTTCCATTCTCTCTTTTCCCTAACAATGCACCAGGATGTCATCGGATTTATCTATATCATCGGATTACCCAGCTTGGCCTTACAATGCTAATGGCGTCACTGGAAATGATTTAAGATCTGCCGATTTGTTTGGAAGTTGGTCTAATTACATTAACTTTGAATTGTTGATACAATCGTCGAGGAACATGAAATAATAAGCTAATGGAGGCTTTTGTGAACTCGGCCATGCCTAGAAATAACTATTACAACTCAGCCACAGTATTTAATTGTATTAAATCTCATTGCAACTTCGAGACCTATTTTTCCATGCTTAATGACTCTGTCCAATTCACAGTGCTCTGTACTACATTTAAGGTGCTGCTGCTTTTGCTGATGTATCTCTTTCATGGTCTATTTTATTTTTTTGAGTAATTGTTTTGTAATAGTAGCAGACATTTTAGTAAAGGAACTTGGTCAACCTAAACATTGCTTATAGTGTAAATATTGAGTATATTAGATTATGAAAAATTATCTGTGCAGAATCACAAGCCAATCCATTAAGATCAAATGTATTTTAAATATGTCTGTGGTGTCTCTTATTAATGACATCACCTTGTAGATTGATATGCAAATTACATATTTTCCTTTGAAGTAGTTCATTTGCATATTAAGCTACAGTTGATTTCATAAGCAGGAGACTCCACAGACATATTTAAAACCTATTTTTGTTTTAATGTATCCACTTGAATGTAATTCTGCTAATACAATGTATTTCTGATATTTTTTTATCCAATAAGTATGTGGGCACTTATGGAGGTGACTATATACATTATGATCCATGGTCCATCATCACAAACTGATTTTATTTAATAATTTTAACTTGTAAAATACTGTAAGTATTATATCAGTAAGCTATAATTTTAGAGTACATTATTTAACACAGAGCTAAGTCAATTTTTTTTGTGTTTCTTATTTTTCTTCTCTTTAATCCAGTTGTGCGCGAGGGAGCAGAGTGTGCACAGGCTGCACACACTTCCTTCACCGTCCCCTCGCACACCGCGCTATAGTGCCGAGCACCTGGTGTGTATGTTTGTGTGAATGTGCCGTTGTCTGGCTCCTAGTTTTTTTTGCTGGCTCCTAAAACTCAGTTAAGTTTGTCAAGCCTTGTTCTAACATAGTATGTTCTGTACCAAGCGCAATGTAAATTGTTGGCGCTATGTAAACCAATATTAATATAATGTAGTGGATCTCTTTGTGTGTATTTAGGGTTGTCACCTTTCCAGTATTGTTTTTTTTTTTTTTTTTGAACAAAAGGGTGTCAGTCCTATGTGTATGAGGCCTTTTGTTATCAGGGACTTCACTGGAAATAAAGTATTTGTAGCGTATGATTAAATGCAACATTTTTGGGTAAAATGTGAGACTTTGCAGCAGTTATAATTGTCTATATATAATACTGACTAGGTGGCAATCATAGCCATGGATGAATATTTTGAAACTGCTCCAATTTCCTGTTTTCCCTTAACTGTTTTTTTTTTTTTAATGTATTAATGAAGCTGGATTGTGTTATTAGGTCCTTAAGTAGCTATAAGTCAGTGCAAAGCTTCTCCTTTCCCTTGCATAGCATCGCCTTGGGTGCCACATCTGGCAAATCAAGCAATCTGTCTTAATTGTAAGCGAGAGTCTCCATCAAACAATTGAAAGGCTGCCTAAAATGTGTGCTGAGTAAATTGAAATCTACAGCATTTATTAAAGTTATGCTCCAGTGCAATGAAACTAAAATGAATAGGATTGGTTGTATTTTTTTTTTTTTCTATTTGGTACAGCAGTCACCAACAGATATTAACTAAAGCATGTGTTTTTAGATATGTATATATTTTATGTGTCTGCTTGTGAAATATATGGAATGCCAGGACTCCAGTCTTGACTTGGATTTCCTATATATAAGAAAACGGGACGTTTGCCTTGTTTTCTATTGCACGGGCACGCACAGCATTGACCCATATAGAAATGTGCAAATACCAAATTGTAACAAATAAGTGAAACCTTGTGCCTTCACATATGAATGATGTTACAGTAACTTTTACCAAGCTGGGAAACCTGATTTGTATTTTATTTACTGTATATTTGTATTTTTGCACATGGTTTCATTAATTATCTATATATTGTAATTGGATTATTGTACAGTTTCATGAAAGTATCCTAAAAGTAAGGGTTATTTCGCTCATGTTGTTTACCCGTGACCTTGTGCTTTTGCCAGCCTCATTAACCGTATTAATAAGTTCTTCTCAAAGATCTTCCATTGCTCTGATTCTCCAACATAGTGCTCTTCATTACCTCATCCATGCTTGGAAGGATATCCATGGTCCATAGAATAGAACACCTATCTTTAATACATTCTCCCTGGTGTACCACTCTTCTTTTTTCACAGATGGTGAATTTGTATATTCACATTTAATCGTATTCTCTTAATATTTATTTTGTTTCTAGACTAGCGTCAACAGGCTGATGTAGGAAAATAGTAGGCCCCACTCTTGCACAGTAATTTTATTCAAAAATGAGGAAAGGTCTGTGCAGCTTCCTTTGCAGAAGACAAAAGTACATAGTCAAAAATGGAAAATATACATGAACAATGTAAGTTATCATGAAATGGTGCCATCATGGAGGGGTAATGTCAAAGAGTGATGTATAGTGCCACAGTCAGAAAATTTGTGTCACAATTTGTAGCATGTCAAAAGGGATACGGTTGTACAATTTTTATATACAAATGTGTTTACAGCACAATAATAGATATAAATATTTTTTTGTGGGTAGAAATTAAATTAAAAAGTGAAGTCCTGCAGAGTTTATGTAAGGTTTTTGAGTTAGTGGTGTGATTAGAAATGCTCGGGAGCAGCAAGTTCTGAAACTAGGTTGGCCCCCCGCTCCCTTGTGTGTATCCAAGCAGCTGGTTGTGACAGAACTTCCAGCACAGATGCAATGCCATTATTTCATTGCCACTTCAGTAAAGGAGTGCTTTATTTTCCCATTGCATTGATTGAGTACCATGCCTTAACCTCACGTGCAGTTTATTTTCACAGCACAAATAACACACATATTCAAAAACACACATGAATTTGTCACTCCTTCGGACTTATGTGCAGCAGATGTTTGTGCTTGAGAAGAGAAATTTCCTGTCTCTTCTATCAATGTCCAAGCAATGAGGACACATTGTTGTGTACTAATGCTGTGTATACATTCTGTATGCAAGACGCATTGGAGACAGGACTAACATTGTTTATGGTAGACTTTTACTGCACTTTCTGACGGGCATTTTAAAATCTATAGTCTTTCACCTTACCACGGGCACTAATGTCCTGGTATGAACACTTTTGCCTGTGTCTGCTTCTATCTAACTGTCACATGGATGCTTTGGCCTTGGGCATGCATGGTGTTATCCATGTTAATGATAGTGTTTACATGCAGCAGTTTCATAACCAAGTGCATTGTGGGAATTATTTGATGGAATTATACCAACTGTGAGTATGTGTAGTGTAGATGGCATCATTCTTTAAATATGTATGTCCCTACCTATTCTTGAGCAACGAAAACACCAAGCAGCTTACTTACCTTGTAACGCTGAAGAATGCTTTTTAAAGTACCATACATTTTGACACGATGTAAAAACAATTTATATGTATTTGTGATGACAAACTACTATTACATCTAACAGAAATGTACATTCTAGCCAACTATACCTTTTCCTAAATACATATTTGGAACCAAAGAGTTCTAAATCCAGTTTTTTGTCATGGACTTAATAGATTTTAAAGATTTTTGCACATAACAAATATTCTTTCTGACCATTCTATGGTCTTTCAGTGGCCTGCATGTAGTTTGCAGTGTAGTAGATACCTGGAGTAACGTTCGTGGGGGGATAGTAAGGACTAACGCTATGGAATTACAAAATGTATTACAGGTGCATAAGACTGTCCAAAAGAAGAAGATGGTTTTTATTTACCATTACAACTTATGTTTCTTTTAGTACATCATTTTATCAGTTTGGTAATGTTTTACTGGGACTGACCCTAGCTGTACCCATTTGCACGACCCTATATATAACAAGCTCTCTGGTTTAGTTGGTTACATATGTCCCATCTTTTCAGAGTTCCAGTCCAGGACACAATGGTGAATGCCGGACTACTGCGAATGTATGAATCTGCTAATATGACTGCGGGCCACGCTTTTAACTCCATAGAGTAATGCAGGAGCCTAAAATACTATAGGGTGTTTAGTGCTTTGTGACATGTAAGATTTAGGCTGATTTTTCCAATTATGTACCCATTTGTTAGACCTTGGTGTAAAAATGATGACATGCCAAGCTAGTGATTAGGTAAACAAGCCTTAATGTTCTCTCTAATATATAGATATGCCGAGAAACATTTGAGTTTATTTGCAATTAGCGCCTTTTGAAGTCAAATTAATTTAAGCAATTTGGGATGCAAATAGAGTATTTTCCATAGAAGCAACCTGTCACACTGTGTTGAAGTGAAATGTAGAAATGAAAGTAGATGGGACAGTATTTCATATATGTACATCCTGTTTACATCTCCTCCGGGTGAATCCATAGATCAGGAGCATCCGTTTTATTTCTAGAGTGGTCTGCTTTAATTTTTTTTTTTTATACGAAGAATGGGGAAGAATAGGTTGGCAGTCAAAGAAAAATGTTAGCTTATTATGCATTAATACAAAAGCAGTTCCACTCAGGATTTTTCAAACAAACCTACACATTTATACTGTTAATTAGGATTTGTGTATTTCAGGCGTCTGAGCTGCACCTTGCTGTGAGTTGCCCACGTTTGGCCTAAGGGCCGCTTTATGGATACCCGTGCTATAGATTTTGTAATGAGAATAAAAAAAAGACATCCATTAACCATCTGAGTAAAGAAGAGGGTACAAGGCAAACCCTTTTTCTGCTTTCACTACTATGGCGTTTACACCTTATCTACTTGGTTTTTATTGGCCGTCTTTCAGGGGAGGGCTGGAAAGAAGGGCAGAGGGGCAATTGCCCCTCAGGCTGCCCTCTAATAGGCTCATTGGACTGGGGCTCCACCACTATTCACCTCTAAATGCCACAGTGTATCAAGCTATGTACCTTTTCTGTCTTGCCGTATCTTGGCTGTACCTTTCTGTGTCTAGCTGTGACAATATTAAGGGCCACTAAATTGCTTTTGCCCCCCCCCCCCCCCCCAGCTCTCCCCTGCCCTCTTTTGAAAATGATGCTGACAATTGGTGATATTCCTTTGCACCGTTTAGTGCCAGAGGGTGTAAAGAAACATATTACAGCTAGGATTCTCCTTACAAGGTAGTGAAAGACTTACTACTGGCTCCACTCTTTATACTTGTGGGGCACAGTCTAAACTTTTCCATTGTGAGGAAGACTTACTAAAATTGAAAAAGTTAAGAAATCTCACTTTGGTATCATATTATGTTTATATTTTATGGATAAACACAACAATTGGTACCATGCTTCAGTTTTTATTATATTTTTTTTATAATTGTAATTATATGTAATAATTGATACATAGAGTATATTCCCTTTTAATTAAAAAGTGGTACAAATGACAGGTGAATTAATGCAAACTTGGCAGCAGAGTTAGAAAGAAGGGCAGTTTTGTGAATTTTTCGAACAATGCTATTAATTCCTGTTTGTTACCTAGTAGATATTGAACAGAACATACAGCTAACATTGTGCCAGACAAACTGGATCTATAGGGATTACCATCAGGGAGTAGTGTGGATAGGGTGAAGAAGGAGAATGTCACTAGATATGTTTGAGAAGTTTTCAGTGCGTTGACCAGTCTGTCAATGGGCAGGACCCCTTACTACCACAATATGTGGGATATCGGATCAGTCAGAGAAGAAAAGTAAATAACACCATCCTAGATGTTTTCCTCAGGTTCTGCAGGGAAAATATTTGGAATATCCTTATCCAAAATGTGTTAAATAGACATAAGACATAACAGGATAGATTCCCATTTAACTTGACTGTAGTCAGTCATTAAAATGTAATTGAAAAAGATTTCCTGAAAGACATCTGAACAGGTGCACACATTTGAGACTCTGTGGTGCTGTTTTTATTGTGCATTGTTTGATTCACAAAGTTTGTATTTTACTGCTGTTAAAGATAATTTCTATTTTGGCTTAATAATAATAATAATTAAGGTTCAGACAGGCTGAGTGGATGTCTTTCAGATTTGATACACCTACTCTTTTCTAGAGGAAAATAAGACACTTGTATATATCCTTTTGTTTTAATCAACAATTATTTTTTTTATTACTTGAAGAAGATCTGGGGTGAATGGGTTAACATAATGTTTTAATTACTTGAATGTTTACATTTTTTTAAAACTTTACATAACATTTTTACTAGCAATCACACTAGAATGTACTTTTGAAAAATGATAGTGTATGTAAATTATTCATTGATCATTCATTAGAAGATTCCTGGTTTATCAGATTGAGGCACAAATATATATCCTGATGGATGGCAAAAATAATGCGCTGTATGCCAATAGTATTGCGTCACCATGACGGGTTACTTCCTGTCACATTACCAAAACAAAAGGACATGTGACTTAGGCAGTCTTAGGCAACTATAATCTCCACTAATTAATTCCTTGTTTACAGTCCCCCAAAATTGTGACGTTACAATAGATACAAATAATTGTGTATGTGTATATAATTACACAAATCCCTCTCATTGAAGCTTTGTAAAAAAAAAAATATTAAAATTAAATTTCATACCAAAATAATCTTTTTTTTTTTTTTATTTAAATATTTTTTTATTTAGTTAAAGGTACAAACCATACCACAAATGAACACAGTTTAATTTATGAATTGTTTTTCTGAAAATAGTATCTTTTTTTTTTTTATAAGCTTTTTTTTGGTTGTGGGGCATTGCACAGTGTTTACATCTGGTGATTGGGAAGACCATGGAAGGTGTTTGACTCCAGCCCCGTGTTCATATAATATTTTTGAATTGTTTGTGGTAATGTGTAAACAGGGGCTTCATCATCCTGCAATAAGGGAGCATCATGAGGGAAGAGTGTTTGCACAATCTGGACCTTTAAATATTCCTTGGGTGTTATATGATCATGCAGTAAACTCATCAAAATGATAATAAAATGGGTGTTCATACCATTATGTATCCCCCATCATGTTTAATAGTTGGCAGAAGGTATTATGTGTAGAAGACATCCTTCGACTTTCTACAAACATAAACCTGTCCAGATAAAATCGGATGAAAGATGACTTGTCAGACCATATTACCCTTTTCCATTGCTCAGTGGTCCTGGTTTTGTGCTTTTTAGATCAGGTTATGCTTGTTTGTGATGTGGCCTTGGTTACAAATAGATATAAATTCCAGCTTTGAGGAGCTCATGACATGTATTTTGTGTTGAGAATAGGTAAAAAAACAAATGCTGATTCAGTGCGTGTTCAATCTTGGAGCTTTTATCCACTATGACGTCTCTCTTTCCCTGATGGTTCCTCTTTTCCCATGCAGCACATCCATGTTTGGCATATGCACTCATGATTTGAGCGTCTTCCCCACGACATAATAAAGGTTTTGCGATTGCTGCACCTTCTAATTATGTTGCTTGAACATTCTCATATCAAAGTGCTAATTGTCAGACTTCATATACCTGACACATATGTACTGCTAATCAGCATCCTCTCAATATAATTCACCTTTGCCACTGCTTTTGTAATTGTGATTTAGCTGATTCTGTCACGTTTCTTTTTGTGTAGTGTTTCCATAATTATGTTTATAGTGAAAGTGGGGAAGTGATAATAAAGTTGCAAAAATCAGGTCAAAATAGTTGAATATATATATATATATATATATATATATATATATATATATATATATATATATATAATATAATATAAAACTTGACAAACTATAGCAACCAATTTAAGAGTCAGTCTAGTTATTTTTAGGAGCCAGGAAATGGTTTATATATAATGATAATATACACGCAGTTAAAATATGTAAGCCAGTTATTGCATCCCTGATACTGTATTTTTTTTTTTCACGAGGGCTGTAGCATACAAAATAATCCTGATTGCAGATTCTTCTCCACTCCATATGCATAAAGTTCATTTCCATATAGTAGTTGTATTTAAAATCAAATGAATCTGGATTTGCATGTGAAAAATAAATGTTTTTTGCATATGCATTGGTTGTCCTCAAATCCTGACCTGCTGGTGACACCCAGAGATGGGGATGTAGATCTTTGTCCCGCCTCTTCCAGATGCTCAATACTTGAGGAGAGGAAGACAGCTGATATTTTATTCTTTAGAGCCTAGAATGTCATGGACATAAACAAATAAACAGACGGGCGGAAATATCAAAGCAACCTTTCTTATCAATTCTCTCTCTCTCCCTTTTCAACACTTTTTACCAACTGATTTATAATAATCTGCTATAGAGTACATGTGGTGCAGTTTTCATCTTATAAAAGCCGGACTGGGCGTTTTGTACCCGCTGAACCGCACAATAAATTATAAAGTAACAATTAAACGTCACTTAACCAACAAAGAAGAATACATTTTCTCACAGTTGCTACGTGATTTGAATGTGGTTTTTTTTTACACTGTCCTCAGTGGGAAGCTTTTCACATTTGCATTGGTCTCTGTGATTTCCTATTTATCTGCCAACACTTTAGGGAAACACAAAGGGGGACAGGCTTTAGAACGGAAACCTATGGGGCTGAAGCTGCTTTGCACCACAACTCCCAAGAGGCTCAGCTAGTTCTGATAGAGGGACGTTAAACTGTTTAAAACTTGCTCATAAATGTGATTAAAAAAAAAAGTGATATTTTTTTAATCAGGCAGACTCCAAACTGTGCCCATCGTCTTTTTGCTTTGCAAAGAAAATAAAGTGTGTGTCTGTGTGTATATATATTTACGATATATGTACATGTGAGTTACAGTTACACGAGTGTTGACCTTTTAATAAATGCTATAACACACACACACACACACACACACACATATATATATATATATATATATATATATAAGTCTATGGTAATTAAAAATACCATAGTCTTCCCAGGAACTCTAGGGGAAGAAGTATAAACACAGAGCTATCCCCTTTAAAGCCAATTGCTCTACTTTGGAACTTTGTCCCAGAGTTGCCCTTTTTAAATGTAAATTTTTCTAATTTTCTGTGTGTGTCCCATTGACTGCTTTCCAAGGTCTTGTTAGTACTGTACATGGACATTTTTGTTGCCCCTATTGGAATGACTGTAGCTATTCATTCACTTGTTTTTGTGGCTTATAAAATATGTTTGATGTTCGTGTCCCACACTCCATCCTATTTTCTGGGATTATGAACTGGAGTCGTGGGAAAGTAAGGGAATTTCTTCCTCCTTAATACTCTGGACAGTATTTCTTTTTTTTTTTTACTTTCAGTTGTAGCCCCCCCCCCCCCCCCCCATCCTAACCACAGCAGATGTAATTGGATTGAGCATTCCTTTCATAGAGAAATATTCTAATTAATGGGATTAACAGTAGTATCTGAATGATATTTTTGTCTGACTTTGTTGTGACAAATAATCTGATTAAACCATGTGCTTCTCTTTTGTCATATACAGATGGTCACAAGAACAAAGAAAATATTTGTAGGTGGATTATCAGCGAACACGGTAGTGGAAGATGTAAAGCAATACTTTGAACAGTTTGGCAAGGTAAGTCCCAGCCTATGGTTTGCTATTGATGTCATGTGATTTGCAGTAGAAAATGGAGGGAAATATGATATAGGAGCACTTTACTAGTGTCATTTTAAATACACCCATAGTTCCAGTATAATGAAAAAATACTTATATGAGGTCTCACATGTAGAGTTTATTTCTCTATGTGTGTCCCCAAAATCTTTTTCTTTCCCGGTGCAACCATTTTGGAGTTAAAAAAACTAACTAATGGACATTTGAATTTTGGGCTCACAAATGGAGAAATAAACTCTACATGTGAAACCTCATGGACGTATTTTATCATTATATTGGCACCAAGTCTGTATTAAAATAACAGTAATTGTGAAACATTGTTTGTAAGCCATAGAACTTAGGCGTCCAACTGCGGCCCTCCAGCTGCTGCAGAACTACAAACCCATAATTCTCCACCAGCATTCTAGAATGGCAGGGGATTATGGTACATTTTAGTACAAAAACAACTGGAGGGCCGCAGTTGGACGCCTAGGCGATAGAACATATATCTGTTTAATTGTGTAATACAAAAGTCCCAAAACAGTTTAATGATATAATGAGTAGTAAGGTCAGTTGAGCTGCACACTGGGTGCCCCTTGTATATAGATGCTTTGCTAGTTAAACCTGCTTTGTTCTCATCTGAAACAGTCACCTCAATTGTTTGTTTTTTTTCTTTTCTTTTTTTTTTAATTCATGAAGGATGCATTTCAGTGCATAAAACAAAATATTTTTGCTCCAAATGGTGGCATCTGGGCTGGATGTGACCATCAAGGGCTTTTTTTCCTGACTACAAATTCCATATACTATTACCTCATAAAATCAATAATTATTGTTTGCAACCCCCGAACCTAAACTTCTATATGGTCTGCGATAAACCTCTGCTTTTAAAAGATGAACAAAGCTGATTTACACCATTAAAAACTAATTTGCTATTTGCTTTTTAGCAGTATTATTTTAAACAGATATATTGTTGCTTTGCTTATGTTTTAAATGGTCTTCTCTATGACAAAACGTACTAAACAGTGACCTCTTGACACATGTACTTTTCAACAACATGTTTAGAATGCAAAGCTAGACTTTAGTCTATTTTTTGTGTTTAACATCTGCAGTTCTCTTTGAAAGTGAAAATACATTTGAATATATTAACTACAGTCAAAATTGCACATGACAAGGAAATGTCCAATTTCACTAAAACAGGATAAAATGATTTCTGATTTACATCTCATGTTACACATGGTACAGAATGAATGCACATTACATGCTCATTGGTTGGAGTAGCTTTGTGTGATGTGCTCTGTTTTTAGTAGGAAGTGCTGTCAATGTACCTCAAACAGAGGTGCCTGTTGCTCTCCATTTTCCTGGTTTAACACCAAATATACCAGACAACTTTTTAGATGAAGATTCACAGGGTAGAGTTTTCCAATTAGTGGTTTGCTCACAATGGGATCATTTCATAACCCTTAAAAAAAAATTATAAAGGAAAAAAATCCTGCTTCTAGAAGCTCTGGGAGAAAAAGGCATTTGGAAGACAAGGGGAAACCCAGTCTTTAGTTATCTAAGGTCCCTTAAAGGCCTACTAACCTATTGTTTTCTCTCTTGCACTTCTATTAGCATAAGGATAAAATTCAGTGGTTCTAGTATGATGATAAAATAGCATGTACTTTGTAAGATGCATGCCATTTTATATGCTTCAGTGTGATTTGTTCACCAGTTGTAACTGCTAGCACAGTTTTTGTGTATTATTAATAGAGGGCAACCTAACCAGGGCTCCTCTGCTGTTTAAAAACTTTATGTAACGGCTGAGGGAGACAGTCAGGATCCATCATACCCAGATAGATGGAAGCGGAAAACCATGTGGATGCTAAATAGGTTTGTGTAAGCAAGAAATAGAGCTTACTAGGTAGAGATGACATCTTATCTCCCTTATCTTCCTTACATGACCATGTGAGGTGATTGTCGCCTAGTCTTATATAAATAAATTGTCTATTATTGTTATTTAAAAGCCCCTCAGTGCTGCACAATTTAATACGTTTTTGCAGGAAAGAAATGGTATTGATGGTCGTTATAGTCTAAATTGTATAACATTTTGATAAATACATGTGTTTTTTTTGTTTTTTTTGAATCATGCAAATTAACTAATTGGGATTCAGTAATTTGACTGTGTTGTTGATGTCATAATGTTGTGTTATTTTAAGGGTGAAGTGGTTATTGGCACTGGTGTATTTCATGACATTTAAAATGAATATTTATGTAAAATACTGGATTAGCTGTATCTGTTCTGCTTCCTAATACCGCTTAGTGGAAGTAGTTACGACTAGCACTAGAAAGGAATTCAAGAATACCTGTTATGTGCTTTCAGCCATTGTGAACGATGAGCATTTGATCTTTTATTATGGGCCTAGAAGGCAGGCTAATTGGTTTTTGTTGGTCTTCAAAGTGTATGTTTCCATCAGGCCTGGCTTTGGAGTCTGTAACTTATGTGCTTGACAAAGAGGTGATGGGGTTGAAACATTGCCACTTTGTTGAAAATAAACACCCCGCTAGATTGAGTGCTGTGTGGTTCATTGTTTTTCACAGAGCAGTGACCTATATTCTTTATCAGTTACCTCACAGTTACCTATGTTAAGACAGGCCTTTTTGGCTCAGTGAGGTAGTGTTTTCTCCATTGTCCTTGTCTATGCCCACTTTAGTTTTCTCTATCTATAATTCTCCTGCTATCTCTTGTTTTAAACACTTTACTAACCCCCCCCCCCCCCCCCCCCCCCATGCACCCCTGACCTTGTGCTTTAGATGCTTATACAGCCTGGTGTGTGCAGAGCACAGCACCCTCTGCTTGTCAGCCAAAAAATACACCATTCCTGTTGTGACTGTGTGTGTCCTGCGACTGCTTTCATTTCAAACTCCTCACTGATCTGCTGAAACATGCCTTCTGAGTCAGAAGTGGATAAGCAGTTCACGGCAAGTCTATTTCTTGTACATTATAGTATGCTATCCCATCCTGTTATAAACACATAACCAATAATCATAACTAGTACATGTTCTGTGTGTGGACAGCACCGCACTATACGAGTGATGAAGAACTTTGTCACCTGGGGATGACAGGACGTACTGCTAAAGGAAAGGTTTTAATAGAAAACATAAGGTAGAGTGTGCAGCTCTGATGGGCACAGGAAAGAGAGCTGATATGCAGGTCATAGAGAGGACCACATATGGTTTCAGTAACTGTGTTGTGCTGCTTCAGGCATTAGAATTTCCCCTTAAAATAAAATATTCATTTGGTCACGGCTGCAGGAGTTTAAGCTTTCATTAGCATTCAATATAGACTGATTCTTGCCTGCAACACCAACTTACCCAAAATGATACTTATACAAAATGATGATCATTTGTGTAGTTTGTGTTACTTTTTTATAAACATGTGGCTACATTTCTGTCAGTTAACCCCTCTTTGTCAGCCTTAAACAGGCAACAAATTTGTTACAATTGAGGTGAGGTGTAAAAGGTTTGGAGTTATTCATGCAGCCCAGTGTCGATTGAGATAGTCCCAGCCTATGATTTATAATGAAGCCATGTGAATACAGCAGGGAATTTTTCGCCAATCGATGGGATGCATAATATCTTCTGTCACAGTTTTTACAAAAGTTTGTCGGACATAGAGCTATCTGTAGTGACTGAGCTTACAATGGTACAGGACACTGTTACTTACCTAGGCCAAGGTTTACCTTTTATCTAATGCTGTCATCACAGAGGAATGGTGGATGTTTGAGGATGAGCAATTCACCCTCTTCCTTGACTCATTGGATTTCACAGATCTTCAGCACTTCTTGATCACAGCTCTATTTTTGTGCTCAATGCAATATGCTAAACAGAGTTTTACCATTCCACTGTGTTTCACATCTCTTAAGAGTAGAAGCAGTTTAACATCAGGAGTGTATTACTGGCCTATTGCTTATGTATTGATCTTATACACATTCCTGTTACTTATATTTAACCCCTTAGTGACATGACTTTTTTGGCTTGTCCGACGCTTGGTGACATGGGCTGTTTTAACATTTCTGAGGTGTTTGTGTTTTGCTGTAATTTATTTCTGTCTCATTTAGTGTACCCGCACAAACTATATATCGTTTTTATCGTTATAAGAAGGGCTTTCTTTTGATATTTTTTTGATAATAGCATATAATTTGATGTAAAAAAAATAATAAAATATGGCAAAAAAATTGAAAAAATTATTTTTTTATGACTTTTATTTGAAAAATCGTATACTCATGTACAAGAGACAACAAAAAAACACTGCTAAAAAGTTTCTAATATATGTCCTGAGTTCAGAAATAGCCCATGTTTTTATGTTTTTGTGCTTTTTTATTCATGTTACAGGGCCAGAACTATAAGTGGTGCAAAGCTATTTTAAAATCCTTTCTTTCAAAATTAGCGATAGTGACATTGTAACACTGATTTCTGTTCTAAATCCATGAATGACCGGCCAACATGTACATATTTTTGAAAACTAGACAACTCAGGGCATTTAACTTGGGGTATTTTGACACATTTCATGTAGCCATTTTACCACCAATCTATGCCAAAGTTTGCAGAAAAAAATCTTTTTTTTTAATTTTTCACATATATTGCAATTTAGGCAAACATTACCTTAAAATGTGAAGGGGTATTTCCAAATAACACCTCAATATGTGTTCAGCAACATCTCCTGAGTACAGGGATACCACCCATGCATAGGTTTGTTGGTTTGTTTTGGGGCTAAAAGGCCACATTTAGGGGGTGCGCATTTTGGTTTTCCAACTTGGAATTCTGACGTTCAGAAAACTTGTGCCCATGTCCCATTTGGGACATTTTTGAAGCCAGAAAGTGTATTCTACCCCACAAAACCATATATTTTTTTTAAACTAGACACCCTAGGGTATTTCAAATGGTAGTATTTTAACACTTTCCATGCACTAATTATACTACCAGCCTATGTCAATGTTTTGGGTAGTAATTTTTTTTCACATACATTGTACTTTGGGCATGAATTCACAGATCCTGTTATATGTCAGTGCCAAACAACACCTCAATATGTGTTCAGCAACATCTCCTGAGTACAGGGATACCCCCCATGTATAGGTTGGTTAGGTTATTTGGGGGTTAAAAGGCCACATTTGAGAGGTGCGCTTTTTGGTTTTCCAACTTGGAATTCTGACGTGCAGAAAACCTGCGCCCATGTCCCATTTGGGACATTTTTGAAGCCAAAAAGTGTATTCTATCCCACAAAATCATATATTTTTGAAAACTAGACACCCTAGGGTATTTCAAATGGTAGTATTTTAACACTTTTCATGCACTAATTCTACCACCAGCCTATGTCAATGTTATGGATAGTAATTTGTTTTTCACATTCATTGTACATCGGGCATGAATTCACAGATCCTATTATGTGTCAGTGCCAAACAACACCTTAATATGTGTTCAGCAACATCTCCTGAGTACAGGGATACCACCCATGTGTAGGTTAGTTAGATTATTTGGGGGCTAAAAGGCCACATTTAGGGGGGGTGCATTTCCAACTGGGAATTTTGACATGTAGTCAGCCTGCGCCCATGTTCCATTTGGGTCACTTTTGAAGCCTGTTTAAGTATTTTACCCCATAAAACCATATATTTTGGAAAACTAGACATCCTAGGGTATTTAAAATTGTGGTATTTTAACACTTTCCAAGTGCTAATTCTACCACCAACCTATGTCAAAGGGTTGGGATGTCATTTTTTCCCCACACACATTGTAGTTCAGGCAGGAATTTTCAGATTCTGGTATTTGCCACTGCCAACCAACACCTCAATATGTGTTCAGCAACATCTCCTGAGTACAGGGATACCCCCCATGCATAAGTTTGTTGGTTTGTATTGGGTCTAAAATTCCACATTTAGGGGGTGCGCAATTCCAACCTGGAATTTTGACATGTAGTCAGCCTGCGCCCATGTTCCATTTGGAACATTTTTGAAGCCGTCCAATGAATTTTACCCCATCAAACCATATATTTTTGGAAAATAGACATCCTAAGGTATTTCAAATGGTGGTATTTTAATACTGTATAGGTACTAATTCTACCACCAGCCTTTGTAAAAGTTTGTGGAGGTACTTTTTTGGGAGTTTTTTTTCCACATGCATTGTACTTCAGGCATGAATTCACAGATTCTGGTATATATCACTGCCAAACAACAACCCAATATGTGTTCAGCAACATCTCCCGAGTACAGGGATAGCACCCATGCATAGGTTTGTTGGTTTGTTTTGGCTAGAAGGCAACATTTGTGAGATGCGCATCTCAAAATTCCAACTTGGAATTTTGACATGTAGTCAACCTGCGTCCGTGTCCTTTATGGGATATATCTTTGAAGCCAGCCAATGTAATTTACCCCCACCAAACCATATATTTTTTTATCGGTAGACCCCCATCACTACTTGTGGCAAGGGCTCAGCAGCCATCGATACATCGCTAGATGATGTATCAGAAAGCTGAATAGGGTCAAAATCGAACCCTGAGTCCGCGGCCTCAGAATCAGTGCGTAAGTAGTGATCTCAAGCAAAGAAGGGGTTAATAGCTCTTAGAAGAGCCTATCTAGTACTGTAATACATTACAGTACAAAGGAATTAATCCATAAAACAGTGCAGACAGCAAAACATACTGTTGCTGTGCAAGATTACTGCTTACACAGTGATGAATGGCAGGGAAGGGGTTAATACACAGTGAAAGAATTTCATAAAACCTGCCAATTTTATAAAATGTTATTTTATATCACTAATACTGATCTGTCTCTTTCCGTCACAAAAATGTAAGTGAGGAGAGGGAGGCAGATCAATATTTGTGAATATTGATCCGATTAATTTTGATCTGACCAGGGCGAATGGTGAGCTTAATTGAGAAATCACCAAACCGCCTTTGCCACTAATTCGCTGTTACTGATCGCTATGCGCTCAGGCAGCTTAAAAAAAAAAAATCTCAAATATTTTTACTTTACATGTAATCCCCTAGCGGGTATGTGTAAAAAAAAAATAAATAAAATAAAAATATGCAGACAGATAAAAATTGCTTTGGCGTCAATATCATTGCGTAAGCAGTGATCGACGGCAAATAAGGGGTTAATATCTCTTAGAGGAGTCTTTTTAGTACTGTAATAAATTACAGTACAAAAAAAATTAACCCCTAAAAAATGCACAAACAGCAAAAATAAATGCGCTGATGTGCACGATCACTGCTTATGCAAGATCAGTGGCAGGGAAGGGGTTAAACGCAGGGAATTGCTTTAATAAAATTTTTAAAAGTTGTGTATTTATTGTTTTTTTTAACTTTTACTTACTTTTACAACTTTGATCTGTCTCTCTCCCTCACTAAAAATTGTGAGGAGAGGGAGGCAGAACATAACTGGTCAGATCAATATAGAGTTAATATTGATCTGACCAGTCAGTGGGGATGTTCAGGAGAGCATCCCCACTGCCTGTCAGTGTGCCTGACAGTCACTGATTGCCTCTGTGAAGAGGCAATCGTGTGACAGCCAGAGAGCACAGGAAGCAGGTACTTCCTGCCTCCTGTGCTCTTGCCCTTAGAAGGGCAGCGCCATCTTGGTCACTCAGTGACCAAGATCGTGCATTTTTTTTGTGTGTTTCTGATTGCCTCGACTTGCGAGGCAATCAGGAACACTTTCTGAGCATAGGAAGCGAAAGATTCGCTTCCTATGCTCACTTTTTTAATGCACGTGTTTTAAAGGCTCTGTGCCTTTAAAACCGGCATTTCGATCGCTCTCCGGAGCGATCGAAATGCCAGAGGGCATTTTTTTTAGCATTGTACGATGCTTCCACACGGAAGCATCGTTACAATGCCCTTAGAGCACTGAAAGCGGAAAAACTCCGCTTTCAGTGCTCTGTTTGACACAGGACGGACTAGGTCCGTCCTGTGTCACTAACGCCTCGGCACACAGGACGGACCTAGGTCTTCCCCATTTTACTGTTTGTTATATTGTACCACACATGGTTGTTTAGTATCTCAGAAATAGCTAAACTCCTGGTTAATTCAAACACTTCAGAGCCTATAGAAGGCAGCTCAGAAGTGATTGTCTAGGCTTGTTTAGGATGACCGAGATACTCAAACACTCTTTTTACAAAGTGCAGAAGGGCATCACTGAATGGATAGCAGAGGGACTAATCCAGGTTCCACTACTGTAAGATTAGAACAGGGCTTCACAAATGTCATTTAGTTTTAGGAGCCAGACAACTGCACATACACACAGTCATGGATACATACACAGACACACGGTCCATTACACTCACTTACACAGAGATAGCCACATAGACAGGGATGGTCACAGAGACAGTCTCAAAGACAGACCGACAGTCATAAATACAGAGACAGTAACGTAGACATAGATAGACGGAGACAGTCACAGAAGCAGTAACACTGACTGATTAAAGAAAAAAGATGCATGGTTCACTGTGTCCCCCCACCCTGCTGCTTTACCTTGGTGCCAGACCCGCTGCACTGACGCAAATCGAGGTGCTAGGGGGTGGAGAAGGTAGCATGACCAGCCTGCACAGACTGTCCCCTTGTTCTGCCCTGCACCGCAAGAAAACAAAATGGGTTCCAGCGGTGAGGGCCACCATGACGAAGACTTAGAACACTAAGATTAGGCTACAGAAATGATCACCATAAGTGGACAATGTATGACTGGAAGATGTCGTCTGGTCTGATAATTCTTGATTAAACCTCATTAACCCAAAGATGCACCTTATGGCGTGGACAATACTTTATTGACACATACTAGTTCCCTTAATACCAAATGACCATCAGAAAGGTGCAGTTGCTGTTCATAATGTTTAATAGCGATTGCGCATTTTTTATTCATCCCGACATTACAGTGCAAATGAAGAAGGTTCTTTTCAGTATCATGATTCCATTCATGGGCTGCTCCAGGACACTGAGGGCTTGAGTAACACTGAAATTCTGGAGTGGCAGAGAAACCTGACATCTTTTAGGGGTCTGCTTTATACATACTCTACACAGATAGCCATGTTTACACATCACCATCACTGTTTGGTTCCAGGGTTGAGGCCCTAAGAATGGCAGTTAATACAATATGGTATGTCATATTTGACCAAGTGGCTGTGCATTTTCAAAATCAAATGATCTTTTCTGCATTGTCTGCACTTAAAAATTGCAATCAGTGAATTTAAATGACCGTAATATTTCTGATCATAATAGGTGAATCAAGATTGGGAAGAAAAACCTTTCCTAAAAGAATAGTGTGCAAATGTATATTTTGTACGTAAAAATTTTTTAAAACCCAACCAATGCTCCGTGTTCCCCAACTATTTGTACAGATACAGTTACCATAATTCATGGCGGCTTGTGAGACTCAGCACATCATTTTGCCTTATAAATTGTTGTTCCTTAGAAGTGTAATGGGGGTCCACTTTTCTCCCTCCATGTCGTCTTGTGTACTTACTCTTCTGTACATAGTACTGGTTTTATGTAGTGTAAATATGAAATATAAAGTAGTCCCTACTTTTCCGACTTGCAATCACACTTCACATGGTGAACTGTGTAATTAGTTTGGAAGACTTATGCTTAGTCATTGGTTTATCCTAATCGGCTTTGGCTTTTCCCAACAACAAAGTGAGCTTATTTTGCTAAGCTGAAACAACTCTGCTCCCTTTGTTCCTGCCTTTTATTGTCTCATTCCTTTCATTCTTTTTTCCTGCCAAAGTTTTGTTTTATTAGGCCTACAAGTTATTTCCAATCCAGTGGGCTGCTACAATCAGGCCTTTATAACTGTGCTGCCCTGGTTCCCATGTGCCTTCTGGGCTTGTGCCAAACCTTGTTATCTGACATGACATGTTAACTCTTTCAAGCACCAAAAACATTGAACTTAATCTGTGTCCCTTTACTGAATTAAAATCCTAAAGGTTAAGACCTAAATCAGTTAGACACAACTTAGTCTATCACCCTCAATACATGTTATGGCTTCCATGACTGAAAAAACACCAGCTTGTGGCTCGAAGCACTTCCATCAGGAAAATAAGCACACACAAATATATATTTATAGATATATATATATAAAATATATGTGCATATACCTATATAGTTACCTCCAGGGCCACAGTGCTCCTTCTGTGGTCTCCGGCTCCCCAGTTGCAGGGACCAGGGGTTGGGTTCCCTGCACCAGACTTCAACCCACTTGGCTGGAGTGCTCCTCACTCCCACACCGCAGAAGCCCCCAGCTACCTTGCGGGAGCCCGGAGAGTCCAGCTCTTTCTTTTGGGTTATCTACATTATGTCAGAGTTTCTGGCCTGTTACACTCATTCTACTGTGGGTCTTCTCAATTTGGCACTCGGTGGTCAGGTCAAAACCGCTCAGTCCTTGGTGGATAGTACCTGAGGCTCAATAACAGGAGACACCTTGATCAGGGTGGAAACATCTTCCTGTTCTCGAGCCTTAGTGGTGACCTTGTCCAGATCCTGCCTGTTGATCTGTGCATTCATTATTATCTGACTTACAAAAATGGATATGCATGCAGATACAATTTTTAAGAATTTTTGGACACTTGTTGGATATGTTCTTCTCTATAAACAATGTGTTACAAAACATAGCCATAAGTTAGCACCATAAGGGAGACTAAACCACTTTTCCTTAAACTGTAAAATGCATTTTTATTTTGTATTGAAGGAAGGTGATTTGTTCTGGTTGGCTTAAAAAGAGTTACTAGAAGGGAGTTAATTAGTTATGATCTCACATGCTACTGAAGTGGACTCTGCTGAGATATAATAACCTCTAACTAAAAACCTTAAATACAGCTTATTAAAATATCATTTTGAACTGTGCTCTGTGCAAGAGAAAGAAGCAAGCAGGTAAATTCCTGTAACATGTAGTAGTAATAACATTTTTGAAATGTAGTGCCTCTTTTGAAGTGTCCTATACAATGGGCAGTGATGACATGTGACCTACTTGTGGCTGCCACTGCCTTAATGAAAGCTTAGACAGTTCTTTATGCTGCCATTAGTTTGCAGTGGTTCTTGATGGCCAGCTCATGATGTGCATATGTTGAGTGGATCTTCATTCAGTCTGTGTGGATGAATGGGTTTCCACTTGTTTTCAGCTGCATACTGGAAGGAGAAGTTATTCTTGTAGCTTGAGAATGAAACACTCCAAAGTATACTTCCTGCTCCCTACGTCTTTTGGATGCAGGTTAATGCTAGTTCGCAAATTCAATGGAGTTGTTAGCATGAGAAAAGGAACCCTTTCTCATGTGGCTTCATTTCATTGAGATTTGGATAGGGTTTGTGGAATGATGGCTGCAGAGCTGGTGCCAGTGGGTGCAAGGAGTCATGGTCTTGTGTGAGTGAAAGCACAGTTCATCTAGTCTTGGCACAACATTGGAGCTGAATTGTTTCATCTATACCGACATTAATATGTAGATTTCCTCCTTTTCACCCAAACCCAAAATGTTGCTTGGGTGAACTGAGAATCGGATACACAGGAACGAAACGTAACTATTCCCCAAGCTAGTGTGTTAACCCGGTCCTTCCCAACTATTGAGAAGTCAGCATATCTGTTGAATTCAGTGTAGAGAAACTAAATAAGAAACAAAAAATGTTCTGCTTTCTACTGGAAGAAAGAAAGTGTCTTATTATTAATCATCAATTTACCTGCAGCTTCAGGCATCCCATCCTTAACATAGTGGGGATTATATTTAAAGGTATTCCTCTGAATAGTTCAATTTATCCATAATTGTATGCAAGTACAGACATTCTGAGTCCCACTAGTGTTAATACTTTTGACACCTCCAGAGGGTAACTGCAATTTACATCCCATTATCCCACCATTGAATGATCAAATAATTTAGGCCTAGACTCAGTTGATCGTATTTGCTTTCAATTACAAACAATGTAATGTGTACTTGTCCTTAAGTGAGATGTTTTTCTAACCTTTATTTTTAGAATATACCTGAAGAAGAGACCTGAGAGTTCTAGAAAGCTCAGTTAGCCAATAAAGGAATCAGCTTGACTCTACTTTAATTATAGTCCGAAAAAAATTAAATATATCAGTTTGACAGTTGCATCAAAACAGACAGCTGATCAAATTCTAGTTTAAACACCAATTGTTGGCAAATTAACTTATGTTTAATAGACACATTGCACAAAGTGTATACATTTTAACCCCTTAGCGACAATGAAGGTACTAGGTACGTCATAGCCACAGCATGGAAGCTTGCCCATATCCCCCTACCACTCCAAGATTACGTTAAAACAAATTAAACAGTCATCTTTTAATGCTGAAATAAAAATAGTTTGTAAAAAACAAAACCGCTACTTGCAGTTATAGTCCTATAACTAGCACACAAAAACAGCAGAAAAACCATGGGTATTTCTAAACTGAAGTCAATATAAGAATCTATAAGACAGGTTTTTCATTAGCTTTTGTGAAAGTGTAAAAGATTTTTCAAGTACAATCTTTTATTCCAAAAAAATTCCACGATTTTTGGATGTAAAGCATTTTTATAATGCTTTAATGAAAGAATACTTCTCGGATCAGATCATCCTGGCCTTCCTTCATCTAACACAAAAACAGAGAAATTGTAATGGATGGTAATGGTAAATGGGTGTACCCCAAACAAATACAATTATTTCACAAAGGGGGCGGCAAACCCCTTATCCAAATTGATAATGATAAAACGTACCTATTAATTACGACTTTATATATAAATAATAATATATATAATGATAATATATTATAAATAATAATTATAATACAATAGAATAAACAGTGTGTGGATAAGTGTTTTGTCTCCACGAAGATAAAGGTAGACATCAGTCAAGCTTCTAAACATGTCGCCTGCCTGGCAGGACTAGCAAAGGAGGCTGAATAAAACACTTTCTTTGTATTATTTCATGAAAGCAATTCTACTTAAAATTCCTACGCTTGATGTAATCTTTGAATTAGCCATATGTGAATTTTTTTCCCTACAGTTGGCAGCTCTCAAATTACGCCATTTTTAGTTCCCTCGGCATCCTGTTACGGTATTAACTAAAATTCACAATTTTGCCCCATTTTTGTATCTTTAACACCAATTCAGATAATACAGTGCATGGGATGCAGGCACAGGGCCTGTCTTAATTGTTTTTTGCATAACAGTATTTCATTGCATTTTAGTCAGTTCCATCAGGTAGAACTGAAAGAGTTAACATTTATACTTCTATTACAGACGGTATTCTGGCATTGGCAAGAGTTGGATTTTATGAGATAAATGGGTCAATGTGAAATGAATTGTATAGTAACATAACAAGCTTTGAATCCCCATGAGTTAACTGTTGACTTATGTAATTTCTTGTACATTTCGGTTTTATTCATTTTCCCTGTCTCGTTCAAAATACTATGAGGAAAATATGGATAATACTGTGTTTTATTACAGCTTGGTTATATGTATTTACATTTTAATGAACTCCAAATCAAAATGATGGTCCATGTATTATTTAACTGTATAAAATATTGTACAATTTGTTATCATATACAAAAACATTCTAAATTAATGTTCTGGTTATAATAGTAGCTCTAGTTATGGTTTCTTTACAGGTCCACTCCATACAATAATATATCATTTTTTTTATTGCTCTTTTTCTTATTTAGTGTATTTTGTCTTTTATTCCCTGCGATAACCTCACCACCGCCTATTCCACTCAGGAGATACGTCTCCTTTTCCTTGTAACTTTATTTAAAACAACAGGAGACTCATTAGATAAATTTCAAGGTTATTACCCTGCCTCCATGTATGGGAGGATTGAAGGCCTCGGTTGATATCCTCCATTGTATCTGTTCCTTTTTGGTTTAAAAGCTTTTTATGCCTGTAGGAATGAGCTCAGTGTTTGCTGATATGAGAAAAAGCCTAACATATCCATGAAGGTCAAATAAAAAAATGAAGAGTTCACAGTAAGGGAGGAAAAATGTATTAAGCACCTTGTCACGTTACATTTTTTTCAGTGGTTGCAAATATGTTGATGTACTGTAATCCCTTATGAAAGCAGAATATAAAGGGAACACTAACTGCAAACTAAAGATTCTAAGCAGGAACTTACAGAAAAAAAGTGTTTTCTAAAGTAGGGTTTTTATCTGTGTACAATGAAACTTCCTTTTTTTTTAAAGATCATTTTAATTTTATTATATATGATATTACATTTCTTATAGAAGTCATTGTCCTTTAAGCACAATTTAAATGGAAAGAGTATATATACTTCAAATAATGCATGATAAAACTGGATAAATGTATTTTACATGTTGTCTGTAAAACAGTGTGTACATTAACATGTATAGAGATATAGAATGCAGTGAAGTGTATGACTACAATTAACCTCACCATTGCTTTTTCTGCTTAGTCTGGCGACAGCTGGATGATATTCAGAGACTGTTAATGGATTGCTTTGGCGCTTTGTAGCTTTTTACTGACTGAGTCACCAAGCTGATTGACCTGAAGATGGAAATGTTCGAATGCTGAATAAAGACATAACTTGACATAGAAAAGTATAAAACAACATTACATTCTCTACATTATCAGACATAGAATAGTACGTTCACACTTATGTTGTGTACACATTATAAAGCTTTTTTGGGTGTGTATATAATCCCTAGGCGTCCAACTGGTGCCCTCCAGCTGCTGCAGAACTACAAATCCCATAACTCTCCACAAACTTTATAGTATGGCAGTGAATTAGTGTAGTTGTAGTACAGAAACAGCTGGAGTACAGAGACAGCCGTGTTCTAATTGATTTTTGTTAATGGTTGTTTAATTTGTATGGGTTTTTTGCCCCATTTTATAGCAGTGTTGAATATGAGGGCGTTTTTCTATAATATTTACTATATAAATAATTTTTGGTATGTTATTGTGATGTATTGTTATGTGCGAGAGCACTAGCATCTCTACGATCTTCCATTTTTGGCTTCAGGCTCATGTGTTTATTTCAGCTATAAGCATTGTCTTGTTTCTTTGCTATCTTCTTTCTGGCGTGCAATCCCATTCACAAGCACAAGGTCAATGTAGCTTAGCCTTATATGGATAATCTGTCTAGAGCAAGGATTACAGACACTGTAAAGGTATCTGGGGCCCACTTTTGTTGGATGAGGTCCTCTTACCTTCAACAGCCATTCAAGAGTTGCTTCGCATAGCAGAGTACTGTGCAGTGATGTACGTGGTAATTTATAATGTCAATTATCAGGTTGCAGGAAGCATGGTAATAAAAATGAAAACACACTTTATTAAAATGGAAGAAAAAATACCAACAATGTTTAACAGCACAGCAATGATCACAAAGAGGCCTGGTATATAAACACATTCATAAGCATGAAATAATTCTATTTTGTAATATTTAATAAGTTAATAGAAAATTTTTATACATGCAGGCTGAGGTTTTTTTTTTTTTTGTCTTTAACTCCAATATTCTTTTTTTTTTTTTTTATGTTCAAAAGTTATGACAAATTAATAATAAAGCAGTGTTTTATTAGTGAGAAAATGAGTTTTAAATGTGTCTGTGGAGTCTCTTGTCTATGACATCACCTGTGGCACAGTATGCAAATTAACTTATTTTCAAATGTGTCATTTGCATACCGTGCCACAGGTGATGTCATAAACAGGAGACTCCATAGATGCATTTAAAACACCCTTTTACTCCTAATTTAGTGCTCTACATGCACAATAAAAAAAAGTTCAGTGGATCTAGTCCCTTTAATCAGAAAAGTACATTCACATACTCTCTGGATTACAAGTAGGTCCTGGGGATGTTACTTTTGTCCAAATTACAGGAGATGCTACTGTTTACCAGTTTAATGGAACCCATTTTATCTGAAGGGCTGAGTTTACCCCGCTTGGAATTGAACCTGCAGCGCTAAGGGTTGAACAGATTCCACAGCTGATGTAGTAGCCCAATGAGTTTATCTTACCAGCTTATATAAAATTCTTCAATTGCTATCTGGAAACAATTCTAGGATAGACAAAGTGTCTTTACAAGGACCCCTGTGTCTGTGACAAGGTCTCTGACAGTTTGAAGAACATCTTTAAATTGTCCATGACAACTGTACACCATGAACAATGTTGGTGCCTATTGGCTGCCTTTTTGAACTTTAGAGTAAACGCACAGTAGAGTGAGCATGGTTCAAGTTCCCTATTCAGTTGTGTTTAAACTGCTCGACTTAACCCATTTTCTTCTGAATTTGGGAATTTCTGTCCTCTCTAGTTTTTTACCTCCTCCAGTTTTTAATTTCAATGAATAATACATAGCTGAATAGAAGGTTATTTTCATAAGTGGACGGGATTCTACTGGAGTCGCATTTGCTTGAAACGTGGTGCAATTTATTAGATTCTGTGCTTGTTTTATCTGGATAGGGCTGGTAAAGCCCTGTCGGTTTCCTAATATAAGCCTCAAATGTTTTTGACGGAAGCCATACATATTGTAAAACAGAAGTACAACACACCTTTCCAAAGAAAGTCTTCTGCTCAAGCCACGCATGGTCTGCATTACACTTGTCTTATGCTCTTGTTAGTCAGCAACTCTTCAGTCTGAGATGCAGGTTATTTCTAAGGGTCAGTTATCTTTATTGTCTTCTCATTTCTTCCCCTCAGAATAATAATGCACAAAAAAAGGGCAGAGGAGCATTTAATTTCCCCAACAGCAGGTGCTTGTCATCCATCTGAGGATAGTTGCCAACATCTGGAGCAATTGCCTCAGAAAACGCAGTAACAAGACGGCCTGCAGTTCAAACGCCGAGCACACATCGCCTCTTTAATGATAACAAGCTGTTGGCTTTCCCTCGGAGATGAATTCCTCTCGCAGATGTTTGTCTACTTTTGGCAATCTTATCACTGTAGCTTTGGTGATTATGCTCAACTGGAGACTATTACTGTAAAAGAAGTTTGAACTGCTTCCATTTTCACATCTTCCGTTTTTTTCCCCTCCCCTCTGCCTTTTCCTTTCCATGCTTCCAAGATATAATTTATATCAACAGCTATGATATTGGTGCTACTATTTAGAGTTTTATTTCTTTACAACCACGGAACAGTAGTTTACTCCAATAATGACAGTCAGCTCTAGTAAATGTGTGTTACGGTTACATCAAGATCATGCTCGCTTTCCCTCCCAGCTTCATGTGTCTGATATAGCGGAATCTGTTTGACATTAGGGTTTTGTACAACATTCTAACAATACAAGTCAATAAAATGTGATTTCATACGTCTATATTTTTAGCGCTCATGGTATACAAGGTGCATGCCTTCCCTTAAGTTCTTTTTTGAAGCATATTTATGACAACTGTGGAAAAAGCCACGCATCAGTGTGGTGAGTAACCGACTCTGCCTTTCTGATGAAGAGGGTTCATACTTTTTACTGTCATAACCAATAATGTACAAACTGGAGACAAACTGATGGAATTGAAAGATTTACTGTGATGTGACTCAGTAGGAAATGTTATTAGGCCTTTTGGCTCTCCTGACAACCTTATCATTTAATCGAGAAAGGTTGCTTGCCTCCTCAGCTTTAATTCTTGTTTTGAGATACTGGGGGATACGGCAAAGTTGTCCAGCAACGGATAGCAGGCGTCTCTGTTCTGTAAACTGGCGGATGGTGATTTTCAAGCTGATGACAAATCACTTGTCTATGTCTCTATTGTTGCAAAGCTGAGTTATGTTGGTCCATCGAAGAGCCTGAAAAATGTTGATAGTTGATACAAAGGCATCTCCACTTTAGGCATTTGTTTCTGATGTGATGGCTGTGAGAAGGGTGTGAATGTCAGTTCTTTTGTCTAGATACGGATATCTCTTCAGTAAAATTTTAGGAGGAATGACTCCTTGGGGTTTGTGAAACCATGTGAAAAACTATAGCAAAAATGTCTTGTTTGCTCAAAAGATCACAAATGTCATTACTATTAATGTTTGTTGTGCAAAAGTTAGGAGACCTTTAAATGTTTGTTTATACATACAATACTTCAGATAATTGCTACTAATTTTTACTAGCTTTTCTATTAACTCTGCCCGCCTCCTCCACCATTTCCTCTACCTTCTTAAATTAATGCATGAACTGGGTTCAAAAGTGTTTTCCTATAATACAGTAGTTTGTTAATATTGTATCATCAAATGCTTCTGCTTATACTGACGTAATTTTACTGTAATTTATCTTTGTGCTTTATATCTCTCCTGACTATTATATTTATTATGGCTCCTTTCCTCATATAAAGAATTAATGTGTGTAATTTAAGTTCTGTTTATGTCCCAGTAAGCAATATATTATGTGAAGCATATTACCCCTTTGGCACATAGCAGACAATTTTTTTCATTTTATTAATATTTTGTTGGCAGTTGATTTTTTTTTTTACAAAATATTTAAAAACAAAAACTTATATTTTAGTGACCACGTTTTCTTTACCTCTTAAAATGCATGGAAAACATTACAAAGATAATTTTCAAGTATGTTATAGTACAATGTTTTTGGTATTATGAATCATTAGAAGTTAACTGAATTGTGCTGTAAGAATTTTAATTTAAAAAGCCATGTCATTATAAACCATTGGACACAATTACTTACTTAATCTAGGTGTTGTGCTTTCTTTTTAAACTTTTTTTTTTTTTTTTTTGCTCACTTCTGATTTTGAACAACCTCTTTCTGAGTATAAGGTAAGAAGGAAGATTTCAAACACCTGCTCTGTCACCCCCACCAATTTGACAGGTATAAAGAATATACAGACTTGTGAACGTTAGTTCCACAGGGAATTTACCTTATCAGTACCAATGTTCTAATCCCACCAATCACGACACCCGTTGGTACCATAAATAAACTGCCCAGTTCCAAAGGCAGTAAGTTTCAGACATGTTGACATTACAGCATCATAATGAAAATTCCCCCTGCAGCTATTGTAAGATTGAAGTTTTATTATTACCGTATTGGAGTGAATGCTTATTTTTAAATCTGTTAATCCATTTAAACCCTGTTGATGCATTGGCTAACAACAAACCGCAGCAAAAATGTATTGCTTAATTTTCGGTTGGCTTCTTGCTGTAGTTACAATATTAAAAATCCATTAAATTTTAATGTACATCATAAAATATGTGCTCCCGTGAAAGCTAGCACAGATAATTATTTCTGATGAATAAACCAAAAGGACAAGTATGTGAGAAGTTCATACTGCAGCTTTCAATTTTTATTATATACATCTCCTGCAGGGGCAATCATTGGGATGTTCCAGCTGGTTATTTCTGTGGCCTAGTTCTCCCTCGAGACGGCTGACGATAATGCAAACTTGAAATAGCAGAAGTGCCAATGTTTTCCTTGCTATATTTGTTAATGGTTCATGGGGGGAAAGTAACTCTCTGTAGTCCGTGAGACATTGGAGAAGGGCTCAGCAACCCTGCCAGGTATAGGTAATAGAAGCTCGCCACATGCTGTTATAATGGGTCAAAGCAATTCATTTTATTTCTATGGGTTTACGTACTTGTCATCATTCTTTTGCCAATTTAAATGTGATTTTAAATATATCTGGAGGAGGGAAGAAACATGAGATGCCAGCGCAAATATATCTTTAAAAATTGGACTTTTAAATGCTCGTGTGGAGAAGTTTAAAAGTTTTAGAAGCCAAATATCCTCCCAGGGACTCTTATTTCTGTCAGCTAAAAATTACACCGCAAATAAAATGACGTTCAATAAATAAACACAGGAGTAAGTCTATATGCATGTGGAGCTTATGGTTGTCTTATATGCTATTTATATAGACTGTATTGTTGTCTTATAGAAACAAAATGAAACAATGGATTTTGATTAATAATTAATTTGGATTTTTTGTGAATTTGTCACTTTTTTAATTTTAATTTTTTAAATTTAATTTCAGACCATTTGGGGAGCATTTCGGCTATAGCAGGAGTCCTCCCATTGACTTCTACGGGAGGACTATGGCTGTTTCTGTATTAGCTGAGGTCCTCCTGATATGTCCCTGAAAAAAGCCGCAGTTCTCCTCGTGGGGAAGAACTAAGCTACCGTTTAGCTTCTGATAAATCGGCACGAAAATTGGCCATATTGGCACATTTTCGTGCCGATTCAAGATCACTTTGGTGGTCACTGAGATGCCTGAGTTTGAGCACTACTCAGATCACCCAAGTGATATGATTGGGTCCAAAACTCGTAGCTCCGATATTTTTTCCCCTTAAAACCTTTAAAAGTTCAGCAACGCCTTATTAACAAATTAATGGAACTGTTGATGTATACATGCGTTTAAACATTTAACTTTTCACAATGAGTCTGACCCTGTGAGAGATGATTTACCTCATTTGGGTAAACTGCTGCTCAGATTAGTCATGCTGAAACCAGTTAAAAATTATAATGGGAAACATTGGAATGGATACATTTCTAGTGGTTCATTTCCTGCATGTTTTACAGTCCTCCTAATGTAAATAAAGACTTAGAGTATTGCTCTATATTTATTGTGAAGGCTATATATTGGTGATAAGACTATTACTCTGTCTATTTAAAAATATGAAGTGTGTACTGTGCTTCTAGCTTTGTCAGTGTTGCCAGTCCATGCAACATAACTGCCACCTGAAAACGATGCAAACTTCAATAGCGAAACTCCTCAAACACCTCAAATTAACAAAATTGTTACTTATATATAACTTATATAGTTTAAAAGGATGATTTTTTTTTTCTTCTCAAAATTCATTTTCTCACTTTACAAAGCAATCTGCCTTACTGTTTTCCCAGCTTGATTCAAATTGTTCTGTGTAAAGAAAATGTAAGTCTGCGTGGTCCAGTGTTACTCATGTGGCGAATACACGCCATCATGTACATCTGTGTGATGTATAATGGAACATTGTGTATCATACAAAACAAAGTGATCCAATTTTTTCACCTGGAAGCCATTGATGGCTTCTATGCTTTACATTTCCTCATCTGTACAACGAGTTTTAGTCAGTATTGCATGTGAAACCTTTAGTCTTTTCTTTTTTTCTTTTTAACCAAAGCTTTTTCTGCCAGTTTCTTTCGAACACAATTTTGGAAGCGAGGGTGTCAGATAAAATGTTCTATTTCCGCCATGTCATTGCAAACCTGGCATTATCAGCCTGTAATTAGTCTTTTGTGCATAATGCACATGTTCTATATATAAACACACCTCACACCATAATGAGATCAGTATCTATGCATATGTTAATATAATGCCATAGTACTCTACTAAAATGATGTGTGTGTGTGTATATATACCGTATTTATTGGCGTATAACACGCACCTCATTTTAAGAAGGAAATTTCAGGGAAAAAAACTTAAATTTCAAATAAAGAACTTTGAAGCCCAATATGCCATTTTAATATGCCAGGATATTGCCCCCAATATGCCATTTAATATGCCAGGATTTTGCCCCCAATATGCCATTTTAATATGCCAGGATATTGCCCCCAATATGCCATTTTAATTTGCCAGGATATTGCCCCCAATATGCCATTTAATATGCCAGGATATTGCCCCTTAGTATGCTCGTTATGCCACCCTCCTCCCCCCCCCCCCCCCCTTCCCCAGACCCCAGTACTTACCTCTTTGCCGCTCTGTCCCCCAGTGCTCTGAAGCTGCGTGGCTGTGAGGGAAGCGTTGTGAGCTCCCCTCCAGCCGCGCGGAACAATAAAGTTTGTTTAAAAAGAAAAAACACACTTTGTTGACCGTGCGGCTTGAGGGGAGCTCACAACGCTTCCCTCACAGCCACGCAGCTTCAGAGCACCGGGAGACGGAGCAGCAAAGAGGTAAGTTTTAGATTATTTTTATTTTTGCCACCGATCGGCGTATAACACGCACACATCATTTCCCCCCTATTTTCAGGGAGAAAAAGTGCGTGTTATACGCCGATAAATACGGTATCTATATATATATATATATATATATATATATATATTTTTTTTTTTTTTAATTGTATAAATACAAAGGTGGTTAGGTTTAAAAAATCACGCACTGTAAAGTGTTAGGTTTCTTTTTTTTTTTTTTTTTTACAAGGCGCAATCTTTTTCAGCGCGGGAAAGGTTGATTTTTATATATTGGCTGCACTGGTGTAATGAGCGCCGACACAATCGAAATATACACATTCGGCATGGATACCGCAGACTCCTGAAATTTGTCAGCAGTCTGCTTTATACATTGGTGCAGTCTATGTGTGCGCCATGTTTATACATGACCCCCATTTTGTTTATTAGCCTGTGTCAATTCTTTTATAGGTTCATGGTTAACAATCTTGTTCTGTTCTTTGCATCTATTGCTTAAATGATTTTATATATATGTTTAATCCATACTGCTGGCTCATATATTTTTCAATTGGTTTACAAATAACTCTTTGGGAGCCACTCTGCTCCTAAAAATAATTAGACTGGCTCCTGAATTACAATTACAATTTGACAATCGGCCTTATGTACAATGTGCCAATGGCTCTATTGTCTCACAGAATCTGTTATGTGATTTATCTTCAGGGTTATGTTTTTCAAGACAAAAGCCAAAGATTAAAGAATCGGGGTTTAGCACGCTGCTTTAAGCAAATCATTTTGTAGCAATCCTTACGTCATATTTAGTAAGCCCCTGCTTTATGTAATTAAGGTAAATGTAAAATGTATTATATTCCATACCAGTACTATTATACAAGTAAATTACAGTTAATTGTCTTAAACCATAGCAACTATGCAAGTTGCTGTCTTCACGATGCTTGTGTAAGCATGTAAAAAGGTGATATAACTACTCAGTAATCAGAAGCCCTTACATACCTGGAGTTCCCGACCGGATTCCCTCTAGCTCACAGATTTCTAAAACAATTTTTTTTTTTTTTACAAGAGCTAATTCTGATTTTTAAAACAATATTAAGAACTACTGGAAAATCATCAATCTTAACATTTTTAATTACAACTTGTTAAATAATTTGTTATAGCACTGTTTAGCTTTGTTCTTCTGTATGATTGAAACTGAAATGTATTGTTTACTCTCTCTTTAACCCTGCACATTATTTTATTTTCCCAGTAGGTACTGTTGGCCAGTATATAGGCCAGAATATAGGCAGCCTGCGAGCTACCAACAGCTTGTGGTCTACAGATTGAATCTCACTGTCCTAGCTGCAGTTAACTTCAACTCTCTTGTCCTTAACCAAGGCAATGGAAGAATTTTATTTATACAATTTCTGTCAATTCCTTAAGACTCCCCAATAGTGTAGATTATCTGTATCTTTTTTATGTACAGAGGTAAATATGTCAGATTCACCCAGTTGTCTTCTGAGAAGAGCATCTGATCCATCTATGCTGGTGAAGACTGACCTTAATCTCGCAGGCCGGTAAAAAATTGGCTTGAGCCCAATGTTAAGTCAGTGGAGGCAGTAGTATGGCCGGTATTTTTTTGTAGAAAAGTTGTCAACCCTTTGTTCTACTGTAATTCGTTTATGTTATTAATAGAAGCATGCACTGCACTCTTGACCTATACATTTGATTGATATGTTCATGTCTGTATTAAGACATTGGCCCAGCCTGCATCCTTGTTGGCTAGCAAAGGTCACATTGGAATATTCCTCTAGATGGCACATCCATTTTATTTGCTATTTTTGTGCTCAGCATTCTGAGCTTGATGGTAGTTGATCTTATAAACTACTTGGAGAGTTAAAGATTGAATGGCTTACATACCTTTTTACACAGGCCTTTGAGGTTTGATCATTTATTATAGGCCAGTAAACCTAAGAGGGACACATTGTGATGCCCTGTTCTAATCAATTCTTCTGTCTCCGATTATTGTGTATGTGTCTTGTACACAGCAGGCAAATGCCACACAATGGTATGGAACAGAATTTCACACCTTGTTTAGTCTGGCGTCTATCCTTCTTCATCCTGTAACGCCTGTGTAATTGTAAAGGTACATGTATTATTTTAACAGTGGGGTGCAACGATCATTTCATTAAAAGTAGTTAGTGCAGTTATATTGATGAGCTACACTCCGCATTAAACTGCTTAAAAGTCAATTTGCCCTGCTCAAATTAATTGCTACATTTTTACTGTTATTATTACTATATTATTAATGGTAATGGGCTGAATGCAGGAGGAGAAAAATAATTATGGATGTAAAATAATGTTGTCCATTTTGAAGCATTTGTTTATTTTGCCCACCAGGGTTTGGTAATGTACTTGACACCAATTAATTTAGTTTATTGCATTAAAACGTAGATTTCTGGATTTTATTGACATTTTAATAAATTAACAACTTACATTCTTATTACAGTCTCATTATTAAAACCCATTTAAAATCCTGGACATTATTTATAAAGTGTTTTACCAGGAAGAATACATTGAGATTTCTCTCATTTTCAAGTATGTCCTGGGGAATTTTGTCTATGTGTGTATGTATATGTATATGTAAATATATATATACCGTATTTGCTCCAATATAAAACAAGTTTTTTTTCAGAGCAAATGCTCTGAAAAAGACCCCTTGTCTTACATTCGAGGTCGTCTAATAATCTGACCTCAAATTGAGGTCAGATTATAAGACTGGGATCCAGGTCCCCCGCAGAGCTGCAGGGACCTGGATCCCCCTCTCAAGCAGCTAGGGGATGTCTGCGCAATGCGCACTGACATCCTCTCCTGCCACCCGGCACGACCGCCGGGACTTCTATGATGAAGCCGGGTCCTTCCGGCTTCAACATAAAAGTTCCGGCGGAAGTGCCGGGCAGCAGCGGGGGATGTCTGCGCGTATCGTGCAGACATCCTCCGGCTGCCCCCGCTAGCCACTAGGGACATTCGGGCAACAGGGGGCAGACATCCCCCTGCTGCCCCCACTAGCCACCAAGGAGCGACGAGGTAAGAGGGAGGGGGGCAGAAAGAAACAGAGGTGGGGGGGGGGGGGGGAGAGACAGAGACAAGGGGGGGGAGAGACAAGGGGAGTGAGGGGGGGAAAGAGACAGAGACAAGGGGAGGGAGGGGGGAAAGAGACAGACAAGGGGAAGGAGGGGGAAAGAGACAGAGACAAGGGGAGGGAGGGGGAAAGAGACAGAGACAAGGGGAGGGAGGGGGAAGAGACAAGGGGAGGGGGGAAAGAGACAGAGACAAGGGGAGGGAGGGGGAAGAGACAGAGACAAGGGGAGGGGGGGAAGAGACAGAGACAAGGGGAGGGGGGGAAGAGACAGAGACAAGGGGAGGGGGGAAAGAGACAGACAAGGGGAGGGTGAAAGAGACAGAGACAAGGGGAGGGAGACAAAAAGAGACAGAAAGGGAGGGGGAGAGACAGAAAGGGAGGGTGGGGGGAGGGGAAAGAGAGAGGCAGCATTAGCACATAAAAGGAAATAAAAACAAGAAATGCATTTTTTATATCATAATTTTTATTAAAAAGCACTTTACATGTGAATAAATACAAGTTGAACTTTTTTCCTATCGGGTAGTCTTATATTCAGGCTTTTAGTTTTTTTCCTAAAGGAATATCCAAAGTTTGGGGGGTTGTCTTATAATCAGGGTCGTCTTATAATCGAGCACATACGGTATGTATGTATGTATGTATGTGTGTGTGTGTGTGTGTATATGGACTTGACAAATATTTAAAGACTTTAAGAGCCAGACAGACTAACTCATGAGATCTTTATTTTTAGGAACCAGGGACATAGTCCTTCCATAGAGTTGTAAATAGGTATGCTGTGGTATCTGGCTTCAAGACATTAGCAGCAGATCCTTTAAATTCTGTAAGTTACAACGTGGGGCCTCCATGGATCAGACTTGTCTGTCCAGCACATCCCACAGATGCTCGATTTGATTGACATCTGGGGAATTTGAAGACCAAATGAACACCTTGAATTCGTTGTGTTCCTCCAACCATTCCTGAAGCATTTTTGCTTTGTGGCAGGGTTCATTATCCTAGTTAAATAGTCCAATGCCTTCAGTAAACTCTGTTTCCATGAAAGGGTGTACATGGTCTGCAACAATGCTTAGGTAGGTGGTACGTGTCAAAGTAACATCCACAGGAATGGCAGGTTTCCCAGCAGAACAGTGTCCAAGGTATCACACTGCCTTCGCCAGCTTGCCACCTGTCAGTAGGGTTGCCATCTTTTCTACGAAAAAATACCAACCTAGCTGGTGCCGCCATAGACTTAACATTGTCATCAAGACATTTTTTTTCCAGCCTGCCGGTAAACACATGAATGTGTTTATAAAGTTGGACCAGAAGTGAGGTTACCAATGTGGGATTGTGGTAGCATTACCTTCTTCTAGCAATTTGGTATGAGAATAGGCAATTTTAGCTGCCTTTCTTCTCCTATAATGAAGACTTGAGAATAAAGACAATGGTTTTCTCTTGTTGCCGGAGGATGTAGTCTCAAGGGCTTGTATATATGCTACATTTTTTTTTTTTTTTACAGTGGTGGACAATATTGTGACCAGCAGTAAAATAAAAGTAGATATTTCAGTGTTTTGTTTTCTAATATTCTGTGTCTCTACTTATGGATTGAGCTCATTAATTCTATAAATTAAATGAATATCCCACTCCAATCTTGCACGTGAGTGGCAGAGCTCATTATTTTTTTTTACGAAGCAATATAATCACTATCAATAAATACGTATACTGTTTATAGTGATACAACAAACAACAAATCTTTATTGGTATAAAAAAAAAAAAAAAAGCCCAGCCAAGTTGCAGAAAGACAATCGAAGTAGCCTAAAGTGATTAATAAAAGCCCTGTGATTCATTTTTTTATCTCTTGCTCATAAAAATCTTAGGCAATGTGATGTCCTGCTGACTTCTAGATTCAACTTCATTTTGTAAATTCCTGTTTATCCAAAAAGCGCGCTGCCTATGTGGAATTCTTTTTTTTGCCTGATTCATTACAATATAATCGAATTTACCGATGAAAATGTATTTAATTTACTGAAGAACTACATTTATATTAATGAATAAATGAACCTTAATAAAATAAATTCATTTTACGGCTAAATGTACTTACACTGCTAATGAAGAACAGAAATGTATTTTAAGGGGATAATTCTGTAGCCTACATTTTAATGATATTTAATATATTGATCAGTGTATATGAAAACTGATGAAACCATGATTTATTATTTGATTGTATTTTTTTCCCCCTGCTGTGTCAAACCATAGCTGTTTGCCTTAGCTGACACTTGATGTGCGTGGCTCTCTCCTTTCCACACAATGATTGTATTCAGTTCTAAACATGTTTGACTGTAGCACTGCATTATCAAGTCTTAAAGGTCTATGTATGCTCAGAACTTAACAGGACGGATCTTTCTCTATTGAAAGTAATGTGGCAAGCATTGGTCATGTGAGAAAGTGATACCATGTGCATGCAGGTTGTGTGGTACATGCGATTCATACAGTGGGGCAAACCTGCACAGTGCAGAGAGCAACGGGGACATCTGATCCATGTATCTCTGTGGAATCTAACTGATTGGATAGAGAGGATCAATACCTGGGAGAAACCCTTGAAAGTATTTAAAATATAATTTGTTCAGTTTTTTTTTTCTTTCCCCGGCTTGAGTGGTCCTTCAATAAAATGCCCACTTTTGTAACTTTTCTAACCCCTGTTTTTGCATTGGTACATCATGCATTTAATGAGCAAATTCCCTTTTTTTTTTATCTCTAAATAACAAAATAGCCGAGCTTTGTACAATGCAGAATCCTTTGTCGGTTTCCTGGGATATAAACAATACTGAGGTGCAGGAGGAATTTTTGAATTCTTTGCAAACAATTGAAAGCTGGGCCTATTAAATTAAGTTCCATTTGTTCCTGTGGGTGGACACATTCCAAGACCGCTAACCTATTTAGTCTACCACAAATCTAGGCAGCTGCACTAGGCCTAAGAACAAACAAAACAGGCGGACTTGGCTGATGCGCTGTGGAAAATGCCAGCAATGGCCTCAATAGAATGATTACTTTATTGTCTAGAAACTTTACTTAATGTTTTGCACCCTTTTGCTCTAAAATGGTCTCAACATTTTTAAGTGCCAGGTGACTACCATACTTTAACTAGTTCTACGCTTCTGTTTCACAAAATGATATAGTGGTAGTTTAAGGAGCTAACATGCAAATATTTGGCTGGTAAGGTGCACCCCGAGTATTCTCAGACACTTGGTAGAGAGAGCAATTCTCCAAAATTACAGGGAAAAACAAAAGTACCATCAGCACGACAATGAAACCAGATGAGGCAAACTTCATAAAAACAAAAAAAATAATCTTACTTTTATTCAGGTCCTTTATCATTCCATAAAATCAAGTAAATGGCAATGGAAAAAAGCATAATCAACTAAATTAAAATTATCAGGAGGATGATACTAGTGCATGAACCACGTAAACATATATTGCATTATATGGTTTAGTTGTATTACTTAAATAAAAATAGTGTGTATTCTTTTGATCTTCTGCACTCTCTCTGATGAACAACTTAAAGGTACTGTCTGGTTCCCAAAATGCATCTTCCAAATGTTAATGCTTATTAATCTGCTTTCAAAGTACTTTAAAATGCATGTTTTACATTTTGTATTGCTTAAAATTTTAAATACTTACAGCAAGAAACCAGAACTTCCCATACTAGCTGAGTAAAAGTACATTTTCTTTTTTTTGCTGCAGGAACAAATGAGAATAATATCATTCAGAAGAATGGGATTTGCTGTTTCTCTAGTGATGTCATCAGACAATGTGTTTCATTATTAAGACATCCTACTTGTACAAGAGCAAGGTTACTTAGATTCCACACAATATATTCTATTCCAGCAGTACAGGAAGTGACTAAATGAAACAAAACTTGATATGGTCATTGTCTATATAATCAGTGCTGCCGCACCTTCAGTAAACATGCAGAGCAATCACTGTGGGAGGGCTTGAGTCAAATAGTAAAAAGCCTGTGCCCTATACAAGCAGTAGTCTTTAACTTGCACCAAAGTGAGTTTGGGCACTAGACTGTTCGTTTAAGTCTAAAATTTGCGGTGTTCATAATTTAGCAATTTAATGTGAAAAAACAAGTGCATTAGCAAACCGCAAAAAGTAAGGTAAAAAAAAAAGCATCAACACTTGACACTTTTCTTGCTGTATCTTAAATGCCACTGAATTTACCCTATAACCGTGTGCCATAGTGTTTTGTAGGTAGTAATGTAGGAGTTCCCAATCTTTTGAGTCCCCTTCGATTGTGATCTGTTAAAATATATAAATGGTTTAAAAGATACACTAAACACTGTCATAGTATGCACAGGTGCTGTGACGAATTAGGCAGTCTCTTGGTGCAAGGGCTATCTATTTTCTCTTCATACTATGTTAGAGCACTTTACATCACATTCATAATCTTCTCAACTTGGAGGCATCTTGCAGTTAAGGTACTGGAATGTAATTGCATGTCATAGCTGGGATAGAGATGAGTGAGTTTATTGATTTCAAATAACCCTCTCAGTGGCTGGGAATGTGTTTTGCCATTGAGATAAACCTTTTTAAGATGCTTTTTGGTGTTTATCACTGAATCTAGTCAGACTGCACCCCTGGCATCTTTCACATAATGTTTCTCAATCATGTTACCTTTAAAGCAACCTATTTGCTATCAAATGAGCGTAGGAAAGACTTTAAAATAGTAATGGTGCCACCTGCGTCATTTTGTCCTTTGTCTTATTTTCAGAGGGATTTTCTCTCTCTGTTATTTTGCCATCATATGATATGAGATATATATTGCAAGCCAATCCACAGCAAACTAGAACACATAATTTAATGGAAAGTAAAACATATGGCAAATGGTTACACCCAATCTAAAAAAGCTCCAGTTGTTCACTACTGAAGATCATTCTAACACAGTTTAAATATGGAAACCTCCATGGTACAAACAAGACAAAAATCGGTCCAACAACCAGTTTTAAGATATATTTGTAAGAGCTAAATTCTTATGAGAAACACATTAAGGGGTTTGTTGAGATTTCCTCGATCTCCTACTTAGCCCAGATCAGGGCTAGTAGCCACAATTCCACAATTCATCTGTTCAGTATGGTTCAGGGAACTGAATTCAGTGATTGTACCCGAATTATGGGGTTTTCAAGAATATTTGAACATTTTTGGCCAAAAAGTAAAGATTTTTAATTGATATGGAAATAGTTAAATATATGCTGTAATAGTGTAAAAAATGATATTATGGCATAAATGGAGCAATTACCACGTCAAGCCACCGGTCATGTAATAAAATCCGAGACAACACTTAGTTACCCCAATAAAAGTTAGAGAACTGCCATGATGGACTGGGCCATTCAGATCATCAAATTGATCCATATTAGGTTCTCCAAAATCCGGAGCTACCGTAATCAAGCCCCAAGTTTTTATAGTTTGCTGTGCAATAATTGCATTGCTTTTTATACTGGTAACATTTTACTGAATCATGAGTTAAATATTGTTTTTTTGGAGAACTGGAGTGCAAGCCTTCATTTTCTGGAATTACTGAAATACATATACCACAAAGCTGAATGTTGCACTTAAATGTAAAGGCAAATATTAATTCCAGTTAATGCCTCAGTGATCAGGTGAGTACTACATGTGACTTACCTTTTCTTCACTGCCCATGCTGTCTTTTTTTTTTTTTTTTTTTTACTGCAATAGTAACTTGGTGCCAGGCTTGTGTTATAATCTTTTTCACGGTCCACGTGAGGTAAGAAAATGTTTGCAGTAGAAGACAGAAACGTTTAGTTCCCCCTTAACCTCGTCACCTATGTGCAGGAGTGGAAATACATTGTGGTCTTCTTAGCACAGAGAGGGCAGCATTGAAAGCATAGTCATGCTCTACCTCTCAGTTTCAAATGATCTTGGGAGGTGAAGTGTGACTTAATTTTCAGGAAGCTGCTCGCTCTCTTGTTTCTCAGGCAGTTCTTCTGATGTCACCTTGAATTTTCGGCAGGGGAGACTCTCCCTTGTTTAATTATTAACTGTCTCATCTACTTCACATGAAGCTTGCACATCTCTAGCAATGCATTTAGCGTTTCTCTTGTACATTAAATGGAGAGAGGCGGGGGTGATTGGCAGAGATACCCAGCCATCCTGTTGTACACAGCCTTGGGTTCCTGTTAAGAGGTCTCCTTCCGTGTATGCATGCATGGATACATTTCTTTTCCAGGAACAGTTTGTGTCTTGGCAGGTCAGTTTGCTCGTAAGCAATATTAGATTGTAGGTTAACGTAAAAACATCTGGCCACTAGGCACACATGGGGGATTCTGGGAAAATGCTGCTGCAGGGTTTTCTTTTTTCTTCCACCCATCCCCCAATGACTCTGGTAACGTCAAAACAAAATCTCCCTCACTAGTTTGTGATACTAGCATGTAGTGTATTATGTAATGTCTGCACTCAACAAATGCTTTTATGTTCTACTGATGCACTTAGGTGTACATAAATAGGATTTATATACATGACTGCATCATACGGCGAGTGTATTATATAACAAACCATAGTGACCTGCATGCTAGATTTTGAACTCTTATAATCTGACTAGAAAGAGCCAGCATTTGAAGGCTGCCTTGTATTAGTTGTACTGTATGAATAACTCTGAGACTTGCTTGGTGTACCAACCAGTGGCACTTTGTTATTCTTGGTATAGAGCAGGGGTGGGCAATTAATTTTTACTGGCGGCCGCATGAGCAACCCGAGCACTGCTGGAGGGCCACATCGACAATATTTCAATTCAATTTTGCTCAATATCTGTCTCTCCCCGTACCCTCATGTCTGTCTCTCTCTCTCCCCATTCCCTCATGTCTGTCTCTCTCTCCACTCATGCTCCATGTCTCTCTCCACTCATGCTCCATGTCTCTCTCCACTCATGCTCCATGTCTCTCTCTCTTTCCATTCATGCTCCATGTCTGTCTCTCTCTCGCCACTCATACCCCATGTCTGTCTCTCTCTCGCCACTCATACCCCATGTCTGTCTCTCTCTCGCCACTCATACCCCATGTCTGTCTCTCTCTTGCCACTCATACCCCATGTCTGTCTCTCTCTCGCCACTCATACCCCATGTCTGTCTCTCTCTCGCCACTCATACCCCATGTCTGTCTCTCTCTCGCCACTCATACCCCATGTCTGTCTCTCTCTCGCCACTCATACCCCATTTCTGTCTCTCCCCTCATCCCTTATATCTTTTTTTCATCTCTATCTTTCTGTTCCCCATGCTGGTCTCTTGTACACACAGTCATACATAAACACACACAGTCACACAAACACAGTTACACACTTAGTCACCCTCACAGACATACATTTACACAAACACCCTTATACACACTGTCACACATACATAAATACACACAGTCATACATAAATACACACAGTCACACAAACACAATTACACACTTAGTCACCCTCGCAGACATACATTTACACAGACACCCTTATACACACTGTCACACATACATAAATACACACACAGCCACCTTTACACACAGGATACACTTGCACAGACACTCATGTACATACACAGACAGTAACACACACATAGTTATACACATTGATACACACATACACACTTATACACATTCACACACACTTCCACAGACACTTCCTTTCTTGGCAGATACCCTAGAGAACGTCCTCCTCCCTGAAGCAGCCAATCACAGAACGCGACGGGGGCGGAGCTTACACCCGTCACACTGTGCTTGGATTAACAAGGAGGAGGATGGCAGGGAGAGAGCTCCCTGCTACAGCGCCTCTCCTCCCTTGCGCCTGGGCGTGGTGCACCCCGTGCCTCACGCGGGGCGGACAGGGACGCACAAAGGGCCGGATGTGGCCCGCGGGCCGTAAGATGCCCAGGTCTGGTAGAGGGAATAGTTTTGAAATAGCCTTACAAATGTATCAGAACAGTAATGCCAGTGTTAGCTCAGTCAATGATCCATATGAACCTTACCTTGGCCATTGATGCTGCAAGTTCTTGGCTATCACACAGGCCAGACAAGTTGTGAATTCCTATTTGCAGGAGACTTGAAACCTTGCATTGTCAAAGCAGCCTTCATGTTTAAAGCTACACGCAATACAGGGACAAAGAAAGGAATGTTTGCTAAATTTGCAATTTGTGAAATGTAGTCTAAATTAACAGTTCAATGGACCATAAAAGCCTTTTCAGTCTAACCCAGAAACCCAAACACGAAGGGCTTCGTTTTTTGGTGCAATTCGATTTATCTGTCATATAAGCAAGTGTAGGAACACAACTCCCATCATCAATAGCTGGAGGCTGTAGTGTAATAGGAACAATGTATGAAATGTTTGAAGTGAGCTTACTTATTATTGATACTGTTTGGACTATATACATTCATTTTATAGTTTTTGTTGTGGTCTTTTGTTCACTGTGCATCACACACAGATGTTACCCCACCTTGCACTTTTGTTGTGATGCCTATGGTAGTGATGGTGCAGATCACCTGTGGTGTGGAGGGGGCATATTTTACCTTTTTCAGTTTTTTTGTACAAGTCTGGCAGGATCATTTCTCCGATGCGGCGAGCGACAGATTTTTCCAGCAGCTGAATTTAATCTTAGATGCAGAGTGCTGATAGACTGAATCCATTTAATTTCTGTGGCTCTTGGTTGAGGGGGGGGAGGGGGTGCGGTGAGGAGAGAAGGTCAGTGCAGTTTAGTGAACAACAGTTGGATTTTAACCCTTCTGAGGCTGTGCCAGCAGCTCTGGCCCATGCCAGTTTCCTTAGATTAGTAATCCTTGCATACATGAGAGAGCAAGGATATGGATCTCTCCTCACAACTACAGTTACATTAATCAGTTGGGTAACAGAACTCTTTTCACGTGCATAAAGGATATGTAACCTTCTGTAATTGATAATGGATACACAGTTTTAATATATATTTGAAAGTTGTATAATTTTAGTGCTTCAACTTATTGTAGTTCTCTCATTTTTTAAAGGCCTGTTAGTTCACCTGGGACCCACTGGCTTCCCAGGGTCTACTCAATAAAGAGAGTATTGCAGTTAACTGAAGTACCTGAAATTCTCTCATTTAGCTGCATTTTTCAACTCTGGTACTTTGACCTAAAGTTTGAAATTCACATATTTTTAAAATTTTTTTATTAAATATATCTTTATTATCGATTTTACATCTATGTATAAAACAAAAAATGGATTCCTATACATTTATATACTTCATTCACAGCTTATTTTACAAACATTTATACACATCATTGACATAGAATAATTTCTTTATATCCTCTAACCAATAGTTCTAATTTAATACATCACTGTTACTAGAGCCTTCAAAGCAATATCACATATTCCCTTCAACCGCTGCATTTTAACCCCCGCAAAATAAATAAATAAATAAATTAGAATAATAAAACTAATAAAAAAAATTTTTTTATTTTTTATTTTGAAATTCACATCTTAATTCCCTGCAGTTCTTTTTTTATTGGGTAGAGCCTCCAGAGTATATTCTGCGTATGGTCCTTATATTACTCATTCGTGTATATTTCCAGATATGTATACATTTTATGAAAACTGGTATGCTGTGTCAGATAATATATGCACAAATGTATTAAACTGATATAGGAGGATTTATTCAGGGTATATAAATCTTTAAAGGGACTATCACACGAACATTGTTTTTACTTTGCATGGAGAGCATAAAAAAAATATTGAAAATGATCTATACATTGTATTAGTATAATTGCAGGCAAATGCTTAAATTAGGAGAAAAATGTGTTTTAAATGTGTCTGTGGAGTCTCCTGCTTATGACATCACCTGTGGCACAGTATGCAAATTACACATTTCCAATTGAAAAGCAGAACATTAGCATACCGTGCCACAGGTGATGTCATAAACAGGAGACTACACAGATACATTTAAAACAAATTTTTCTCCTAATTTAGGCAATACATTTGCTAATACAATGTATAGAATACTTTCAATCATTTTTTATACTGGGCAGACTAGATTGACCGAATGGTTCTTATCTGCCAACACATTCTATCTTTCTACATTTACAGTATAACCAATGGTTAGGTGATACAGTAGCTTTAAGTCAAGTCCCCAGAATGCATAGCTCCTAAAATTGTATTGCTAGTTTCTAATGTCTGTGATGGTTTGTGGAAGTACCATTTCCTTGCTGCCTAAAAATAACCAGACTGGCTCCTGGATTGTTCTGTTTGGCTTCTGAAGCCTACAAACATTTGTCAACTATCCCTGGCTAGTATTAAACATACATACATACATACATACATATAAAATAGTAAATGTGTCACTTTTTTCTGTTGTGTATAAAACTAACAAGCAATACATTGTATGTACTCCAAATGACAATCTTTTGTTTTGCCCCTTAGTTCCATATCTGCTATTTGCCCTCCTTTTGGTCGTGTTCCAGCCCGTGTGATGTTTGGCATCATGTAACCTGTGTTTAGTAGGACACTGTCTTGGCTGCCCTCTCTCATTCCTTCCACCCACCCTCTGCTCACACATATTTGATCAAGTTACAGAGCCTTTGCAATCTCTAGGCAGGATGGCAAACATTTCTTTTAGTAAGATTATTTAAAGCTCTGCATTCTTAAAGAAGAAGAAACGCCTTATTGATGTACCTAGAATGTAGTTACTGACGCTGCTCTAACCCATTTTAAATGGCATTGGACGCTGTTACCGTGGCCGTGTTTATTAAGAACCGCCATGTTTGTACTCTGCTCTGAGGTGATTTCCTGTTATATATAAAATATATCACATTTTTTTCTGAAGAAGTAGGTTTTCCTGCATGTTTTAAATCAGTTTTAGACAGGCCACACATACTTATAACATGTTAAGAATTTTAATGGAAGAAACATCCATTTTAGTTTCTCCATTTCTCCATATTTATATAGTATTGCAGAAAGATCATTAAGATGTGTGACGGGAAGACAGCTTCTGAGTTGAAATGTTTTCCAAAGCCTATTACAATCATTCTAATTTGATTGGGTGAGATAAGAAACCTATTACAGTATACAATTAGTCAGGGCTTGTTTTTTTTGTTTTTTTAGGGAATGCAGTTCAGGCATTTTTTTTTTTTCTTCTTCACTGAATTGATAAATTTTATAGAATGATTACAAAATTATTCAAAATGGTTCTGGAACACAAGATCATTTTCTTCAGTAATTTTTTTTTAATTAAAAGCGAGACCTTTTTTAACTCTGTTAAAACTTTTCTTTTTTTCTTTTTATTGGGTGCTGATGGTGATTATTTTTTGAGAAGGCACCAGATTTAGGTAAAAACCCGATTTTTGTGCTCAATAGATCAGGTAAATGGTTTAACCCATTGGCTACCAGGTTTGCGATCTGCTGCGGAGTCGCCAGTTTCTGTTGTTTACCATCAGTCATCCTTTGATGTACAGGTATGGTACCGCTGCACTGGGCTTGGCACTGGCAGCTTTTTGTTTGTTGGCGCGTTCCAACTCGAGAGATCCCAGTGCTCACAGATATGGGAAGTACAAACCACCTGTCAGTGGCAGCAGGTTCCGACAAGGAGAAGGCGTACTCCAACCACTCAAAACAAATTACAGCCTGGCTTTTCAAACCTGTTTCCTGTGCAGCTGCTGAGACGTTCAGATAATGCTGAGAAAGTCAATCTGTAAATAAACCTGGCTATAGAAGTTTGGATAGTACCATTTATTTTGTGGTGGGAAAAAACTTTACTCTGACACACTGATCATTTTAACACATTGTGAATTTATAAGGGAAAATGAAGTCGGATGGTGGTGAAAATTGTTGTGGAAATACGTTGCAATACTCACAGTAGTGGTAGATAACACCCCAGCTTAATTAATATTAATTACATGCTACTTTTTAGTTTTAATTGCAGAAAATTATCAGTGCAAAACATAACATATTCATCTAGTCTCTGAAGCAGGGGTATCAAACTATGCCCCCCCCCCCCCCCCCCAGCAGTTGGTGTACTACAATTCCCATACTCTCCAGACTGCCTATTAAATGCCAGGGTATTATGGGAGATGTAGGCCATTAGCAGCTAGAGGGCCAAAGTATGACAGCCCTGTGCTAAAGCATTAGCAAGAGAGTAAGTCAATGCCTAATTTGTTTAGTGTTTGAGTGTAGTATTGTAAGTCCTTTTGAACTATTGTAAAGGATACAGATTCTTAACAAATGGCAGCATTATATATGTTACCTTCTATAGTGAGAGTCTCTTAATCCTTTCTCTGGTTTCTTTGGTTGGTATTCAGTAGCTGCCTCCTAATTCCATAATTGGGTTGCACTATTACATTTTTTTCATGCTGTATAATTTGTTTTACAACAGTTTTTATAATCTCATTAAGTCCATATAAAATAGTTGTATTGTGAATACACTGAATGGTAGGAAAGTCCACATAGCCTGTTTGAAACCTTATGAAGCAAAGGCCACTCAGTGGGGTCTATTCAATGACCTGACTGAATACCATAGACTGCAATAGAAATATTTGAATTAAAAACCAATCATTAGCGATGTTTTGTGTCATTGAATCGGGTCCATTGTGTGCAGGGATTATTAAAGGATTGATAGAATTAAATAGTTTAGGAGGTACGCCTAAATCCTGCTACTGGAAAAAGCACTGTTACTTGTATTTATTCTTTTATTAATTTCTGAAAGGAAATGTCATATATTTAAAAAAAAAAAAAAAAAGGGTGGAAAAAAACCTACCTGGAAGGAGTAAGAAATTAAAGGTTTAATGGAATTTGCTTAAATATATCCTAAGAAGTAAATAATGGAAAACCAACATTTTTACTTAATTGCATTTTATTTTAATGTTTTGGGTGCTGACAGTTTCTCTGACGTTGGTAGTACTGTGTACTCTGTGTGCTCAATGGGTACTCCTTACTGTTAGTGTTAATACCTGGTGATGATTGATGTTTCTGCAGCTTGCATAGGTTCTTGTGTTGGTGATAAAGGATTGCTTAAAAAAGGAATTTTAACAAATCCCTGCATTATTAAAGCTGCCACTTTAATAAAATAAATACAATGTATTTAGTAATTTTTGTAATAGTAACCTTGAAATGCCCTTTTCAAGACTTCTCACAATAACATCTACATCATCGACTCATTTATTCTTAAAAGGGTTTCCACAGCATTTCAGGGGTGCCAAAACATAGAGATGTAAGACTGTGCCCAGTGTCATTGTGTCTAATGTCAACATCATCCGCATGCCCATCTTCATAAAGGAAATTTGATATATATTAAAAAAAAAGTGGGAAAAAAACTCTCCTGTGGAAACAGTAAGTAAGAAATTAATAGGTTTCTTGGAATATGCCTAAACCCATACTAAGAAGCAGTTATCTCCTCATGCATGCTCACTTGAACAAAAAAAAATGTTTTTTTTTTTTTTTAGCTTGTAGTGTACCTTTAAATAAAACAACACTTCTTGACAACCAAGAAAAGCACACGACTGCCACATGTCTTAACACAATTGTTTAATATTTGACCATTATACAAGATTCAAGCCTGTACATTCAGTATCACAACTATCAGATAAATTAACTCACAGACTTGGCTTGTTGTTTTAGTTTCAAATTTGTTAAAAACTGTGAGATTTGACATGGGCTAAATAATAAATAATCCCCAAACAAACCCAAAACCATCTTTTGTTTGAAAATGGAAATTTTCATAAAAAAAAACCCAGTGCATTAAAGGTTAAAGATTATGCTACTTGGACCTTTAGGAATCATGTTGTTTATGTGATTTATTGCTTAAGAATAAGAGCATTTATGTATACTATAATAACGTATTTATTGGGCAAAGATTACATTTTAATGATTGGAGTAACAACACTTTTTTTTTTTTATCATGCTTTATTGCTTTAATTCTAACCTGAGTTTCTGTTTTTAATTTAATGTAGTGGTTTCTTAAGAATGGAAATGGAGAATAACTTGGAAATAGTTAGTGGCAACATTTGGTTTTAAGTTCCAGGTTCTTTGTTGCTTTAGAAGGTCAAAGGTTATTAAATGTAGCAGTGATGTTGCTAGGTGTTATGTTATGTGCAGTACACTTCATAAATCTCTAGTGGCTAGCTAGTTATTGAAACAATAGTGTACTATATAGCCTGTCTCCAATGGCATCTTCATTATTTGTTTATTTATAACTTTGCATCTTGGAAGTTTTGTTATTTATTTATTTTGTTTTATTAGTCCTCTGTTACTTACTTTAATATTTCAAAAGCTTCTTTACTTCATGATTGTTCACATAAATATTGTGGTTGATGGAAATGTGTTCAATGTATATAACTGCAAAGTTATAACATACCTATAGCTTATACCAGGAGCATCCAAGTTTTTCTGAAGTGGGCTGCCTAGTCGGAAATGCTTACTGGGCCGCATTAAACATTTTAAAAACTTTTTATTTATTTATAAAAATGGCAACAATTAGCTTGCTATACATAGAACAACATTTGGTTATTTAACAGTACTACAAAAACAAATCAAAACAAGTTTAAATCAAGTCTCTTGGGCCGCACCTTGCTATGAAAAGGGTCACATTTGACCCGTAGGTCCACCATTTGGTGCCCCTGGCTTATACAGTGCAGAGCAATGTTCAGTCATTTAAACAATTCCTTATGTAGTTTGTCTTAAGCACTTGTCTCATTGTGATAATGGTAATTTTCATATTTTTTCCTCTCTTTGTTTGGGAAACTATACTTGTATTTCTTACTTTTATAACACAATAGTTGGCACATATATCAACAAACTTCAGATGCCAGGGAATCCTCACTCCTAAAACATCATTCCTTCTGACTCCTAACATTTTTGATTGTTTTAAATATGTTTTGGCTCCTAAAAATAACTAAGCTGATCCTGAAGTGGTCTGTTTAGCTCCTATAGTCTTTAAATATTTATCAAACTTGGTTAAAGGGCACATGTTTTGTGTGTCTATGTTGAACTTGGTTGTACACCAATATGTCATTTAAACAGTTAATGGTCTAAAATTGTTCATTATTTCTTTCCTGTATACTGTTACAGCCATTCAAGCGAGATTTTCTGAAACTTTACTTCAGAGACAAATGTTATTTTTTCACACTGTGCAACATAGAAGCTTCATGCCAACAAGATGTTTTAAATTATTATTACTATGTCTTTTGCATACAATTATTTATGACCTGCTTCCACCTGGTCATGAAAGCTGTAACACTGTCTAATAATCTGTTTAAAACCCATAGATTTAGTTTATCTTATTACTAAGCCACCATGTTCTATGACTAATTTCAATCCAAATGTATTCCCCCTTGAGAAGAGCATCCATTTTATGTCGAGGCATGCAATCACCTTCTTTCTGTCTTGATCTTTCAAGACTTCCTGACTCACAGCAGGGGCAGAGAAGGCATACTTTCAGGAAATTCATGCTGCAGGTGACTCATGAACCATGGCCAAGACTTAAACGCTTCCAGTCCTGACAGACGTTCTAAAGACTAAAAATTGACAATACTGAAAGATGCGGTAGGGGACCAGAGACCTGTGCATCTAGCTGATAACCTGTGTACTGTATATGAAATTGTATCTGCATATCTGTAATTTAAATTGAATGCAGCAGAAGGTAAGATACACAGATTGTGATGGGAGATAAGAATCAGCTGGCACGTCTAGTTTGCCCATAAAATAAGATCTTTTTGTTCTTCAGGTGATCCTTATGTGCATCCAAGACATTTTATCTCACATTTCCCCTCTGTCTTTAGCCATCTCATTTCAAATTGTGTAAGAGAGGAGTTCCACCTGTCATGCAACTTGCCAGTCTAAAGCTTCTATAACACTCAACTCAGTTGCTACATACTGTGTATATCATTATACTGTGTCAAATATGGTTTATTTTGGCTATGGAAAGATTTTCCTTTTTATTTGGCCCTACAACCTGCTGCCTTCATTTAATGATCAAGCTGATCATCCAATGGGAGTTTAAGTCAAAACAGAAGGGTGTCCCATACCAACTTAATTTTAAGCATGCGTGGGATAGACACAAGGCTATCCTAGCTATAAGACCGGGAACGGGGGACTAATAAAAGTACTCAAAAAAAAAAAAAAAATTGGGCAGACTAGATAGACCGAATGGTTCTTATCTGCCGACACATTCTATGTTTCTATGTTTCTAACCATGGTCAAAGCTGTCCGAGCCCATCTAATATCGTTTTGCTAAGTTTGTAGGCCAGCTTCATTTGACCTGTAAAAGGTTTTATACACAATGTCCACTTCATTCAAAAATGCTCTCTCTTATGCTTTGGGCTTTTAAACATCGGAATTGCCAAGTGTGTTTGTTCCCAAATAACCCTCTGAATTATGTCATGTAATTAACTTATGAATCAATTTGGAATCACAAAACTCCTAAATCTTTGTAGACTGACAGCATTTCATCAGTTTCCTCACTTGATGGCAAGGTCAAGTCCAACAGCTGTTCAGTCATAATTAGCCAACCCCCGACACCATTGTTACAGCTATTGAAAAATTACAGGGGTCAATGGCTCACTGACTTAAATTTTAATAGGTACATAAAATACAAAGTGCTGACTTATTAAAAATTAAATCCGTCTGAGAGGCTGTTCAGGCCTATGTCGAAGAATGGCAAAAGAAAAAGGCTTTTGTGTTGGTGGGAAAAATATTATATGCTTTCGAGTGTGCAGTGAGGATACAACAGTTGAGAGGAAGTGAAATGCTGAGTTTTCTATTATTATTATTATTAATTTAATCAAGGTCAGATTTTGTTTATATAGGCGAACAATCTCTGGTACTGCTGGAATCCACTTCACATAGGCCCAACCTCCATAATTCTCACAGGAATCATAGATTCCGTACAAATATTCTCATCAATTTGGTTGTGCACGTGTGTTGATTATGCAGGCTGCTTTATTCCCTCCATGAGTGCTAAAACAGTCTATTAAAGTGAAATATGAGGCACCTCTCAGCTGCACTTGTACAGATTCCATACAGCAGCTTTCTGTGGAGAAACCCCTTTGTAACACAGGTATATCACTTTTAGCAGCTATATCTGTCGCCTTAGTTTACACACAATATAAGACGTAAAATTGACAGCTACTTTTCTGCAGTATAATGGGACATTATACACATTTGTCATTTCCCCGTCAATTTTATATATTCTTCAGCATAAGGAAGAGCCATTCACCACGGTGTTATAATGAGAGGATTATATGAGGCCAGCCACACAATGGGAAGGTTTATTTTATTAATTTATTAAAAAAATATCCCCTGGATGCAGTGAAAAAGAAACAAAACATCCCCAGGATGCAGTGCAAAAGTAACATCCCAGGGGTGCAGTGCAAAGGTAACATCCCCAGGGTGTAGTGCAAAAGTAACATCCCAGGGGTGCAGTGCAAAGGTAACATCCCCAGGGTGCAGTGCAAAGGTAACATCCCAAGGGTGTAGTGCAAAAGTAACATCCCAGGGGTGCAGTGCAAAGGTAACATCCCCAGGGTGTAGTGCAAAAATAACATCCCCAGGGTGCAGTGCAAATGTAACATCCCCAGGGTGCAGTGCAAATGTAACATCCCCAGGGTGCAGTGCAAATGTAACATCCCCAGGGTGCAGTGCAAATGTAACATCCCCAGGGTGCAGTGCAAAGGTAACATCCCCAGGGTGCAGTGCAAAGGTAACATCCCCAGGGTTTAGTGCAAAGGTAACATCCCCAGGGTGCAGTGCAAAAGTAATATCCCAGGGTCTACTTGAAAGGTACACAATAGTAATCTACCCTATAATTGATTTGCAAAATGAAAGTTATTTTTCTAGGAATAAATGAGACTTAACAATGTATCAAATAAAATCTGCCTTGCAGGAGGTCTTAGAAAATTATGTTTTTTGTGTACTTGTATTATGGCAATTTTGTATTGTTTTTCAGATCAATGCCAACTTTAGCCTCAGTTCTGCCTTTCAACAGAGCTGATACATTTTACATAAAGTCTGTAGAGGTGACTACGTTAGGATTGCGATGAGTAGCATTTGGTGAGGTTCTTCGTTCACATACTTCACAGTGAAACATGGTGGCTGTATGGCATATACCATTACCATTTCTATAAAAGAAGAACACGTAAAAGAAAGCTATGAGTATTTATGTAACACATGTTTTACCTGAGCTTGGCGCCTAACAGCTCCCTTGGCTTTAAAGAGGTTCCATTTTCACATGATTTCCCTGTTGGGTTAAGGGCATAGCTCAAGGCACATTTTATACACACACACATAGAACATGTGTCGTGTGTGTTTGTGGGTGAACACACATTATAATTATGTATAGTTGCACACACGCTATATGTACACGTGCATCTGTTTAACTGCACTCTTTAATCATTCTTGTGGTTTTATTTCTTACAAAATCCTTTTCTACTGACATGAAATATGTTGCTTTAGCTAAACATATTGTACTGTAACGGTTAGAAATGAAGGTTCGATCTTATCATTGTGCTGCACACCTCTCTTTAGTCTTGCGTCGGGAAGTCATCAGGGGTTATAACAGCCATTCAAGCGAGGTTTCCTGAAACTTTACTTCACAGGCAGATATTTTGAAGTTTGTTTGGCAGGGTTTGTTTTCCATCCTATATCTTGCTCCTGTCAGCATCCTCAGGAAGACCTCAGAGTGGCGTTTTTTGGCAACTTTGCCACATCTCCGTAGCTTTTCATTAGGTTGCGGTATCTCGTGGACAAACCAGCTGCAAGTGTAGGTAGTAATGATGTCTAAAACTGCTTCATAAATGAAGTTGATAATGATTATTACAGGAATGTTCCCCTTACTGGTTTTGAAAGGCCAACCACACAGAAATTTCTGAAAAATTAATGTCTGCTCCACAGGTTCTCCACATCTGAAGCTAACCTCTACCCCACAGATCCCACTGCCTAACAACAGATTCAAATGCTGAGCATAATGGCTGCACAGCATCATTTCTTTTGTATGCATATATGACCTAAAGCGATGTGGCCTCTTGTAAGCAGAGGTTGGAGATATCAAACAGCCTGCTCGTCTTTTGAAATCTCAGCAACGGATATTGCAAATGCCAGCAGCCGCTTCCACCAATATACTCCTTGCTGTGTCTTGTCACAAAAAATAATGAGAGCAGCTGTAAATAATTTAGGTGCCTACCTCAAATGCATTTGTTTGCAAAAAAAAAAAGGATTTGATAAGTCTTAATTATATTTCCTGTGCTCTTAATATATATATATATATATATATATATATATATATATATATATATATATATATATATATATATATATATATATTCACATTCTTCTGTTGTTGTTGTTGTTATAATTGACATAATTTGAAGATGTTGGTTTTTCTACTTATTTTATGACATTCAGCTTTCCCCCCAATTATAAGATACTGTTTTCAAGTGAATATCCTAGCCCATTTCTTACTTAAATGGACAGTCTAGTCCCCAAACTCACTTTGGTTCAAGATGAAGATTACTGCTAGTATAGTGCACAGGCTTTTTTTCCAGTGTGATTTGATGCAGGCATCTTCACACTTTTAATATATTACTCAAGCCCTCCCCTAGTGATTACTCTTCATGTTTACTGCAGGTGTGGTAGCACAGATTATATAAACATGTAAAGTTTTGTTTCATTTAGTCACTTCCTGTGCTGTTGGAATAGAATACATTGTAATATACTTGCTCTTGTACACAGTAGGATCTCTTAACAGTGCAACACATTGTCTGATGACATCACTAGAGAGACAGGAAATTCCATTCATTTCAATTAAATTATTCTCATCCCTGCAGAAAAAAAGGAAAAATTGACTTGTACTGTCATTTCACAATTTCATCTAGCTGTAAGTATTTTATATTTTAAGCAATGCAAAATGTAGAACATGCATTTCAAAGTACTTTGAAAGCAATTAATATTTGGAAGATGCATTTTTGGCAGCAGACAATCCCTTTAAGGTAATTATTTCCAAAATGATTACATTGTTGCCCGCATTTCCTGAAATAAATCTTTGCAGTCCCATATTTCTATAGCAGTTGTTGAATTGCAAACCCCACGATCCTTAGCCAAATTACTTTGCATTTGCCCATAGTTATGTTTGAATAGAGCAGGGATCATGAGCAGGTATAGACAACAGCATTGTACATGGTGAACACTTACTGGTCTCGGTGATGAGCAGTATAAGGATGCAGTGTTAAGTAATATAAGGATGATCTTATGGACCATCAGATACATTGCTACAGACATTGTGCTTATCCCTGATCACGAGGCCATGTTATTTAAGCCTCATGTAACTCATATAAGGAGCTGTGCATACATGATAGTATCTTTTCCTTGTGTTACAACTGATTCCTAGTCTCAGTGCTTGCTTAACCTTCCTTGTACTTCTTAATCTTCCAGGGCCTTGTCACCTCCCTTGGGGTAATGCATATTCAATGAAAATTTCTATCACAGACATTCATTTTTTGTAGTTTGTTGATATCGTTCTATGTCTGGGACTGTCTAATTCCTGTTTTACTCTATCTACAGATACATTTATTCTTGCGTTGACCTCTCAGGGGAGATATTCAAAATATATTGTATTTTTCAAGCTCTCTGCGATTGCGCTGTTCATAAATCATTCAGATTAGTCAGCTATTGTTATGGATGACATTCTGGAAGTTTCACCTGTCACCAAGTACCATTCATATACTTTACACCGCGTACTACTGTTTAATGCTTGTGTGTTATGGAAGGGATTTAAAAAGTGAAACATATTAATAAGATAAGATGTGCCATAATTAATGCCTCAATGATTTCACTAATGTTTTAAATAAATTTCACTTCAAAATGCTTCAGTAGGTAAAAATTCATATAGCAGTTTAGTAGAATTTGAAAATTATAAGGAAGATGCTCCTTGGTGTCTTGAGGTAATAGAATCTGTGTAAACAAGTTTTCAGGTGAGGTAAAGATTTAGAGGTCATGTATAAAAACGGAGCATGTGTAGATTGCGCACCAAGTGTATAAAACAGATACCCAACAAAATTTCTTAGTCAAAAAGACATTTTAAAAAAAATATTTTTAGCATTTTTTTTTTTTTTTTTAGTAGCCAATTAGAAAAATCTGTAACTGGCAGTTTGTTATTTTACATGAGAGTGGCACAAGAAACATTAGTTTGTTATTTGGAGACTAGTACAAATGTAGCTTATATTGAGGATTATGTTTATGATGACCTGCATGTTTAGATTGGATCCTGGATGACACTGACCAAGCAAGATCTGGTGGTGTAAGGATTGTCAGAGAGAGGAGCTATTCATTTTCTGTTGCAGTAAATAGCCTACTGTTTGGGGCTGGGTTCATAAATGATTCGGAAATACAGTTCAGTATTACTTTGCCTTTTCACCTTTAATGCAGTTATATTGGGGAACTAGGCCTTCTCTATACCAGAAAAAGCCATTCCACAGATCTTTAAACAACAAAGACTTTTTTAAGCTGAACAAGGGGGGAAAAAACAATTATTACATTTTTTTTCCCTCTAAACTGCTTTTCTCTCAAGTCTTTCACTGTAATGGAGATTTAGAATCCATCACAGTTTGGCTATTATTTCTGTGTAAACAGTGTCATGCCCTATTGCACCAAGTAAACAGAGTCAATTTTTCCATTACACTTAGCTGTGAATAACAAGAGTGCTCAGAAGGAGAGCCAAGGGGGAAATGGTCCCATTTGATGAGGCACACAAAACAATAAAAGGGTTAAATGTGGATATTTTACAAATTTATGTTTTGTGTGGTTTTTTTTTTTACACCTGAAACTGTTTGTGAGAATATGTGTCCTGCTTTAAACCATAGAACCAAAGACCTAGACATAATAAAAAAAAAATAAAACATATCTCCTAAAATATTTATTGAAACATCAAATAGGAGATTTCCTAATACATTCTAATCATTTTTGGGATCATTAATAAGAATATAGAAACCAATATTACTACAAGTAGGTAGGATGACCACCCATTTGGTATTTTACTGACACGTCGGTTACATGTTGACTGGAGGTCACTGTTATGTCTATCGAGGCAATAGCCTGGCTGGTATATTTTTTTAAGAAAAATTGGCAACCCTAGAAGTACCACATCACATGAAAATCCTTCCAATCTATTTTTGTAGACTGGCACAGATGGTTAGGAATTTCACATGCATCTTTTAAGAATTAACTATTCAGACCACAAAGTTAAGTTTGTAGAACATAGAATTGCCACCATTTACTCAAAACAATACCAACCATAGCTGACTCCAATAGCTGGATTACCAACTGTGCTGGTAAAATACTGACCAGGTGGCATCCCTAGTAGACAGTCCTACATGTATGGCATGTAAAAAATGACAAAGCACACTGTAACAAATGGCATGTAGAAAGGTGTTTGTACGATATGGACAAAGGATTTTAGCACCTACTCGGTTTGATACCTGTGTAGGTTAGTTAGTTGTCATAGCAATATTTTCAAACTCCCCCCTCACATATCCGTCAAACAATCCCATGTGGTTTATCACAGTCCAGCGGGATGGGAGGGCCTGTCTGTGCACAAGCATAGGTGAGGAAAGCATCTGCTCTGAGACTGGCCTACCCTGATTGAAGCTGACACTGCAATCCACTGTTTAAATATCCCATTTCAATGAAGCTCTGCGTTTCTATCACAATTTAAATTAAAAAAAGTAATTTTGTAAAAACAAACGGTATCAGAAGTCTGAAGGTTGTGTGTTTTTGTTTCCCCCACTCCTAAAAGTATTCAGGAAGGATGAAAGCAAACTCTTCATGCTTGACTAGTCTTCAGTTTGGACAGTGTTTTGGTTCCTTTGGGAGCCATGTTGAGCTCTTGCACTTGGATAGGACAGGATACCCTGTACATATATTGTTTGTTTGCAAACAAGGAGTTGTGAGAGAGCTCATGCACAAAATAGAGAAAAACAGAATTATTTTCCTTGTCTCCTGTATACAACTTTTCCTTTCTCACATCTTACAAAGATTTGAAGTGCCTGTATTCAAATTCAATACAAGATTTTAACCTAGAAACATACTATTATACGGTTTATTATTAAATAAGGCGCAGAAATAGATAGTGTCTCATACTGGCGCTATCCCCGTGTGCCCTTAGACATGCATAAAGGATCAGTAATTTTTGGCTTCTGATAAGTGTTGGAGAACTTCGAATAAACACGTTTTGGCAGAGGTTATATTATCGCACAACAAGGTGTTGGAATGTACAAAAAGGCACAATTCCTATTATACAAAATAAAGGGCAATTGCACCACTTTTGTGTGCAGTAACCTTTTTATATATGCCCTGTTTTTCATATTTAGTGCTTGTATTAGTTAGTGCGTGGCCCAGAGGAATTGTGGGCACAAAAAAGTTTTAATAAACCTCTAAATAGGAATATGACGTATGTTTTTACATTTATAATTGATGACTTATTGTATACTTTTTAATGCATAAAAAAAAAAGTTTAGTTATACATGCATCACTAAAAGGTAAAAGACCACCCAGGTAAATCAAACCCACAAAGTGAGGCATTATATCATGAGAGATAAGCCACATGTGTGCATATAACCCCCCCCCCCCCCCCCCCTGTAAAATGCTAGATTTCGATTACAGAAGGACAATTAGTAGCCCTATCATATCCTTATAATGTTAATCTTTCATTGTTAGGCTTCATGATATTCATGGAGAATAGCTTATTAGCTATTTTATTATCAGTCTATATGTATGTAATAGTTATCACAATCTTGGGGACACGTGTGACTTTATCCCATATCATTGCAAAAAAAGGGACCTTTTTATATGCTGTATAAACATTATTTCTCTTTTTATTTTTTAATGTTTTGTATATTTGTAATTTGTTATAATACACGGTCCCTTTAATATCGTGGGATATTTGTAGAGCGGACATCCTGCTCTCCATTTATGCCTATGACTAAGCCCCTGTATACCTATGACTTAGCGCATACAGCACACTTTCTGTCCTTGGCGGATTCTGTCCACTTGGTTTCCCGGTTGCATAATGTAAGTCAATATATATTTTTACGATTTAGCTACATTTTATTATTATAAATTGGAGAACGGAGCAGGTTGACAACCATAGATTCAAGTTTCATACACAAAAAATGATATACCGGTGGGGCATGTTAGGAGGTAGCTCTTTCTATGTATACATAGAATAATTTACAGTATTTGCACATTTAGGAACAAGCTTGCAGGTCCAAGTAAGAGAGGTTATAGTTACATTAGAGGTAAGATTTTAATAGTTTTATATGGTCCAGCTCAACTCACTTGTTCCAGCCTTTAATATCAGATCTTTTAATCCCTGGAATGTATGTTGAGGGCTGATCAATGAGAATAACACATATCCTTCATGTTATTAAACTAATTGACATAATTGTAGGTCCTCAGCTACTGTGACTGAGAATGATTCAAGCTGTCATCTGCAGAGGGAGAGACACTTGTCACTCCTCCTATAAAGGCGTTAAGGAAATGCTGCTTTGTGGCTTTGCATTACTTAGCAAATTCATCATCTGTTTCACTTATAAATACAAAGGGCTTCTGGTTCGCTTGTGTATGGATTGGGGCCAACTCTAGACCATAACCATGAGTGGAATTCATTGACAGCGAAGGAAATGAAAACAGAATCGTTTCCTGACATGGGGCACTTCCGTGCATTGGCCTAGTGGGAGTTATTCTCCTTTCAAATAACTTGAAAATTAAACTCGGCACGAGCTAGCAGTCCCCGGGTGCTGAGCTCAGGAATTATTTAATTGTCCTTCAGACGATACCAAAAAGAGACTCATGAATCTAAACCAATGAAAGCAAGACGCTGCCTTGTTCTAAGATGTTGTACAAGTGTAAATGTTTTTTTTCTCCTCTGTGAACCCTGCAGCACTCCAATCTAAAGAATAGTTGTGTGCATATTCAAGTCAGATCCCTGAAGACTGTGGCAAATTAAGCTATTAACCCTCTGCCCTTGAAACCATACTTTGGCAGTTCAGATTTGGTAACTGATAAGGATTAGCTTTTTTTCCTTCAGTTTCTTAATTTTTTTACTCCAAAATATTTTTTAAAGTGTATAAAAAAAAAAATTACTTAATTTAACTGAGGCATGAATTGATTTTCAGGTATACAAAACATTGAAAACCAGTGAAAGTTTTGATTTCCCCCTGTTGGTAACAAATACACTGTGAATTCTCGTTAAAGGGACACTAGTGAAGCACAAGTGAAATTTTAGTTGTCCTTAGTATGAGGATAAACTGACATGTACTTTTGACAGTACACGCCAGTTTATCCTCTGACCGACAGCTGGCATGCTTCCATAGGAAGCAGGCAGCCGTCTGGTCGGCGGCTGTCTCTCTCTGCGAGCGCAGAGAGAGACCCTCATTTTTGCATGAGATCAGCAGGGGGAACCTTAACTAGGCCCCCTTGCTGATCCCATGCAAAAACGAGGGTCTCTTTCTGTGATTTCGGCTGTCAGAGCGGGACGAGACCCAGCTCAGACTGGCTGTGCGCATGCTGACAAACCAGGAACTGCTGTGTCTCGCATGTGAGACACAGCAGATAGTAAACCTGCATGTATCTATTAAGACACACGTCGGGTTTACTTTCAAAGACCGCGACATGTATTGTTTAACCGTTAAACAATGTTTAATGTTCCTTTAAGTGTTAAAGGCAGTGTTTAGTATGACATAATTAACCATGATAGAATGTTGTCATTTCATGTAAGTCAGCGGGATGCACAGCACACCCGTCACACTCCAGTAATTAAAGTCTTTGCTAATGTCTTTATTGCGTAATAGAACAACAATATTGTGGCACAAAATATATTTTTCCTGCTTTTGCATAAAAAAAAAAAAAATCTGATCCAGCTTGGCCAATACACCTCAGAACAGTGTCTTCCTGCCACATACCACATAGAGTTTAATATCGATGCCCCAGGCATGGATCAGACAGGGTGGGTAAGGAGAAGGAGGGGTAACATAACTTGGCTAATGTCACATAATCTTGGCAGAGGGATATGAATTTAATCTCCTGTTTCGCCCCATGCAGGGTCTCAAGAGGAACAAGACAAATACTTTAGTGATTTTTAAATGTTGTGTTTTGTATTTCTAAATACTAAGAAAAAAATTCATAAGTAAAACGCAGCGATTTCTTTTTCTTAAGAGGTAGTAAATTAATATTTGCGGGGAAGTGGGCATACAAGTAGTATTACATGACATGATGTGCTTACTGATATAGAAAGGCCAGAGTGCTTGGGATCCTACAGTTTAGTGGGATATTGAGAGTAATAAAGACAGAAGGGAAGTCAGTTTGAAATTGCCACTTGAGTACAGGGATCATTGCAGTGCACTCGGTGAACTGACTTAAGCTAAGAAACATATAAACTGTCAGACATTTTCTAATCTTTTTTCAAGTGCATATGGGTGCACTGCATCGCATGGAGCAACATCAGTGTGATGGTGCAAAGTCCGAGCTTTGTCTTGCATGGAAATAATTACTGGTAATCTAGAGGTTGGCGGACATTCTTGCCCTTTTCACATAATGATAAGGTACCTTGCTCTGTGATAGTGGCAGTTTGTGGACATGGCTGCCCCTGTTGCATGCAGGTTAGTGACAGTTAATATGATGAACTAACCAAATTGTTAGCCAATATTTAAAAATGTTTTCTTAACAAACTCATACCCCTCAACTTATCCCAGTGGATACATGGAATGCTAGGAGCATCAAATAAGATTTGATTATCAAATGTGTTAAAAGAACTGGATAAGAGATCACTGGGTTTTCATGTCTAACTGTCATACTTACCAAGTTTGTTTTCTAGGTCACAAGACAAAAAAAGGACTGAGCTAAATAAGGCAGAGTTAGGAGATGCCATCTAATGTCACATGCAGAGTTGTCCAGAACTTGCCAGGGCTGTCCCATTGTTTTATGTCCTGTAAAATTCCAGTCTGTCCCAGCCAGGGCCGGCCTTAGGGGTGTGCGACCTGTGCGAGCGCACAGGGCGCAACACCCCAGGGGGCGCTCTCCCGCCCAAAGAAAAAAAAAAGCCAGTAGAGGCACTGGGTGGGGGAGATCTAAAGATCCCCCCTCACCAGCCCTCTGCTCGGCATGCTCTGCTAGATGCCGGGAGGGGGCGGAGCTAACCGACTGAGCGGTGTAGCTCCGCCCCCACCCTGTGAAGCAGAGCAGCGTCTGCTTCACGGGGAGCCACTGGCACCATGAGAAAGTGCTTCTCGGCTCCACATGCCCCCTCCCTGTATCCACCTTTGAAGGAAGGGTGGGAGAGAGAGACAGGGGCAGGGGGGGGAGAGAGAGACAGGGGCAGGGGGGAAGAGAGAGACAGGGGCAGGGGGGAGAGAGAGACAGACAGGGGCAGGGGGGAGAGAGAGACAGACAGGGGGAGGGAGGGAGAGAAAGACAGAACAGGGGAAGGGGGAGAGACAGAACAGCTGAAGGGGGAGAGACAGAACAGCTGAAGGGGGAGAGACAGAACAGCTGAAGGGGGAGAGACAGAACAGCTGGAAGGGGGAGAGAGAGATACAGAACAGGGGGTAGAGAGAAAGAACAGATGGAGGGAGAAAGAGACAGAACAGGGGGAAGGGGGAGAGAGAGAGAGAGACAGACAGTACAGGGGGGGAGAGAGAGACAGAACAGGGGGAAGGGGGAGAGAGATACAGATGGGGAGGGAGGGAGAGAAAGACAGAACAGGGTGAATGGGGAGAGAGAGAGAACAGGGCTAGAGAGACAGAACAGGGGGGGGGAGAGACAGAACAGGGGGGGGGGGAGAGACAGAACGGGGGGGGGAGAGACAGAACAGGGGGGGGAGAGAGAGACAGAACAGGGGGGGAGAGAGATACAGAACAGGGGGGGGAGAGAGATACAGAACAGGGGGGGGAGAGAGAGACAGAACAGGGGGGGGGAGAGAGAGACAGAACAGGGGGGGGGAGAGAGAGACAGAACAGGGGGGGGGAGAGAGAGACAGAACAGGGGGGGGAGAGAGAGACAGAACAGAGGAAGGGCAGGAGAGAGACAGAACAGAGGAAGGGGAGGAGAGAGACAGAATAGAGGGAGAGAGAGAGAACAGGTATGGGGCAGTTAGAGAGAGACAGACAGGGCAATGAAGAGGAAAGGGACAAACATGGGAAGGCAGAGAGATACATACATGGGGGGGGGTGCCATGGGGGAATCCCGCACAGGGCGCCGGAACCCTTAAGGCCGGCCCTGGTCCCAGCACACATACTGTCTATGCCCAGTGCTGTGCACAGGCATCATTGCATTTAAACCCAAGACCCAAATTTGACAGGACAAGGCCCAAAAAACCCCAAGAATGTGCTGGCAAATTCACGACTGCTGGCATCTATGAACTATGTATTAATCAGTATATAAATGTATAATACATACCTCCCAACTGTCCCACTTTGCGCGTTACAGTGTCTATTTGGGAGCCATGTCCCGCTGTCGCGCTCTACCTCTTTCCCACTTTTCGGGACAGAGGTAAAGCTGAGTGGGACAGCAGAACTCAGGACCACAATCCCGCAGTCCTGTTCTCATTCTCCGGTGTCCCAGACACCAGAAAATGCTTACTGGGCATGCGCAGCATTGTAGCGATCCTGGCTTCAGATGCCAGGATTTAAAGTGGGTGACAGTGTTACCGCACATGAGTGGTAGCACTTATACCCCCTCCCAGACTCCGCCCCAGGGTGTTCCGTCCCCTTACCAGACTCCGCCCCCAGCATCCCAATTCGCCCGGGGGCGCAAAGTTGGGAGGTATGATAATATAATAATATATTTGAAAGAAACAATAGGTAGAGAGACCATTTTAGAGTTTTCTCTAGTTCCCTTTTATAAGTGTAAGATCACGCCTAACCATAGTGTTTCAATGTGTTTTCATTGGGGGTTTCATTGCCTTGAGACTGAAGTGTTGCTGCTTACATCGTACAATTTTTTTTTACTACTGAAGGGCCAATCCATCGAAACCTTTTACCTACAAGGATTTGATGGTCTTGGTCTTAATTAAATTTGACCTTGTTACTCTTTTTGGTCAAAGACAAGTGGGCCTTACATGCTTGCCAGCGCTTACCCATGATTAGCTTGTTCACTAGGATTTCAAAAGGATTTCAATCTAAAATGGCATCTCTAAATGGGGCCAGAATTATGTGTCCTTTCTAGTAACATTCACAGGGGTTTAATGGTCTGTGGTAGCTGCTGAATATTCCAATAAGTATGGCGTTACTGTGTTACATATGCATCACATGCTAGGAGTGGAACACTTCTGGTTCTCCATAGTCTGACGCATGTGACTGCAATAATAATAACAAAGGAAGGATAAAGACAATAAAACAGCTAGAATGGGTGATTTAAATGAAACATCTTATCCCATTACCTGTGGGACAATAACACACCGCTGAGGCAGTGTGTGTAATAGGAATGAAAAAAATCAAAAAGCTTTAGAAAGAGAGGGTTTTTATCTGAGTCCACCATATAGGCACAACACTTCAATTATGCATATCCATTGTTTTTGGAAGGGCTCTGATTTCCATGGCTTTTTTTTCTGGAGTGCTTCTGTTTTTATCTGCCTTGCTTTTTCTGTTGCATATTCAATTTGGTAGCACAAGAAAATAGCAGTTCAATACATGCCAGTCTTGCTCTCACTTGATTGCTGGGGATGGCAGCTGTTCTGCTCCCCTCTGTGTTCATTTTATTCCCCTTCTTTTTCTTTTCTTTTTTTCTTTCATTGTCATTATTTTTGTGATAAAACACCAAAAAGTTTTTAATTGTGATCACTGATGGTAGGGTCAGTGAGCTAAAATATGAGGAAATGAAGACTACTCCAGTGTAATGCATTTTTATCATGTGTTTTTTTTTTTTTACCCTTTTAGTATGCTGTAGAGTAGTTGTTCCCAACCTGAGGGGGGAGGGGGGACTTTATAATGTCTCCTAAAGTCTTGTGTGAGTACTCAATAGTCTTTATAGTTACAGTAACAGGGGGTGCAAAGAGTGGGGAAAAGAAAGGATAGACTTGCCTTACACAGTTGATAGAAGGATCTATCTTATGCCTAAATTACTGAGGACAAAGAGCTGAAAAAGTGGAGGGGCACATGAGACATTCATGTAATTGAAACTGAGATGTCATTCCAAAACGTCTGGGAACACCAAATTTAAACAATGCAAACCCAGAGATCAGAGATTGTTTGTTTAATTTAGACATTTTCTTACCCCATATGGCAGCATCTGATAATCTGCTAGTACAGTATATGAAACATTTATTGGCAATTTCCTTTTCTACAAATTAGCATAAAGATTTACTGAACTCTCTTTGAAACGTAAGTTTGCTTATATTTATGGATTGTTTTTTTTTTTTTTGTGGGCACTAGGCTTGCTATTTGAAGGAACCAGGGTAATAGTATTTCCATAAATAAAAGGCACCCGCTTTCTGTACCTGGTAGGCTGAAGCTTAACCCCTTCCTGCTTGTAGGACGTTCCACGCCGTCCTACTTTTTAGTGCCTACAGGCCAGTAGGACGGCATGGAGCTTACTACATTAAAAAGCTCATCGGGACCCCCCGCGATGAGCTGTGTGTGGACCCCGCTGCAGGGACTTGCAGCTGGCCTGGCTTTGACACAGAAAAGGTAGCCGACGCTCAAATTGAGCTTCGGCTACATTTTACAGTAAAAGCCTGCAGGATGGCATAGACCGTCCTGCATGTAACAGCTCATCGCTGCTCCCTGTGATGAGCTGCACTGAGGATTCTGCTGCAGGGACTTGCAGCGGGATCCTCAGTCTGACTTAGGAAAGTTAGCGAATGCTCAAAAAGAGTGTTCACTACATCTCCGGCATCCCTGCGTGCCCGAACTTTCTGGTTTGGGCACGCCTCCGTTACATCACACGTGATGTCATGAAGTATCGCAGGAAGTCGGCAGGGACCGACAGGGTCGATAGAGACCCTGATCCGGTCCCTGCTTGCTTGTTCCTGGCTCCGATCACTTCATGAACACACAGATGCCAGATGGTGCTTTGGTCATTAAGGACCAAAGCACCATCCAACGGGAAGGGGTTAAATTCACAGAGTCATGCAACGTCATGTGTCATCACACAGTTTAGCATGCATTGTGTTTCTTCATATTGGGGCTGCTTATTAATAAGCACATAGCGTGCAGAACGCGTCAACAGTAATGTTTTTACTAGGGTCTATGAACTTTTTACCTTTGATATTACTCCTTACCTCTTTAGACCTCCCTTCCCCCTTAAGACTTACCCATGCTGCCTCTGCGCCCCTACCTCCCCCCTAGACTTGCCCATGCTGCCTCTGCCCCCCTCCCCCACCCAGACTTGCCCATGCTGCCTCTGCCCCCCCCTCCCCCCACCCCCAGACTCGCCCAATTTCCCTGGTGCCTAGTGGTGGCAGCCGGTGGATATCTGCATGATACTTGCAGACATCCTCCACTGCTGCCCGACACTTCCATCTTTTAATCGAGGTCTAACTATAAGACTGGGATCCAAGTCCCCCCGCAGAGCTGCAGGGGCCATGGATCCCCTTCTTAACACCGTTGGATGTTGGCGCAATGTACGCAGACATCCTCCACTGCTTCCCGGCACGTCTGCCGGGAGTTCTATGACGGAAGCCGGAAGGTCACATGACCTCCCGACTTCCGTCATAGAAGTCCCGATGAACGTGCCGGGTAGCAGTGGAGGAATGCGGGCAGACATCCACCGGTGTTGTGATTTGAGGTCTGATTATAAGATGACCTTGAATATAAGACGAGGTGGTCTTTTTTCAGGGCATTTGCTCTGAAAAAAACCCTGTCTTATATTCGATCAAAAACAGTAATTTGCTTAAATTATATCACTCTGATTAGGATTAGGTCAAACTGAAGAAGGATGAGATATACAGATCAGAACATTTTACATCATAATTATGTTTTCACACTTTACATTTAATACAAGCAGCTGAATAGAGTACTACTAATGCTATCATGTTATACTCCAAAGCATATTACACTCCATGTCAGGATAGTGTATTTAAGGGACTAATGTTTTAATACCTAAAAGAAGATAAGAACCATTAAAATGTGCTATTTTCTACTCTACAATTTCTCTCTTTTTCCAATGTCGCCTTGAAGTACAATAACATAAACATTTATTTGATCACATTGTCTGCGATTTTGTGTTTTGTTTTGTTCTTGTTAGCATTTTTTTTCTCTTCCCTATGCCTTGATTGTTAATGGATTCAAAGTCTAGCCAGTCAGTGAAAATCACGCTGCTGATCAGAAATCCCATTCTCAAGTGCCTGGCAGCTCTGATCTTCAGTGACTCTTCTTTTTAATGTGTTTGTAGCATCATGTATAAGCTTTGAAAATAGCCTTTCTAATGGGTGAGCTACTAAAAGAAAATCACCCCTCTCCTCCGTTTCCTAGTTAGCAAGAAAACACAGCTCAATAAACAGCTCGGGCACATTTTGAGCACAGTAAAGCCGGCTTGTGTTCACGATTTAGGAAGTGCCAGTGTTCTTTTTAATTACCAAGCACTTTAATTTTATGTGCTGCCTAGTCATATCACACATACGGTCTACATCTGGTTCTTCGTCATTTGTAGCCTGGTTCTAAAATGCATCATTTATGCTTTTCTGCCCTATTAGCTCTTTCAGTGATAACATGTATAATTTCCTTTTACAAAATATAATAATAAAAGAAAACTAGATGTACCGTATTTTCCGGCGTATAAGACGACTTTTTAACCCCTTAAAATCTTCTCAAAAGTTGGTGGGTCGTCTTATACGCCAGGTACTGGGATTTACTTACCTATTTTCTGCTCTGTCTCCGCTCTTTCTGCTGTTAAGCCGCTCCGTGGCTGTGAGGGAAGCGTTGTGAGCTCCCCTCCAGCCGCGCGGCTTCAATAAAGTTTGTTTAATTTTTTTTTTAAACGACCTCTATTGACCGCGCGGCTGGAGGGGAGCTAACAACGCTTCCCTCACAGCCACGGACCGGCTTAACAGCAGAAAGTAGGTAAGAACTGGGGATTGGGGAAGGGGGGAGGAGGGTGACTCTATATTTTAACCTAAAAAGTTAAAATATAGATGCGATTTTTCCGGCTTATAAGACGACTTAGTTGGGGGGTCGTCTTATACGCCAGAAAATACGGTAGTAATTCCTAGTTTATAAAAAGTGGTCAGATAAAGCTATTTAGATGTTTTCTTTCATGGTACGAATCCAGACTTTAAAAATAGTAAAGAAAATGATCTATAAATTATGTTAGCAGAATTGTGAGAAAATGCATAGATTAAGAGAAATATGTGCTAAAAGTGTCTGTGCAAACTCTTGTTTGTGACATCAGCTTTTGACCTTAAATTCAAGTGACCAACTAAAATGGAGAATGTGGAATATGCATCTCAGGCCACAACATGATGTTATAATCAGTAGTATGAGGATGTAATGGTACATGCCAGGTTATTCTCTGAATATCAGCCGCCGTGCTTCCATGAGGCCAAGTTAAGGCTCTGTGACACAGTAGCTTGGAAATCTCAGATAGACTACCATAAGATATTGGAACCGTTTTTGATTGGTGGTCCCAAAGATCATGATTGTAAAAGCGACCGTCTGACTGACTATAACTTGCTACATAGAGTTCAGTCTGTCTTTCTTTCACCAAATAGTTAAGAAACACCTTTGGGAGTTGTCTTTTATGGTCGTATTAAAAGCGGAATTGTAGCCTAAGCCTTAAGTATATTGAACTACTGGAAACAGTGAAGAAGTTTGAGTTCTATGAACGACAGTGAAGACTACATTCTTGTAACAGTTCAGCTGTTTTTGGCAACTACTTGTGCCAAGAATAACTTGGAAAGAAAAACCAGCATTTCCTTTAGCTACTTCATTCACAAAATTGTCCATCACCATTGATTTTCGCTTTCTGCATAGATCGTTCCAGTTACTGTCAGCTGACCACTTGGATAAGTTGATTACTATAAATTTGAGAGAGAGAGAGATTCTGGGGATTGGCTGTGTGCCATGAACACATACCCTGTGTGCCAGGATTTGATTGTGGACCCAGAGGTGGGGTGTAGAAGGGATGGATTGATTACCATGTCTGGGATACTGTCTGCCGGCTGGCTGGGAATTCTTTCATATTGTAGGCATTTAAAGAATTTCTGAGGATTTATCTATAATCTGCTTCCTATCCAGGATCATCAAGAGCAAGACTTGCCAATCAGTTGTTTGCTTCATTGCGTGCCAGGTTTTGCTAGCAGTATATTTTAAATGAATTCTCGATCCCTTTGAATTGACATTTTTCATTGCAAAAAGCTGTTCTCATCCCACAATAAAATACCTTCAGCTACTTTTCTATATCACCTACATTTAAATGTACAGTGCAGGATCGGGTAATTTGTTTGTAAAAATGTGATACCCAGACAAATGTAGGAGACAGGAAATGATACATTCATAGTGATCAATATAAATTACCACTGAAACTTTTAGGAACAGTGATTATTTATCTCTTGGGATTTGTTTGTCCCTGGAATAGTCTTTCCTTTACCGTTTGCTTTTCCTCGCATATATTTTCCATCGCTTGGATAGCGGTGATTAAGCAAGTAAGGTTTCTGGAATTGATAGGTACTGCTTGTGGGATTTTGTGTCAGTATTGTATTCTGTTAGCAACTTTACTGCTCGCAAGTACAACTACTCGAGCAGTTCAAGTATAAATGTAATGTAAGCTGAAACTGTGTAAAGTAATATTTTATATTTTTATATTTTAACTATGGGTAGCAAGAATGATGTTATCTGATTTTTACAATTTGCAATATACTCCTTATTCTAAATCTGTAATGTACCATCCTTCTCATACCATCTAGAGACCTGAATGTGGACACCAGTAGGCATTGCCTTTAGGGCATAGTTTTACTGACGCACAAAGTGTCAACCTGCTACTAGCTGCACTCAGTATGCCGACGCTTCTTGCATGTGCAGTTTTCCAGATATTCATTACGCACTGATTACTAAACCATGCATATGCAGTGTGGTAATCAGAGGCGCATGCAGATAACTTTTTTTCTATGGTGTCTTCAAAAAACAATGGAACAAAAAAAGGACACTAAGAAAGGGTATGATAGACAGGGGTCCCACAATAGTTATGCATAATGGACTGGACCCCCAATTCCATACTGGGTCTAAAGTGGTTTGGGAAATATAGCACTGCTTGCTTTCTTCCCAGGACAGATACCTTTTGTACAGCTTTCTGTTTTGTGCTGTTAATCATATGTCTTACTTTTCAGTGTTTGTCCCAGTTCTGGTACTAAATAGTTTGTTTACAGAAAGAAAATGGCACCCCCCTCAGATATAGTTTCATAGCAGTTATTTTGATATCCAATACATCTCTAAATGAGATCTCAGTTGGTTGGGAGGTTCATTTACTTAATTCTGGATCCTAGTAATATCCAGTGTTATTGATATGTTTGTGAACCATATGTGTTTATATGTTTGCTATTCAAAAATCCTAAATCAGGGCTTGACAAATTTAATTTAGTTTTAGGAGCCAGCTAAAAAATTTAGTAGCCAAACAACGGCACATCACAAAATCATAAACGCACGGAGACAGTCGCATACACCCACCTCACATACACAGCCAGTTACATTCACACATACGTACACACATACATACACACACGCCACATACACAGCCAGTTACATACACACACGCCACATACACAGCCAGTTACATTCACACACGCCACATACACAGCCAGTTACATTCATACACACCACATACAGCCAGTTACATTCATACACACCACATACACAGCCAGTTACATTCACACACACCACATACACAGCCAGTTACATTCACACATACATACACACACACACCCCACATACACAGCCAGTTGTATTCACACATACATACACACACACACACACACACCACATACACAGCCAGTTGCATTCACTCATTCATACACGGAGACCACATACACAGCCAGTTGCATTCACTCATACATACACAGCCAGTTACATACACACATATCACATACACACCATTTTTGTGTTTTTAAAAGAACAAAAATGTATTCTTACGGTGTCCTCCCTCCCTGTGCTGCTTACCTCATTGCAGGGGAGGCGGACGTGTATGCTGGAGCCGGATCTTCTTTAGGTTCCTGCCAAGTGGCTTGTTGTCATGTGACACTCGGCACTACAGAGTGTTGCGCGAGGGCACGGAGCTTACAGTCTGTGTGTTCCGCACAGAGACTTTCCCCCCTCATGCTGAAAGTAAAAAAAACGGATGGCAACCGGCAAGGGCACCCTGTGACAAACAGCACCCGGGCGTCAGGTCTGATTTCCTGGTCGCCATGGCCAGGCCATGTCGAGCCCTGCCCTAAATGAATGAATGATTGCTGCACATGAGTAGTGTTGTCAGTTTGAGAGGCAGCTAGGGTTTCCACCGTTTCTTCAAAAACTCTGTCCTCATTATTGCCTCCATAGACTTAACATTGGCTGCAAGCCAATTATTTTTAGTGGCCTGCCGATAAAATACAAGCCGGGTGGCAGCCTTAGAGACAGCAGTCGCATTGGCACTTGACCCCCTCCAACCCCCTTGGTGTCCTATATGGCCAAGAAAAGAAGTTTCGACTATCGATGTGATGTTGGGAAAGTTGAACTCTGTTCTTATTACCCACATATTATGTATTATGAACTATTGAACGCAGAAAATATGTTTGTCATGGTCTATGTCAGATAAAATGTAACCTCCCATCAAGAGAAAATGATGCCTGTTTTGTTCATGTAATGTTTTCACAAGTGCCCCCAACTTGAGTGACAAGATGTTTTTGTTTTTTTATTTCCCCCCTGAAATAGTATCTCACTGATTGCATTAAAGACTCCTTTTAAAAAAATCTCACTCTGCATTTGTCATTGAAACTGCACTTATCTTTTATTTTTCCTGCCAGTAACTGAACGTCTCTGGGGATTTTAAAGTGACAATATGGTAGATTGAATACAGTGATATTTACTCCAGCATAGAAGGATTTCGAATGTCACTTTTGATAGTCCTAGAAAATCCTTTAACAAGAGCCTTATTTTGCTGCAGTTTAAAGTGGCAGTACAATGGAGGCGACATGGTCTGTATAAATGCTTATCATTGTAATTGACTTTTTATATATATAAAAAGAAAAATGGTATAAGTCTTCAACAATGAAACATTTTTGTATTGTGTGAGAATAAGAATACTACATCCTTCTCTCACCTGTATCTTTTAGAATGACTGTTCGTACCTGTTATTAATAAGCTGCCACCTTTTCTTCTAAACAAAAAAATTACAATTATCTTTTTTTGAAGGGATATGCATGTTCTTAGAAGCCATGTGATCCTACCATTACCATTATAGGGCTCCATCACCTAAACTCAACACAAATATAGAGCGTACAATAATGAAACAAAAATGCATACATTAAGAAAAAACATGTTTTAAAAGGGTCTGTGGTGTCTCGTAATTATGACATCACCTTGTGGCTTGATATGCAAAAGTATAATTTGCATATCAGTCATAAGATTTTGTTGCAAACAGGACACACCACAGACATATTTTAACCTGCTTTTATCTTTATGTATACATTTGCTTGCAGTTTCAACTTAAAATAATTGTGTATATTTTGAATGTAGACAAGAAAGTTTAGCTTTCAGAGTCCCTTTAAAGTTGTACAATAGGGGTATATCCATAGGATATAGGAGGATTGTGTAATAGATACATATTCTCTATATAGAGAGCCATATCGGATTCTACCACTTAAATACTGGCCCCTTGCTTGTGAATTAATCCATTTTTCCTTTTATTTCCTTTTTTCCATTCTTTGTATAAGTGGCTGATAAAATGCGTGAAAAAAAAAAAGGAGAAATGGACTCCTTTTAAACTAGTTTCTCCTCCTAGAAATGTGCTCTGATGTGTGTGCTGTGCGTATATCTGTTTCATTGTGATAATAATGGTATAAGACAGATACTTGCCAAGCAAGAACGGCACTCCAGCTTTACAGCACAAGTGTCCTAACACCAATTTGGAGACTCCGTAAATGTGAGTGGACTTCTTGACTTATTGGATTGCTAGTGTCGAACTGATCCAAGTGATTTACACTTACACTAATGACCATCTGGAAGTGACTTCAGTACAGTCAGGATGGGTTTGTTTTCCACCTTTTATTTTTTTACAAAATTCTATAACATAATTTAAATGGTAATCATCTTGTGTAATATGATCCATGATATTGTAAATTGGCCACAACCATTCTCCCAGGACAACTTCCTTTGATCATATATTCAGGCAAAATAAAGATATTTTTTTCCCCATGTGAACATTTCTAAAGCAACATCTTTTTTTTTAAAGCAACACTTTTTTTTTGTATATTTTTTTATGCTCTATTAACCATACCATATACCATCACTAGGGAGTGACAATTAGAATTGATTACTACACTACTAAGGATTTAATAACTGGTTTTCACACAAAAAAACTGCTATTCACAACATGTGAATGCAACCCCATTTGGCCACAGAAAAAAGGGGTTAATGTGATGTTACTATAGCATCATAAAAATGGAGGACTGTAGGTCATTCCTTGGACAGAGGGCTCTCATAAAATGTGTAGACCCTTGTGGAAAGCAGATAATGCATTATGCACAACCTTCAGCTGAATGATAAATTGCCTCTTTATCTGTTGTTGTCCAGGGAGATCCACTGCAGAGTGAACTGAAAAAGACATTTCACACTAGCTGGAAATAGATCAAAACTCACACATCCCAGACCTGAAAAGTATAACCGCATTACCCGTATTATATGGGAAACTATAAGTAGTATTAACAAGCCCCTAATTCTAAATATATAATTCTAAATATAGACAGAGTTCTTGTTTATTAAACAATGTACGGTCAGTTTCCCGTCTTCAGATGCTAATAAGCAGCAAGCAGTATACATGTTCCTGAATGGACTGAGAAGTTGAATATCTTGTCGCAACTATGCTACAAAGTACATCCTCATAGCTTTTCTAGCTATAACAAGGAGCTGTGATTCAAGATTTTGCAAAGGCTTTCATTACAGTTGACCAGAACATTTTGTTAAGAACACTTAAATCTGGGATGTGTGATCTGCTGCTATACTGTTTTTTCCCCCTCTATTTATACAACAGAAATCCGAGACCATTGCTAATGTTCTCTCTATCCTGCTTTGAGTTATATGTGGATTCTCACAAGACCATATTTATCTGCTCCTAGAAGTCTCTAATCTTTTCTGTTTATTAATCACTACCCCACAGTGTGCCATCCTTGAACTGTGCGCATGTACAAAGATATCATCATAATTACATAAATATGAGCAAACCAAACCGATTACATTGTTATACAAAAAAGCGATAAAGTGACAGTGCGCTACAGTGCCAAAGTAACATGCAGAGTATATATAACCTGGTATACTATTTCTCAGACATATACAAGAACACAGAAACAACACACACAGATAATATAGTTTAATATGTTTAGGATATATATCGAGAGAATGATGTGGCTCCAACATTTTGCAGTCACACTTTTTCCCAATTTATTCAGTATGTAAGGTGATTCTCTTTCCTCACTGTTGGATGTAGAAACATAGAAACATAGAATGTGTCGGCAGATAAGAACCATTCCATTAAGGTCCATCTAGTCTGCCCAAATTTTTTTTTTTTGAGTACTTTTATTAGTTCCCGGTCTTATAGCTAGGATAGCCTTGTGTCTATCCCACGCATGCTTAAAATCCTTGACTGTGTTTACCTCTACCACTTCTGCTGGCAGGCTATTCCATACATCCACTACCCTCTCAGTAAAGTAATACTTCCTGATATTACTTTTAAATCGTTGCCCCTCTAATTTAAGACTATGTCCTCTAGTTGTGGTAGTTTTTCTTCTTTTAAATATACTCTCTTCCTTTACTGTGTTGATTCCCTTTATGTATTTAAATGTTTCTATCATATCCCCCCTGTTACGTCTTTCCTCCAAGCTATACATGTTAAGATGCTTTAACCTTTCCTGGTAAGTTTTATCCTTCAACCCATGAACCAGTTTAGTAGCCCTTCTCTGAACTCTCTCCAAAGTATCAATATCCTTCTGGAGATACGGTCTCCAGTACTGCGTACAATACTCCAAGTGAGGTCTCACCAGTGGTCTGTACAATGGCATGAGCACTTCCCTCTTCCTACTGCTAATACCTCTCCCTATGCAACCAAGCATTCTGCTAGCATTTCCTGCTGCTCTATTGCATTGCCTACCTACCTTCAAGTCCTCTGAACAGATGTGTCTTCATATTCTCCTCCAAATAAAAGATACAACATGTGTAAATGTAATGAAAAGTATTTAATATAAAAAGGAGTAAAATTACCTTACACTTAGGTAACAAACAGAAGACAAATGAACAAACAAATCAGCAGAGTTTCTGGTGGTCTCACTCTCGCAAAAAAAGGCTGTTAGCGTGTTTCGCCTCTTGAATGAGGGTTCTTCAGAACATCTGTTACATCTTTAAGCTTCATTATAATTCTCAAATGTACTGGTCTGTATAAAACCAAATCTTGCTTAAATCCCTGTGTCAGTAAATAAATTGTTCAACTTATGCAGATGTTGGACATTGGCTATAGAGATGGAGTATACAAATCTGGTCCATACAACCATCTCAGTAACTCTACACTATGCATAATTCACTATGGTTCTGTGCCCTGAAATGCAATTGCCGTATTTTCCGGCGTATAAGACGACTTTTCAACCCAGGAAAATCTTCTCAAAAGTCGGGGGTCGTCTTATACGCCGGTTGTCGTGTTAAAGGGGGGCCCGCTGCCTATCCGTAACTGCTACCTGCACTATGCGATCAGCACTGATCGCATAGTGCAGGCAGGGCCGACGCTACCGTAAGGCGGTTTACTTACCTACTTTCTGCTCTGTCTCCCACTGTTAAGCCGGTCCGTGGCTGTGAGGGAAGCGTTGTGCGCTCCCCTCCAGCTGCGCGGCTTCAATAAAGTTTGTTTAAAAAAAATGTTTGAAACAAATTTTATTGACCGCCTGGCTGGAGGGAGCTCACAACGCTTTCCTCACAGCCACGGACCGGCCTAACAGCGGGAGACAGAGCAGAAAGTAGGTAAGTACTTGGGATTGGGGAAGGGGGGTGGCAAAATCCTGGCAAATTGAGGGGCAAAATATATATTCTTATAGGCTTAAAATACGGTACATAAGATATTACTGTGACATGTTGAAAAAAACTAAATTCTTTAAGGCTCTATCTGTACCTTGCTTTCTTATTTAATAACCACATTTTTCAAAAATAACCTCTCTGTGGTATATTTACTAAAAGATGAGATGATGTACAGGGACAAACCTAGTGAGTTTGCTTAGTGGGAGAAACTCACCAGATTTATACCTGCACAGTGTATAGTTACAGTGGGGAGATTACATTATCATATTACATTACATTAACATTTATTTATATAGCGGCAACAATTTACATAGCGCTGGGTACAGAGCATAGAAGGGATCTACATGCTAAGTTAGATAAACTAGAACAGACTGATACATGAGGTCGAGAGCCCTGCTCGCAAGCTTACAATCAGAGGATCAACTCACCTGCAACTCACAATGTATTATTTTTGGTAAAACGTATTTGAAATATATTTCTGCCACATATCCCCATACAGTCCATATCCCACATTCCTTCTATCCTGCTCTAATATGCCTTATCGTCTAAGCCACTATTATACACTCTACCTCACAGCATAAAAATTACCTTATTACACGTGTACAGTATGCAGATATTTTCCAAGTGTATATAAAAGTGTACATTTTTACCGTCATTATATGGGGTGGGAAGTGATACTGTATCTGTAGAAACGTGTGGAATGTGCAGCCTTTCCCCTTCTTGTTGGACAATTCCCACTTGACATTTCGCCTGAATTAAGAAGTAAAATATCAGTATGCTGTAGGTGTGATTCGATGTCCCTTACTGTCTGCAGTAAAGAAACTTGTTAACAGGTGACTACTTTCTGCCAAGATTGTAATTTTTCAAAAACTTCATTTTGTGGGTAAGGATTCCTGGATCTGCAAGGAACAATTTTTTTCAGTTTATGTTTTCTGATTACTTTATAGTTATTCTTTTTAGGTTTGTATAATGTTCAGTTATCTTGTGTTTTTTTGTGCTGTCTTTTTGATGGGGCAATGTTTAGGTAGACCTAGCTTACACATCGTTGCAGAAGGACTAATCAAATCGCTTGTTGTATAACTTCAGGTAAAATAACTTCTTATTTTGCTGCAAGTTTGTTAGCTGGGCCCTCCTCACCTACTTATCCAGTATGTCTAAAGTTAATTATTATATTACCTTTGTAAGATACACCTGATGGAGAATCTGGAACTGCGGAACTGTGCTGTGTTAGGTGGGACAGTTGCGTTAGGTATGTATATATGGGTTTTACAGCATAATATGATGCCACTTTTCAAAAACATTATAATGTGTTTTGCTTATAGGTTCCTATATTGAGGAGAATCTTCCACATTTTGACTGTGTTCTATACACTTATACCTGCATTGTCTTCCGATGTATTTGCATCAATAGTACAAATCACAGATAGCAGATATACCTGATAACATTAACATATTCTGACCTCTGTTTGCTAAACAGTGGATTGTGGTGAATTGACAACTCCTCTTCGTTTCAGTTAAGTCAGGGCTTGACAAATTTAATTTGATTTTAGGAGCCAGCAAAAAAATGTAGGAGCCAGACAGTCGCGCAAACATACACGCAATTCATAAACACACACGCCTACTTCACATATATATACACACACTTATCTCACATATACTAACACCTCACACACCTACTTTACATATATACAAACACCTCACACACACCTCTTTACATATACCCATATATCCAAACACCACACACACACCTACTTTACATATACCCATATAACACACACCCACCTCACAGTCTTTTATTGGGGTTTTTTCTTAACGTGTCCCCGCTCCTTGCTGCTTTACCTCACTGCAGGGAGGGGGACATTCGTGCTGCAGCTGATCTTCCTGCTGACTGCCAGGATGTCACATGACGACAACCGGCACTCAGACAGGCATTGCGCGAGGGATGGGAGCTTGCAGTCTGTGCCATCCGCACAGACTTTACCCCCTCACGCTGCAGAAAAATTTAAAAAAAAATTGGATGGCAGCGGCAAGGGCACCATGAGGCGGACTGCCCCCAGGCGCCAAGTCTAAATTCCTGGTCGCCATGGCGACCTGGTGCCTGGGGTTTGTCGAGCCCTGAGTTAAGTTGTTAGCTAACTGTTTAGACAATGTCACATGTATTATGCCAAGAGAGAGAATATTAAATTCACTTTACTTTGCACTTGTGCTTATAATAGAGAAGCACAAGTGAAATGTTAGTTGTCTCTAGTGTGAGAATAAACTGACATGTTCTTCTTTTAGTACATGCCAGTTTATTCTCTGACCGGCAGCTACCATGCCTCCGTGGGAAGCAGGCAGCTGTCTGGTCGGTGACTGTCTCTCTCTGCAAGTGCAGAAGAGAGCCCCTCGTTTTAATGGGATCAACATCCCATGCAATAACATAGGGTCTCTCTCTGTGCTATCAGTGGGACACCGGCATTCTGCAGATGGAGCAGGGCAGGGGGACGTTGGGTTTACTCCAGACTAGCAAGATATGTTTTTAACATTTGCTTCCTTTAAGAAAGCAAGGGTTAAAAAAAAAACGGTTTAGTTATACTTTATTGGCTTATGAAGTTTGTCTTCAAATGGTCAATTTTAGTTTTAAAACAAACCACAGAAATCTATTCTAAAAACAAACGGGGAAAAAAGACTTTACACAAAACCACAAAGCACATTATAATACAATAAAAATGTGTTTCTTCCAACCATAACGATGACCTGGAATTAATAATGATTTTAGCGCTGTGTCTTCCGACTTGTAATGCATGCATCGTGACACGATAGTTTATGTGTGTTCTAATATTTAGACTGACGGCGAGATTAGTTTTATCCTCAAATGCAAATAAATGTCATCCTCTGATAAAACCCTATGTGAGAGTTTGCGAGAGACGGAGGGTGGCTGCTTTCTCCACACGGCTGCCGAAGGAGAACATCAAGAGACAAATTTCATTTTCACAGCAGATTTTTTAAACAAACTTAAATGTTCTTCAAATGTTATGCTACAAGCCCCTGAAGGACCACATTTCCCCCCATTCACTTACACTGAAAAAGTGTTGCAAATTATGACAATAACTTTTGGTTCTGAATTAGCTAAGGTTATTTTTTTTCTTAACTCTTTATTTTTAATTTGAAATTATATGTAAAAAATATTAAATATAACAAATAAAAATACCGAATAAATTAATACAGTGTGAAAACATACAAATAAATGTTTTTTTTTTCCTGTTTTTTTTTTTTTAATGAGCCTAACATGGAGGTAAGATGGCATGTATTTCAAATTGTACATGCTATCGTCTCATTTCCCTCCAGTCAAATCCTATGTGCTTCAACCACTTGGAATGGATACTAACTCTCCCCCTTCTAATAATTTTTGAAAATGAAGGTCACTTGTAGGAGCTATGAGAAAAAAAAGCCCTGGCTGTCCGCTCTCTTGCCAAGAGACACAATCAACTCCTTGCAGGACGCACAATCATAATATTTGCACACACTCTTTCTGCTAATAACTGTGAGAGACACTGGTGGAAAAGCGTAATATAGTTCCTACAGAATATGGGATTCTGTCAAAAACGCTACAGTTATGTTTAAGGTTAAGCTGCTATTTAGTGTTTACTGAGTTTAAAGAGACTGTATCACCTAAACATTGTTTTTTATTGTGCATGTAGAGAATAAAACAGATTGAACATGATCTATATATTGTGTTAGCAAAACTTAATGGCAAACATCACTGTTGTCTATGTGTTTTTGAGGCATTACAAGGTGTAAATAACAAATTCCTCCATTTTGAAAAAGCCACCCCCCCCCCCAAAAAAAACAACAACTTATTTTGGCCACAATGAATCTTCATGTACACTGGCTGCACACAGCAAGCCTCTTAAACTGGAGAAAGCTTTTGTTGTGCCAACAGCAGATTGTCAAATGAAATGAAAAGTACTGAGTTTTCTGGGTAATCTCAAGTAATCTTTTTGCCTGTACATGTGACAGATGCTGCAGCACTTCAGGTTAAGAGATAATGATCACATCACGAAGAAACTAAAGCTGCCATGACTCGTTAGGTCGACATATTGATCCTGACATTATGCCCGGAGTTTTTCAGTCTGTGGCGGCTCTACGTCTGGGTGTTTTTTCTTCTTCTTCTTGGATAAGTAGGGATAACATCACTAAACAAGTTATTGACCAAGGCTGAACAAGAGGAAGAAGCAAGAAGCTGCTCTGCCATATATAACGTACATCCTTGAATAGATAAAATAGATTGAAATGAAGATGCGGCTGAAACGAACATAAGTATCATTTAGATTTAAGGGTCTGCTCAATATGTGCACATTTTCAGCACTGAAATTAGAGCTCTGAGTTTTGGACCACATTGGGTCACTTCATGATCCAAATAGCGCATGAATTCTGGCTTCTCAGGAAGCATCGAAGTTTATATCACTGAAATAGTAACCTCTTTCCTCCCCATAGACTTGGATGGAGAGGATAGAGACTCATGTTTTGAGGACTTTGGCCAGTGCAATGGCGGGTTGTCATAACGGGTGTCATGATTATTTCAGGGGACAGAAAATGTATTTTTAATTTATGGGGCTATTATTTAAAAAAAAAAAAAAAAAAAATTTTTTTTATTATTTTAATTTGAATTAAAAATGCCCAAAATGTGGCTGTTTTAACCAATTTCAGGGTCTTTTTGGGGGACTGCGGCCCATATTTAGTAGGATGAACCCATAGGATTTGCAGGGCCAAAATTCACAAACTGAATATGGGCGAGAATTCCCGAACCAAATATGGCCGAAAATCATCCCGAAATCTTTTTGGATAGCTGAATGTCTGAAAATTCAGGAATTCGGCCAGTCTGACTGATCTGGCTCCATTTCAGGCCAGACCCATCTATATTATAAATTATTATATACATTATACATTATTTTTAAATAAATGGACATCTTATGTTATTTGCCCTGGCCTCAGATAGATATTATGGCGGGCCAGACCCGTCTATATTATGTATTATACACTGCCTAGCCAATGGAACATAAAAATATTGCGTGTTTAGAATACATAAAAATAAAATTCGCCTTGCATAAATTTAGCTTTGAATTGTGTTCCCTGTGTTTATAGTTTAAGTGTTAAACCATTATTTTGTTTTATATTGTCCATCTTTGTGATGGGGAAGTCCACATACCATGTAGACTCTTCAGATGTGGAGCCAGGCATAATTCATTTCATGGGGTAATAAGATTGATCCAATGAGCTTTCTAGCTATGATAGGTGCCACCAATTGAACATCAGAGGTTTAGATCAATAAATTTGCCAAATATAAAAATGTCTTGAGTGTATATTTTATTACAAATTGCTTGTGTTTAGCTTTATTACTTCAATAAATACTTCTGCTAAGAAAAGTCTTTAAAATCCTATCTGACTGCAAAGAAAAACAGAGTATTCTCAACAGAATCTCTTTTCTGCATTGTGCATATGAGTTGACCTCAGATGAGGGAAAGCCATAACATGAGATCAAGTTGTAGATGCTTGCACAGAGGAGGCAGATCAAGGTCAAATTAATTAGCAACAGAAACCAAGGATCTTTGTTTTGTTTGATTTCTCTTTTCCATTCTACACAGCACCTACATGTAACCCTTTTAACCATGTGTCTGCTTACATAATATGCTGAATTTTGTATTATAGTACTCCATTCATTATCACAGTTGTGATAAAATAGATTGTATTTAGCTGCTTCATTCATACATGGGATACGCATAATAAATCACAGTCAAGGATTTTAAGCATGCGTGGGATAGACACAAGGCTATCCTAGCTATAAGACCGGGAATGGAGGACTAATAAAAGTACTCAAAAAAAAAAATTGGCAGACTAGATGGACCGAATGGTTCTTATCTGCAGACACATTCTATGTTTCTATGTTTCTATCCTGAACATATTATAAAGTAGGATTTTACAGTCATAAATATGGGCCAAATGGTTATCTGCTGACACATTCTATGTATCTTGGGTATATATTGTTAAAGCTTTTAAGCTAGGTTGACACAACATCTAAAACATTTATACAAATCCCACTTTGCTTATAATGCAGTGTTTGACAATACCTAGAAGAAATATTACTGCTGGAGTGTAACTGTTTTTTATTTAAACAAATTCTGTATTTAATTAAAACACACATTGTTTTTGGTAGTCTCCTTCCTGGTGGTGTTTGTTTTTAATGATGAATCCATCTTGTTTTATGTGCACCTTATATGTATTTGATTCTGTACCAATAGGCTCTTCTCTGTTCACTTGTCTCTACCTCGGGGAAGACTTGAGCTGAGCCATCTTTCCAGAGTAACCTCCATAAGGCTCATACACAGACATTAGACTTCGAAATCTGGCAGAATACTGATATATCAATTTAGTATGGACTGCCACTAGTGGCAGCAATCAAAGCTAAGTCCACGGAGGTGGGCTGCTACATAATTTAAAGTGCAAATAAACTCCTCAGCACAAAAGCTGTTTCCTAACGGAATCCATGTGTCTTTCAAATAAACCACAAATATAGATTTAAATGGTTTGTGTCCCTTATGTAACTCAGAGACATACAATACTGAAATTGTAGTGTTATGTATTCTGTTAAGCTATATGACAGTGCAAGATACATTATGTCTTATCACTAGGAGACAATTATTAGCCATTCCAGGTTATTACAGTAGAGAGGCGTAGGGCTTATAGAACTTTATTGTTTAGTAAATATGGTGTTTATCATAATTGGCACACGGATGTTTATAGATGAGCTGTACTTGTGTGGTCTAAACAGTCAGTTGGGCATCATCTGTGCCATAGTATTGATGAGACCAGCTCTGGCATAAGCTGTTTCACCAAAAAAACTCAACTTAGCAACACATAGCATTGGATGCCACTGCCAGCTGGCCCAGACTAATTATTTCTCCAGCACATTAATCAATTAAAACCTAATAATGACTAAATGAGATGATAAATACCTTGGGAAATATGGTAGCTGATTGACTTTCAGCCATTAAACACAGCCTTATGTTAGAGGCACGTGACAAGTACTAACATCTCCATCGGCACAGCTTTTTCCTTTAACAGATCTTCAGGCATTTTACGCTTTATTTTTATTCTTGAGGAATGATAGTTAATTAAACTTGGCTTAATTCTGGCAAGAGCTGTAACCTTCCCACCTATATATTTCCATATACAGAAATACCTTGTTTTATTGCGCTTCACAGTTATTGCTCTTGACAGGATGTGTCCATTATCCGTCGAGCAAGTCTTTCAGCGCCATTTTGTTTGGGTCTCAGACTATTCCATGTCCCTATTTACACAGACACAACAATATTTTATTGAAATTGGACCAATTAATCATTTACAATGGCAATTAGCATCAAAAGAAAGTATGTACAGTAATTTATTGCGGAATTCTACTTATCTCGGTGGTCCGGAACCGAACCTGCAATCACAGGTATACCTGTACCGGTAATTCTGTTTAATCTGTGCCATGCAAAGTAGTTGGTGAGTTTGTGCTTCTGCCTGCACTTGAGTGGGATGCGTTTAATGTATCTTTACTGAGAGGTTGTACGATTATTTACTGTTCCTAGTTTTTGGAACTCACTGCCACTTGCACCCATCCTGTAACAGAAACCAAAGATAAGCATCCAAGGGCACAGGCACATTTCTTTTTTTCATGGTATTTACATTGTGTACCTTGGTAACAACTGTCGGTCATTGCAGTAACAGTTTCTGTGTCTGATGTAAAGTTTGGAAGTGTATTTTAAAAATAAATAAAATTGCTCTTCTGACCCTTTCTCTTCCATTTAACTGATATCATACAAGCAATCAAATTCCAGTAGTTAAGTTTTAGGGTGAATCTGTTCATTGTAAATCATTGACATAAGATTTAACCCAGAAGCCCATGGTATTGTCTTTTATATCTTCAGTCTCAAGTCAACATACTTTAATCAAAAACATGTCCTCTTGGCAGGCCTGATACACATTTACTGATAGGAGCCACTTCAGAGTGGGTTGACAAGAATCCTCTATATAGGGTCTAGCCATACCCAATCTGAGACGTATAGCACTCTGACTATGAGGAAATCTCAATGATAACTTTCATTCATTATCAGGGGTGTCCACGTTTTTTCTGAAGTGGGCCGCATAATCAGAAATACATGTATGTGTCGGGCCAAATACATTTTTTAAATTATATTTACAGTAATGGTGAAGAAGAGCTTGTTAGCCATAGAAATGTTTTTGGTTATTTAGCACTAATCCAAAAAACAGCTCAAAACAAGTTTAAATTAACTTTATTCAAACGAATAAATTTACAGGGATAATGAGAATATGGGCAGTTAAGTCAGGTGGGCCGCACCTTGCTGTGAGGGTTGCACACTGGAAGCCCCTTTCCTATACCTGTTTGGACGACAAAATATTAAGTGGTGATTACCAGGCTTCATACCTGATCTGGTTGTAAATGAAATGCACAAGAATATTAGATAAGCTTTTTTGGCAGCAGAAGGGTTAACCACTCTTTGTAGTTTTGCAGGAGGTGGGATGGTTTAGAGATGGATGAAGGATTTAGCCTTGATTTCCCCAGGCACAATATGTTTAAATCTTCTTTATGATTGAAGTGAAGTTCTGCAGACGTCCTGGGCTAGTTGGTGCCAGTATCGGGAAGAAAAAAAAAATGAAAAGAGAGAAAAATGTGAAAGAAAGAATAGAAAATCTGCTACGGAAATGTTTAAAAACACGGCTTTGGATGAGGCCCAGGATGCATTCAGTGAAATCCCTCTAATTAGAGTCTGGAGAATTTAAGGAGCTGTTTTTGAATTATTGACACTTAAGGCAGATGTGTTTTTGATCCTTATGGTCCGCTTGGGGCTTCACAGGAAACGCGGTAAAGACTGTAAATTTTCTTTAAAAGGAAGAAAAAACCCACTCATCTCGTGTCAAACTGGATTCTGTTTTATATTGAGTGCTGTTTATGTTGGTAATAAATAAGATACATCCAGTTATACATTGGTCTGTTGCCTCCACCACTCCTTGACTTCTAAATACTGTGTTGGAGGAGTGCAGTCTTGGTGATCTGTCAATCACTTGAATTAGGAGTAAAATGTGGCTTGGCAGCGTTTCATTAAGAAAGTATAACATTACTTTTTAAAGAGCCAGTGCCCTTTAAATATAATTTAATATAGGCATTAACAGATTGTTTTCAAGGGTCAGGGGGGAAGGAATGTATAGCTAACATACATTTTCCACTTATAAACTGATCCACACCATTAGTAGCAACTAGCTGTCGTTGGACTGCGGGAAGCAGCCCAGTGTGGTTCATGTCTGAATTGACCACATCCGACCAGCTCTGGGAAGCAGTCCAGTGCGTTTCATGCCTGTATTGACCACACGTGACCGACTCTGTGAAGCAGTCCATTGTGTTTCTTGTCTGTATAGATTACACGTGACCGGCTGTGGGAAGCAGTCCAGTGTGGTTTATGCCTGTATTGACCACATGTGACCGGCTGTGGGAAGCAGTCCAGTGTGGTTCATGCCTGTATTGACCACACGTGACCGACTCTGGGAAGCAGTCCAGTGTGGTTCATGCCTGTATTGACCACACGTGACCGACTCTGGGAAGTAGTCTAGTGTGTTTCTTGTCTGTATTGACCACACGTGACCGGCTGCGGGAAGCAGTCCAATGTGTTTCTTGTCTGTATTGACCACACGTGACCGACTCTGGGAAGTAGTCCAGTGTGTTTCGTGTCTGTATTGACCACACGTGACCAGCTGCGGGAAGCAGTCCAATGTGTTTCTTGTCTGTATTGACCACACGTGACCGACTCTGGGAAGTAGTCCAGTGTGTTTCTTATCTGTATTGACCACACGTGACCGACTCTGTGAAGCAGTCCATTGTGTTTCTTGTCTGTATAGATTACACGTGACCGGCTGTGGGAAGCAGTCCAGTGTGGTTTATGCCTGTATTGACCACATGTGACCGGCTGTGGGAAGCAGTCCAGTGTGGTTCATGCCTGTATTGACCACACGTGACCGACTCTGGGAAGCAGTCCAGTGTGGTTCATGCCTGTATTGACCACACGTGACCGACTCTGGGAAGTAGTCTAGTGTGTTTCTTGTCTGTATTGACCACACGTGACCGGCTGCGGGAAGCAGTCCAATGTGTTTCTTGTCTGTATTGACCACACGTGACCGACTCTGGGAAGTAGTCCAGTGTGTTTCGTGTCTGTATTGACCACACGTGACCAGCTGCGGGAAGCAGTCCAATGTGTTTCTTGTCTGTATTGACCACACGTGACCGACTCTGGGAAGTAGTCCAGTGTGTTTCTTATCTGTATTGACCACACGTGACCGGCTGCAGGAAGCAGTCCAATGTGTTTCTTGTCTGTATTGACCACACGTGATCAGTCACGTAACCGGCTGCGGGAAGCAGCTACACATGACCGGTCACATGACCGTGGTTCATGCCTGTATTGACCACACGTGACCGGCTCTGGGAAGCAGTCCAGTGTGGTTCATGCCTGTATAGACCACACGTGACCGGCTCTGGGAAGCAGTCCAGTGTGATTCATGCCTGTATTGACCACACTTGACCAGCTCCGGGAAGAAGTCCAGTGTGGTTCATGTCTGCATCGGCGTACCAGACTTCTTGATTTGTTAGTCGTACTCAAGCGGTTCCTCGGAGTCATGGTGTTGGGATATGACTATCAGGGTACGCAGGACTGCGAGGCTGCAGAGCAGGAATTCTCCGTTGCAGGTCTGCACCTCTTCTATCAGCTTGACTATGCTGCAAGGCTATTGATGTTAAATTGTTTATTTTCAAAATAGCGTAACAAATTGTCAATACTGCCATTTAGAAGATGAGCTGTAACAGTTTGTAATCATACTTATGCAGCCAGCTTCCTTGTGTTCTATATTTTACCTCTGCAGAATATTTTCTAGCAAATAAACATTTTGTCGTTTCTCCTTCCTCCAGAACAATAACTGACTTAACATATTCTTCCAGTTACAAAGCTTCTGGCTGCTCCAGCTTACTGGTCACATCTTGGAATTTTATGTGAGAGAAGCAGCAATGTGCCAGAACTGTCATTGACATAATGCATTCAGTGACTTGCACTGTACTTGAGGCATGTGCATGATTGCAAATCATAAAATGGAGCCGTAATGCCTTCATTAAGCCATACAGCTACCTTTGCTGATTATTTGAAGTACGTCTAATCATGTGCCTTTTGGTGTAGTGTCTGACGCCCTTCTTCCTTCACCCTTTGCATCTGAAAGGGAAAGTTTAGGCAACATAGTTTGACAGAGAAATAATTTGTTAAAACATATTGTTTGTTTATGTCTATTGCTATGCTAACTGTTTGTTTTTGACAGAAATGTGTGGTGTCCAATAACAGGGGAGAATATAAGAATACCGAGGAGAGTACTTCATTAACTGTTATAAATGAACATTCCCTATTTAAAATCCTATAAAAAAAAGTGTTGTAAAATGGTTTTAATTAACTATATAATATTACAAAGCTGAAACATCAGGGAAAATTCTGCAGATGCAGAAACATAACATGAAGTTTAACACAAATCATTTTTAGCTTGATTAAGCTAATACCCTCTCTATTTAAAGAGAAATTAACACATAAATAAAACTATCACATTAAAGAGCATTTTATCCTTGTCCAAGGAGCTGGAGCAACTTGTCTATTAATCTTTTACATGTTCTGTACTGCCTCTTCAACTTCATAACAGACATCTTGTTGCCTTCTCCCTTATTTTCACCTGCCTACTTGCTCCCTTCTACGTTATTGTCAATCTTCCTGTTTTCATTCACATTCTCATTAAAATTGTCCTTAGCATTCCCAAATACTTTACCTACTCCCAGTTTAAATGATTGACAGGCACACACACACACCACTTTTTTAACACTATTTCACAAAATTACATTCATCGCGTGTCATCATGTTCCACAGAGCTGCAAAATGAGTAAGCACATGGTAAAATAACGATTTTTGCTATATACGAACAAAAGGAGATTAGTGCCATGCTTAAATGAGCTTAAATTTAAAAAATATTGCAAAAACCATACATTAATAACTCCCCAACTGCCCTACCTTTCCAAATCCACTATTTAATGCCTGGTTTTCCCAATTAGACAGCTATCCAGTTGTCTATTCAGTTTCAATGAATAGCCCCCAATGTCTTGTACCTCCTGCAAAACTTAACACAGAGCTTGACAAAAATATGTGGACTTTAGGTTAGGGTTGCCACCTTTTCTTCAGAAAAATACCGGCCTTGGTACTGTCTCCATAGACTTAACATTGGCCTGATGCCAATTTTTTTACCGGCCTGCCGGTAAAATACCGGCCAGGTGACAACCCTACTTTAGATGTCAGACTGATCGATTCAGGATCGGCCTAGTTATTTTTAGGAGCCAGGTAATTCCATGTAAAACAGCTGCAGGGATTTTAGCCCCTGGCTCCTGGGATTTGTCTTAAGAACACAAACCTATAGTTCAGTAATTAAGGGGTATATATTCTCAATTAATATGTGTGAATAACAGGGAAGTAACAGTGCATTTATACACATCCACTGGGCAGCACTGCATGTTCTACATTAATTCTTATATAAAATAAATATAATTTTTTATTCTAGATTCCATACACAATACATAGCCAGCTGGTGTCCTGTTCATTGTATTATTTCTAATTATTATTGTTCTTAGTATAATAACTATAATGCATAAAGGGCAAATGATTTACACAGCACTTAATATAGCATTTAAAAGATATTACAGTACAAATTTGACAGAGACAAACAAATGCACAAGGTAGATTAGACCACTGTTAAACTGTTTACTGGTGACATTTCCCCATGATAGTCTTTAGAATGCAATGCTCACTTTAGGATTTTAGAACAAAATATTCCAGGATTGAAATCTGAACAGAAGAGAGATTGTAAATCTTGTTTCTGATGTTTTTTATTCCCCCCTCTTATCTGGCAAATACATCCCCAAGCACCAAGGTTGCCCACCGCTGTTTAGAATTAAAATAGGCAAGATTCATGCAGAGATTGTGAATGAAGAAAGCATCAAAATGACACATCAACACCTCATATTTATATTATACCAGCAGAGGAACTAATCTCTTCTTGCGTATCCTATAATACTAGGCCGGCTCAAGACGAGTAAAAAGGCTAAACATACCATGATAAACACGCACTGGCACATTAAAGCATGTAAATGACTCCAATACGGATTTAGATTGTTTTTCTTCTTTAATTTTGTAACGCTCAGTTCATGGTTTGAGTAGAGAAGGAGAAAAGAGGAGTGTTTATTAAAGCTGACATTGTGTATTATTGAGACACACCGTGTAAATGCATTGTGCAACCACAAGCCTAATACTTAAAAAGAAAGAAAGGTTTTTGGCAGACAGTTAAAGGAATTGTCACCAAAACATTGTTTTTACTGTGAATATAGAACATAAAAAATGATTGAAAATGATCTATACATTATATCATCAAAACAGCAAGCAAATGCTTAAATTAGGAGAAATGTGTCTGTGTTGTCTCCTGTTTATGACATCACCCGTGGCATGGGGTTCAAATGAACTGCTTTTCAGTAGGAAATGTGTAATTTCACAGGAGACTCCACAAGCACATTTAAAAAAATTTAGGCATTTGCTTGCAGTTTTGCTAATACAATGTACAGATAATTTTTAATCATTTGTTATGCTCTTCATGCACAGGAAAAACAATGTTCAGGTTATACAGTCCTTTTAACTCCTTCGTGACGCATGGTGCCTGTGTCCCAGATGACACAAGCACCAAAACGTCACGTTTTGTTCCTGGCTGATCGGTAGCCAGGAACACTATGGCAGAAACCCGATCTGGGTCTTAATAGATCCTCTGGGTCCCTGCCAAAAGATTGTGATACCTCTGGATGTCACCGGAAGTTCGGGAGCAGCGTGATTAGGTCAAATGTAGCCAGTGTTCGATTTGAGCATCAGCTACATTTTCCCTGTCACACTGAGGTCACTCAAAGTGGCCTCATCTGGTAGGATCCAGCTGCAAGTCTGCGATGAGCTGGTTAATGCTGGATGTTCTGTTCCGTCCTAGCATCTTTTAGGTACACTAAAATTAGGACGACATAGAACGTCCTAGTGTCGGGAAGGGGTTAAGGGCTGGGAGAAAAATAGGGGAATAAAAAAATAAACTCAATTGACAAGCGAACTGCAGGCATTAACAGCTCAGCTATTAATGTCTGTTGTTTTCTGTTCACTTGTCAGTGCAATTTTGGTTTATCCCTCCATAGATCTGCAAATGTGATCGGGCAATGTTCAATTTTTAAAAATAGTTTATATTTAGTTGAGGGGGATTTTTGCATTTGTGGCACAGGCATCAATCGACCCTGATCATAAAACAAGACAGATCTATTTAGTTTTTTAATGTCTTACAGTGGGTAGAAGATTGAGCTGAATGACTGTTATGTGCTTATGGTATACATCCTTGAAGAGGAGAGCTATCCGCATTTAAATGTGATAGTCTGATGAAGAGAATGACAGTGTGCATGCAAACAAAACATATCTTAGGTGAGGTGGAGCTAGCCTCGTTTTCATCAGAAATGCAATAAGGCACCAGGTAAATTGTGAAAAGTACATCCAAATATTTCATTTTGTTTTTTTTCCTTTTTAAACATATCACCTTGTTGCTCCTTTAATTTATACATCACATGTAAGTATAAGGATACTTACATGATCTATTTTTTGCTGAGCTATATAACTCCCATGATTCATGACCAGACTTAGGTCTGCCAATAGCAGCTGGAGTATGAATGATTTTCTCTGCCAATGTTATCACATAAATTGTGCTAAAGCAGTATGGGAATTAATCAAATTAAAAAAAAATGAAGTAACGTATAAAATACACATAGTATTGACAAAGCATTTTTTGAGATTGAGTTCAATCCAACTTTCTGACATACAGAGGTATGTAAAACGAGTGAGCCTAGCTTTCTGGTTGTCAGTCTAATTACCGAATTTGGGATATGATCGTTCATGATCAGTGTTGGTTAATCTGGTATGTCAGTAATTCTGACAGATCTTGCTATACAAAGGAGTATGAGTAATGTATCAAGGTATGTGGTATACGCAACTCAGCAACTCTACTGCAGTGTATGCACTGAGAATGATTCCGGATAAACCCAAGGTGTTGAAAGCAGATCATGTATTATAGTGGATAAGAGATTGAGGAGTACCAGACTGGGAAGTGTTAATGGTGCTTCCCTCAATCATACTTCTGGATTCCCTTCATTCCACTTTTAAATCTTGCTTTGTTCATTGATAAATAATTCAATTACGTTTACACTTGGCCCGACCGCTGGGGCTGTTTTTCTTTAGTATGTTTTCATCTCTTGCTTCTCAGAGCTGTACAGATTTGCTAAATTACTCCCTCTGCCTAATAAGAAATGGGTTCCCCAGGACCACACGCTATGTGAAGTAAATCCTTCACCCGCCTGTCAGTAATCCTTGTGTAAAATATGGCAGCCGTTTACCTCACATCATCAGGATGGGAGGAGGAGGAAATAACGGTTATGTTGATTACCAGACATAAATCAGGATTGCTAGCAAATGATGTATTTATTTTTCTGTTAGCTCTTTATGTACTGATCTTTAACACCGAGTATGTCTCATTAAGCAGGAAGCTCATTTACATTAACCGGCTCAATGCTGGGAGGCTCAGCCGAATGTATCATGTATCTGATGTTTGTTAGAAGTAAAATGTAGTCTCGTGAAGTATTTTTATGTAGTACAAAATGTGGCGTGTTTATTCATTAGTTCTAAATTGGCCTATTGCGTACTTCATAGCAAATCACAAACACTAAATCTAACACCTGCCTATAAATAGGATAATGCATACAGTCGAACCACTGTGGGCAAATCCAATATAAATAAAATGATTAAGAAATAATTCGTACAATGGTCAAAAAAAGGGAGAAAATATGTCACAATAAAATCCATAATCCAACTTTGCGTGGGACAGTCATGCTTTTGAGGTGCTGTCCCACCGAGCTCTACATCTGTTAAAGTTTCCGGGACAGAGGTAGAGCTTGGCGAAACAGCGGGATTCGCGACTGGGACTGCAGTCCCAGGAGACACCACAGACATCCATAGTGGTGGCATCATAAACAGGAGACACCACAGACATGTATAGTGTGGTTCCAAAAACCTTTTAATTGATACATATACTTTTAATTCTGCTCACCCAACATTTCTTATCGTTGTCGCACAGTGTAGTACTTCCAGTGATACAAGTAATGGGCAGTATTACTAAAAATGAGTAGAACATGAAGAGTATAGAAGTACAGTTGTTTTCAAACAAATGTCATGTACTTCCAATTGCTGTACTGTAAGATTTTGGGTTCACCAATAGTTTGAGAGTGCAAAGTATTATATGAAGTCAGACACTATAGAGTTCCAATTTAATCTATCTGTACTGATTGTCTGTAGAGAGAAAATGTTCCAACCTGGATCCCAAGGTAGCTGCAAAGCATTAGACATACGTTTCGTTTAACTCTTATGCTTTGACATCTAGCTCCAACAGACCCTATTCCATCCATATGCTGCTCAAGAGGCCATGTTATGAAGTTCTGTCTTACCAGCAAGTGCATAGAGGAAATATATGGCACCAATAATTCTGTACAGTTATTTTACAGCACAGTGTAACTCCTGTACAGCACCACTAAGTACTCATATGGGAAGGAGCAGTGTCAATTTCAAACCTTTTTTGAGGCCTCCTTGGGTGCTATTTCATGTTCTTTTATTTTCCGTTCTTATTAGATTTTCGAGTGAATGTGCTAACATCCGCCCAAAGCAAAGTGTCCTGACCCCAGCTGTACAACATAACGAATTGCTTGGCGCTGTGTAACAGGATATAGTGTCCTCTTACACAAACAAGAACCCAGCATTACATGGTTATGGACACCGAGTAAATATTAGATTTCACTCACCTTAACATGTTTTTTTAAAATGACTCTGGGTTGAAAAACAAAAATTGATTTATATGGAAGTTCACACATTTTTGTTGAAAGTATGAATTAGGAATATTGTTTTAACTGTTTCTGCCATACTTACCTCAAAGGTAATCTGACAAGTTGCATCCTACTTGTATACTGATAGAGAATCCACATTGGTGTCTTACTCAGGGACACTTATGAAAAATGTATGTTCCAGGGCTGTAGTCGGTAACGTAATCTATCCAATGCAAACCTGGAGTATGCGTTTGTCATAGCGTCTCGGAATGAAAAGACAATGTAGTCATGGGTATCCTCTTCAGAAGCAATCACTTGTACAGGGCTATTCAATAAAATGTGAGTTGAGTTAAAGGGACACTGTTTATACTGTGAATGTACAGGAAAAACAATGTTTGAGAAATTAAGAGAACCATGTGTTTTAAATGTATCTGTGGTGTCTCCTCTTTATGACATCACTTGTGGCTTGATATTTAAATTAAACCTTTTCCATTGAACAGCAGTTCATTTGCATGTCAAGCCACAGGTGATGGCATCAACAGCAGACACCAGAGACACATTTAATACATGCCTTTCTCCTAAATTAGGCATGTCCTTGTAAATCTGCTAACACAATGTATAGAGCAATTCTGATCATTGTATTTCCTCTACATTTGAATAAAAACAAAGTTTAGAAGATAGAGTCACTTTAAGATGAACTTATCAGTGTGCAGGAACACTATAGTTAATGCTCTCCTGCTCAACCTCTTAACAATAAATTCATAAGGTGCACACCAACCACTTTTATTATAGAAGAATTAGCAACGGGGGTGGGTGCTTCCAGGCCCAACTCAGAAATAGAGAGGTATAGGAAGTGCTAAAAGATAGCAAATCCTAAAAGAAGGTCTGTTTAAGCAGCACTCTTGCACATATAAAAAAAATATATACAACGATTTAGAAATATAGAAAAATTTATTAGTTACAAAAAATACCCTATATTAGGATCGTGTGAGGCAATATGCCTAACTTCTTTTAGGATTTGCTATCTTTTAGCACTTCCTATACCTCTCTAGTGTGCAGGAACACACCTGGTGAATTCCTCTTGCAAGGCCAGCATTGGCCCTGCATAATGCAAGTGAGAGATTTGAAAGATTTCTGCATTATCAGTGGAAAGCTATGCTCTCCTAGCATGAGAATAATGAATAGATTGGTCAGCTCATCTTCTCTCAGATCACCTCTTAATGTACATGTGTGTGATGTCATAGACGCATGCAGTTTGGAAGTCGTTGTGCATCTTTACATACAGGCATTGGGTTATTGTTAAGGTTAGCAACTAGGATGCCTTGTCATGTTATTCGGGGCTGTCATTTGTTATATTGAGGTTGGTCTGCAGTCTTCATTATAATCTATGCAGACCCTAGGTGGAACCTAACATTTATCCTAATTTAAACCTGCAAAAATGATGTTCAGTAAGTTAAAAAAAAAAAAAGCCATAAATAAATATTGCTTTAGACTGCCCCTTTAAGTTCTGTCACCATATTTGTTCTGCAAAACAATCCGAATGGCCTCTAAGTAAGAATTTATTTATTCAGAATCATTAGAATGGTTGCAATTGGTTTTCTTTTTCCGCTTTCAGAGAAGCTGTTATATATATGATTTACAGGAGCGCAAAATACCAGACTTGCATGTTTGCTTAACCCGAAAGGTTAGCTATTGTTTTTCATGAGTGGTTAGTCATTACAGTGGTTTGTGATAAATAGACATGTTAAAAGAAGGAACAAATTGCTGCCAAGTAATATTTTTCAACTCGAAAATTAAAAATGAAACTAGCATGGACAAAAAAACCCAGTATAGTTCATGGTGGTGATATTCATGTATTAGTAGTAGTGATTTTTGATAAGTAGATTTCAGTACAGGCATGGGATGGCTTCAGTTTTAGTGCCATTTGGTGTTACCAGCGTTTATATTGCTCCAATCATCAGTAACCAGCTGAACTGCAGTTCTTTCATTCACCTTTGCTTTTTGGCATTGGATTGTATGTCATACAATCTGAAAATGTTAACCCATACCCAATTAGATAATATATTCTGTAACATGTCCTCTTAGTAAAGCATCTCTATGCTTCAAGTAAGTTATATATTTAAAGGGACTGTTAATGATAAATAATATCTTTTTTTTTTTTTAAGTAACAGAATAATGTGTTGCCATGCTTTATTTGAGTGACATGGCAAGACAGTGAAAGGACCCTTGCAGCCTGAAAAAAATTTATCATAGTAATTTAGGTTGAAAAAAGACACCAAAGTCCATCAAGTTCAACCCTACTACCTATCATTTCCGCTTTTGATCCAAAAGAAGGCAAAAACCCATAAGGAAGCTATTTCCAATTTTGCCTCCTAGGGGGGAACATCTCTCCTTGGATCAAGAAGCTCTATTATTAATGCAACAAAAAAACATCCAGACCATTTTTAAATGCATCTATTGTAGATGATAGCACTACCTCTCTTGGCAGTGAGTTCATAACGTTATTGTCCTTACCGTAAAGAATCCCTTCCTTTGCTGTCTATGAAATCTTTGCAAATAATGCATTTGTTCAGTATTTCCATAGCACTTGATACCTATTTTTGCAGGTTTTCTACTAGGAGTTCCACTGAAAATGGGTATATCCAGCATCTCAGATGGCTTTCATAAATATGCTTAGGGATACGCAATGCATATGTGCAGGATGTCAGGAACATGTGTCTGCATGCAACGAGAGGCATGGTGACTTACTTCACATGTGCCCATCACTGCATAAACGATGTGTGCTTGATGTCCTCGCTACTCATATCAAGTGCTTCCTACATTACTTCCTGTAGCGATAACTTCCATTGCAGCTCCATAGAACGTGTTTGGTGCAGCGCATTACACCAATTAATTAAACAAATGCCATAAATGGACAATTAAGTGATAAGACCTCTTTATTAAACACATAAAAATAATTTTTCATTTTTATATCATTTTCATGCTACCTTTTAAAAGGCATCTCAACTTTATGGGAGAGAACATAAATCACGGTTGTGACAGAAGGTCATTTGATTCTCTTCCAGACTTGTCCCAAATGGTCAACTATGACCTTATCTTAATTAGAGTCAGGGCTTTTGACTCATCACATTTATAGAGTGCAGCATGGTTACTTTTTTTTTTTTATCAGTGCCATGACATCAGTGGGTAATCAGAAATCATATGTTTTATATTAGATATCATGAGTATCTGCGAGGAATAATACAGACTCCTAAAATTTTGTGAAACAATTAAACACAGTGATACTGCACATTACTAAGAATACCTCATTGTTTAGACAGGATTGTACTTTTTGTTTCTATTAAATAATAATATTAGACTAGCAACAGTGGTTCCTTCACCTAAATTTGTATGTGTTTTATTTTATGTTATGATTTAAAACTTCACTTATTGAGCAATGCTAAAATTATTTAGTTCACCTTTCTATACACACCGCATGTTCCCATGTCTGGTGCTTGCCCTGTGCTAACAAGTTAAGGTAACAAGGTCAGGATGATTGAAGACCTCCCGTCCCTCTGATCTAGTGACCATTACTACCACGTGGAGGTACCTCTTATGTCATGAGGCCAATGTATCACCAAATTGCTACTGCAAAAATGCTGATTGTGTCAAAGAAAGTGATTGCAGTGATTCCATGTGATTCATCTCTGTTGAGTTCCACAGAATTGGGCAGTATCGCCTTGATTTATAATCCCCACAGTCCTGAAGATGTTAATAGCAGAAGAAACCTTAGCTTCTTTCTTCCCTTCCTCCTTACATTGTGTGCAGAGGATCACAAAGCACAATTAGAATACAGTTACATATCCCCATATTTATTAAAGCTTGGATTAACATGACATAAAGTTTTGTCTGGGGAGTCTTTCTGCCATGGCTCAGGGAACATTTCACTGTGACAGTAATAGGCTAAACTTAATATACTTGAATGATACCAGAATCTGTGTTATAATGCAGAACAAAGGGGGTTTATTTGAAGCTGAATGACAAAAGGTGGAATTATCACTGTGAACAATCCGCTGAGATCTGAGCTTAATTATGGGAGGCTGTGTTATTCCAGCATAATAAAGCCAGTCAGTGGAGCAGAGTCAGAAATGGTACGGGCGGCCTGTCAATCAGGACCAGTTGATGCTGAGACTCCCGAGTGTTGAGATCCAGTCGGAGGACCAGGCATGGGGAGTGAATAAGTATTCTGTTTTGTCTTGTGCTATCTATTGAGATTCTTCATAACTTTCTCACATGTAAATCACTAGTTATTACCATCCCTTCCTCTGTGATTTATACGCTGTATATACATACATTATAAACACTCTATTCACTGTGCAGTCTACATATCAAACTACTAGAAACGGCTTAATAAAAATGAACAAACTCTCTAATACTCCCGCAGTAATGTAATAAATATTGGTTGTGGTAAACATTCTATCTCACCGTTTTAGCTAAACATAGTGCCGGGACAAACATGGTGAGTTTTTCCCCACTACTCAAACTCACCATGTTTGTCTCTGCACAGTGTGCAACTAAATATGTAATGTTCATTTCTCCTCACCTGTTAATGAATAGCACCCACTGTGTTGAGGGTTGCCAACTTTCTTCCAAAAAAATATAATCTATGCTGTTGGCTCCATAAACTTAATATTGGCCTAAAACCATTTTTCTCTAGCCTTTTCCCCCATTTTGTGCAGCCTTTTCATGAGAGAACGATATGGAGTCAAGAAGGCTCAGCAATGAACTTTATTCATATTGTTTCATTAATTTTTTTCTTTATAAATCATTTACACTTGGTACAATCTTTCAATGATACAAAAGTACATTTTTTGCTACAGTTGACCTTTAAACTGGCAGTGCTTCTGCCCATGAGCACAAATTTGCACATGCACAGTATGCATTCTCTGGTCTCCCAGACACTGAAGAATAAAAATGGAACCACGGGATAGAGGTCCCAAATACCGGCAAACTCTATATCCCAAAAAGTGGGACAAAGGTCGAGATTGGCAGGACAGACTCCCAATATCAGGAGGCATGATTCAAAGGCAGTGTGGCTGCAGGTTGCAACTGTACACTACTGCAGATCTAGTGCTATTTTTATATATTTTTTATTATTATTATTACCATTTACGTTTCTGTTTGAAAGAAATTATAAAGTATAATTAACTACGATTTGGAGACCTGTTATGTATGTATTTTGCTCACATGGCTTTCCTGTGTTTAACACAGATCCCTGTCAGCCCACAATCTGCTAACCCCAAACCCAATAAATGTAAATCATTGAGAGAACGGAAAAGAGTGTCCACATGCAACATTTGTTCTAGGAAAGCCAAGATAGCTGCATCCTGTCCAACACAGGCTTTTCAATGAGACTTTGGGGATCTTTTAAGCACTTCAGGGGGTCAGTAAGTCTGTAATATGTTTTACGGCCCTACAGCGGCGAAGGGCTTGTAACATTTCTTCACTGACATCGCTTTCCGTTCTACACAGACGTGGTGCTCGAATCTGACACAGTCCAAATAAACATCTCGTATTAAAGTTTGTTTATCTTGAAGATGGTTTAAGGTGCATTAATTAATATAGTTGGCTTCTAAGATTCTAGGGATTAAAATCTTATTTGCAAAGGCTCAGTCATTTTTTCCCTGTTATTATCCTTCTATGTAGCAGACTGAAATCCATTTTACACTGGTTGCAAATCATTTGGTTATCTGTAATTGTACACATGTTGAGCCTGGAAAAGCTAACTGCTGTAGACTTAAAACGACATACCGGTGAGAATAGCTGAGTGAATATTTTTTTACTAATATGATGTTTTAGTCATTTCTTTGGCTGTTATGTGAAGTTATTGATTGCACATGTACGCCAAAGCTTGCACTGACCATTACTGGCGTTGTACTGATCTATAAAGAATGTGTGTGGTGTTTCAAAGGGCTTGTTTAGTCATCCGCTAACTTGGCTTTCAACCATTGACCTATGCTCTCTATACACTTTGTGGACACAAGTATTGGGACATCTGACCATTACACCAACAAGGACTTTTGTCACATTGCATTCTAAGTACATAGCATTAATATGTAGTTGGTCCCCACTTTGCAGCTAAAACAGCTTCCATGCTTCTGGGAAGGCTTTCCACAATATTTTGTAGTATTTCTGTGTGAATTTTTGCCTGTTTATCTAGTAGAGAGATCAGGCACTGATGTTGGACCAGTTGGCCTGTCTCGCAATCTGTATTCCAGTTCATTCCAAAGGCGTTCTATGAGGTGGAGGTCAAGGTTCTTTGCTGGAAAGTTAGGTTCTTCCACACCAAACTCATCCAACCATATCCCCAAACTGTTCCCACAAAGTTGGAAGCATATCATTGTCCAAAATATCTATGTATGCTGAAGCATTAAGATTTTCTTTCATTGGATTTTAGCCCAACCCATGAAAACAGCCCCACACCATTATCCCCTTTCCATCAAACTTTACAGTTGGCACAATGCAGTCTGGCAGGTAACGTTCTCCTAGCATGCGCTAAGCCCAAACTTGCCCATCAGACTGCCAAACAGTGAAGGCTCCACAGAACACGTTTCCACTGCTCCAGAGTCCAGTGGCGGCATGCTTTACATCGCTTGATCCGACGCTTGGCTCCATAATTGATATAGGTTGATATATTGATGCATGCAGCTGGTTGGCCATTGCACCCATTGCACGAAGCAACTGCTGCACAGTTTTTGTTCCGATATTAATGTCAGAGGAAGGAGCAGAGAATTGGCGACTTTTATGCACCGTGCGCCTCAGCACTCTATGATCCCACTCTGCGACACGATCTTCTGCTTTGCGACTGAGCTGATGCTGTTCCTAAATGTTTCCACTTTCCAATAATACCACTTACAGTTGACCGTGGAATATCCAGCAGGGATAACATTTCATGAAATGATTTCTCGCAAAGGTGGTATCCTATCATAGTACCACACTTGATTTCACTGAGATCTTCAGAACAACCCATTTTGTTTCACAAATGTCTGTAAATGCAGACTACATGTCTATGTGCTTGATTTTGTACACCTTTGGCAGTGGGTCTTATTAAAACAACTGCTTTCAATAATTAAATGGTGGGTCCCAATACTTTTGTCCATTTTGTGTAATTTTAGTTTTGCTTTTTTGGGGGGTATGGCAGAATTCCTTATTCAACTCCATAGTAGGTCCCTCAGTGCCATACACATTTAAGAAATATTTAGAATTTAAAGTTGGTGGTAATTCATTTGATGCAAACAAGGTGAACTTTTGAAGTCTGTCTTCATAAATTAAAGCTCATTCCGATGTTTTCATGTCTTCCTCTACACCCTTGTTTTGGGTGTTACAGATCAGTCACTGAATGAAATCAATGCAGACACTAAAAGTAACCATCTTTATGAAAACTAAAATGTATATCTTTAAATATATTATAAATAGTTGCAAAATAACAAGTATGTTTAAGAAATTACCTCTCTATGCTTTGTTAATTTGTAATTCTATAGTTACTCCAAAAACATTAGACATTTACTCAAATTTTGTAAGCAGAAGAGGCATACACTGAGGACTGTCACCCTACAAGATAGCCACTGAATTCATCTGTATTTGAAGGCTCAAATTGGGCATCTTTGTACTGTACTGTCTGTGACGCCATGATGTCATCATGAGC